>CM066339.1:14882722-16082722 GCA_033807585.1 Hydrophis major
ATAGAGAAATCACTTTACTTTCAGTCAATATCAATTGTTTAAATCTATCATCAAAAAGAAAACAGATATTTGAGAAACTTAAAAAACAAAACGCTGACATAACTTGTATCCAAGAAGTGCATATTCCAGACAATCAAGCAGACCTCTTAAAAAATATAAATTTGGATAAAATGTACTTGGCACTTGCAAAAAAATAAATAAATGGGGGTATTGTAGTATATGGAAAGGATTGGTTCCAACATAAAGAAATATACAAAGATCAAGAAGGGAGAATGCTCTTTATAGAAATAAATGTAAACCAGAAAAAGATGTTATTAGCCACAATATATGCCCCAAATACAAACCAAAAGGACTTTTATAATAGGCTTCACCATAAGATAATAGAATTTGAGTATGCTAATGTATGCATTGTAGGAGACTATAATGCAGTCCCAGACAAAGATAAAGATTATAGAACTCCCCCCCCCCCCCAAAAAAAAAAAAAGGAAATGAGAATATTCCCTTCGTCTTTTAATAATATGGTAAGAGAACTTAATTTGAAAGATGTGCGGAGAGAATTAAATCCAAATAAAAAACAATATACCTTTTTTTCGAACCCCCACCACTCTTGGTCCAGAATAGATCAGATATAGATGGACCCTGAGTGAATGGAGAATATTGAAAGAATTGAGATTTTGCCAAATCTATAGGCTGACCATAATCCCATTCAAATTAAATGGAAAGGAAAGAGAAAAATTGGAAGATGGACATTTAACAATACCATATTAAGAGATAAAGAATATATTGAAATTATAAAGAAAGAATTGAACGTATTTTTTGAAATAAACAAAAGAGAACATACCTCTCTACAGAATCTTTGGGATACGGCCAAAGCTTATGTGAGAGGTCTAACTATTGCTTATAGTATTAAAAAGAATAAAGACAGCAACAAAACATATGGAGGGAGAAACTGAAAGATTTGGAAATAAGTAGACAAAAGGACCCAAACAATTCAAACATTAAGAAAGAAATTGATCTGGTAAAACATAAAATAAATTTAAATGTACAGGAAGATTTGGCCCGAAAAATTAAATTAGCAACATAACATAATTATTTCAAAACATAATTATTTTGAAAACGCAAATAAGCCGGGGAGGTGGTTAGCCCATAAAATTAAAAAAAAAAAAAAAAAAAAAGAAAAAAGAATGATCGTAGCTCTCCAAGATCAGGAAGGGAAATTATGCACACAGACCCAAGAAAAGAAAGAAATTGCTAAGGAGCTTTTTTTTTGAAATTGTATAAACAGGAAGAAATACCAGAAGAATCTATTGATCAATATTTGAATGAAAAGAACTTGCCTGAAATTACTGATGAAGAGGAACAAAATTTGAATAATAAAATAGCTATAGAAGAAATTAGAAAGGCAATTGGAACACAAAAAGCAAATAAGACCCCTGGCCCAGGTGGAATTCTACAAGGGATTCCAAGAAACAATAGAGGAGATATTGGTGGATTTGTACAATGAAGCCCTGGAGAATGCTAACATGCCTAAATCATGGTTGGAAGCATATATTACCCTTATTTATAAAGAACAATCAGACCCACAAAAAAAATCAAAACTATAGACCAATATCACTTTTAAATGTAGATTACAAAATAATGGCTACATTATTTTGATTAAAGATTAAAGAGAGTATTAAG
This sequence comes from Hydrophis major, assembly GCA_033807585.1. Lineage (NCBI taxonomy): Eukaryota > Metazoa > Chordata > Lepidosauria > Squamata > Elapidae > Hydrophis > Hydrophis major. The sequence goes on from CM066339.1 coordinate 14,884,403, forward strand.
TAGAATTATCCACACTGATCAGAATGGCTTCCTCCCCCATAGGCAAATAAAAACAAATACAAGAACCATTATGGATATATTAGAATATTATGAAGTATACTCAACCAAGACAATGACATTTATATTTTTAGATGCCCAGAAGGTTTTTGACAACCTGAATTGGAACTTCCTTATTAAACAACTGAAAGGCATGAAATTTGGTGAAAATTTTATAGGATTTATTAAGACAATTTATAACATGCAAACCGCAAAAATATTAATAAATGGGGAAAATACAGATACCATAAAGATAAATAAGGGGTAAGACAAGGCTGCCCCCTAGCTCCTCTACTGTATATATTGGCAGAAGAGACTCTCTTAGTACAAATTAGGCAAAATCAAGAGATTAGAGGACTAAAAATTAAAAAAGAGGAATATAAACTCCAGGCATTCACCGATGATATGGCATTTCTATTAGAAGAACCCTTAGAAACAAGCCCTATGCTACTAAGAGAAAAAAAAGAATATGGAAAGGTGCCAGCGTTAAAAATTAACAAAGAAAAAGGGCGTTGGTACTTACCTGACACGCCCGTTCTCTTTGAGCTATGAAGAGCATCCAGTAGTAGTGCGAGGGGCTTCAGTCTCTCTGCATGTCTAGGCTGGACTTAATTTGTGGAACGCTCCTCCTCCTCCACGGGACTCCTCTCCAGGACTCCTCCCCAGAGTTCCCCAGAAATAACTGCCCTCATCCTCAATGCCCTAACAAATTCGTTGGCCGAAACAGGACCCCAGCAGATGGAAAAAGGGTGGGGCTGGATGCTCTTCACAGCTCAAAGAGAATGGGCATGTCAGGTAAGTGCCAACGCCCTTTCTCCCATGAGCTGTTCTGAGCATCTAGTAGTGGGACATACCAAAGCTTGGCCTGTCCTACAGGAGGGACTCTGTCTGGCCTGGAATCCCCTCCTGGTTCCTGTGGACCCGTTGCAGAACTCTTCTGCCAAAGGAGGCCTCAGTGGATGCAAACACATCTATTTTATGCCTAATGAATGGCGAAGGAGAGCCCCAGATTGCGGCTTGACAAATTTCAGTTATTGGTGCCTGTGTGGCCCACGCTGCTGATGTTACGGTGCTCCTTGTTGAATGAGCTGTTATGCCCCTGGGCACCTGCAGGGATTGAGTCTGATACGTTTTCGCTATTGCGGCCCGTAGCCAATAGCCTACTGTAGAAGATGAGACCTTGCATCCCTGAGTGTTGGGCTGAAAAGACATAAATAAGGCTTCCATTTTTCTGAAAGCCGCTGTGCAGTTAATATATATTCGCAATGCTCGCCTCACATCAAGCCTGTGCCATTGTAGTTCCAACCCTTGGGATGGTCTGGGACAAAAATTAGGAAGTATCAGCTCTTGTGCCCTATGAAAAACCGAGTTAATTTTGGGTATAAACGTAGGATCAAGACGAAGGACCACCCGGTCAGAATGGAAAACACAAAGATCTTGTCTTTGACAGGCAAAGCTGCAAGTTCCAAAATACGACAAGCAGAAGTGATTGCTATAAGGAAAATTACTTTATACGTCAGAAGTTGGAGACTTGACGATTTCAAGGGTTCAAAAGGACCCTTAGTGAGTGCGACGAGGACTTAAGGTCCCAGGTTGGATAACGGTGTAGCGCTCTTTTTCCAATTTATTGAGAACCCGTGTTGTTGTAGATTGTAATGTGTTCTGAGTATCTCTGACTGCTTGATGAGCGGAAGATGACAAAATCAAGATGTCATCAAGATAACACTGGAGTTGTACGGGGATATCACGGAGATGAGCAGCTAGTGCTGTGAGAACCTTCGTGAAGGTCCTGGGGGCAGAAGCTAGTCCGAAAGGAAGGGCCACATATTTGAAATGGTGGTTATTATAACAGAATCTCAGAAATTTATAGTGGGAAGGCCGAATAGCAATATGTAGGTACGCCTCCGTCAGGCCTATGGACGTGAGGATGTCACCCTTTCTGATGCAAAGTAAGATAGATTGCAGGGTGTGCTTTTTAAACTTGCGATATACTAAGAAATGGTTGAGATGTTTCAGATCCAATATTGCTCTCCACCCCCCGGAACTCTTGGGAACAACAAAAAGATGTGAATAGAAACCTCGCCCTCGTTGATTGGTGGCTACTGGTTGGATGGCTCGTATGTCCAATAGGTGTTGGATAGCTGATTACGTTTAACCGCATCTCTGGAAACAGGGCATGACATGAAAAAGTCTGGAGGAGTGGACTGAAACTCCAGCGCAAGACCAAATCTGATCATGTCTCTGACCCAGGAATCAGACGTTGAGGAGTCCCATTGGTCTGTGAATAATTTAAGGCGTCCGCCAATGGGAGCCGAGTCTGGGGCGTTATCTTGGATGCCGGAAAGACGTATTTCCTGCTCCTTGAAAGGATCTCCTGGATTAGCCACCCCTTCTGTTCCTATCCCCGAAGTCGGACCTCTCTGGCTGCTGCCCTGGTCTGAAAGATGGTATCTGGGTGAGAAGAATCCCTGATAAAAGGGCCGAAAGGATCCCCTCCAAAAGGACCGAGGGCTTCTAGTATCTGACTTCCAAAATAGGAAAGGTAGAATTTTCTTTTTGTTTCGGGTTTCGATTAGCAGCGGGTCGAGGGCAGGGCCAAAGAGTCTGTCTCTCACCATAGGAGATGAAGCCAGCTTGTATTTCTGCTTAATGTCCACTTGCTAATGTATTAACCAAAGTAAGCATCGCGCTGTGACATGGCCCTGGCTGAAAACTTGACCGCATGATAAGTTGCGTCAGCTGAGAATTCAGTGGCTGCTATAAATTTTGCAATATATTGGTGCGCTCTAATGTTGGAATTAGGGACATGCTCCAGTAAGAGATGGAGCCACCTGAGAGAAGCACGGATAAAGAAGGAAGTGGCCGTGGCCGCTCTGATGGCCCACGTGTCAGACTGATGGGCCCTGCGTAGGGCAAGCTCGGCTCGTTTTTCCTCCAGCTTTAATGCCTCCAGCGCTTCACTGGGAATGGGGGACAAGGACGCTGATCCCACTATAAGGTTCGTCTACCTCGGGAGTATTCAACAATTTTGAGAAATCAGGGGCCAAATTAAAATATTTCCTGTCATAACCCGTGGGGGCAGGGTACACTGCTGCAGAGGCCCACTGTTTCTGTACCAGGTCTGAAAACATGTGAGGAACTGGAATCACATCTGCTTCGACTTCCGGTTGGTTGAAAATTAGATCTTCTGGTCCCACTTCTGAAGGAATTGGAGTGGTAGAAGGGGCCGACTTATTCAGGTGTGCAATGTTTTTTGCCTTAAACAAAAGTGATTCTGAATAGTTGTGGGTAGAATAAGCTGAAAATACCGGTTGATCAGGAATAAGGCCCTCATCCTCAGACATTCCACTTTCTAGTGGTTCTGCTTCTGACAGGGCCGGGTCACTGTCATGTACTGATCCTGACCCAATCTGTTCCATTTGATCAATGTGATCCACTTCTTCTGCCTCCTCCTCCTCCTGCAGCCCCTGGAGGGGCATGTCCCCCTGAAACTGTACCTGGGTATAGTGTTGCTCCGATCTGGTCAACGACCTTAGAGATTGAGAATCATAGTCATTGGTTACCGGGTGTTCCCTGGTCAGAACTGCGTGTTGAAGACCTGCTGCAATTCCCTGGCGGATTGCTAGCTCCATCCATGCCTTCATTCTCTCTGGAACTTCCTCTGGAAGAATGTCTTCCTGTTGAACACCAGCAGCCGTCGGAGTGAATTTTGCTTCAGGAGCCCTTTGCGTGGTCTGTGCTCCAGGTAACTGGGCCTGTTGACTCTGGGAAACCAAGCTGTATCTGGATGAGAGGGAGAGATCTAGGGGAGGAGGAGGATGGGAAGAGGTAGACGGTACCGGACTAGGGGGCAGAAGGTCCTGTGAGGCCCTGTGTGCCTCCCTTGCACACCTATCTAATTGCTTTTCTAATGCTTTATGGCGCCTGTTGGCATCCTTTTCTGAAGCTTTAGAATGACCTTTTGTCTGCTTGGATTTGTGCTGAGATGTAGCTTTGACCCTTGATGTTGAGGTCTGAGAGCTACTACCGCCTGCCATATTGAATTGAAAGAGATGCAGTATGATCGTTATTCAAAGCGATACTGTTGAGACGGTTGGCACACCCAGGGGCCTGATCCAAGAAGGGACCGGTTGCCCTGATAATATCTTATCCCCTTGTTTTGTTTTCAATTAAGATATATGTATATATGAGTCATCACAGTAATAATATTTTTCCTTATTAAGTTATTAATACTGAATATATTATTATTATTATTATTATTATTATTATTATTATTATTATTATTATTATTATTATTATTATTGGAGTGAATGAAAGTCTCTCTCTCACACACACATATATATATTATATATATATATACGCGTGTGTGTGTGATATATATATATACACACATTAATAGGGAAACAGCTTGATAGAGTGAATATCCAAACAGCCCAATTAAGAACACCTGAAAGGCCAAGATAATAAAGAGAGGCCTCCAACAGCTTCCCTGCACAGGCGGACATATGGGCCTGGGTGCTCATTGTTGTGCCGCTGGGTAAGGCTGTGAGGGTTAAGCCAACAATAATACACGGATGGCCTCAAATCAAATAAGAAAACGAGGTGTAATTATTCCTTAGGTTATCAGGAGGAAAAACCTCTGATCGGGAAGGAAAACTACCTCACATAGCTCGAGTTACAAATAGCGCGGCCACGCAGTTTTTTGGTTTTTTTTAAAGGTAAAGGCAAAAACAATGGCTGTTATTTTTGGCGCGCGCGCACTTCTCAGCAACAAACTCCCGCCGTGTGGGGAAATGCCTCCAACGGCTTCTCCTTGGGGCTAAAAGAAACAGTGGGGGAAGGAGTGGAAAGAATTCTTACTGCTTTCCACACCAAGACAGCGTTCTGAGGGAAAAACTCAACGATACGACTCGGATGAGAGCGAAAATGCCCACGCCGCTATTGCCGATATAAAGGCAACGTGGAATCACAATGGCAGGGAGTACAACAAGCAGATGGGGGGGGGGGCTTGGAACAATGCTGAAGCCACCCGCCGCTTCGGGCGCGAAACAGCACTGCCCGAAAATGCAAATGATCTCCGATGACCAGATGAAGAAAGCTAACATCGGGAGATTGTAATGTGATTTGGAGGCTAAAAGCCTGAAAAGACTATAGCCAAACTGGACTATAGCCAAACCTGCTGAGTAATACTCCTGTTTCGGCCAAGGAAGAACAAAAAGCACTGCCTATCCACAACGAGGCTGAGCCAAAACTGGGGAACGCTGGGGAGGAGTCCCGTGGAGGAGGAGGAGCGTTCCACAAATTAAGCCCAGCCAAGACATGCAGAGACTGAAGCACCCCCCCTGGATACTCGGAACAGCTCATGGGAGAAAACAAAAGTGTTAACAAAAAACTGTACAAAGGAGCAGAAGGAAGAACTAGCAAATAAATTAGGTATTCAGGTGGTAAATAAAGTAAAATACTTAGGGATCTGGTTGACTGCTAGATGTTCATCAATTAAAAAAGATAACTATGTTAAGTTAATAATGCAAATACTTAAAGATTTAGATAATTGGGCCAAATTGCAGTTATTACTATTGGGACATATTTCGATAGTAAAAATGAATATTTTGCCAAAACTGTTGTACCTGTTTCAGACAGTGCCAGTCAAGTTGGAAAAGATTTTTTTTGTAGAATTAAACAAATGTATATCTAAATTTATATGGCAGAGGAAAAAACCCAGAGTGAAATATAAATTATTACAGGATGCCAAGAAAAAAGGACGATTTGGCCTTCCGGATTTTGAATTATATTATGATGCTGCTATAGTAAACTGGCTTAAGGATTGGGTTAAATTAGAAAATAGAAGGTTATTAATGTTAGAAGGTTTTGATCTCCAACTTGGATGGCACGCCTTCATGTGGGATGGAAAATCTAAACATTCATATTTCCAAAGGCACCATGTCAGAAATGTGTTGTTCAGTATCTGGGGAAAGATTAAAAAAAAATCACTACCCAAAGGTTCCACTGTGGTTATCTACATTGGAAGCAGTCACATATCCAAATCTATTGGATTATGAAAATATTATCACGTATAAAGATTTACTATATGATACTGGAGAGCTTGAAGATAGGAACCAAATACAAATTCAAGGAAAGGAGATAGCATGGTGGCCCTTTGCACAAATACAAAAAAGATAGAGAACAATTTGGCTTTAATATGACCCCACAAGAATTAGATAAAATATGGCTAGGAGAGGAAAATAAAACAATTAGTAAAACATATAAATATCTTTTGGATTTCAAATTAAAAGAAGAAATAGTCACATAATCCGTGATAATTTGAGCTAAAAATGTGGGTCATAGTATTGAATTAGGTAAGTGGGAACACATCTGGCAAACAAATTACAAATTAACTATGTCAGTCTCGTATAAAGAAAACTTATACAAAATGGTTCAACGCTGGCACCTACCTCCTGCGAGACTGGCTAAGATGTTCCCCAACCTACCACCCAACTGTTGGAAATGTAACTACGCACAAGGAACATATTTTCACATGTGGTGGACTTGCCCGTGTGCTCAGAAGTTTTGGAGGAATATTAGAAATTGGATTTTAAATATAACAAAACAAAATTTAAAACTTGAACCCGAAACCTTTCTGCTTTCATACTTTCATACTTTCTGCTACGTATGAGAGATTTAAACATGGAGAAAAAATATCAATATTTAATTTTGCACATTATAACTGCGGCCAGAATAACCTACACACAAAACTGGAAACTGTCTTTCATTCCTTCAGAGGGTATGGTAATTAAAAAAATACATGAATGTGCTGAGATGGATAGCCGAACCAAATTGTTAAAAAATAAACAAGATAGTGACTATTATGAAATATGGAACATTTGGTATGATTGGTTAAAGAAAAGGTAATATTTGATATTTGGATGTTATGGAAATGACAGAAGACGTGCATTTAATTATAAACTATACAGAGAAATTAAAACATTAAAAGAATGAAGGAGTTATTGTAACAAGGCAGATCACGTAAATGATAAAGATAAAGAAAAAAATTTAACCATTGCTCAATATACGCTGTAAAATGTATGTGTGTGTGTGTGTGTGTATGTTGATTTGTCTGTTTTAAATGTATGTCAAATAAATGTTTTTTCTAGAATATATATATTTAAGAGATGCTCTAGGCAGCTTGTCTTCTGCTGCTGCTGTGGCCTCCCTCGATCCCCAAAGCAGAAAGTGGGAGCGGTGTCTCACCTTGGCCAGGACGTCCATGCGCTGCAACATTCGCTTCATTTGCCTCTCCTCTTCCTGGGTGAAGCGAGAGAGAAGCGGCTCCAGCTGGCCAGTCTGAGACGGTTGAGAGATTAGAAAGTATTTCCAGACATTAAAATGAAGCTTGGGCGCATTCTTCGTTGGGACAGTTCTGGGGTTTTGGTGAAGGGATTTATTGGGGAATATTAATAAAAGCGATAGCCCTTAGACGTATTGCTTCACAGTGCTTTCCAGCCCTCTCTAAGCAGTTTACAGAGTCAGCCTCTTTGGTCCCAACAATCTGGGTCCTCATTATACCCACCTTGGAAGGATGAGCCAACTATAATACCTAAATAAATTTACTAAACCACCTGTCAGCTTTGGAAGCCATATTAGCACCAGACGCTTCCACACTGCCACATTCTTGAGCCTGGGAAAATGGGAGGGGGGAATTTCATGGAGCGTATGCGGTTAGACATAATAGCATTCTTCTTCTAAGTCAAGGTTATGTCATTTCTGCACCTGGGTGAGAGGACATCTCAAGTTGGGACGGATGGAAATTGGGGCATGTGATGCGATGATGGGTGCAGGGGGTGGATTTGTCATTTTTTACTTATTGCAGGGAAACCCAGAACTTTCAGATTCAGGATTTCCCAGATGTGCCAGTTTACTACTCAGATAAAAGGGAACTTTGGAGACAATGTCTGCCTCAGAGTTATTTGTTGGAGTGGAGATTTTCTGGAATGCTGACACCACCATTGTGTGTGCACGTGAGTGAGTGGGATAGCACACCCTCTGTGCAAACATCAGATGCCTGGAACTACTTTAATGGCTCCACCTGAATTTGCTCAAATCTAATCTTCAGGTCTAATTTATGCACAGGTATAAGGAAAGCCAAGCTCAGCCTTAAAGAGCCTGCCATGACCTTGCAGCCCAGAGATGGATGGTAGGCTGACTTCCCAGGAAACTCTGCGCTCCCTGTCCTACCCCAATGGCCCTCACATTGCATCTGATGTGCAAGCCACTGAAAGGGCAGCAAATGTGGCTGGTCTCCTAATAAAATAGGCCTGTCATTGTAAGGGTGGCTCTGGGGGCAGGAAGGCGAGGAGGGAGCCACAGAGGCTCCCAACTGCCAGCCAAAGTGCATCCTGGCCCTTTATCATTTTTCTGCCCATTATCTTCTCCCAGCAGAAGTTCAACGGCCATTCCTCACTTATTGAAAAGCTGGCAGTCTGGCCAAAGGATGGCTTTTCTGCAGCCAGTTCAGAAGAGAGGAAGGGAAGGCCCCACCCTGCTCCTTATTCCGCTGCAGGGGAGAGATTACACTCAGGCCAAGAGTTGCTTGATACGAGATGGGTGGCGTATCAATTTAGTGAATGAAATTTAAAAAATAAATAAAACACTGCTCCTTAAATGCTGAGAATGTGCCTCACAGATCTAGTGAAATGAATGGATGTTCCTCTACAGACTTTGCAGTCTTGACATTTACCGAGGGGCTGGGGGGGGGGGGCAGCTTTCTGTATTTGGGAGAATTTTAAAACTGCAGCTCTCTAAAACTAGTGTTTCTCAACCAGGGCAACTTTAAGGCTATGCTGGCTGGAGAATTCTGGGAGTTGAAGTCCACACCCCTTAAAGTTGCTACTGCCCTAAGCCAAGAAGTGTGTTTGTGTCAGCCTTGGAAGCCATTTTCTTTCTTGGAAGATTTGAGGCTGCCACATTCAGTACCTGGGAATTTGGGAGAGGGGATTGCACAGTGAAGTAGGAGATTAACCACAACAACATTCCTTTCTCAGAGAGTCAAGGACAAGTTGCCCTGTACCTGGAAGGGAGTGACTGGAGGGATGTCTCCACTTGGGACGAAGATTGGATTGGACCATGTGATGGACTGGTGGGTGCAGGGAATGCATCTTTCTCTTTTGGAAAGGGAAAACTTGGAACTCTCAGATTCGGGTTTTCCCAGATGTGCCAATATGACAAGTCTAATAAAATAGAACTTTGAAGAATGGTTTGTCTTGGAGTTTATTGCTTTGGAGATGGCTAGTTAGAACTGTTGTGATTCACTGGCAGCTTGTGCAGATGGCAGCAGAATCAGACAGTGGGGAAGAATGGGGACCAGTCAGGGAGTCCAGGGAGGACTTGGATGAGGGTCCTGCATCCAATGCAGGGATGGGGCCAGGACCACCTGGGAGTTATGTGCTGACTCTGGAGCCTTTGGAGTCTGGCAGCAACAAGGCAGAGGAACAAAGGGAGCCTGTTTCCAGCTGCTAGAAGGCAAGAGCAGCTAAGACAAAAGGGGCGACTCGAGGGTAAGGCTTGGAGGTGATTGCCCCTCCCTTAAGGCATAAAGGAGGTGCAAAAGTAGAGAAACCTTTGCAGGAAGTAATGTCGTTCGCTCTGTTCGGATTAAACCTTGAAGCTCTGTGTGGACTTTGTACTTTGGTTGGCTTTTTACAGTTCATTTGGCACTTTAGTCATTGGCAGCACTTCAAAGGAGAGAAAAGTGGGTGCTTATCTCGAGGGACTATTTGGGACTCATTATGGGCTGGGAATGAACATAATTCCCAGCGTTGAAATAAAACCAGAGTTATTTTGACTAAGCGCTTAATTACGGTCTCAGGAAGCCTCGGTCAGAACATTATGGCCCAACTGTCCATCCAGAAGTGCCCCAAACTACTACATTCTCCACCTCTCCATCACAGCCAAGAACTTCCATGCAGGTCTGGGAGTTTACTACCTTCAGGTTTGGAACAAGCAGGAGTTTGGAAATCTCCATCCGGGCATCGATCAAACTATTCCAGTCCAGCAAGTCCACCGTTCTGTGAAAAGATATTGAAGTCAAGCTCTGGTGAGTTGGAGGAGGTGAAGAACAGCGCCTTCCTCCCTGCACTGCCCAATTTTTATCTGGAGGAACTGGGGTTGGCTAGATCTGTCAAGAGATTTTAGGAATAAATGCTGAGTTTTGCAGCCCCCATAATATTTTTTAAAATTATTATCACTATTTTTTATTATGCAATTTTGTCTGTTATATATAAAATGTCCATATCTACAACGGCAGTGTACTTGCTGGGTACAATCTCTTTAAAATACAAATAGCAAACCTTATACACACAATATCTATAACTATTATTCTCAAAATCTATTCGACATGATCTTCACTTATCCTTATTAAACATTTCTCATTCTTTAATTAAACACTCTATTTGGCTTTATCCATAATTGGTATCAAACATTATAAACATAAGAACATCACATTTATAACCATTATCCTCCAATTCTGTTAATCATGATGTATTCAATATTTCTTTATTTAGTTACACATTTATTTCATCTTTGTTTAGATACCCTCCTCCATTCTAAGTTTCTGACTTCTGCTTCTATTTTCTATTCATTGATAAAATACTTCCCAAGTTAAAAAGTATTCTGCTTCTCCCTTATCCTTAATTTTCAATGTTAATCTATCCATTTCAGCACATTCTCATATTTTCTTTATGACGTTTTCCTCTATAGGTATATTTTCATTTTTCCAATTTTGTGCACATACAATTCTCGCTGCCGTGACCCCCTGTTAAGATCAGATATGTATTTCATAAGATTAAGCTTCCTGTAACACCACAGAGCATTCTTTCACAAAAGCCACCCTGGTTAACCTGTCTAATGTATTGCCCAAATTTCCATTTCTACAGGAAAATATCTGAAGAGTATTTGTTTCATGGAATAAGAAGAGAAAGGAAGAATATCCTGGAAACTGCATTAACAAGCAATAGAATCATAGATTCACAGGGCTGAAAGGGACCCTTGGAAGTCTTCTAGTCTACCCCCAGGGCAGGAGGCCTCATTTCATCCAGGACAAACGGCTGTCCAATCTCTTGTTGAAAACCTCCCGTGATGGAGAGCACCCATGCCTTCTGAAGGCAAGTCGTTTCACTGGTTAATTGTTCTTACTGTTAGGAAATTTCTCCTCAATTCTAGGTTGCTTCTGTACTTGATTAGTTTCCATCCATTGATTTTTGTCTTCCTTCCTTGGAAAATAGATTGACCCACTCTTCTTTGTGGCAGCTCCTCAAATATTGGAACACTATCATGTCACCCTTGTCCTTTTCACTGGACTAGACATATCCAATTCCTGCAACCATTCTTCATATATTTTAGCCTCCAGTCCTCTTAATTATCTTTGTTGCTCTTCTCTGCACCTCTCAGCCTTCAGTGCCCACAGGAGAATGCAGGCATAGTGAGAAAGGGACCTGGAATAACCCACAGCAGCAGAGGTGGGATTCAGCTGGTTCTGACTGGTTCTGGAGAACCGGTAGTGGAAATTTTGAGTAGTTCGGAGAACCGGCCAATCCCCCCTCTGACTGGCCCCGCCAACCCCATCTCTTCTCTGCCTCCCATTGAGTCCCAGCTGATCAGCTGGGTCTCCTTGGGTTGCCCCTGTCCAGGAGAACAGAGCTGGAAAGCAGGTCAGTGGGGTGGGGAGGGAAGGGGTATTTTGCAGTATATCCTTCCCCTGCCACGCCCACCAAGCCACGCCCACAAAACTGGTAGTGAAAAACATTTGAATCCCACCCCTGGTCCAGTTGCCTCTTGAAAAAGCACCTTTGGCACAACTGAGAATCTCCATAATAGTTTTCAAACACAACCGTATCTTTGAAGAAGCCGAGGGGGACCTGAGCGTGTAAACATCCTGCCTTCCACCTCTCCCCAAGAATACAACTCATATCCCCAGGGAAACCCAGAACCAGCCAGCTAAGACAGCACTTACCCCGTCAGGCCCAATTTCTCGCCCGCGAACCACTGCTGGCTCTCAGCTTTGGTGGCAATCCCAAGGTTGGCCAGGGCCTCCTGCCAGAACCAAAAAAGAGCCCCTTCAGTCCCGCACTGCCCAGTCAGGTCTTATCCTTATCAGTGGGTCTTGGGCCAAGCACCAATCTGGTTTGGAAACAGCCCAGCATTTGGAGAGGAAGGCTTCCCAATATTGACATCCCTTGTCCAGATCTCATCAGCAGAAGCATCTCAATGTTTGGAATGAGCCGTTCGGACTTTATCAGAATTGGTCCAATGTTTTAGTGGGCAGATTTTGTGCCTGGGAATGCAGCTTTCTGACCTCTGGTAAACCCTCTAGAAAAGGGGTGTCAAACTCGATTGCATTGAGGGCTGCATCAGGGTTGTGTTTGACTTCAGAGGGACAGGGGTGTGGTCATGGCCAGTTCGATGTCACTGTGTTGGGGACTCCTGTGGTGGCCAAGAGCTAAGGCAGGACTTTTGTCAGACCCTTCCTCACATTATAATCTCCTTCCTTCCTTCCTTCCTTCCTTTCCTTCCTTCCCCTTTCCTTATTTTTCCTTCCTTGATCTCTTCCCATCTTCTTTTTCCTTTTCCTTTACTCTTTTCTCTTTCTCCTTTCCTGTCCCTTCTTGGATGCTCAAATGCGAAAGGGGAAACACTTCCTTTCTTCTTTCCCTCCCTCCTTTCCTTACACCTTCCTTCCTTCCTTCCTTCATCTTTCCTCCCTCCCTCCCTTCCACCTTTCTTCCTTCCCATCTTTCTTTCCCTCCTTCCTTTCATCCTTCTTTCCTTCCTTCCTTCATCTTTCCTCCCTCACTTCCACCTTCCTTCCCTCCCCTCCCCTTCCTTTTCTTCCTTCCCTCTTCCTTCTCTTTTCTTCTTCCTTCCCCTTTCCTTATTTTTCCTTCCTTGCTCTCTTCCCATCTTCCTTTCTTCTTCGCCTTTCCTCTTTCCCTTTCTCCTTTCCTGCTCAAATGCAAAAGGGGAAATGTTTCTCCTTTTGTTTTGTTTTTAGTTTGTTTTGCTAGCCCTCCGCCAGTGAAAATGGAACCATGGAGGGGTACATGTGGCCCCTCCAGGCCCTGTTTTCGGCTGCAATGGCCTCCTGCAGCCATCTGCCAGCAAAAATGGAGGTCAGGGCCACATACAGCCCCCTGGCCCCTTTTATGGCCGCAACGGCCTCCTGCAGCCCTTTGTCAGCGAAAATGGAGCTGGGGGGATGCTGCGTGCACCCCCTGGGCCCTGTTTTCCCTAACAGAGGCACCGCGGGCCAGTGATGCAGGGAGGGGGCCAGGACTATCGGAGAGTGGGGTGCTGCCTTTGGAGCTTGTGGCGCCTGGTAGCAGTGATGCAGAGGATCCCGAGGTGCCTGTGCTCAGTGCTTGCACATGCAGGGCCACTCGAAGGAAAGAGCAGCTGAAGCAGCAAGGGCGACTTGGAAGTGAGGCTGGAAAGTGATGGCCCCGCCCATAAGGGATAAAAGCCAGCCTTCGGGGTTGGCTTCTTTGCAGGAAGCAAAGAAGTTCTTTTTGCTCAGAATCGTTGAAGCCCTGCTTACTCTGGTTCGTTTTTTGAAACTTTTGGCTTTGGATATTTATCTGCAATCAGTCTTTTGTTCTTGGCAGATCTTTTGCAATCTTGAAAGGACTTGCTCTTATCTGGAACAATGTTTGAATGACTTTTGGCTGTGAACGAACAGAATTCACAGTGCTGCATTTTAAAAGGTTTGCTTTTATACATACTTTGTCTTTGTTTGATTTGAACAAGGCTTGGCTCAGAACAGGCGGCCCCACACACGCATGCTTGTGCAAGCAGTAATTTGTGCAAATTGAGCTGCGTGCAGGTTTGCAGATATGCTGGCCTGCTATTCATGTGGCCCAGTTCGGAATAGGCCACTATGCAGTCGTGGTCTGTGGTCCCCTGGCTTAGGGCAGGAAAAGCCCTCCTAAAGCCAAAGCAAAAGGAGACCATCCTACTTTGGCTTCCAGCGTCTGTTTTCCAACAGGTGTTTTCTCTTAATGCAGAAATCGGGTCTCGTTTAGCCAACTCAGTTTTGCTAACAACCCCCCCCCCCCCATATCACCATCAGCAACTCACCTGCAGCTTCTCTACCTCCAGCTTGGTTTCCAGAGCTGCCAAGCCCACTTTGCCCTGTTCAGCAGCCAGTTGGTGGAAGAAGCTTCTCCATTTCACCAGAACCTCTGAGAACTGCAGCTGGAGGCAAGCAGAGACTGAGTGAGCATCCATACAGCATCCCTGAGAGGCCTGGTCAGTCCTGGGAGCGTCCCCTGGCTCCCCTGCATTGACCAGGAACCTTGCATGGGCCTTGGTGGATCAGGCCTCTTGGATAAGCGTTGAGCTATCAACAAAGGAAAGGCAGTAGCCTTTGCAAACGAGAGTTCTGGAGTAGCAAAGAAATTTTTAGAAATCATCACCATTTAACGATCCCATAACCCCTTGTGGGGTGAAGCCAGGGTAACTGAATGGAGTGGAGTGTTTACTGGCCGGATGCCCTTCCTGTTGCTAATGTGGAGTTTTGTTCGGCAGATATATTCTCATTGTGCCCAGAGAGAGAAATATCTGCCTCTACCTCGGATCGAACTCACAGCCTCCTCATTGTGAGGCGAGAGCTCCACCTCTAGGCCAGGGGTGGGATTCTAATTTTTTAACAACCAGTTCTGTGGGTGTGGCTAGATGGGCATGGCCATGTGACTGGTGGGCGTGGCTGTTTTTTTGCAGGCCCCCCTATTTTTCCTGGGCCTCAGGGAAGCCTCCTGGGGGGGTGTGTGTGACATTTTTGCTCCCAGAAGGCTTCCCTGGGGCTCAGGAAGGAAAAAAAATGGACCGTGGGGGGCCTCAGGGAAGCCTCGTGGGTGAAGCAGTAAGACAGTGAGGGGAATCCTGGCACAGCTGATCATAGGAACAGCTGATTGTCGGAGGGAAAAAAACAAGAAATTCCTTAAGCAGTGACTGGGTGGGGGAGAATGCAGTCAGCGATGTCAGACAGGCACGCGAAGGACTGACTGGGCAAGGAAGGGAGGGGCGGGTAGAGAGGGGTGGGGTCAGCTAGAGGCATGATTTGCCGGTTTTCTGAACTGTGCAGAATCATAACAACCACTCTATAGAACTGGTCCAAACTGGTAAAATCCCAGCCCTGCTCTAGGCCCCTGTGACACTCTAAAGAATTTTTTTTTAAATGTTCCTTCTAAATTCAGAGACTCCATTATGATCCACAGCGGTTTAATCCCATCTGCTAAAAACCTGTCATGCAGGCCATTGCATCAAAATTAGAGGTAGCGGATATTTGCCCTCCCACCCCTACCAACTTTTAAATGCAAATCAGATCCTAGAGTTAAGTAACCATTAAAAAACAACAACAGTGGAAAAGGGACTCTTTAAAACAATGAAACCCCAAGGAAGCCCGGCCTCTTCACAGGAAGGAAGTGCCTGCTGGTTGGCCATCTATTTCAAGATATGAGGGGCTTGGGGGGGGAGGGGGGCGGAGCTGGCGTCGTGACGATATGGCATGTGATCTTGGAGGTCTGAGATCGCAGCCGATATCTTTGCTCCTGGATGGTCCAAGTGGATCTAAACCATCCCAAAGAGATGGTGAATGTAAAGAGCGCATCCTGTCAATCCCAGGGATATTGCAAAGTCCCTGGTAGATCCAGGAGAAGCTCTTCTTGCCAGCGGCAAAGAGGCAGCCATTAAAGCTGCTGAAGTTGGGACAGCTCCGAAACGAAAGAGAACGAAAGAGAAAGTGTGCCAGTTTGGTGAGAGCTTTTCTTTATTTAAAGATTTGAGAGGACACCCTAAGGGAAAGAAAGAATCTATAAAAGTTTTTTTGACAGAAGTGAATAAGCAGCGATTTTAAACAGGAATGTCAAAGTAATATTTTTATTATTTTTTCTTATTGCTGATGATATTCCTATATTTCCTATATTTTGAAACTGGACTGTTTTTTTTCCTTTTTTTAAATCTACTCTTTTCTTTCCACTTTTTGATTATATAATATATTAAGCCAGAGACTCCCTTTTAGTCTTTTTTTTTAAAAAATATTTTCTTCCTTTTTTAACTAATTCTTATTATACTTTGCCGGAAATGGAGAGGGAAAGTGAAAGCTAAAGAAACTTTGTAACACTGCCAACTAGAGGCTTGCAAATACTCTACTTTTCCTTTGACCAGACAAAGCTGAGAAAGAATTGAGACTTTTTTTTCAAGGAAACTGCCTGTTTGATAAGACAGAGGGAAGAGCATGGGAGAGTATTATTGCAGATGCTCTTCTGGGTTTCTATCAACAGCTGCAGTCTGGTGTTGAAACCGAGGGGAAAAAAAGGTGATACGTTTTTGGAGAAGAGAGCTATAATAAGAGCCTTGGATAATTAAACAAAGTGCAGTGCGTTCTTTTTACTTTTTCTAAGCTGTGCTATCCCTCCTCACTAGCTTTATTTTATTTCATTTTACCGTATATACTCGAGTATAAGTCGACCCGAATATAAGTCGAGGCACCCAATTTTACCACAAAAAACTGGAAAAACTTATTGACTCGAGTATAAGCCGAGGGTGGGAAATGCAGCAGCTACTGGTAAATTTCAAAAATAAAAATAGATGCCAATAAAAACTTTCACTAGGACAGTTGAGAATAAGTTTGATGTTCACAATTTCCTCTTTGAAAGAGACCAGTAAATAGGGAACAAGAAGATGAAGAAAAAGAAGTGTGTTTTTTCACACTTTTCACACTGAAGTGAACAAAAATGGCATCATAGGAACAAGCTTATTCTCAGCCCAAAGGTTTGTTTCTGATTTCTTCCCTGATTTAAGGGAAATTTGGGAAACGATCTCACTATCATGAAAGGTTTGATTGATTCACTAACGCAAAAGATGATGATGATGACAGTGGTAGGCAGGAGTCACTCTCTCCCTTGCAAGAAAAAACCAAGAGCGGTTCTTATGATATCTCTCTCTCTCCCCCCCTCCTCCCCCTCCTCCCAAGTGGACTGAAAGCAGCTGGAGCTGAGGAAATGAAACTGAGTGGAGCGACCTCCACTTGCGTTGCTTTCTCAGCCTAAAGCTCAGAAAAGCCTCCCCCCTCCTCCTCCCCCTCCCCCTCCTCCCGAGTGGACTGAAAGCAGCTGGAGCTGAGGAAATGAAACTGAGTGGAGCGACCTCCACTTGCGTTGCTTTTTCAGCCTAAAGCTCAGAAAAGCCTCCTCCTCCCCCTCCCCCCCTCCTCCCGAGTGGACTGAAAGCAGCTGGAGCTGAGGAAATGAAACTGAGTGGAGCTACCTCGGCTGGCGTTGCTTTTTCAGCCTAAAGCTCAGAAAAGCCTCCCCCTCCCCCTCCTCCCGAGTGGACTGAAAGCAGCTGGAGCTGAGGAAATGAAATTGAATGGAGCGACCTCCACTTGCGTTGCTTTCTCAGCCTAAAGCTCAGAAAAGCCTCCCCCTCCCCCTCCCCCGCCCCCTCCTCCCAAGTGGACTGAAAGCAGCTGGAGCTGAGGAAATGAAACTGAGTGGAGCGACCTCCACTTGCGTTGCTTTTTCAGCCTAGAGCTCAGAAAAGCCTCCCCCTCCCATGCTTAAAAGTTGCAAAGGAAACACGGAAGCAGGGAAGCGGCTGCCCAGCTTCGGAGCTCCACACCATTTTTTTTTCAGAGGGGAATCTGACTCGAGTATAAGTCGAGGGCGGTTTTTTCAGCACAAAAAATGGGCTGAAAAACTCGACTTATATTCGAGTATATACGGTATTTATTTTTTTTGCAATAGCTATTTGGATCTTTGGCTTTGTTGGAGCTTGTCTTTGTTTTTCTTTGGAAGTCTCCACCCTTGTTTTTTATCTTAAAGGGAAAGCTTTAGTATTGATGTTTCCTTTTTTTTTTTAAGGGAATAGCCTTTTTTTCTCCTTTCCTGGTATTTTTGTTTTTCATCTACCTTTCTGGTTTATTTTTATGTACTCTTTTCTATTTGAGACCTCTCAATTGGATTAAGGTGTTGAAGAACCTGAAGATTTTGAATTGCTTAAAATGAGTAGGAAACTAACAGCTCTTGGTTCTTCAACTTCTACTTCCTCCTCTCCACCATCTGGAGGACAACGTTCAATACAGACAATGTTAAAGCAAGAAAAAGAACAAGAAAAAGTGACTCTACAGATGATTATGCAAGGAATTCAAAACATTCAAGCAAGATCAGAGAATACTGAAAAGGGAATAGAGAACTTTGAACAAAGAACAGAGAACATTGAACAAAGAACAGGGAAAACGAATGAAAAAGTGGAGAACATCCAACAAATGATGTTGAAGTATGATGAGAGATTCCAAAAAATTGAAGAAGATAAACAAAGAGACAAGAAGATTGGAGATAGTAATAGATTAATGGTGGTTGAACAAGATAAAAGTGGTATGTTGAGATGGGAGATGGATAGATCAGAATTCTATCTTAGATTCCAAAACGTAGAGGAAGAAAAAGGACAAAACTTAGCTGAGATAATGATAGAAATACTGGCTGAAGCTTTGGAAATAACTCAAGAGAAGATGATGGATGGAATAGATGAGGTTTATTAAGTTTTCACAAGATATGCAATGAGAAATAGCTTACCAAGGGAAGTTCACATTAGATTTACAAAGAAAGCCATTAAAACGCAAATATTGCAACTGGCAAAAGAGAAAACACTGAAATACAAAGACAAGGAGATTGTGGTCTTGAAACAAGTACCCAGAAGAGTGAGAGAGATGAGAAGAGAATATCGATTCTTGACTAAAACGCTACTTAAAAAAGAGGTGAATTATAGATGGTTGATTCCAGAAGGTTTAATGTTCACATGGCAAAAACAGAGACATAGAATTGACTCAATTGAGAAAGCGGAATTATTTTATACAGAATTTCTTGGAGGGAAAGAGGAAGAGGCAGAAAAAGAAATCTCACAAATTGAATTCCAAGAGGACTGCCAAATGGCGACTGAAAAAGAAGAAGGTGCAGTGGTGGAAAGGTGGAAGCCAAAGAACAACGTGAACCAAGATCTACGAGAGCTGCTAAACCTAACTACAAAATATAACCATGGAAGAGAAAAAATTGATAACACTTAATATAAATGGACTTAACTCAGCTGTTAAAAGAAGGAAAACCTTTCATAAATTAGAGAAATTAAAATTTGATATAATTTGTCTCCAAGAAATACACATTAAAAAACAATATGAACAATTGTTGGTAGAGCCAAAATTAGGGAAAATATTTACTTCCTTGACCCAATGTAGGAAAAGAGGAGTGGTTTTATATATTAAAGAGACCACCCCAGCAAAATTGATTTATACCAATGATGACAGAAGAATATTAATGGTGGAAATAATGGACAATAATATGAAAACACTCCTGATTGCAATTTATGCCCTGAACGACAAACAAGAAGAATTCTACAAAGAATTATATATGAAAATAATTGAATTGGACTATGCTAATATAGCTATGATGGGAGATTTTAATGGAATTGTAGACAATAAATTGGACTGTATAGCACAGAAAACAATAAAGCAAAACAGAAAGACTCTCCCCAAATCTTTTTTTAAAATGGTAGATGAAATAAACTTAAAAGATACACGGAGAGAAAGAAATGCTAAAACTAAACAATACACCTTCTATTCAAATAGACACTTATCATGGTCCAGAATAGATATGATATGGATGTCAACAGAATTGTTAACTAATATTCAAGAAATAAATATTGAAACAAACACTTGGGCAGATCACAATCCAATGACAATTAAATGGAAAGGACAAAAAAGAAGATCTAGATGGACGTTAAATAATACTATTTTAAAGGAAAAAGACTTCACACAGTGGATGGAGAAAGAATTGGCTTTTTTCTTTAGAAAAAACAAAAAAGATACATCAATTCAGAATGTATGGGATACAATGAAGGCATATATTAGAGGCTTGATAATAGACTATACAAGGAAAAGAAATACTATGAAAAGATTTGCCTCTAAGGCCTTAGAGGATGAGTATAAAAGACTTGAAAAGGAGCTACAGAAAATGCCACAGAAAAAGGAGATCAAGCTAAAAATGGATATAGTTAAACATAAAATGGGTCAAATAGAAAAAGAAGAATTAGCACAGAAAATTAGAGGTGCTAAACAGAACTATTTTGAAGACGCGAACAAACCAGGTAGATGGTTAGGATGCAAATTGAGAAAGGAGAAAGAATCAAGGAAAATATTGCAATTAACAGATGACCAAGGCCAGGTTTGCTATGGTAGTAAAGAGAAGAAGGAAATTATTTGAGATTATGGGAAACTATACACACAAGAGAATATTGATGAGGAAAGAGTTAAAGAGTATTTACAGAATGCTAATTTACCTCAGATACCTAAAGAGATTGAAATAATGTTAGAAAGCAATATAACGATGATGGAGTTAACTGAAGCACCCAAGAAGCAAAATAATGGAAAGCCACCAGGCCCAGATGGACTTCTGGCAGAATGTTACAAAACATTACAAGAATCGTTGAATCTTCCATTGCTAGAAGTTATAAATGAAGTTATGTTAAAGAAGAAGATACCTAAATCATGGTCAGAAGCCTATATTACACTTATTCCAAAAGAGGAGGCCGATCCATTACAAATTAAAAACTATAGACCTATTTCTCTACTAAATGCAGATTATAAAATCTTTGCTTCAACATTGGCAGAAAGACTTAAAAAATATCTAAATAATTTTATTCATCCTGATCAAAATGGATTTCTGCCAGAACTTCCGGTTTGTCAGCTTCACCAGCGGCAGGGTTTTGCGATCCTACGCGATCCCTGCCGCGCTAGCCATTTTGGTGCCTCCAATCCGGACGGGTTTGGAGGCTAAGGCTGCCTTGCAGAGGTAGCCGAAGATAGAGGGGAGCTGGTGAGGGGTTTGGGGGTGTTGCAGACCCCCTCCCCAGCCGGCAAAACCCCCTTTTCTCAAGGCAGTCAAGTGGCGGTCTGTAATGGCCGCCACAAAGAAGCCAGCAGCTGGGTAAGACTGAGCAGGAGGAAGAGGGGAGAAAGTTTACAAGAGAAAGTTTTTTGGCTGATCCAGGACTTTAAGAGGCGTTTAATCCTGAGAACTGTGACTTTTTGAAAAATACTTTGTTTCCAGAGGAGGATTTCAAGCGGCAAAATTGAGGTGCTGAAAGGAAAGTTTACTCTCCTTCCCTATGGAATCAACAAATGGCCATTGAGAAACCTGTTGTTTTTTATAAAAGGTAAAAACTTGGCTTCTTGTTATAAGTGGGAAGGGAGAGGACAAAAAAAAAAAATTAAGATCTTGCTGGAGGAGATGCCTTGAAGATCTTGAGACTAGAAATTGAGTGTAACAAGGCTGTAAAATACAGATTGGGCTTTTTTTCTTTTCCCTTTTACTGATACCACCCCAGGAAGAGAAAGCGAGAACTTTGTGCATTGTTTGGACTGATTGATGTCTCTGGGACTTTGAGGAATTGTTTTAACTTTTGAAACATTTTGGTTGCTCTAAGAAGAACAAAGAATGGCTTTATCTGATGATGAACTTAGAAAGGAATATCAAGAAAGTAAGGACACTGTGAAAGAAGCTTTCCTTTCTTAAGAAATGGCGCTTGCTATTTATCAGCAAACACAACAACAGATGGAGGAAATAGAAGGAGAAGAAGAAAAAGAAGAAGAAGACGCCATCTTCAGTGAATCTAAAAAATTAACTAAGAGAGAAAGGAGAAAGAAAGGAAGGAAAATGAAGGACTTAAGACTTAAAAAAACACTTAAGAAAAGAAAAAATAAGATGCAAAACCAAGTTAATGTTACTGAGCAAAAGGAGAAAGGATTACAACAGAGAGGGAAAGCTAAAAGGGCGGAGGTTAGTAGAGGGGGGGGGGGGTGTAAAAAGGCCAGGGGGGATAAGAAAGTAAGGGAAAAGCCACAAAGGTATGAAACAAGATGGGAAAAAAGGATTTTTTTTTTAGGGATGAAGGGTAAGGTATAATTTTTTTAAAAAAGAAGATTCTGCAAGGTACATAAGATGGTACTATGTATTAGAAATAGAAAACTAGAATGTTATAAGAATTAATAAAAGATTAAAATACTGAAATGTTTAGTAATGACAGATTTTAAAATTTAATAAAATTGTAGCACTTGATTTTTGAAATAGACAATCGGAATGTTATAAGATTTAATATTTAGATTTATTATCTAATTATATTATTATGAATTTATCATTTTTTCTCTTTAAAGGTTAGTAGGTAGAATGTGCTAAGCAGAATCAGATTGGGTATCAGGCGTTATTTTAAATATTAATTTAGGGGGAGGATAGAAAGGCATCATACTCTGATCAGTGATTTCTGGAGAAATTCTTTTATTTTTCTTACTATAGGGAATGAGATAAATGGATAATTTGGAAAGAATGGACAAAAAATACAAATACAATGATTTAAATTAAAATGAATTAAATAAAATAGAAATAAGAAGAATGAAAAGCGGGGAGAAGTTATATAGAAGATATAGAATGGTAATTAAGATAGGTAATAAGATGAGCACAAATTTAATTGGAGTCCATACAAAGGGAGGTAATCTGGGGCCAAACTACTTTCTTAAAAGAAGTTTTATATTTTTGTGTTTTGTGTATCTATGTTTTGTTTGAGAATTAATAAAACCTCGGAGGAATGTTGGATGAGAATAATGGTAATCAAGTCAGAGAGGAATGAAGATGATGATTATAAACTGGATAAATATAGAAAATAATAATAGTAACAATGAAATTGAATACGAAAAGAGAAATAATGAGAAATTTGTTAAGAGATATCTATATGTTTATATTGAAATGGTGTAAAACATAATTATGTTGCATAAAATAATATTCTACTTGACTTGTAAAATTAATAATGGAAAGAGGTTTTATGTATTTAATGGTTAATGATGGTTTGTTTGTCTTTAAAATCAATAAAATTTGTTCCAAAAAAAAAAAAAGGATTTCTGCCAAAGAGACAAATTAAAGATAATATGAGAGTAATCTTGGACACCTTGGAATAATAGGAGGCACATCCTGAAAAACAAATGGCTCTGATATTTCTAGATGCACAGAAGGCATTTGATAATGTGAATTGGCAATTCATGTTCTTACTGCTGGAAAAGATGGGCTTCGCTAGAAAATTTATTCAAGCAATAGAAGCTATATACTATAAGCAAAAGGTAATGATAGAGGGAGAACTGACAGACTCTATCAATATAAGAAAAGGAACAAGACAAGGGTGCCCACTATCACCTTTGTTGTTTGTGTTAATTTTGGAAATGCTAAACAGAAATATTAGAGATGAAAAGAATATAAAAGGAATGAAAATCAAAAGGAAGAATTTAAGCTGCAAGCATTTGCAGATGATCTGGTTTTCAACTTAGAAGACCCTCTAGAAACAGCACCAAAATTGATAGAAAAGATAGAGACATATGGAAAGGTGGCTGGTTTGAAAATAAATAAAGATAAGACAAAGATTTTGACAAAGAATATGCTATTAAGACAAAAAGAAGAACTGGCAGACCTAGTGAAAATTCAGGTCACGAACAAGATCAAGTACTTGGGGATATATTTGACAGCAAGATGTAGTACACTAAAAGAGAATAATTATATCAAACTTAAACAGCAGATAGCACTAGATCTGGCGAAATGGGAAAATTTACAACTGTCACTAATAGGGAGAATTTCAACAATCAAGATGAACATATTACCCAGAATTTTATATTTGTTTCAAACAATTCCAATTAGGCTTGGAAAAGATTACTTTGAAGATTTAAATAAAATTGTGTTGAAATATATATGGCAAGGTAAGAAAGCGAGAATAAAGTTAAAACTTTTGCAAGATGCTAGAATTAGAGGAGGATTTGGTTTGCCTAATTGGGAGTTGCATTATCAAGGTACAAATCTGATGTGGGTTAAGGAATGGATAACACTAAGAAATACTAGATTGTTGACATTAGAAGGATGTTGTTGGGGTGGCATGCTTTTTTATGGTATAAAGAAACTAAAACACAGGGGTATTTTAGAAGACATTATATACGGGAGTCTCTGTGGTTAAACTGGGAGAAGATTAAAAGACAATGTTATTTGAAAATTTCAGTCTGGCTATCGACTATTGAAGGAACGAATAGTTAGATATGGTGAAATATTGAATAAAAAGGGTGAACTCAAATCGATACAAAAACTAGAGGACCATGGTATAAAGATGAATTGGTTTTCATATGCACAAATACATTCAGGGTATGATAAAGATTCTAAAACAGAGGGTTTCTATGATAAACTGACTGACTTAGATAAGATTTTGACAGGTACTGATGAAAAGGTGATTAAAAAATTGTATGGATATTTATTAGAAATTAAACTAGAAGAAGAACAAGTTAAAGAAACTATGATTGCTTGGGGGAAGAATTTTGGATATGGGATTGATTGAGAGAAATGGCAAAAATTGTGGTCTCAAAATTATAAACTGACAATGTCAACAGCATATAAAGAAAATTTGTAAAAAATGTTTTACAGGTGGCATTTTCCCCCAACAAGAATAGCAAGAATGTTCAAGAATAAATCCGAAAAATGTTGGAAATGTCATCAGACACCTGGCTTATATTACCATATGTGGTGGACTTGTGCGGATGCTAAAAAATACTGGACTAAAATCCACATGTGGTTGGAAAAAACGACAAAAAAACATATAGACTTGAAACCAGAGATATTTTTGTTGGGAATTTCCCCTGAAACATATTGTAAAGATTTGAAATATCTGATTGTAAATGTATTAATAGCGGCTAGGATTGTATTTGCCAAAAACTGGAAAAATGAAAAAACACCATCACAGGAGGAAATCATTAAGAAAATATTGGAATGTGCTGAAATGAGTAGATTGACATTTGAAATTAGAGAACAAGAGGATAAACAATTTTATAAAATTTGGGATCTATTCTATCAATGGTTAGACAATAAAATAGAGTAATGAAATATGTAGACTTTTAGAAAATAATAAATATATAAAGATGTACTTCTTTCTTATTATATCTACAAAATAATTTTAGATAGATTTGGGATGATAATATGAACTGTTATAAAACAAACTAAGTAAATTATGATTATCTTGTAAAACATGAATAACAGTATAGTCAAATGATTGATTAATAATGATACTAAGGTATTTAAATTTTGATTGAAAATACGAGATTATATGCAATGTAATTGTAATTGAAGACTACGAAATGGAAGCACAAAACAATTTGCAAACCAACCAGCACACTGTATGTATACATATGGAAGATGGCTTGATGTTTTTATGTTTTGTTTATGTTTGTTTTTAAAAACCAATAAAAACTTAAATAAAAAAAAGAGATGAGAGGGGCTTGGCCAGAGATGCTTTCCTGAGGAGGGTCTTCAAAGACTTCCCCAGGGGATTTAGGATTCAGTCACAACAGAGAGCACTAGAACCTTCTGGCAGCTCCCAAAGGGGAGACTGGCCCCAAGCAGAGACAGGTGGGTTAAACATTTTGAAGCCAATTTGTGAGCATGTGCTATCCCTTCCTTGCATATGCAACAAGACTTCTGTTCAAAATGAAACCAGAAAACCGAACTGGGTAAGGACATACATTTGGAAGGGTTCATTACCAATAGCTGATTTGCATTCAGCTTTTAAAACCAGCGTGACTCTTGTAAAAAAACAACAACAGCTGGATACATGAAATTTCACCACTTGAACAAGCATGTGTGTCTTAGGATATCAGAGTCGGCTTCCTGCCAGGTATAAACCGGACATGGTGGATTGTGACCAACAAATGCTTCTGGAACTACACCTCAGTCACTGTCCAACGTGTTGCAAGACTTCTGATTATTTTCACCGCAAAGATTTAATATTCCTGCTGCTTTAGATAATTACATTTTAAATTGCATCCAATCCCTGCAATGGACTGTGTTGTGCATAGTTCTCCAGATGTTGCTAAGCTATAAAGTATTTATGAAGTTTATTAAAGCTTTAGTGCTGATTGAATTTGGACAGCTCACAATATAAAAATAACTCAAATATAACAAAATAAAGAGAATGAGGAACTAAACAAAATGGCAAAGCCACAAAGTACATCAGACTGCACAGTGTGTAACACAAGGACACACAAAATCTAACCAGGAGGCTCCAAGCAACATATCCCAGGCCTGGGAAATCAGCTTTGGGGCTTTTGGGATGACCCCAGGGACTCATTCCAGCTGTTAGGTGCCGTGACCGAGAAGGGCACATTTTCTGGGCCCTCAAAGCTGGCTGCTAAAATGGCTTCCTCGTTGCCTGCACCTGATTTTGGCTCACCATTTGCCAAACAGAAACGGGAGAGGTTTATTTTGAAGAATTCCTAAGGGAAGTGGGAGGGGTAAGGAATGCACGAGAGCCTTCTGTCACCTGAGAAATGATACCCATCAAGGCCAAACTCCGAGAACTGTTCAAACAGCACAGAAAGTGTTCCCAAAACAAAAGCATGGCATGTAATTGGTGGAGAACAAACCGTGGGTGGCCCAGGTAAGAAAAGGTTTTTTTTTTTTAACCTATTCCAGTTTTCATGGGAAAGCCTCAGAACCAGTGGTGGGACTCAACCAGTTTGGTGAGTGTGCACTTTGCATGTGTGAGCACCGTTTGAAAACCATCTTCTCCTGTAAGCCCTGTGTGTAATACAACTGTGCTGTGCGAAGCAGCTGAGCTGGAAAAAGCAGGAAATAAAGGACAGCTTAGAGCCCGGGCAGGTGGGTGGGCGAATCACAAGAACAGAAGATTCTTGTCGGAGCGAACAGGTTCCCTCTCAGCTGAACTTCAGAGCTACCAGTTCGGGAGAACTGTGCCGAACCAGTAGAATCCCACCTCTGCTCATAATTGACTTGGCTTCTGCTGTGCCTCGATGCATTTCAGGAACGTTTGATAAAGTTTTACTCTTTTTTTTAGAATGTGCCAACTGGGATGGCTGATGTTGACCTTGTTTTATTGAGGGGACCCCACTGCCAGCTTTGCCAGGAGTGGGAGGCACTGGACTTAAGCAACACCTGGCAATCTGCAGCTTTTTCTTAACCTTGAAGGCCTGAGACAAGCTAAATGGTGATGGGACAACAGGGAGCCAAGAAACCAAACACTACCTATCCGGACTAGGCGATCACATACCAGGAACTGCGGCCTCCCCAGGGCTGTGAGTTTGATGGCAGAGAAACCGTCTTCCGAGCTTCCTCCTAAAAAACAACAACAAAGTTAAGGCTCAGGGCCTTCGGGGTGCAGAAAGACCATCAGCCAAAGGGGCCTCTGAGCAACTTCTCCCCAGGAGCACTTTAGCCACCCTGTCCTGAAGACTGGGGAGGTTAGGAGCCACTCCTGGCTTTCTGGAAGCTTTGGGACAGATGACCCCAGAATAGGAACTCCCTCAATCTAGACTGGGGTCTCCAACCTTAGCAACTTAAAGACTTGTGGACTTCAACTCCCAGAGTTCCTCAGCCAGCAAAGCTGGGAGTTGAAGTCCACAAGTCTTCAAGTTGCCAAGGTTGGAGATCCCTGATCTAGATCTCCTCTGAGCACATTGGCTTCCACTAGCAGAACTGAGCAGGGAAGTTGCCAAGAAAACCAGCAACAAGTTTGGAAACAGAAACTAGAAGTAGCCCAGGTGTGGCTCCATATTAAGCTCTGCAGCTATGTTGAGCTCTGAGTCTGTCTATTGAAAATGAAACTGTTTCTCTCCTATTGCTTGCCTGCAGAACTAAAGTGAAACCGGAAGTTCTCTCTCTGTTCTCTGTGCTGCTGAAGTTACCTGCAACATGTTTCTGTCTGAGTTTGCTCCATGTTGGAGAAATCTACAACTGGTATTGTAAAATCTACTTATTATGCTTATAAAGATGTTAAATGAAGCATCAGCCATCTGTGTTTATTTTTCTGATGCTGAATTGATGCTGCAAAACTCTGAACAGAATTCTGGGAGTTGAAGCCCACAGGTCTTAAAAGCTGTCAAGGTTGAAGACCCCTGATTCAGGGCCACACGTTTGCTCATCCCAGCTTGGAAGGCTGGTTGTACAGGTGTGTGTGTGTGTTTCCTGCATCCTTTTTCCCTTCGCGTGAGAAGAAGTACCTTTGATTTGTGGGGGAGGCTGACTTGCCTCCCGCCGAAGGCTTCTCACCTGAGGCCTCGATGCATTTCAGGAATGTTTCCATGTGCCGGTCGCATTTGGCTTCATCGGCGTAGAAGTAGGTCCGGGCGCCAGTGACACCATCCCGCCGATCCCCAAACTTGTGATGGGCACTGTAGCGCTTCTCTCTCTGCTCTGGGAAGGACAGACAGCAGGGAGGGAAACCCCCTTAGCCCCAGAAGCTCCAGCCCCTTTGGACCCCAAAGCCATGCCGAGCCCCCTCCCCTCCAAGCAATTTTATGAAATGCTCAACTGAGAAACCTGGATGACCATCCTTCCTAATTATTGTCAGGATTCCAGGTGTTACCCCCATTTAAATTTTGAGTCTTGAGCCAAATTTCCAAAACTTTAAAAGGATTTATTGGGAGTTAACATGTCCAGCATTGCCTGGGTGTAGCCGACTCTGAGACACATCATTCATTGTCACCCTTGACCCTGTTTTCCCTCCACCCCCTTGGGTGTATCATAATTCATATTCTCCAATGGGACACATCCATAGCCCAGTCATCAATCATGCTCTCCAGTTAGAATGTTGCTTGGCAGAAACTTCAGTCACTTAGTTACTATCTTTGAGAACATTTATGGAATGCACTTTTGGTTTCCAAACTGCTGCACTGCTCCCCCCTCCCTTTCTGTTGGCAACTCTAAAAAGACTATAGAAATATTTTATGAATTGACAGTTATAACGGTTTAAATTGGTTGCTTTTTGGGGGGTGTCTCCCACATGGGCTAAATCTGCTTACACTCCTGAGATGGAGCAAACTCAGCCAGGCCAAAGGGTGACCATGCCTGGACCAGAGGCATCCATTTGGGGCCTTCAGAGTCTCTCGCAAGGAACCAGGGCCAACCAGTTAGCCCTTTGGGTCAGTTTTTCTCTGAGCACATTTGGGAAGCTGAAGGAACAAATAGGGTAGCTGGTCAACTCGTAAATCATTCCTAGGCCTGTTTCCGAGTTGCCATAAGGAGGAGGGGGGGGGGGGAGAAAGGCCCAAGGGAGATGTGCGGCAGATGAAGGCCAGAAGCACATTCCATGCTTATCTTGTGGAGGTTGTAGCCTAGGCTACTGGATCTTCTGCCTGCGAAAATCCTTCACTGGAAAGTATGATGGATGACACCCAGCCCGTGAATGTGTTTCATTGGCCTCTGGCACCACAGCTTCTTCTGGGGCTCCCTGGAGGCTCCCTGGTCAGCAGCCCTTGGTCAAAATGTCTATGTAGATTCTCCATCATCCAGGTCATGTTGACCCCAAAGGCGCTTTTTTTTTCAAGAGGCATAACTGGACTTTTTGGTTTTTCTTTGAAGAAGTTTCGCTTCTCATCCAAGAAGCTTCTCCAGCTCTGACTGGATGGTGGGGAATGGAAGGATTTAAATTCCTTGCAGACAGCTGGTCATTTGCATCCTTTTTAGAGAGTCATTGAGGCCACTTGGAGGTTTGTCTGTGTCCTCAGGATCACCTGAGTAGTGAAAATGGATGTGGAGCCTTCTTGAAACAGCTGAAAGGATTGTGTTGTAGACTGGAGATAGATGTCATATCCCTCCCCATCTGTTGAGAGAGGTGTCAGGTGACCCTGACTATACAGATAAACCTCCAAGTGGCCTCAGTGACCCTCTAAAAGGATGCAAATGACCAGCTGTCTGCAAGGAGTATAAACCCTTCCATTCCTCTCCATCCAGTCAGAGCTGAAGAAGCTTCTTGGATGAGAAGTGAGAGAAAAAAACCCCAGAAAGTCCAGTTGCCTCTTGGAAAAAAAAGCACCTTTGGCACCCTTGATCAAAAGCAACCAGAGAGTAAATGTTGCCTCTTGGCTGCAGGGGCAAAAAAGCAACAAGGCCCAAATCTTGCGAGCTCCCCACCTGCACCCCCAAGAGGACAGACTGGAGACCCCCGAACAAGTGGTGGGACGTTAAAAGAGGGCAGGGCATTCTGCAGCAACTTTACTTACTGCCTGTCTCCTTCTCAAATGCAGAGATGCAGGAGCTGGGAAGGAAGGAAGGAAGGAAGAAAGAAAACTTTTTTACTTTCTGCCATGTGTCTCCGGGATAATGCATTCCAAGCCACTCACTCTGCAAACACTAAACGCAGCCCAGACAAGGGGACCACAGCTGGCCAGAGGCAACCGGGAGAATTATGTGATGATCCAAAGGGACGTGGCACAAAGGCAACACAGTCAGATAAACAATAAGAGTCCCTTTATTAGCTCCAACTTTGCCCCCAGTGTCCAGGTTACCTTTGGGCTGGAGAAAAAACTCTCCCAAGAACAGCCTTTGATTGCAGAGAATTAAGTCTAAAACATGAGCAACAAAAACTGTAACTTAAAGTCCAAATAAGCCAAACTGAAGTAATTAGTTTGGCAGGGCAGGAACAAGAATTACAGACTTGAAGGCGCGGCAAAACTCACACAGTTGGGAAGATGTCAAGAACACAGAAAAGCCATGACAACACAGGATAAAGTCACGTTTGCTCCCAGCAGCCTGCCACACACAGTCTGCCTTTCTTTTCAACTGTCTTCCCAGCTGTGGCTAATGAAGGGAATCAGGGCCCTTTCCTCTCCCTTAAGCCATGCAACCCACGTTGCTCCCTTCTCCATTCCTCCCTGCGTGCCCTAGGATGAAGAGAGGGTGGGCCTGGGTCTTCCTCTGAAGTTCCTTTCCCTTGTTCTATCTCTCCCCTGCTCTGCCTAGATGGACTTTGCCTTTCCTCAGCCTCCTCCACAGACAACGGAGCCACACTCCCACTCCCTCTCAGCTGTTCGACTTCCTCCTCGGAATCAGACTCTGACAGAGGCATGACAAGTTAGGACTGGAGTCTGCTAGCCTAAGTTACATGTAAATTTGGCAAAATCAGAATATGTGGGATTTGCGGTCAAATTCTCCAGAGCTTAACAAGGAAAGGGTTATGGCAGAAGTCTCCAAACTTGGCAACTTTAAGACTTGTGGACTTCAACTCCCAGAATTCTCCAGCCAGCATAGCTGTAAAAATAAAGTTAAAAAAATGGGACTACTTTGTGTCAGCTTTGGACACTTCCACGCTGTCATTTTCTTGAGCCTGGGAAAATGGGAGGGGGGAGAATTTCTTGGAATGTATGTGGTTAGACATAATAGCATTCTTCTTCTAAGTCAAGGTCATGTCATTTCTGCACCTGGGTGAGAGGACGTCTCAAGTTGGGACGGATGGTGATTGGGGCATGTGATGTGATGATGGGTGCAGGGACTGAATTTGTAATTTTTTACTTATTGCAGGGAAACCCAGAACTTTCAGATTTGGGATTTCCCAGATGTGCCAGTTTATTACTCTAATAAAAAGAACCTTGGAGAGGATGTCTGTCTTGGAGTTATTTGTTGGAGTGGAGGTTTTCTGGAACGCTGACCTTTGCTTGGAAGGTCACAGCGTTCCGTGCACCTTCAAAGGCATTTAGTCCTGCCGGCCACATGACCACGGAGACGTCTTTGGGCAGCACTGGCTCTTCGGCTTTGTAACAGATGAGCACCGCCCCCTAGAGCTGGAAATGACTAGCACATATCTGTGAGGGGAACCTTTGCCTTCAGGCCCCAGAGGTCTTCTGGGAGGAATCTGAGATTTAGTTGGACTGTAGTCTTCACATTGGAAAGCAGAAAACAGAGTGGAATGTACAAGAAGAGGGATGGCGGACGGAAGAAGGGGGCAAGGAGAGCCAAAGCCACAGCTGGAGACTCTCCTCAAGTGAAGCCTATTAGGCCAAAGCAAAAAAGCTCCAGGGAGCTTTGGAGGAATTTGAAACCAGAGGAGTTGCAAGAAACTTGGGCGGTTCATTCCCTCTAACTAACCAGGAGTCTTGTAACTCAGAGGAACTGCTGTTGCACTTTGCAATGCTTTGCCTAAGGCAGATTAAGGGGTGTGTGTGTGTGTGTAAGCGAGGGAGTTGGCTGTCCCTCCTCCAATTCCACTTCCAAGGGCAGCTGCTGCATGACGGAGCATCTCTGTTGCAATTCCCTCCCCCCCATCCCCCAGTCTATTCCACAATGTTTTCAGTGAGGTCCAAGAAAGGATCTTGGCTGGCCGGGTAGTTTCAGAATAAAGGTCTTACCAGATGTTGATTCAATAGCAGCATTCCAGTATTTGAGGGGCTGCCCCGGAGAAGAAGGGGTGAAATTATTCTCCAAAGCATCAGAGGGGAGGACAAGAAACGAGGGATGGAAACTAACCCAGGAGAGAAGCAACCTGGCATTCCTGGGAGAAATCCTCACAGTGTAGGGACATTCAACCAGTGGAACCGAAGTGGCCTCCAGAAGATGGGGATGCTCCAACCCTGAAGATTTTAAAGAAAAGACTGGATATCCACTTGTCTCCAACTGTAGAGGGTCTTCTGCTTGAGTAGGGGGTTGGACTAGAACAGTGGCCGCCAAACAGTGGGATGGGGACCACTGGTGGTCCGTGAGAAAATTTGGGTGGTCCACAGAGAAATGTACTCCCAAAGCCATTAATCCAGGCTATGCGGGAACACAAGGCTGCACCACCCACATGGCCCATGGGAGCATGTCGCTTGCATTGCAAACAACCTGAGGAGGGGAGGGGAGGGGGGGGGAACTTGCCCCACTCACCCCACATGCCTCGCCTGCCCACCAGGCTGCTTCTCTCCGCTTCTTTCTTCTTCTGCTTTTGGCTGCACACAAGGAAAGCAGCAGAAGTCTTCCTTTCTCTCCCCCAAACTCTGCCAGAAAGGAGTCTTTGGGACCCTGCGAGGCCTCCTGCTCCAAGAGGCTGCGCCGGCAAAGACTCATTTCTGGCAGAGTTTGGGGGAGAGAAAGAAAGACTTCTGCGGCTTCTCTTGCATGAAGCTAAAAGTCTCAGTCTCAGTCTCTCTCTCTCTCTCACCAACATCAGCAAGCCACCGTCAATCAAAGTTCATATTAGTGGTCCACAGGATTTAAAATTATGTGTTTGGTGGTCCCTGAGGTCCAAAAGGTTAGCGGCCCCTGGACTAGGTAACCTCCAAGGTCCCTTCCAGCTGTGTTCTGATTTGATTCCGGAGCTGTGGAGGCAACGGTTCCTGCGCTCTTGAAGTTTGGGCTAGGTCAGGACAGCTCAGCACTGAACTAGCCCCACATTTGGGAGCCTGGACTGACTGGGAACAACAGGCTTCATGGTTTGAATAGCTATTTTGAGCATGAGCTTCTCTTTTTCCTAATGTCCTGGTTTGTTTGTTTTTCAGTGACACCTTATTGAACGAATTCCAAGAATCCCAAAGTGTGCCCATCATTTTCGGTTCTAATCAAAGACGCCAGATAGCTGTGCTTTGCACATTTTCCCCCACAGCTCTGCCCACTTTTCAAGGTAACTAAAGGTTGTGGGTTTCCCAGCAACTTGGCAGCAAATGCTGGCTGATGGGCCAGCCCAGAAGTGACTAAATGCCTGATGGCCCTTGACAGGAGCTGTCAGTGTCAGGGTGTGCCTCTGTTTACTCTGGGGCAGGAAAAACTGCCTGGAAAAGTGACAGGGAAAGCTCCGATTCAGTTAATCAAGAACTTAATACCTAAAAATGCAAACTTCCCAGGAGGTTTAGTGAGCTAAACAAACAATAGAGGCTTTAGGCAAACTTATTTCAAAGACAAAACTACCCCAAAGTTAGCAGGGTAGAAGAGAAAAATCTTTGTAAAGTGTCCCTTTGTATCCCACCAGGGGAAAAAAATTCCTGCTCCAGAAGGGCCCCTTAATTCAGTGCATTTCCAGCTCAGACAAGTTTGAAGGGTCGTTGGTGCTCTCTGAGCTTGTTTGGGGTTTTTTTTTTGCAGATGTTTGACAAATCAATCAGAATGGAGCTGGAAGGGACCTTGGAGGTCCTCTAGTCCAACCCCCTGTTCAAGCAGGAAACTTTATACCATTTCAGACAAACGGCTGTCCACTTGCTTCTTAAAAACTTCCAGTGATTGAGAAGGAAGGAAAGAAGGAAAGACAAGGAGGGAGGGAGGGAGGAAGAAAGGATAGCAGAATAAGAGTTGGAAGGGACCTTGGAGGTGGTCTAATCCAGCCCCTATTCAAGCAGGAGACCTTATACCATTTCAGACAAGTGTTTCTCCTGTCTCTTCTTAGAAACCCCCAGTGATGCAACACCCACGATTTCTGGAGGCAACTTCTGTTCCACTGGTTAATTGTTTTTAATGTTAGGAAGTTTCTCCTTAGTTCTAGTTGCTTCTCTCTTGGATTAGTTCCCATGCATTGTTTCTTGTCTTACCTTTGGAAAATAGCTTGACCCTTTCCTCCTCTCTGTAGCAGCTCCTCAAACACTGAAACATTGCTATCACGTTACCCCAAGTTCTTCTTTTCACTAGACGTGTACCACTACCCTAACTAGGTAACATCATCAGCTCATGAAATGTCTGCAAGCCCAGCTCATTTCAGCGACAAATACTCTCCTTCATTGGTAGGAAGATTCCCAGATTGTAACCCTCAAGGCCAAGGGTAATTCTTCCCGCGCTGAAAGGAGATCTTTTGGGGATCTTGCAAAAGGAATGCCAAAATGCCTCCCTGGAGTTCAGGTGGCATAGAGCACCAGGCTTGCCAAGAGCCGGATAAACTGATCTCACCAGGCCAGGCAGAAAGAGGAGCTGGATGAAGAAGGATCCCCGCTCTGCACATGCTTCTGGCAGCTGCCTCGTTTGCGTAAGGGATCTGCCTCCCCCGCAGCCAATCGGGGCGAGGGGGCACGCCACCCCTCGGCCAATCGCAGAGCGGGAAGGCTGCTTGTCAAGGCACAAGGCACACCCCATGTCCCAAGAAGAAGAAAACATTCATCTTGTGACTCAAAGGCGGCGAGGACTCTCGGCTTTCCTCCTGGGCAGGGCACAAGCAAATTCCCAACGGGGGGGGGGGGGGGGCTCCCTCCCTCCTTAATCAGTTCCTGCTTCCAGATTCCACTGCAAACCAGCCCATCTCCAGGGGGAGAATGCAAACAGGAAGCACAAGCGCACAGAACAAGCCGTTCCCGAGGCCCCGAGCAAAATCCAGGGGTGACCTTGGTAAGCTCCTCCGAGCAGCTGCATTTGTCAACCCAAGGTGCTTTTTAAGATCATACAAAGTATTAACAGATTAACAGAGCTGGAAGGGCCCAACCCCCCTCCCCAGAACACCATTTCTGACAGATGGCAGTCCAGTCTCTATTAGCATCGCTTTATGAATCCTTAGTAAGGCCACACCTGGAATACTGCACATTTGATCACCACATTAGAAAAAAAAGATGTTGAGCTTTGGAAAAATATGCAGAGAAGAGCAACAAAGATGATTAGGGGACTAAAAAGGCTAAAAAGTAGGAAGAATGATGGCAGGAACTGAGTATGGCCAGTCTAGAGAAAAGAAGGACTAGAAGGAACATGACAGCAATTCTTTCACTATTTGAGGGGCTGTCACAAAGACGAGGGGAGTCAACTTATTCTCCAAAGCCCCCAAAGGCAGGACAAGAACAATGGATGGAAGCTAATCAAGGGGAGAAGCAACCTGGGATTAAGGAGAAACTTCCTAACAGTGAGGACAATGAACCAGTGGAACAGCTGGCCACCAGAACTTGTGGATGCTTCATCACTGGAGGCTTTAAAGAAAAGACGAGACAGCCATTGTCTGAAATGGTGTAGGGCAGGGGCTCCCCAACCTTGGGAACTTTTAAGACTTGTGGACTTCAACTCCCAGAATTCCTCAGCCAGCTATGAGGAATTCTGGGAGTAGAAGTCCACAAGACTTAAAGTTGCCAAGATTGGGGACCCCGCCTTAAAGCATTGGTTCAACCAACCCACTGAGCTCCAGCAACCATAGTCTGTTCTCTAGAGAGGAATTCTGGGAGTTGAAGTCCACAAGTCTTAAAGTTGCCAAGTTTAGAGCTCTCTGGTGTAGGGTGTGAACAGGAGGTTGGATTAGAAGACCTCCAAGGTTCCTTCCAACTCTATTCTGCTAACTGGGCTACCAAATACGATAGCTTGGCTTTGGATTACTTGGGTGTTGAGTAGGTGAGCGCTTGCCTCTTGTGTCTGCTATTTCTGGGGTGGAGGGCAGAGGTCAATCACACTCTCCAAACTGGCCTCTTCTGTTGGCGGCTTTCAGTAACCTTTCATGTCCTTCAGGACTCAGCAAGGCACAAAGTGAGCCGGTCGTAAAAATGGAATATGCACCTGTACTTTCTACTACTCCCACCCCCATTGGCTCACAACCATCCTGTAAGGTAGGAGAGAGAGTAAGGAAGACAACCTTGACCGAGACATGCAGGAATTGGTTCCTAGGCAAAAGGGGGTAAAGCCTTTTTTTTTTTTTTTTTAATTTAGGGATGGTTCAGGTAGACACTATGTCAGCTTTGGAAGCCATATTGAGACCATATGCTTCCACACTACCACATTTTGAGCCTGGAAAAATGGGAGGGAGGAATTTCTTGCAGTGTATGTAGTTAGACATAACATTCTTTTTCTAAGTCAAGGTTATGTTATTTCTGCATCTGGGTGAGAGGATGTCTCAAGTTGGGACGAATGGTGATTTGGGGCATGTGATGTGATGATGGGTGCAAGGGTGGATTTGTAGGTTTTATTTATTGCCAGGAAGCCTTCAACTTTCAGATTCGGGATTCCCCAGATGTGCCAGTTTAACTACCCAAATAAAACAGAACTTTTGAGAAGATGTCTGTCTCAGAGTTGTTATTTGTTGGAGTGGAGCAGGGGTGGGATTCAATTTTTTTTAACAATCGGTTCTGTGGGCGTGGCTAAGTTGGTGGGCATGCCCCGGTGGTCATGTGTCTGGCTGGGTGTGGCCAACTCAATATCACATGGAGGCTCTCATCTCCTCGCCTGGCCTCTCATGACTGTGGGGATGCTGCAACAGTCGTAAGTGTGAAAAATGGTCAT
Source organism: Hydrophis major (assembly GCA_033807585.1). NCBI lineage: Eukaryota > Metazoa > Chordata > Lepidosauria > Squamata > Elapidae > Hydrophis > Hydrophis major. Next base: position 14,921,473 of record CM066339.1, read on the forward strand.
AAGTCACTTTTTTCAGTGCCATTGTACCTTTGAATGATCACTCCACACAAGCAAAGGAGGGGAAAAAAAACTCCAGAGAATTTCCTGAGATAGGATGTCTAGTCCTGCCAAGAATGTAATAAGGGTTAATGGAGAGGCAGTTTCTGTAAGCAACCCCAGAATGTTTCCTTCCTGCTTTTGTTACAGGATTAGGCCAGTAATTTCTTCTAACAACCAGTTCTCCAAACTGCTTAGAATGTTAACAACCAAATAGGTGTGAACTGGTAGAATCCCACCCCTGAAGTGGAGGTTTTCTGGAACGCTGACACACTAATTCACTGGAGTACAAGGAAAGTGAGGAGGAGACCCAGCAGAATCAAGGCTGGCAAGATTGCTGTCGGCTTGGGAAACCATATTCCACGCTGCCACAGGATTCCTGCAGCCTGGGAAAGCGGGAGGGGGTGATTTCATTTGAGTAGTTCTAAGTAGACAAAATAAAATTATTTTCTTAGTTCAAGGTTCTTAAGTGTGGTGCAGCATGGAAAAAAGGATCTTACACTGGGATGGAGCGTGATTGGTCCAGGTGATGTGATGATGAGGGAAGAGACATTGTGGGACGCCTGGGAAACTTTTAGTTTCGAGATTCCACAGATGTGCCAGGTGCTATTCTACTAATAAAGGTACTTTTGGGGTTATGCTTGTCTCGGAGTTACTGATTGGAATGGAGGTTTGCTGGAATGCTGCCAATTCCATCATTACAGCCCTTCTCCAGTCAAGTCTTCTTTGTCTTCCCTAACCTTTCCTGTTGGATGGATTTCCTGGTCGGGCCCACCAAGTGGGGCCGAGAAGTAGCATGGACTGGGGAGAGTGAGGTCCATGGAGGAAACAGGATGCAAATCTCCCACTACCCAATCAGCTCTTGGGCTGGGAGGTAGGAGTGACCCAGAGTCCCCCAAGGACCTTCTGTGACCCGGGGAGGGGTGTTTCCTCTCACCCTGCCCACATTGGCAGCATTCCTGGAGAAGTGCCATGTGGCTGGAAACATGAAGCCCTGATCCCTTTAGGTAATCCTCTTCCCAGCATGAGGCTGGGAGGGGAAGAAGGCAGGTTACAGGAAGTTACACAGCTCAGAATTACATAATATAATTGGAAGAAACGCTTCTATAGTCCAACTCCCTGCTGTTCCACTCTTCTTAAATGTGATGGAGCACTAGGTTGGATCTCTCCGTGATAAGTTTCCATCCCTTATCTCTTGTCCTGCCCTCAGGTGTTTGGAAAACAGGTTGACCTCCTCTTGGTCCGAGACAGAACAGTGAAAGAAGCTATCACGTCACCCAAGTCCTTTTCTCTTCCTAAGCTTGGTTTCTGCACTTTTTTCCAACCCCTTCAAGAGTTGTGGCCCAAATGTCCCTCCCAATGACAGGAATGTCCTGCAGCTTTTCTCTCTGGTCTAACTTTGACCTGTTTTCGAACTTGATCTTTCTATTGCTGGTTTCTCCTCCTGTTTCTGTTTTGGAGAATTATCCTGCAGTCAAACTTTACCAACCAAGCCCAGCTCCCTCCAACACAATTTCATTCTAAGAAGCTATTGGTCAGAAAAACATCAACCCCCTCCCCTCAAATCGCATATAGGGCAATGCAATATCTCAGTGGTTAAGATGCCTGGCTTGTCAGGTGGCAAGTCCACAGCCCAGGTTTAACACCAAGTGTCACACGTCTTTCCCCGGCTCCTGTTGGGCACCTAACAGTTCGAAAGCACACAAACGGGAGTAGATAAATAGGTACCACTTCAGCGGGAAGGTAACAGCACTCCATGAAATCATGCTGGCCACATGATCATGGAGATGTCTTGACAGCACTGGCTCATGGCCTCAATATGGGACAGGGGTTGCCAACCTTTTGGACCTCAAGGACCACGAAACTTATAATTTTAAATTCCGTGGACCAGAGACCCTGGGAAAATCCCAAAAAAACATCTGCAGGAAAATTCCCCACCCCGATTTCCTACTGATCGATCATTCTTTATTTGGGAGCACAGGATACCATCTCCCGCTGCGTTCTTGGGGGCGCGGGGGGGGGGGGGGAGAGACTTTTGGCTTCATGCAAGGAAAGCAGCAGAAGCCTCTCTTTCTCCCCTCCCCCCAAACTCCACCAGAAATGAGTCTGCCTCTTGGAGCAGGAGGCCTTGCACGGCCCCATAGACTCATTTCTGGTGGAGTGGGGGGGGGAGGCGGGGGGGAGGAAGACTTTTGCTGCTTTCCTTGCATGAAGCCAAAAGCAGAAGAAGAAAGAAGCAGCCCAGTGGCCAGGCCAGGCGCGTGGGGCGAGTTGGGACAAGTTCCCCCACTCTGCCCTTTCCCGCCTCCCCTCACCACCTTGTGTGGTTCGCAATGCAAGCGACGCAAGCCTTGTGTTCCCGTGGGCCATGTGGGCGGTGCAGCCTTGTGTTCCCACGCAGCCTGGATTAAATGCTTTGCGGGTGACATTTCTCTGCAGACCATCAAAATTTTCTCAAAGACCACCAGTGGTCCCCAGCCCACCTGTTGATGACCACTGATATGGGAGATGAGTGCTGCCCCCTATAGTCAGCATCAATTAGTGCAGGGGTTCCCAACCTTTTCTATACCCTGCACACCTAAAACGCCTCTGATATATTCTTGCACCCTTTACAAAAGTAAATAATTATATGCATATAATCATGCATATACATTATAGTTTTGAAACTTCTAAACCCAAGTTTTCGCACCCCCTAGAATATTGTCTCACACCCCCCGGTTGGGAATCCCTGAGCTAGTGGAATAAAATCTGCAGGAACTCCTTCCCTTCCACATGGCCCTGCTTTCCTCATACTTGCAATGCTACAGACTGGCCTGTGCTCCTGTTTTAAATCTCACCAGCATTGCTCTGGGCAAAAGTAGCACTTGCTGGTGCCAGTACAACAGATGCATTTGTCTTAAAAAACACAAGCATCATTTACAGAACAGCCTGGGACCAGTTTGCAAAGGATGCAGAAGAATTCTTGGGAGATTCTGAGAAAAAGGCAGAGAGAGAGAGAGGAAAACAGGCACCACCCCCAGGGCATGTGCAGAAGCTCTTCCTCCACCTTAGTTGGGATAGAGGCCCCAATTAAGATCCGACTTGTAGACACAGTGGTCTAACCCAGGGGTGTCAAACTCAAGGCCCACCAGCCGGATCCAGCCTGTGGGTTGCTTAGATCTGGCTTGCAGGGCTACCCTGGAAACTGCAAGGGAGCATCCTGCGGTGCCTCTGCCAGTGAAAATAAACCTCAGGAGGGTCACCTGCGCAGAAGTGGGATTCAGCCAATTCTGACCGGTTCTGGAGAACCAGTAGCGGAAATTTTGAGTAATTCAGAGAACCGGCCAATCCCACCTCTGACTGGCCCCGCCCCCTTGATTCTCCGCCTCCCATTGAGTCCCATCTGATTGGCTGGCTCTTCTTTGGTCGCCCCCCCCGCACAGGAGAAAGGAGCTGGAAAGCAGGCTAGTGGAGTGGGGAGGGAATGGAGATTTTGCAATAAGCTTTTCCCCGCCACACCCACAGAACTGATAGTAAAAAAAATGGAATCCCACCACTGCATCTGCGGCCCTCCCGAGCTCCGTTTTCACTGGCAGTGGGTTGCAGGAGGCCATCCCAGCCAGAAATGGAGCTTGGGAGCCTGTTTTTGTTGGCAAAGCACTCGGGCTGCCATAGGCGCCCCCGACATAAGTGACACCACCAAGCCCAACCCTCCCCCCCTCCCCGAGGTCAATGACACCCCTGGTCTAACCGGTTCCATTCATAAAAGGAACTGCAGGCTCAGCCTTCAGCTCCTCCCTTCACCCACCCCGCTCCAACCGCCTTGTGGCCTTGTGGGAAGAAGGAAAAGATCCTGGAGGAAGGTCTCAAGGCCGCAGCAGCTCATGGTCCCTCTGACTCATCACTGAAACCCGAAGCTCTCTTTGCAGGAGAGATAAGGCCCCGGAAAACTTGACCGTTACACATCATTGGAATAGTCCCTGCAGATTAATGGCTGGGGCACTCCTTACAGTTCTGGAGTGAGGAGGAGTGCCGGAGGAGTAATACCTCCTTAAAAAGACCTTGATCCAGCTGGCCCAGCTGGTAGCACCTCATAAGCGCCCCTTTCCGGGGTGATAGAAGATGGCCAACAGTTTTGAAGGGGGAAGAGGGCTCTATGCCCCAACGGCAGATAAAGGGTAGAAGCATCTTCCTGGAGAAGGAAAACCCTGATTTCAAACTCCACTGCCTTGTAGCTATATCTATCCGTGGAAAAGGCTTCAGGAGTTCCGGAAGCAGTTTGTGACTGTGTCCAATCACGTTCTGGTAACTCCTGCGATGCTCTGCCGTTCCATCAGACAATTTCAGTGATGTGGAGGGGGTGTGTGAATCTGCTGCTTGGGTAACAGTTTATCCTCCATATTAAATTACTCAGGCCTCGTGCTCTGGAGCGGAAACCCCAGCTTTGTAGAAGAGCTGTGACGGAAAACCTATGGTACATGTGCCACAAGTGGCATGCAGAGCCATTTGTGCTGGCACGTGAGCTACAGGCAAATTTACCTCATCGTGCATGCGTGTGCATCACAGCTGATTTTTTCGGTTGGTTTGAGGCCTTTTTCGGCCTCCCAGAGGCTTGGAAAAAGCCTCTGCAAGGCTTTTCAGGACGAATTATAGGCCTGTTTCATCACTTCCTGTAATACTGGAAGTGACAAAATGGGCCTATAATTCGTCCTGAAAAGCCTTGCAGAGGCTTTTTCCAAGCCTCTGGGAGGCTGAAAAAGGCCTCAAACCAGCTGAAAAATTAGCTGTGCAGCGAAGTGCAGGTAAGGAGGTGGCAGGGGGTTGTGCATGCATGCGCAGGGGGCATGGGGATACACATTGCATTCCGGGTGCTGGCACACTAGTGCATGTGCATAATTTTTCACACAGGAGCCCAAAAAGGTTAGCCACTACTGGCATAGAGCATGGAAACAACTCCTTCCATCATCCCTATTTTCCCAATCCTCCTGAAAACCAGCCCTTCTCTCTAAGCCAGCACCTCCTCTGCTATACCCCCTTTCATATGTAATGGGCAATGACCTCAACTTCCCCAAATGATTGCTACAGAGAGATGGGCACCACTTGGCACACAGACCAGCCCTCCCCTTCCCTGCTGTCAGTTGCCACACCAAAAGAGTTTCTTACTCCAGTTCCTTCTTCTTGGCCTCCTCACTGGTCAGGTCTTCCTCCACACTGTAGTCCAGCACGGAGCCCACGCCATAGGCACGGTTGTGCTGGATGAGAGGCTTGATGGCTTCCTGGTCTTCTCCAGCCACAAACTGCCCATAGAAGGTCAGTTTCATCAGCTTCTTGAAGAGCTGCTGGCCCAGCAGCTTCTGGCCGAGGTGCATCAGCTATGGAAAAGAAGGGGCAGTCACAGGGCTGCTTTCTCACTTAAAACTCCCCCAAGAGGAGCCTCCAGCCCACTCTGATCCAATTACCCCTTTTCCCAAGGCTCTTCAAACTTGGCAAGTTTGAGACTTGTGGACTTCGATTCCCAGAATTCCTAAGCTGATGTGACTGGAGGAGGAATTCTGGGAGTTGAAGCCCACAGTCTTCAAGCTGCCAAGTTTGAAGAGCCCTAATCACGGTATGAGAGAAAGAGTCGGGAATTAATATGCAGGATTCAGTATTCGATAAAATCCTATTAGGGTCAGAAGATAAAACGAGGAGAATCATCATCATCCATGTAATTAGAACGGCAAGGATAATATTTGCCCAGAAATGGAAGGCTGGAGAAATTCCTAGTGAAGATGAGGTGATAGACAAGATCTTGGTATGCGCTGAAATGGATAGATTGACACTGGAGCTGAAGGACAAGGATGAATCAGAATATTATATAATATGGAACAAATTCTATTGGAGGGAAATGAAAGGGAGTTCGCAAAATAGAAAAGGAGCAAAGGATTGGTAGGAAGGATATGATAGATTATATGCCTTAACTGAAATGCAACTGAAAGGAATTAAAATGTATAAAGACTTAATATATACAAATGTTCAAAATATTTAGAGTATATAACATAATATGTATGACAAAAATGTATATCAAAGAAGTCCACCACATTCAATGTTTTTTAAATATTGTATTGAATAAAAAATTTTTTTCAAAAAGTTTGAAGAGCCCTGCCTTTTCCCATAAAGGGAAGACTGGCGCCTGGACAAATTATATCCGGGATTGCTGGATCAAGGGATGAACACTTGAAGTGGTGGAAATGTGCCTCCTGCAAGGAAGAACTCATCTCCGACCCAGGGACATGTCATTTCTCAGGAGGCCTTAAGCAGCCAGAAAGGACCTGGGAGTCACCAGATCGAATTCATCTGGGATGACAGATTAACAGATTTGGAATGGTTGGAACCCGCAAAGAACATCAATTCTTTTGCAAAACAATCCCCCCCAGTTTCTTCGGAAGAATAATTTCCAGAGCTGTCACTGTGCTAATAAAGGTAGATTTCAAGCTTGGCCTTTTGAAACTCCACCCTAAAGTTGCTTCTTCCAAACTTTTCAGCCTCCTTTGGGTTGCTTGCAAAGAGCATGGTTCATGGACCGCTGTAATTCTGGGGAACTTTCAAACCGGGAGAAACTTCGGCGGCCAACCCCGCTTTGACAGCCCAACATCTCCCCAACACCCCAGCAGATGTCCCGTACAAGAAAAAGGGGAGCCTTGCACCCAATCTTCGAAATCTCCCAAGGAGGGGACAACTACCGGTAGTTAAAGCTCCTCCGTTATACGAACACGGAGTACTTAACAGCCTAGGGTACCGATTAACAGATTAGTTGGAAGGGACCTTGTAGGTCATCTAGGCCAACCCCGCGCCCAAGCAGGAGACCCTAGCCCATTTCTGACAAAGGGCATCCCGATCTCTTCCACATCATCTTTTTTTCATCCTTTCATTCATTTCATTCATTCATCAGTAACATCAGCCTAATTTTAAGCAAAAGAGACTTTTCTTTCCAGGCTGAGATAGACTGCCTCTGAAGAGGGAGGCTCCGAAAGGGGCCCCGATCTCGCTTCCCTTTCCCCCCTCGCCCGATCAGCTGCTCTTCCGGGAAAGGAGAACCGGCCGGGATCCTCGCCTCACCTGCTCGGCGCGCTGCACCAGCGGCTCCAGGGCGCAGAGGCGGAGCACGAGCAGGCCGCGAAAGAGCTCGCCGCTGGTCTTGCTCCGGAAAGCCTCCCGGGCGTCGGAGAAATTCACCGCCCGAGGTTGGGGCGGCGGCGCCGGCCGCTGGCGGAGATGCGTCCCGTGCGCGGGGACCTCGTCCGGTGGGACGGCATCCTGGTCCGGGAGCGCCGGAGCCGCGGCCGGAGCGGACCACGAACGGCTCGAGGCGACGAAGGACTGGGCAGCGCGCAGAGACCCGCGAGAGAAGAAGCCGCAGCAGCCACGCGCAGCCATGCCCGCCAACGATGGAAAGCCGAAGCGGCGGCCGGGCGCGCTTTATATAAGGCGCCGCTTCCCGCAAGCAGCGCCCACTAGCCGGTGGGAGCGTTTGATTGGTGGCTCGGGCCGGCCCGGGCCACGCCCACCGCGGAGCTTGACAATTGTTCTCCGCTTCTTCCAGGCACACCCGCCCCAAGCCCCGCCCCAAGCCCCGCCCCGCCCCCGGCAATCCCGCCTGGAGCCGCCACTAGGGCGGGGATGCCTCGCAGGGCGGCTTTGCCCAATTTGGTGCCCTCTGGACCGGCCTGGGTTGGCCAAGAACCGCGCCCCGTTGGCCGCTTGCCGCGGAAATAGAGGAATCCTCGTTAGGGAATGAATCAATCAGACATCTCTCTCTCCCTCCCCCCCCCCCCGTGGAAGCTCCCTACGGGCAGCCCCAGTGGGAAAGTAGAAGTTTGCGAAAGATGCGGCGGGGGGGGGGATGGCTGGCTGGCTGGCTGGCTGGCTGCGGCGCCCCCTCCCCCCTCGCCCCCTCCCCTCTGGACTTTTGGAAAGAACTTCCTTCTGGCGCAGTGGTTGGAATGCGGGATTGCAGGCTAATTGGGCTCTCTGCCAGCAGCGATGGAGGTCGACTCAGCCTTCCCTCCTTCCGAGGTGGGTCAAATGAGGACCCAGATTGTTGGGAGCAAGAGGCTGACTCTGGAAACTGCTTAGAGTGGGCTGGAAAGCCCTGTGAAGAGGAATATAAGTCAAAACGCTATCATTTTTCTTTCCTTCTTTCCTCCCTCCCTTCCTTTCTTCCTTCCATGGTGCACAGTGATTACAATGCAGTATTGCAGGCTGACTCAGCCTTTCATGCTTCCAAGGTGGGTAAAATGACCCAGATTGTTGGAAGCAAGAGGCTGACTCTGTATGCCCCTTGCACACCTGACAGACAGTCAGGCCTATCTAAGCAGGTGGGCAGGATCTTTTCTCCATCATTAGAGGCCTTCAAGGGCAGCCATTTGTCTGGTATATAGGGCAGGGGGGGGGTCAGACTAGAAGACCTCCAATGTCCCCTTAGGGCTGTCGACCCTGTTTTGGGCTGGGGGGGACCTTGCGCATCCCCTTGGATCCTGTCTTTGGCCATGACGGCCTGCTGCAGTCTTCTGCCACCGAAAACAGCTCCGCTTTCACTGGGAGAGGGCTATCAAAACAAACTAAAACTAAAAGGAGAGGGCCGGTCCTTTGCTTTTTCCAGGGTGGCCCCTGTGGGCCAGATTTAAGCACTGGAGTTTGACACCCCTGCGTTAGATGGCCTGCAAGAGAAAAGAAAACACTTAATGGCAGAGGGGAACGACCTAATTCACATTTTCTTCAACTTGGGCGGTTGGATTCATCGTGAACAACTCAAGTATGAGTTTCAGTATAGCGAAACGTAAGGTTTTAACATTCTAGGCAAGGTAAGCCAACCTAGGCTGAGCTGATGGGATAGCTGGAAGAGGTGGGGAATTGGGTGGTTAGGGTCAGAAGCCTGGAATCCAGCCATGCCTCCAGGAGATCTGATTGCCAGCTACAAAAAATAATCTCTCCTTCTCCCCACTTGCCAGAGTGGAAAAAGAACTAAAAGGAAAGGGGAAAATTTTTTTGGTGATCTCTTCTCCAAGTGGTACTTGGCAAGCTTGCGAGCAGATCAGGCAAGTCCTGGCTGAAAGGGAAGGTCAACTTGTGAGGCAACGCTGCAAATCACACCACTTAAGAATCAATAATAGAGGTTATTTGAAATTTCATGCTATCCAATCACAAAGCGATTTCTGGATTGTTTGGGTCCTGGCAGAGCTTCCCTCCATCCCCTGGAGAGGAAACAGATCCCAACCTCGCTGTAGGAGCTGCAACACGCATTACAAACAGGTTGAACTTGCATCATCGTGGCTGCCCTCTTGACTTTTTTGAGCATAATTTGCGGGCCGCCCTGAATGGCTGTGTCCTTCTTTATACTCAGAGGTTTGGGGAAGAGATGGCTATGGGCCTCTTCTGGCATCCTGGTAAGTTGCATTAACAGAGGGATTCGATCAAGATCACATGAGGTTCTAATACCACTCTATAAAGCCTTAGTAAGGCCACACCTAGAGTACTGCATCCAGTTTTGGTCACCACACAATAAAAAAAGTAATTGAGACCATAGAAAGAGTGCAGATAAGAGCAACCAGGATGATTAGGGGACTGTCAGAAATGGTGTAGGGTCTCCTGCTTGGGGGAGGGGTTTGGACTAGATGACCTACAAGGTTCCTTCTAGCTCTGTTAATCTGAATCTATCTAAGATGATCAAAGGCCTGGAGGCTAAAAAATATGAAGGTTAAAACATATGAAGGCTAAAACATATGAAGGAACTGGGCCTGGCTAGTCTAGGGAAGAGAAGGACCAGGGGAGACAGTAGAGCAGCCTTCCAATATTTGAGGGGCTGCCACAGAGAGGAGGAAGGGGTCAAGCTATTTTCCAAGGCACCTGAAGGCCAGACAAGGAATGGATGGATGGAAACTGAACCAGGAGAGATTCAACCTGGAAATATGGAGAAACTTTCTGACAGTGGGAACAATCAACCCATGGAACAGATGTTGCCCTCAGAAGTTGTGGGAGCGTCATCACTTGAGACCTTCAAGAAGAGACTGGACTCCCATTTGTTGGAAAGGGTGTAGGGTCTCCTGCATGGGTGGGGGGGTTGGACTAGATGACCTACAAGATCCCTTCCAACTCTGCTGATCTGTTAAATCTCAGAACGAGACTTATTCTCAACAGGAAGACTCACAGAAGTAAGTATTGGGATGGCAGGAGACTTGATAATGTCCATGAGGAGAAGGAATGCCGAGTGCCTGGGGACTAGAACTGTCCCTCTGGCAGAAACAGAGAGGGCAGCCTGAGCAGAGAAGAGATGCCAACCGCACCAGGCCCTCAATGGACAACCACCACCTCTTCTTTCCAACGGCTTTCCTGTCTCCTTTGGAATGCAGATCAAGAAGAGGGATGAGTTCTCTGCTGGGACTGTTTTTTGTTTTTTTTTTGTTTGCACTGGAGAAGAGAGAGAAATGATGTAATTGCCTAAATTGATTCTTAGAGGCAAAAGGCTTTTATCAAATTCACCCTTTCCTAAACCCATTGAAATCCCACTAGCATCTGAAAGGATGGACCAAGGCCAAAATAGTGGAAGAAGGACTTCCATAACTGACAAATCTGCTTGTGTGTGTGGCCAAAGCTGGGGGGCAGGGATGACCGGTAAAGGTCCGAGAGGCTGGAATCTTGAAAAGCCACATTCCAGCTGGCAACTGTTTGCAACGTCTATCCTCCCAGCTGTAAATCAGGACTGCCTCTTGGTCTTCTTGGGACTCCTCCTCCTCCTCCTGAGCCTGGGATGTAAGAGAATAACTTGACCTGATCCTCTCTGTGGCAGCCCTTCAAAATATTTGAAATTTTGGGCTTGGACAACCTTGAACTACGCTGAGTAGTACACAAAATTATCTGCTACAATGTCCTACCCCGTCAATGACAACTTCAGCTTCAACCGCAACAACACGAGCACACAACAGATACAAACTTAAAGTAAATCTCTCCAAACTTGATTGCAGAAAGTATAATTTCAGCCATAGAGTGGTCAATGCCTGGAATGCACTACCTGACTCTGTTGTTACATCCTCAAACCCCCCTACTCCCTTAACCTTAAACTATCCACTATTGACCTCACCCCATTCCTAAGAGGTCTGTAAGGGGCGTGCATAAGCACGCCAGTGTGCCTCCCGTCCCTGTCCTATTGTCCCCATTTAATTGTACCTATTTTCTGAATTCTTACTCATGTTTATACTTATACCCATTATCTTGTAAGTGTTTGACAAATCAAATAAATAAATCAAATAAACAAAATACTGGAAGACTGATATCTTATCTCCTCTAGTCCTTCTTTTCTCTAGACAAGCCCAACCCACATCCTGCAGCCATTGGATCCTAACTTTTATTCTCCTAAATTAGCTTGGGATTGTAGTTACCATTTTTGTGTTTTAAAATGCTCATCACAGGGCAGAATATATGATTTCATTAGGGAGGCATTCCAAATGGATGATTTGATTCGGGAAGCCTTCAAAACAGCAAACAGTACTCAGAAAGGGAACTCTAAAAATATTCAGTTGTTTCTGAAAATAGAAAGCAATCAGGAAGCAGCTCAGCACAAAAACCGCAGAAATAATGAATTTGATTCACAAACTTCAAGAGGTTGTGTCTGTTCAGATCAGATAATTAGCTTCTAGGCACATACATTAACCTAAACTTCAATGAATCTGCTGATTACATTAAGGGTAAAATAGGGCAGGTGTGCCCTTTCCCATATTTTAAGATGCCTTCGCTCTCTCACAGAAACAGATATGTATGTGTGCATAAAAATATACTGTGAAAATGAAATCAATCCCAAGCAATACAGAGGAATTCTGTGTTAGGCAGAATGAGCATAATTTAAACTTCAGGATTAGAGAAAACAGATTTTCTAGATTTGGGCTGCAAGAAGTCACTAGAATGTGGTGGAGATAATGCAACTATAAATCTACCTGTAATTTTTTGCCTCTTCATCCAAATCCCTGCAACTTGCAGTGTTGCATACAGAACCATATCAAGCTAATACAATCCTGGGTTGTATAAACAGAGGCATAGAGACAAGATCACGTGAAGTATTAGTATTGCTTTGTAAAACCCTAGTAAGTCCACACCTGGAATACTGCAACCAATTTTGGTCACCATGCTACAAAAAGAGATGTTGAGACTTTGGAAAAAGTTCAGAGAGGAGCAACTAAGATGATCAAAGGCCTGGAGACTAAAACATATGAAGAAAGGCTGCACGATTTATGTATGGCCAGTCTAAAGTAAGGAAGAATTGGGGGTGACATGATAGCAGTCTTCCAGTATTTGAGGGGCTGCCACAAAGAGGAGGACGGGGTCCAATTATTCTCCAAAACATCAGAAGGCAAGGCAAGAAACAACAGATGGGAACTAATCAAAGAGAGAAGCAACCTGGAATTAAGAAGAACATGAAATGAAGAATGGGGTGAAATGGTTCTCATTCTCCTTGTGACTCTTTGGCATTTCACCTTTAAAAAAATGTCAAGTCACCAAATAAATATTTTCAGGTGTCAAAGTTGCAGAAGCTGGAAGGAGCTACTTTTGCCTCCTGACTTAAAGCAGGATTGAAGCAGTCTCACCCGGACTTTAATTCCTTCCACAGAGCGGATAAACCTCTTTCCTCATTCTTCCTTCTTGCACAAAACTTTCAAAAGTGCCCTCACCGCGATGGATTGTAGCCAGGGGTGGGATTCAAAAATTCCAACCACCCGGTTGCTGGGTGGCCGTGGCCTACTGGAACTTCTGGGAGAGCCGTTTTTCACCTCCGGAAGCCAGAAACAGGCCCATTTCTGGACTCCCAGAACTCCTGAGGGGGCCATTTTCCCCCTCCCAGCCCCTCCACACAGACTCTGCACTTACCTGCATCCAAAATGGGGCACGTGGAGACTCCTGGCAGGGAAGGGGTGGGGTGGGCAGGGCCAGCTGGTTGGTTCAATTATTGGTTTGGTGAACCAAATGTAAATTTAACATCTGGTTCTCTTGAACCGGCCTGAACCAGCTGAATCCCAGCTCCTGATTGTAGCCCCTTGGCTCAAGCAGTGATCACCCCTGGCAAACTGGAGAAGGTGTCCTGAACTGTGCCTGATTCCTCACAACTGGGCTTCACAATCCTGTTGCGGACCTGGTAAATCTGCATGTTTGGAAGAAAACACACCACTGAAGCCAGGAAGGACACACCAGAAAGATTCCAGCCATGATTATAGGCATGGCTTTGACTTTGATTTGGTTTACAACATCTTCCCAGATAAAGGTAGTCTTTGACTTACAACAGTCCCTCTAGTGACCGTTCAAAGTTAGAATGGCACTGAAAAAAGTGATTTATGACAGTTTTGCACCCTTATGACCATTGCAGCATCTCCAGGGTCATGCAAAATTCAGAGGCTTGGCAAATATTCCACCATCCTGCCTTTTTTGACCCACTCTGTCTCCCCATTTTAAAATGTGCAACTAACTCTTCCAGTGTGGGAAAGGCCCAAGGAGCTGTGGCTGCAAGGGACTCTTTGAGGTGTTGGGAGAAATATCCATCTGGCTCGGTTCCAAGCTGGGAGAAAGACACTGGAAACATGGAGTCTGATTGGAAAGAGGGTTTAATGGTGAAACAGAACAACCAAGGATATGATTCCAGGGTTGGGATTCTCCAGGTTTAACAACCGGTTCTGTGATTGTGCACTTTGCGTGCGCCTGCACCTGACATGTAAGGTGCATGTGTGCGCAACGCTTGAGCAACACAGTTGAGAAGCAGGCAATCCACTGTGCCATGCTGATCAGCTGAGATGATAAAGGTAGGTAAAGTGCAGGAGCAGGCGGGCAGGTGGGCCCACATGTGAACCGGTTCACTGCCAGCTCATTTTCGGAGCAAGGGGTTCAGCCGAACTGGTCCAAACCAATAGAATCCCACCTGTTATGTTTGGAGCATGGGCAAGAAAGAATGGAGACAAGCCTCTGAACGGTGAACTTCAGCTCTTTATTTACATAGTGACTTCTAGCTTCTATAGCAGTTTTAACCCGCCTTATACAGGCAAACCCCGTAACTATTAACCAATAACCAATGAGGAGCGCTAGCTCTCATAACCAATAGGAACTCTCTGTTAAGGGCCAATCGGATTCCCCAGAGCGGGCCAATCCGATCCGGCCATTTAACAACCAATCAGAAGTGCAGGGCCAGAACCCTGCACTTTACTCCAAGCTCATGCTTTATTAAAACTTTATACATTCACAACACCCCTTCCCCCTGGCTTCTGTTTGCAGGGCACATTACATAGTCCTTTAGGTAGGACGGTTGTTTTATTAGTCTCTTTGATTTTCTCTGTGTCATTTGGCTGCAATCATGCTGAGGTAGATCGTTGTTTGGCAGTGGGGCTGTTTCTGGTTCAGAGTTCATTTCCTCGTCGTTGCCCATGTCCTCTGTAATTCCCTGAGGTGCAACTGTTTCCCTCTCTGGTTCTACTTCCTGAGTCTCTATTATACCGTCGTTCCCTTCGAACGGGTTTTCTTCTCCTTGGAATTCATCTTCTTCTGTACCTCCCCCCCCCTCAGTCTGGTCATAGGGGAGTTCAGGACTGCCCGCCGGAAGCCGCGATCGTAATTGATCGATATGGCGCTTCCATAGTCTATCGTCAAGGCATTGTACAAGGTAGGATCTTGGGCCGGTTACATGAACTACTGTTGCCTCCACCCACAATGGATCACCCGATAGGTTTTTAGTGTACACCAAATCTCCTACCTGGAAGGCACGACAACGACCGCTGGATCCTAGTGGTTTTTCCGGTTCGTAAGCTGGGTGTAACCGGTCGAGGTGGGAGCGGAGTTTTCGTCCCATTAGCAGTTCGGTGGGAGTTTTGTTGGTGACTCTATGCGGTGTGATGTGTTGTAAAAAAAGGATTCGATTGATCTTGTCGTCAATGTTGTCGTAGTCTACCTTCTGTAAGGTTTTCTTCACAAATTGTACCATGCGTTCTGCTTTGCCATTGGTCGCAGGGTGCACAGGCGAGGTGAGCGCATGTCGAATGCCGCGGTCAGCGAGGTACTGCTCGAACGATAGTGCTGTAAATTGGGGCCCGTTATCGGATACCAGGACGTCTGGTAGTCCGTGGGTTGCAAATAATCTTTCCAAGGTTTTGATAACCGCCTCGGAGGTTGTAGTCGTCATGCGATGAATCTCGAGTCAATTTGAATAGGCGTCGACGGTTAGTAGAAAGGTGTGGCCTTTGGTCGGCCCCATGAAATCCAAGTGAATTCGGGACCAGGGTCCGCGTGGTGTCTCCCATTCAGTAGGAATGGCTTTAGGTGGGGCGTTGCTCACTTCCTGGCATTTTGGACAAGCTTTAACCCAATGTTCGATTTGCTTGTCAATGCCCGGCCACCATGCGTAGCTTCGCGCAAGGGCTTTCATTCGCACGATGCCGGGGTGGCCATCATGCAAGGTTCTCAGAAGCGCTTTCTGGAGTCGTTCTGGGATAACGACTCTATCGCCCCAGATGACACAGCCTTTTTGGGAGAACAACTCGGTTTGTCGAGTCTTGAATGGTGTGAAGTCATCTGATAATTGGTCCAATGGCCATCCGCGTTCTACCCAGCTTAGGACTTGCGCTAAGGTGGGGTCACGTTTGGTTTCTCTCGTGATATCTCAGGCGGTTAATGGCGGCGAGTTGAGTGCCTCAGTTTGCAATGTGGTTACCGTTGGTGCAGGATCGTCGAGAGTCTCTGGAAGCACTGCTCGGCTCAATGCGTCGGCATGGGGAATGGCTTTCCCCGGGCGGTATTGCAGCCGATAGTTATAAGCAGTTAAGAATTCTGACCATCGAGTCATCCTAGGGGATAATATGTAGGGAGTCGGCTTATCTCCGGCTATTATCCTCAATAATGGTTTGTGGTCAGTCATGATAGTAAAAGCCCGGCCATACACGTATTTGTGGAATCTTTTCACAGCTGAGCCAATTGCGAGGGTTTCTTTATCGATTTGTCCATAATTTCGCTCAGTTTTTGCAAGTGTCTTTGAAAAATATGCAACAGGGGCTTTGTTCCCATTAGGCAGTACATGGCTCAAAATGGCGCCCACTCCGAAAGGCAAAGCATCACATGTTATATTTAACGACAAAGTCTCGTTATACTGCATGAGTACAGAGTCAGAAGTGAGCAGTTTTTTCACATTGCAGAACGCCTGTTCTTCTCGGTGACCCCATAACCAATTTGCTTTCTTATCTAACAACCGGTGTAACGGTTCAGCGAACGTTGCTTTATGCGGTAAAAATACATTATAAAAGTTGATGAGGCCTAGGAACGCCTGGAGATCAGCCTTGTTTCGTGGCCTGGCAGTGTTTTTTATCGCCCTTAGTTTACTTTCAGTGGGGTGAATACCCTGGCTATCAATTAGGTACCCTTAAAAACTCAACACTGTCAGTACACAATTTACATTTGTTTTTTTTTACTTTAAGACCACCTCTTGGAATTTTTTTAGGACTAATTTTAACCGGTCCTGTAAGAATTTTTTTGTAGGGGCCGCAATTAATACATCGTCAAAATAGGGGACCACGCCCTTAGTCCCTTGTAATAACCTCTCCAAAAGGCTCTGAAAAATCCCCGGGGCTACACTAACTCCGAATTGAAGCCAGGTACATTGAAAGGCACCTCGGTGCGTCACAATCGTTTTTGCCAGTGCCGTCTTTTCATCAACAGGTAGTTGCTGATATGCCTGAGCTAAATCCAATTTAGCGAAACTTTCCCGCCCCCCAGGGAGTGGAGGAGATGCTGCACCACCGGCACTGGATATGCGTTCTGCTGTAGGGCGTGGTTCAAAGAGGCCCGGTAGTCCCCACAAATTCGGATTGACCCGTCTGGCTTAATGGATGTTACGATTGGGGTTTCCCAGGGGGAGTGATCGATGGGCTCTAACGCCCCCTGAGCTATCAGTTTGTCAAGTTGTTCGTCGATTTTCGACTTTAAGGCAAACGGAACTCGACGGGGCGTAAGTCGGATGGGAGCTATCTTTGGGTCTAGACTGAACGAAATCAGGGTCCCCTTGTACTCACCTAAGTTGTCCGCGAAGATGTCCCTGAACTCATGGATGAGGTCTCCCTCCCAGTCACTTCCGCTGACTCGGTTTATGCCGGCCACTTCAATGCCAAGTGGCGCGAATCATTGGAGGCCTAGTAGGCTAGGCCTGTCTCTATCGATGACAGTTAGTGGTAAGTACGCTGTGTGCTTCTTGAAGGAGACTCGGACTCGGCAGGAACCAACGACAGGGATTCGATTCCCTTGGTAGTCCTTGAGGATGAGTCTTTGGGAGTGGAGATCTTGGCGTTGAATCGTGGGGATGAGTTGCTTAAGGGTCTTCCAGGACACCATCGAGAGGGACTATCCCGAGTCGACTTCCATGTGGCAAGGCTGGTTCTCGACGGCTACTGTGACTCGTATTTTCTTGGTGTCTAAAGCTGAGGCGTGACCGATAGTGATAGTATGGTGAGCCTCTTCTCTCTGCAAAACTCGATTTCTGTAGGAGTGGTTTACTGGCTCTCGCCGTACAGGACGGTTTCCTGTTGATTGGCAATAGTTAGTCCCTTTTGAGGCCTGGCCGGGTCCTGGTAAGCTTCGGCAGACCCGTCCGATGTGGCCTTGTTTCCCGCACTCATGGCAGAGCGCGTCGCGGAATTTGAATTCGGACCTGGCATGGTTGGCCCCACAGCCAGCGCAAGGGCATAAAGGCTTCGGGTGGTGGTCCCGGTCGGACCGCAGTCGATGGACCCCTTCTTCGTCGCTGTCTGATGACGAAGAGAGGTCCTCGTGGTGCGTCGTTGCAAGCAGCCCTTCTGACCTGGGTAAGATGTTGCTTGTCGGTGGTGGTACTGGAGTGCAGTTTCGGCGTAGTTGTGCAGCCAACTTCCTGGTTGCTTCTGCTGCAGTAGCATCGGCGATGGCGTCGGCAAGACTGATGTCGCCTTTCGCCATCAGCTTGCTTTGAATGCCTGGTGCATCTAGTCCCAGAACTATGCGATCTCTTAGTGCCTCTTCTAAATCGGTGAACCCGCAGAGGCCTCCCAAATTTCGGAGGTCTGCTATGAAGTCGGCCACGCTTTCTCCCTTTCGCTGGCTCCTCTGATAAAACTCGTGCCGTCTCACGAGCGTAGGCATAGTCGGTGCGTAGTGATCTCATAGGAGAGGTTCGAGGTTGTCCCAATCCATGGCCTTCACTTCTTGGGGTTTAGCTAGTGCTTTAGCCATCTTAAATACGGTTGGACCGCAATGCGTTAGGAACACCACCCGTTTCTTTCCTGGTGTGGCACCCTTTAACTTGTTGGTTTCTAAGAACATTTGGAAGCGATCCATGTAGGACTCCCAGTCCTCCTGTACTGGATCGAACGGAGCGGGTGGTACGACGCCGCCGGACATGGTTCCGTTGTGTAGCGTCGTCTGTCACGTGCTCGGTGTTCTTCGAAGTTTCGTTGGTTCAGATGTCTCCACATCCCATCCTCGTCGCCAGTGTTATGTTTGGAGCATGGGTGAGAAAGAATGGAGACAAGCCTCTGAACGGTGAACTTCAGCTCTTTATTTACATCATGACTTCTTGACCTCTATAGCAGTTTTAACCCACCTTATATAGGCAAACCCCGTAACTATTAACCAATAACCAACGAGGAGTGCTAGTTCTCATAACCAATAGGAACTCTCTGTTAAGGGCCAATCAGATTCCCCGGAGTGGGCTAATCCGATCCGGCTGTTTAACAGCCAATCAGAAGTGCAGGGCCAGAACTTTACTCCAAGCTCATGCTTTATTAAAACTTTATACATTCACAACACCACCCCTGCATGGTTCTGGGCAGCTGACCACATGCAGTTAAAAGTGGAGGGTATTTATACCTTTTCTTGGGCTTTGCCTTTGAGCTTCCTGTTCCTGTGCCAGAATATACTGTTCTATTGGCTGTTGTCAGAATTCCTATGGGGTCATGTAGGGGTTATGTAGGGGTCATAGCTGGCTCTATAGGCAAAAGAGGAAATGTAAAGCAAATCCTAGGTGCTTGTTTGGTTGAAGTTTGGACTGCTCTGGAATGATGCAGTAAAGGGGCTTGTATTCTGAAAAGATGCTGGGTAAATTCCTATTGTGGCTTAATGGCTTGTTCTGTTTTGATTCTTGGTTGAGGGTATTTGCTTATGAATAGAGCTATCTAGATACCAGCCTTCTTTCAATAAGCTCTTTATCTTTTAAGCGCTGAAATCTGCTCTGGGCTATTAAAGAAAGCGGGGGTTTCTTTCTACCTGTAAAAGACAAGTTTCTCCATTTCTCTCTTTGGGAAATATAATCTGCCCCCCTTTTTAAATATTCTTCCAAATATTTCATTCTTCTAGGAGGCAGTGATGGCTTCCCAAAGAGATACTTTGAAAACTTTGGAGCTGCAGGTGCAAATGGCAGGAAAGGAGCCCCCTCGGTTGGCAACCCACACAGATTCTCAGTGCAAACATCCTGCGAAAGAGTGGTAAATACGAACACTTTTTGAAAAGGGCACTGATGTGGGAAAACAGGTTTGGATCAAGGAACTGAGCCAAAAGCAAAAGGCTACATCAGCCTTCACAAGCCAGGCCGGAGAAGGATACAGATTCAGATTAGCAGAGTTGGAAGGGACCTTGGAGGTCATCTAGTCAAGGGGTCGCCAACCTTTTGGACCTCAGGGACCACCAAATTCATAATTTTAAATCCCGCAGATCAGAGATCCTGGGGAAATCCCCCAAAAAGTCTGCAAGAAGATTCTCCATCCCATTTTCCTATCGATTGATCATTCTTTATTTGGGATTGCAGGATACTGTCCCCAGCTCCATTCTCAGGGGGAGAGGGAGGGAGGGAAAGACTTTTGGCTTCATGCAAAGAAAGTAGCAGAAGCCACAGAAGTCTTTCTTTCTCTCCCCCAAATTCTGCCAGAAATGAGTCTTTGCCAGCTCAGCCTCTTGGAGCAGGAGGCCTTGCAGGGTCCCAAAGACTCATTTCTGGCAGAGTTTGGGGGAGAAAAAGAAGAACTTTTGCTACTTTCCTTGCATTCAGCCACAAGCAGAATGGTGGACAGGACAGGCATGTGGGGTGAATGGGGCAAGTTTCCCCCCTCTGCCCTTTCCCCCCTCCGCTCACTATATTCTGTGGTTCACAATGCAAGCGACGCAAGCCTTGTGTTCCTGTGGGCCATGTTTAAATGCTTTGGGGGTGACATTTCTCTCCAGACCACCAAAATTTTCTCATGGACCACTCGTGGTCCCCGACCACTGATCTAGTCCAACCCCTTGCCCAAGCAGGAGACCTTACACTATTTCTGAGGGATGGCATCCCAGTCTCTTCTTGAAAGCTTCCAGTGACGAAGCTCCCACAACCGGTGTACTCTCTCCTGCATGACAAGCACCGAGGGCTAATAGCGTACATTTTCCACACAGGTAGGTGTGTGTTGACCTGTGCGACAGACAATTCACAGCCTGCTCTTGGGTTTTTTTGTGACGCTGAGCTTCGCTGATCTACTTTAGATGCACCCAGCAAGTGAGCAGATTCGTGCTCCCTTAGTTCACAGGTGGGGAGGCCATTAGGAAAGACATGGAAAATAAAGCTGACAGTGATGTAATAACTTCATACAACTCGGTGAGGCGACCGCTGTTCAAATGGGATCTGTAGCTCCCTGGCATCACTCTGGAATGTTAATATGGCAGCCCAGTTTAGGATTTTACCAGCAGGGGGCAATATTGGGTCTGTTAAAAGAGAACAAGTGGCAGCCAAGGGATTTAATGAGTTTCTGGTAAATAAACCCTTATTTGAAAGGTTATGTTTTAGACAGGTGGGTGTACTCTATGCCTACCCCCCCTCCAGCTTATGTGAAAACCAGTTGGCCTGGCCTTGACTCAGAAGCTAAAAAGAACTGCATAAAAAGGGGGAATATGGGAGATTCCAGGCTGGAAAGCAAAACTATCCTGAAAAGACACTATACACACTATAAAAAAGAGTTTGAATCTCTAGAAAGAGGGCACAGAAGAGCAACCAGGATGATGAGGGGTTTGGAGGCTAAAACATACAATGAACGGTTGCAGGAACCAGGCCTGGCTAGTCTAGGGAAGAGAAGGACCGGGGAGACGGGATAGCAGCCTTCCAATATTTGAGGGGCTGCCCCAGAGAGGAGGAGGAAGGGGTCAAGCTGCCCCCCAAAGGCCAGACATGGAATAATGGAGGGAAACTGATCCAGGAGAGATTCAGCCTGGAAATTAGGAGGAATTTTCTGGCAGGGAGAACAATCAACCAAAGGAACAGACGTTGCCTTCGGAAGTTGTAGGAGCTTTATCATCCCTGGAAGCTTTCCAGAAGAGACTGGGATGCCATTTCTCAGGAACAATGTAGGCTCAGAAATGGGGCTTTTCAGGAGGGGGCAGGGCATACGGAGTGGGGTAGAGGTTCAGGTGGGAAACAGGTCAAAAAGGTGGATATTCTTTTTGGGGTTGCTCATGAAAGTGGCAGGGAAATGAGCTCGGCATGGAGGCTGACGTCATTTGTGCAACCCATTCATCAACCGAAGGTTTTGTGTACAGGTAGTCCTTGACTTACAACGACAATTGAGCCTGACATTTATGTTGCTAAGCGACAAATTTGTTAAGTGAGTTTGGCTCCCCCTTTGTGACATTTCTGGCTGCAGTTCTTAAGTGGATCCTTGCAGATGTTAAGTTAGTAACACAGTCGTTAAGGGAATCTGTTTTTCCCCATTGACTTTGCTCATCAAAAGGGGATCATGTGATCCCAGGATGCTGCAACAGTCATAAGTATGAAACGGTGAATTTTGACCACGTGACTGTGGGGATGCTACTTGGTCATAAATCAGAAAAATGGCTGCTAAATGAACTGTTGTAAACTGAGGACTACCTGTACAGGTATTCCTCAAGTTACAAGTGGCTATTTGAAATAGCTTAGTGGCTATTTGAAGTTTTGCAACAGCACCTAAAGGAGTGGTGTGGTGGCCTAGAGGTGGAGCTGTAAAACACTCATCTCCATTCAGTTGCCAGACTCCACCCTGCAAGGGATTATGGTGTCATTAAAAGAGGATGATGACTGAAAAAAAAGTCCTGGTCTGGCATTTATGGCCCTCACAGCATCCCCAGTCACAGGATCAAAAGTTGGGCATTTGGCAACCGGCAGCTTCCCAGGGTCCCCTGATCACCACTTGCACTTTCCCAAACTGTTTCTGGCAAGCAAAGTCAGTGGGGAAAGCTGGATTCAGAACAACCAATTAAAAGATGAACTAACAGTGCAGTGGCAGCTAAAAAGGCCAACGCAATCTGAATTGCGTTAACAGAGGGATACAATCAAGATCAAAGGAGGCACTAACACCTCTCTATAAAGCCTTAGTAAGGCCACACCTGGAGTACTGCATCCAGTTTTGGTCTCCATACTAAACAAAAGATCTTGAGACTCTAGAAAAAGTGCAGAGAAGAACAACCAGGATGATGAGGGGACTGGAGGCTCAAACATTTCATGAACAGTTGCAGGAACTGGGCCTGGCTAGTCTAGGGAAGAGAAGGACCAAGGCAGGCAGGAGAGCAGCCTTCCAATATTTGAGGGGCTGCCCCAGAGAGGAGGAAGGGGTCAAGCTATTTTCCAAGGCACCCAAAGGCCAGGCAAGGAACAATGGATGGAAACTGAACAAGGAGAGATTCAACCTGGAAATAAGGAGACATTTTCAGACAGTGAGAACAATTAATGGATGGAACAGAATTGCCTTCAGAAGATGTGGGAGCTTCATCCCTGGAAGCTTTCAAGAAGAGACTGGACTGTCTTCTGTCAGAAATGGTGTAGGGTCTCCTGCTTGGATGGGGGTTGGACTAGATGACCTCCAAGGTCCCTTCAACTCTGTTAATCTGTTAAATCTGCTAAATAACAACAGAATTGGAAGGGCCTTGGAGATCTTCTAGTCCAGACCCCTGCTCAGACAGGCTGTCCCATTTCTACTTAAAAAACCTCCAGGGATGGAGCACCCTTCCTTTACAGCTATGTGACCCATGCATCAACTCTAGTGATTATCTTAATACCTGTGGCCAAAAGGGTCCTAAAATTAGATGTGATTCACTTAACAACTGTCTCCTTCAGCAAAATCTGGTCCCAATTATCATGGTTAGTCAAGGACTACCTATACTGTTTTTTTTTAATTTCCGATATCTCTGCCCGTTAAGCAAATTGCAGGAGATTTTGGGATATTTTATTAATGCCTGCTTGAAGGCAAGGCCCTTTCCTCCAAGGCCCCCAGTCTCTTGGCTTATCAGGGTTGCTGGTCCTCAACCCCATTTCAAGAACTCATCCCTGTTAAATTCCTATCATTAAAAAGCTGCTCTAGTTCACACATCCAGTAAATGAGATTCTCATCTCACCTCGTCTCTGGCTTTGCACGATCTGGCAAACGCAGCCATCAACATCTCGTAGGAAGCTGCAATTTTATCAGAACATGCCCTTTAAATCAATCCTGGTTTAGTATGTGTGAACTGGACCAATTTAGGGCACTTCCCAACCCGCTGCTCATAACCAGCAGCCAACCTGGGTCAAGAGAAGCCGGAGAAGTGGGAATTGGAGCCAAACTCTCTGGGAGCCATGCAGAAGGAGGGAATTCTGGGCAGCACAAGGCAGTCGTGTTTTCAGCAGGAGCCAAAGCTGTGTCCTTAAAAAAAAAAAAAAGGCAGGCCCTTCTGTTGCCATTGAACCCCACTTTATGGCAAGCTGAGTTAGGGTCACTGGAGGAAAAGACGGTTTATGCTTTCTGGGCAGAATGCCTTATAATCTGGGCATCCTCCAGGAGTCAAAGCCATGGCTGGAAAAACAGATGGCAGCTCTGGCTGAGGGTCTTGGCAACGGGGAGATTGCTCACCATCCCTCATCCCTGTCATATCTCGTATGGACTACTGCAAAAAGTAGGATCACTCTTGAAAACCCTTGGAATCTTCAGCTGGTTCAGAATGCAAGTCCCTGTCATGTCCCTGTTGGAATCTGACTCCGAGGGAAAGATGGAACAGTCGGCAGGGAATGGGAGTGTGGCTTCAGTGGTCATGGAGGAAACTGGGGAAGGGCACAGGCTGGATTGGCATTCAGAGGAAGACCCAGGCCCATCCCCTCTTCATCCTAGGGTGCACAGGGAGGAATGGATAAGGGAGAAATGTGAGTGGCATGGTCTACAGGGGAGGAAGGGGCCCTGATCTCCTTCATGGGCTGCAGCTGAGAAGACTGGTTAAAAGGACAAACTGCACATGGCAAACTGCTGGAAGCAAAGTGTGCATTATCTGTGTTTTGGCTTCCTCCCAACTGTGGTGGCTGCGTAGAAATCTGCAATTAATCATCCTTGCCTGCCGTAGTAATTCCTTCAGTGTGATTTGTGTTGGGTTTTTTTATTTTGAATTAACTTTACTTTGGGTGCAGACTGCATTTACTCCCTCCGTAAACTGTTTGATTTCCAGCTGAGGATAATTGGACATTGGGGCCAAGTTGGGGGCATTAAAGGAACTCTATGCTATTTTTTTGGCTTGATTATTTTTTTTCACACCCCAGGTCATCACACCCTGGTTGCATCTGCATTGCATCTGCATATCCCCAGAGGTTGCAGGGAGGTGTAGTTCACAATGAGTTGAAGAGAACTGAGAATTTGTCCAGTGGGACAAGGAAAGCATTGGACGACTAAGTCCTTGGTTGCATTTGCCATTGTATTTATAGCCCCAGATGAAGTTCCCATCTTCAAAAAAAGGGAAAAATGTTGCATGATATGTCATGCAAGTTTCATGAAAAGAAGGACTAGGGGTGACATGATAGCAGTGTTCCAGTATTTGAGGGGCTGCCACAAAAGAAGAGGGCGGTCAACTTATTTTCCAAAGCACCTGAGGTAAAGGTGGGATTCAGCAGGTTCTGCCCAGTTCTGGAGAACTGGTAGTGGAAATTTTGAGTCATTCAGAGAACCGGCCAATCCCCCCTCTGACTGGCCCCGCCAAGCCCACCTCTTCTCTGCCTCCCATCGAGTCCCAGCTGATTGGCTGGGTCTCCTTTGGTTGCCCTGCACAGGAGAACGGAACTGGAAAGCAGGTTAGTGGGGTGGGGAGGGAAGGGGGATTTTGCAGTCTCCTTCCCCTACCACGGCCGCCAAGCCAAGCCATGCCCAAGAACCAGTAGTACATTTTTTTGAATCCCATCACTAGTCCAGCTGTTGCCCTGCTGTGGTGGGCCCCACTTCTGTTAAAAGTCCAGCTCAGCTCAAGGAGGAAGGAGGAATTCCCTTGACCCCCGCCCCCCCCCCAAAAAAAAATCCCAGCACCCTTTGCTTCCTGAGAAGAGAAAGGCTGCAGTGTGGCTGTCTGGCCAGCTTCAAAGGGGGCAATGTAGCACAGCAGAAAGAAGGGGCACTGTCCAGAAGCACACACTACATATGCAAGCTTCTCTTTCAGCCTGGATGGACATATGCATGCACTTTTTAAGCCAGAAGAAGCCCACAAGTCTTAAAGTTGCCAAGTTTGAGGGGCCCTGTTTCAAGCTGTTGATGCTTTCTTGCTTTTTTCCCTGACTTTCCATCTAGCCCTGGGATCTCCAGGAGATGGTACCCCATCCATGCACTAACTAGGGCTGATTGCACTTGGCATTCAAGTCCTGGCAGGTTTTGCCCCAAGTCCTTCTAGTAAAAAGCTATTGCCCCTCTATGTGATCTGGGCTGCAAAAATCTGCACAGCTGCAGTAAGAGTTCCTTGCAGCTCCTTGCTCGCCATCCAATTCCCTTTCAGATCTTTGTAGTCCAGATCCTGTGGGCCTCAGTAGGGAGGAAATTGTATTAGACACCCACAACTTCACTGCAGTTGAGAACACTGTATCAGGTTTTGGTCACCCCGATGTAAAAAGATGTTGAGACTCTGAAAAGAGTGCAGAGAAGAAAGGAAAGAAAGAAGGAAGGAAGGAAGGAGGGAAGGAAGGGAAGGAAGGGAAGGAAGGAAGGAAGGAAGGAAGGAAGGAAGGAAGGAAGGAAGGAAGGAAGGAAGGAAGGAAGGAGAAAGGGAGAAAGAGAAGGAAGGAAGGAGAAAGAGAAAAAGAGAAGGAAGGAAGAAGAAAGGGAAGGAAGGAAAGAAAGAAGGAAGGGAGGGAGGGAGATAGAGAAGGAAGAAAGGAAGGAAAAAGGGAAGGAAGGAAGGAGAAAGACAAAGAGAAGAAAGGAAGGAAGGAGAAAGGGAAGGAAGGGAGAAAGAAAAGGAAGGGAGAAAGAAAAGGAAGGGAGGAAAAAGAAAAGGAAGGGAGGAAGGAGAAAGAGCCAGCCAGTGGTGTGATTTGCTGGTTCTCTGAACAGCATAGAAGTGTAACAACCAGTTTTATAGACCAGGTAGAATCCCACCCCTGCCACCCCTGCCTTTCCATATTCTATTCTATTCTATTCTATTCTATTCTATTCTATTCTATTCTATTCTATTCTATTCTATTCTATTCTATTCTGTTCTATTCCATTCTTCATTGCAATGTTTAATTCAAACCAGATCATTATTGCCACAGACCAGCATTTTGGCTAAGATGAAGTGCAATGTTTATGGATCTCCCATAGCAGAGGGTCTCCAACCTTGGCAACTTTAAGCCTGGTGGACTTCAATTTCCAGAATTCCCCAGTCAGCCAGGGGCCGGTCTCCTGCAGATCTTGTGCCTTTCCAGAGGGTGCCTGAAAACACATGGCCTGGACTGCCTCCCTCCCTTGATGTGCATCTGTGAACAGGTGAGCCAATAGTGGGGCTTTGCTCTTGGGGGTTCCAGCTACACCTTGAAATCTGTGACCCCCACTTTCCTGCAGGTCAAAGTTACCCAGCAATTAATTTTGCTTAAAAGGTTTTCAGATACAGTCAGTATGTTTAAGGAAATGACAACAATCTCATTTGTATAAGGCATTGTAAAAGGAGTAATTATTATATTCATTCAAAAGGCAATTAAGCCTCCCGAACTGCGCTGATCAGTAAAACAGGGTGGCATATTTATGTATCTCTGTCTTTCCTCCTTCCCTTCCCTCTCCTTGCCTGAAATGAGCAGAATTAATTAAGTCTTGGAAAGAAAATAATTTGCCTCCTCCCTTAAGCCTTCTTCCTTAATAGTAATAAATTTAGTTCCTCTATAATATAGTCTATTGCATTGTTACTGTTTGTGGGAAACCATTTATTGGCAGCCTTATCTCTCCGGAAAAGTAGGTTGTATGCCCTTCATCACTTGCAGACTCTATGAGAAAGAATATTCACCCCATTTTTGGTTCAGCTCTCCTTATTCACAAATTCTTTGATTTATTTTTACCTTTCCTTTCTATCTGCCAAGGTGGCTACAGCTGGGAAGAGATGGAAATGGACCTCCTTTTGCTGGATAGGGCCCAGGCTTCAAGTCTACTAAGCGTTTTAAAACCTTGCGCCTCTCTTTGGGGGTATTAGCTATACTTCCTCTCAATCTTGTATCTTCCTGTTACTTTCCACCTCCTTCCTTTGACCTTCTTCTCAAGCCCATTGCAGTCTTTTTGAATGCTTTCTCTCTCCACCAAAGAATTAACCAACCTTTCCATTTTTGGTCTTCCTTCCTTCCTTCCTTCCTTCCTTCCTTCCTTCCTTCCTTCCTTCCTTCCTTCCTTCCTTCCTTCCTTCCTTCCTTCCTTCCTTCCTTCCTTCCCCTTCCTTCCTTCTTAGCCCTTCCTTCCTACCCCTTCCTTCCTTCCTTCCTTCCTAGCTCTTCCGTTCTTCTTAGCCCTTCCTTCCTTCCTTCTTAGCTCTTCCTTCCTTTCTAGCTCTTCCTTCCCAGCCCTTCCTTCCTTCCTTCCTTCCCCTTCCTTCCTTCCTTCCTAGCTCTTCCTTCCTTCCTAGCTCTTCTTTCCTTCCTAGCTCTTCCTTTCTTCTTAACCCTTCCTTCCTTCCTTCCTTCCTTCCTTCCTTCCTTCCTTCCTTCCTTCCTTCCTTCCTTCCTTCCTTCTTAGCTCTTCCTTCCTTCCTAGCTCTTCCTTCCTTCCTTCCCCTTCCTTCTTTCTTTCTTTCCTTCCTTCCTTCCTTCCTTCCTTCCTTCCTTCCTTCCTTCCTTCCTTCCTTCCTTCTTAGCCCTTCCTTCCTACCCCTTCCTTCCTTCCTTCCTAGCTCTTCCTTTCTTCTTAGCCCTTCCTTCCTACCCCTTCCTTCCTTCCTTCCTTCCTTCCTTCCTTCCTTCCTTCCTTCCTTCCTTCCTTCCTTCTTAGCTCTTCCTTCCTTTCTAGCTCTTCCTTCCCAGCCCTTCCTTCCTTCCTAGCTCTTCCTTCCTTCCTAGCTCTTCCTTTCTTCATAACCCCTTCCTTCCTTCCTTCTTTCCTTCCTTCCTTCCTAGCTCTTCCTTCCCAGCCCTTCCTTCCTTCCCCTCCCTCCCTCCCTCCCTTACTTTCCATGAATTCTCCTTTAGAGAAAGAGAACTGGAGAGCCTCCACCCAGGCTCTTTCCCTCTTTTACCCCATGTTCAAACCCCAACAGCTCTTTGCTAGAATCTATTTCCGCTCCCTGTCGTGTCCGTCACAGGAAAGGAGACTCGGACCCAGTGACTTAGTTTCAGCTCTTTATTAAGTTCCTGGATCGGCTTGGGGTTTAATGGGAACAGCACCGGCACATCCGGCAGCGAACGGGAGGGTGGAACGGATGGTTCAATTCACAAAAAAAAATCATCCAAAAAATTGAACACGGGGAAATCCAAGAAAAAATAAACAAAATGCTCTTTATACAACACATAATCCCAAATACTCCGGCAGAACTATTAATGGGGAGGAAATTAAGGTCCCCACTTGACAGACTGCACCCCACATACAACCCAGAAAAACCCCCAAACTCCTCAAGCAAAAACTGAACATTTTCCCCAGGTGACGCAGTCTACGCAAAGAACCTTACCAGAGACCCACTCTGGGTACTGGCAACCATAACACAGCTGACAGGTCCCCACTCATACCACCTCCAAACAACCGACGGACGAGCATGGAAACTCCACATCGATCAAATAAGATCAAGGACAGCCACAGGAAGCACAACCAACACGCAAACAGACACAGACAGGCCCCACAACACATACCAAGAGGGGAGGGAATACCCCAGGAACCAAGGAACAATAGAAAGAAACCAGCCATACTCACCGGAAAGCAGCCAGCTCGAAGCTCACCGGTGAGAAGCAGCCAGGCCAGCTCAACCGGCCCAGAAAGACCAGGCGGGAGCAGCAACAACCGCAGCTCAACCAGCCCGAGTAGACTGGGAGGGAGCTGCGATGAAAGGCCCGGCGAGCCTTTCCAGGCAGTTCCATCAACGAGGCAGAGAGCAACACAGAACCCGACCGAACCGGCCGGGAGCCAAGCAACAACTAACCTGCGCAGGTCAAGTAGGCAAGTACGAAGCCCCGCCTACTTACGGGACTACGTTACGTAGGACCATACCAAGAGGGGAGGGGTGTTCTGTACAGACATTAACATACTTGGAAGCACCGCGCTATGATTGGCCAAAGCGCACGGCGCTCTCATTGGCTAAGCAGGTTGCGTTGATTGGCCTGTAACAAATCTCCCGCGATTGGTGGAAACTAATCACGGGAGATTCAAAGTGGTGCCAGGGGAAGCTTTGCTGAGCGGCCCTTGAAGGTTACCTTGAAGTGTCCAGTTCCGACTACTGGGATGCGGTTCCCCTGGTAGTCCCTGAGGATTAGTTTCTGGGTTTCTAACCCCCTCTTGTGGATTTCTGGCACCAACCGTTTGATTTCTCGCCAGGCAACCATGGAGAGGTAGGACCCGGAGTCCACCTCCATTTTGCATGGTTCGCCTTCGATGCCCACTTCTACGTACACCTTCCAGGCGTCTGTGGTGGATGAGTGGCCGATGACGACCGTCTGGTGGGTTTCCTCTTTCTGGTGGGTTTCGCCGCTTCGTCGGTTCCGTCCATCTCAGTTCCAGCGATTCTCGGCTTGGCGGTCTCTGGCCCTGGGGGGGGTGCCATCTCGTCTCCGGTTGCTCCGCCGACAGGGGCTGTAGGCTCTTTTCAGTCGGCAGACTCGGCCGATGTGACCTTTCTTATCGCAGTGCCGGCAAATCACGTTGAAAAACCGGCACTCCGATCGAGGGTAGTCGCCTCCGCACCCGGCACAAGTGGTCCCCGACTTTCAACTTCGCCGATCGTGCCGATCTCATCCTGACTGGAGCCAATGTATTTCCTCTTCCTCATCTGTGGTGTTGGAGGTGGAGTGGAAGTCGCCATGGTGGGCGGTGGTCTCTCGTTGGCTTGCTTCTGGGTGAGCCTCGGTCGCCCGGCCCATCTTGGTGGTTGCTGCGTGTTCCCCGGTGTCCGGTCTCCGCATTCGATTCGCTGATTTCTGGGTTGCCTCGGCTGCGGTGGCTTCAGCGAGGGCGTCGGCGAGGGCGATGTCGCCTTTTGCCATTAGCCAGCTTTGTAGGACTGGGTCTCTGAGTCCGAGCGCAACACGGTCCCGCAAAGCCTCATCCATGTCCGAGAACCCGCACATGCCCCCTAGGCTCCGCAGATCAGCCACAAAGTCGCTGATGCTTTCACCCGATCTCTGGTCCTGCCGGTAGAAATCGTGCCACCTGATGAGGGTGGGCACGCCGGGGGCATAGTGGTTTCGGAGCAACGGCTCGAGGTCGGCCCAGTCCATCACCTTCATGTCCCTGGGTTTTGCGAGAGCTTTTGCCATCTTGAACACTGCAGGCCTACAGTGTGTTAGGAAGACGGCTCTTTTCTTCTGCCCGGTTGCATCCTTCAAGTTGCTACTTTCAAGGAACATCAGGAATCGGTCTGTATATGATTCCCAGTCCTTGGTAGCGGGGTTGAAGGGTGCGGGCGGTGCGATGCTGGCCATCTTGTTGGTCTCGTTTCCTCAGGACATGTGCTGGATGGGGTTAGTTTCGGGATCCCACCTTCGTTGCCAGTGTCGTGTCCGTTGCGGGAAAGGAGACTCGGAGCCAGTGACTTAGTTCAGCTCTTTATTAAGTTCCTGGATCGGCTCGGGGTTTAAAGGGAACAGCCGCGGCGGCCATGGCCAATGGCACCGCTTTGAATCTCCCGTGATTAGTTTCCACCAATCGCGGGAGATTTGTTACGGGCCAATCAGCGCAGCCTGTTTAGCCAATGAGAGCGCCGTGCGCTTTGGCCAATCATAGCGCAGCGTTTCCAATTATGTTATGTCCGTACAGAACAGTCCCTAAACTGGAAAGCTATTTTGGCATAGAAAATCATCCCTCCCAGAATGTAAAAACTTTCCCTGGCAACCCGCCGGATTGCATTTTTAATTCCTCATTACATCCTAATTAATACTTCCCTGAGCATCATCACAGAGGTACAGATAGGAAATTTGCACACCATTTTCTCTCACCTGTGATTGTTTTCAAGACAGGCTGCAGAGGGAGACCCTTACCCTGCTGCTGGGGCAGAGGAGGGATGTAGGGAATTAAGGCAAAGGCAGGGAGGAGATTCATGACTCCACTTAAGCTGCATTTCCTGCTTTCAGGGCAAAGCAGAGGCCGGAGGGGCCGGAGGGGCCGGAGGGGCCGGAGGGGCCGGCGTCTCTCTCCCAGATGTTCTCCATCACTTCCCCCTGCCTCGCTCTCCCCCTTTCTAATGAAGCTCCAGGCTGCCGTTCTGAGCCGGGTTATTTTTAAGAAGGACTTTGATGTTGGCTCAGCCCCCACCTCTGCTTTGAACTTTAAGTGCTATCCAACAATTGGGGCAGGTAGCCTGGCAGGAGGCGGTGCTGGGAAGGGGAGGCTGGGTGGGGGAGGGGCAGCCATGGTGGGGAGGATGGAAGAGTCAAGAGGGCGATGGCAATTGCACCATTGAAGCCCAGCCCCGTTGCAAAAAGAAAGGGCCAGACTTGGGATGTAGCCTCTTTCTGGAGTTTTTGGGTAGCAGCTTCCCCCCTCCACCCACAGATACCCTCTGATGCTGGGCATCGGTTGCTATAGTCCTAACACAAGGTATCTCAACCTTGGCAGCTTGGTGATGTTTGGACTTCAACTCCCAGAATTCTCTACCCAGCATATGCTGACTTGGGGAATTCTGGGAGTTGAAGTCCACACATCAAGCTGCCAAGAGAGCACTGAGGCACAACTGTTCTTGCCCATTGCAGCTGCTTTCGGAAGGTAAATATCCTCTTGCGGCTCCTTCCCTTGGTGGAGTTGAGCCATTTTTTCCTCTTGGGGAGTTTGCAAACCAGAGGGTGGAATCCCTCCCTGGATGCCATCGTGCAGCCACCTCTGCGTCCCCCTTTTTTTTCACCAGCCACCAGGCAATTGCAAGCTGCACTTTCCAGGGCCTGGGGGGGGGGGGGGGGGCTCCTTCAGAAAGTCCAAGCCAAGGACATTTCAACCCCGAGTGAGAACATTGCAAAGGAGAAAATGAAAATGAAAAATAAAGGCTTATCTTTGGCTCTTTGCAGCCTCAGTCAAAGTATTATTCTCACATCAATGCTTGATTTTAATCTGTATGCTGCTGGGTGGGTTTCTGTCTGGTGCCTTTCTGTTAGGAAGGAAGGAAGGAAGGAAGAAAGGAAAGAAGAGTGGGAAGACCAAAAAAATGGATGGAAGGTCCGGGCTTTAAGATGGATAACAGAATAACAGAGGTGGAAGGGATCTTGGAGGTTTTCTAGTCCAACCCCCTGCTCAAACAGGAAACCTCTTCTTAAACCACCACCCAGCCACCCATCCCACCGCTGTGTTGGAGCAGGCACAACTTCTGGAACTCACTGTGAGCTACACCTCCCAGCAGCCTATGGTGCTATGCAAATACAATGCAAGTGCAACCAGTGACTCATGGATGGAGGGAAGGGAGGGAGGGAAGGAAAGAAGATTAGGGGAAAGAAGGCAGGGAGGAAGGAGAAAAGAGTGGGAGGAAAAAAAGAAGGAAGGAGGGAGAGAAGGAAGGAAGGAAAGAAGGAAGGAAGGGGGAGGAGTGGATGGATGGTTGTCTGGCAATAAGTACCATGATATGAGACAGGTTACTTTGCAGTTAATCCAGTCACTTGTTACTTGACCCAGTTTTGAAGTTCAGACATTCCCCCCCGACCCGGGTCATGTGAGAGCAGTTTGGGCACTCAGAACTGGCCCACTTGCAGCCACTTGCAGCCTCCTGCAGTCTTGTGAATGGGATTTACTAGGGTTTTGCCAGGGTATTACCTCTAATGCCAGAAAAAACCCAACTCCTAGCAAACAGCGCCCCCCCACCAATGATTGTGGCATTTGATTACCAACTACAGCAAAAAAGGTTGTTAAAAATCTGATAATAGAATAGAACAGAACAACAGAGCAGAACAAAGAACAGAATAGAATAGGGATAGTGTTGTGAATTAATAAAAAGTGAATGAATAAAAGTGCTTAATAAAGATTATTAAAACCTTTAGAAAAGTGCAGGGTTCTGACCCTGTACTTCTGATTGGCCGATAATAGCAACATCTGATTGGTCCGTTCAGGAGAATCTGATTGGCTATTAGCAGGCCTCTCTCATTGGTTAAGGGAACTAATGCTTCTATTTTCTTATTGGTTATTTGATCAGCAGCTTGCCTATAAAAAGGGCTGTTGCTGCCGTAGTTTTGCTCTGTTCCACAATGTTAAATAAAGAGTTGAAGTTCACTGTTCATCGTCTCATCTCCAATCCTTGCGCCCATGCGCAGAACATAACACTGGCGACAAGGATGGGATTTGGAGACGTCAGAGCTGACTGAACACTACAGAGCACTAAACAGAGCACGTGGCTGAAGACGCACCAATGGCTGAACCATGTCTAGCAGAGTCATACCACCCGCTCCATTCGACCCGGCACAAGAAGACTGGGACTCATATATGGACCGATTCCAGATGTTTCTGGAGACCAACAACTTAAAGGATGCCACTACCGGAAAGAAGCAAGCGGTATTCCTAACTCACTGTGGGCCGACCGTTTTTAAAATGGCCATGGCACTAGCCAAACCGGCTGAGGTGAAGTCCATGGACTGGGACGTCCTCAAGCCCCTTCTACGGGCCCACTACGCACTGACTGTACCAACGCTTGTTCGAAGACATGAATTTTATCAGAGAGACCAGCGGAAGGGAGAAAGTGTTGCGGATTTCATTGCGGATCTCCGGAATTTGGGAGGCCTCTGCGGGTTCGCCGACCTCGAAGAAGCCCTGAGAGACCGAATAATTCTGGGATTAGATGCACTCCATGTGCAGAGTAAGCTGATGGCGAAAGGCGATATTAGCCTTGCAGATGCCATCATTGATGCTACTGCAGCAGAAGCAACCAGGAAATCGGCTGCACGAATGCGCCGCACCCACGCCCCGCTCCGCCAACTCACCGGCGAAATCTCGCCTTACCTGGAGGGACAGACAATGACAGCCCACCACGAGGACCTCGAATCGTCATCAGAAAGTGATGAAGAAGAGGTCAACAGACTCCGGTCTGAACGAGACCAACGCCATCAACGTAATCAGAGAGTACAGTACCAATGCGCTGGTTGTGGGGCAAACCACCCACGATCAGACTGCAAAGCACTCTGTCATGTATGCAGGAAAAGAGGTCACATCGGAAGAGTTTGTAGAAGCAAGCAAGGATCCAACCCACCTCAGAGGGGAACCAACTACCGCCAGCCCACAGGAAGTCGTCCTGTGAATTGAGAAAACTTAACCCACCAATGGAACAACCACTCCTACAGAAACAAACCACTAGCCCAGTCAACGAAGCGGGAAGAGGCACACCAAACCATTACGATTGGTCACGCCTCATCATTAGATGCCAAGAAGATCCGGGTGAAGGTCACCATCGAAAACCAGCCCTGCCTGATGGAAGTCGATTCCGGATCGTCCCTCTCAATGGTTTCCTGGAAGATCCTTAAACAATTAATCCCCACCTTCGGGCGGCAAGATCTCAGATTCCAAAGAATGATACTTAAAGACTATCAGGGAAATCGAATTCCAGTCGTCGGATCCAGCAAAGTCCATGTCTCATTTAAAAATCGTACTGCATCCCCACCACTGACCATAGTCGACCGGGATCGGCCTAGTTTGTTAGGCCTCCAATGGTTCGCCCCACTTGGAATTGAAGTAGCCGGCATTCACCGAACCAACAGCGATGACTGGGAAGAGGCCATCCTCTGAGAGTTCCAGGACGTCTTTACAGAGAAATTAGGAGAGTACAAGGGGACCCCGATATCATTTAACCTTGACCCCAAAGTAGCTCCCATCCGCCTTAAGCCTCGTCAAGTTCCTTTTGCCCTTAAACCAAAGACTGACGAGCAGCTTGATAAATTGATAGCCCAGGGTGTGTTAGAACCAACCGACCACGCTCCCTGTGAAACCCCAATCTTAACACCCATCAAGCCGGATGGATCGTTAAAAATTTGTGGGGACTACCGAGCCACCCTGAATCATGCCCTTCAACAGAACGCTTACCCGGTACCGGTGGTACAACACCTTCTCCATTCCCCGGGGGGCGGAAAAGTCTTCGCTAAATTGGATTTAGCATAGGCATACCAACAACTGCCTATAGACAAAAAAACGGCAGGGGTGCATTTAAGTGCAACCAACTCCAATTCGAAGTTAGCGTGGCCCCAGGAATTTTTCAGAGCTTGATGGAGAGACTACTACAGGGTATAAAAGGGGTTGCACCTTATTTTGATGACGTTTTAATTGCTGCTCCAACTAGAGAAATACTAAGGGAGTGCCTGAGGTTAGTTCTCCAGAAATTTAAAGACTCTGGCCTTAAAGTAAAAAAAAAAAAAAAAAGTGTCAATTGTGTACGGATAAGGTAGAATTTTTGGGGTACTTAATTGATAAACAAGGCATTCACCCCACCGATAGCAAGCTTAGGGTGATCAAAAATGCTCCAAGGCCCCGAAATAAGTCCGATCTCCAAGCCTTCCTGGGCCTTATCAATTTCTACAACGTGTTCCTGCCCCATAAAGCAACCGTAGCCGAGCCCCTACATCATCTGTTAGACAAAAAGGCAACATGGGTCTGGGGACACCGAGAGGAACACGCGTTCCGACAAGTAAAAAACTTATTGACTTCAGATGCTGTTTTGATGCAGTATAATGAGACTTTGCCTTTAACGATTACATGTGATGCATCACCATTCGGAGTGGGGGCCATTTTGAGCCATGTGTTACCAAACGGTAGTGAAGCCCCTATTGCCTACTTTTCAAAAACGCTATCAAAAACTGAACGCAACTATACTCAAATCGATAAAGAGGCTCTGATTTCGTTTCTGCTGTTAAACGATTTCATGAATATATTTATGGGCGAGTTTTTACTATAGTCATCGACCACAAACCGTTGCTGGGGATTATAGCGGGAGGCAAGCCAACCCTTTACATATTATCTCCCAGAATAACTCACTGGTCAGAATTCTTGGCTGCATATAATTATAAATTACAACACCGCCCGGGGAAGGCCATCCCCCACGCTGACGCACTAAGCCATGCACCACTTCCTGAAACCATTAATGACCCAGCTCCAACCATCGTGACACTCCAGATTGAAGCACTTCAATCAACCCCACTGACAGCTCGAGATATCGCGATCGAAACCAAACGCAATACTGTTTTGGCGCGAGTTCTTAGCTGGGTCAAGCGAGGATGGCCATTGGATCAAATCCCTGACAGCTTCAGTCCTTTCAAGAATCGACAGACGGGACTTGTTTCTACAGAAAGGCTGCATCATTTGGGGGGATAGAGTCGTCGTCCCAGAGCGGCTGCAATGAGCAGTGTTGAAAACCTTGCATGAAGGCCACCCCGGCATAGTGCGCATGAAGATGCTCGCACGAAGCTATGCGTGGTGGCCGGGTATCGACAAGCAAATTGAGGCCTGGGTAAAGACTTGTTGCAAATGCCAGGAAGTTAGCAATGCCCCACCGAAAGCAACCCCAACAGAGTGGGAAACACCCAGGGGACCATGGTCCTGTATTCGTATTGACTTTGCGGGACCTACTAAAGGACACACATTCCTAGTAATGGTGGATGCCTACTCAAACTGGCTTGAAATCCATGAAATGAAAAGTATCACAACGGAATCCATCATCAGAAAATTGGACAGATTATTCGCAACCCATGGACTGCCAGACATTCTGGTATCTGACAATGGGCCCCAGTTTACCGCACTTTCTTTTGAACAGTATTTGGCGGACCCTAGTATCCGCCATGCGCTAACTTCGCCGGCGCATCCTGCGACCAATGGAAGAGCCGAGTGCATGGTACAATTCATCAAAAAAAACCCTACATAAAATGGACTATGGCGATATCAAAGATAAGATTAATCGGATACTCCTTCTTCAACATATCACTCCGCACAGCGTCACCAACAAAACTCCGGCCGAATTGTTAATGGGACAAAAACTCCGCTTCCACCTTGACCGACTACACCCATCGTACGAACCAGAAAAGCCACACGGATCCAGCAGGAAATGCCGCGAATTCCAAATAGGCGACTTAGTCTTCGCTAAAAACTTTTCTGGTGATCCGTTGTGGGTCGAAGCAACAGTAATCCAAGTCACAGGACCCAGGTCGTACCGAGTAAAAGTCACGATGGAAGAATATGCAAGCGCCATATTGATCAGCTGCGTTCAAGGCTGCAACCTCGTTTCTGCGACTCCGGTAACTTCCAAACGGAGGGGGGAGGAGATGCCGAGGAGACTGAGTTCGAAACAGCAGAAAGCACGAGCGGAAGAAGTGAGCATTCAGAAGAATCAGAGAGGGTGGTGGACTTGCCTCAAAGAGACACCTCGTCAGAAGCAAGCCCACAAAGGCAAGAGGACAACGAAGACAATAGTAGTACCGAATTTTTATTTTTTTTTGGAAAAAGTTTTATTGATTTTAGCAACAGACAAAAAACATATAAGACATAAAACATGACATTAAAAAAAAAAAAATCATAACATTCTTCATAAATTTACAGTGTATCGGTTGGTTTACCACTCCCTTTTGTGCATCCATTTCATAGTCATCAGAATAATTATATTACATAATAACTCACATTATCAATCATCAATAAAATATCCCAATATCATTATTGAACAATCATTTGACTATAATTTTACTAATTCATACTTAAGCGAGATAACTATAATTAAGTTAAATTATTTTATGACAAATCATGAAATCATACCAAATCTATCTTAATAAGATATTCTTAAAAATTATCAAAACCAAGAAAAATTATATATTCATTATTTCCTAAATTTCTAAATATTCTATTATCATATTGTATTATCTAACCATTGATAAAAAAGATCCCAAACTTCATAAAATTGTTTATCTTCTTGTTCTCTAATTTCAAATGTCAATCTACTCATTTCAGCACATTCCAATATTTTCTTAATAATTTCTTCCTCTAACGGTATTTTCTCACTCTTCCAATGTTTAGCAAATACAATCCTAGCTGCTGTTAATACATTTACAATCAGATACTTTAAATTTTTATTATATATATCAGGTACGATTCCCAATAAAAAAATCTCTGGTTTCAAATCTGTGTTTCTTTATCATTTTTTCCAGCCATATGCAAATTCTAGTCCAATATTTCCTGGCCTCCTCACAAGTCCACCACATATGGTAATATGAGCCAGGTTTCTGATGACATTTCCAGCGGTACCGAATTTTTAAATGAAGGACCGAAGGCAACCTACTCGCCAGAAAACGTCCCGCCCAAACAAGATTATAAACAAGTACCGGGGGGAGACAGCGAAAATCTAACAGACAATCTAAACAACCTTCCTACCTCAAAGATTACATCACCGCACCCCTTAAATGGAACCCGGGGGGAAGGGGTGTTGTGAATTAATAAAAAGTGAATGAATAAAAGTGCTTAATAAAGATTATTAAAACCTTTAGAAAAGTGCAGGGTTCTGACCCTGCACTTCTGATTGGCTGATAATAGCAACATCTGATTGGTCCGTTCAGGAGAATCTGATTGGCTATTAGTGGGCCTCTCTCATTGGTTAAGGGAACTAACGCTTCCCATTTCTTATTGGTTATTTGATCAGCAGCTTGCCTATAAGCTGCCGTAGTTTTTGCTCTGTTCCACAATGTTAAATAAAGAGTTGAAGTTCACTGTTCATCGTCTCGTCTCCAATCTTTGCACCCATGTGCAGAACTTAACAGATAGAGAATAGAACAGAACAGGACAGGACAACAGAATAGAGAAGGGCAGAGCAGCACAGAACAGAATAGGGATAAATAGAACAGAACAGAATAGAACAGGACAACAGAACAGAACAGGAGTAAAACAGAACAGAATAGAATAGGGATAGAGAATAGAACAGAACAAGAGAACAGAGCAAAACAGAACAGAATAGAATTAAAAACAGAACAGAGTAGAGTAAAATAGAATTGAGCTGGAGATCATGGTCGCTCATGTGACAACTTGCTTTATGACTGTCACAACATATAACCTTAATTGCCAGGCTCGATTGTGGTTGCACACTGAGGACTACCTGTACTTAAACGTTTGGGAGAGACAAACACTCCAGGGAGCCAAGCAACCTCTTCCCATTTTCAGAACGGCTTGGTCAGCCCACTGGTCAGAAGAGGGCTTTCTCAGAAGTGAGTAACTTCCAGCTCTCTCAAAAGAAACCTCTAATTTCCCATTTATATTCACTTTCCATTATTTACCAAGCAGGCTATTGGTTACCAGACTGATAAAGATTCAGGGGACTAGGATGTTGATGTCCAGCTAAAAAGCCCCCTTCCTTTATTTGTTGGTGAGATGACCTCCATTTGTTACTACTCCGGGTGGCTTACAAAACGCAGGAATGGAAATGCAAAGAAAGCAGAATTGTTTAATCAAAAGAGGAAGGTCGGAAAAAAATACCCACCATTTCTTAAAAGATGAGCTCTGTCATCTGGAGATAGAGCTGAATCCAGATCAGAGGGAATAGTTTCCAGATGGTCCCACGACAGAGAAGTTCCATTTCCTGAACCCCACCAGGTTCATTAATAGGATTTGGGCCAGAGGTGAGATTCAGCCGGTTCTGACCAGT
The DNA here is from genome assembly GCA_033807585.1 of Hydrophis major. Lineage (NCBI taxonomy): Eukaryota > Metazoa > Chordata > Lepidosauria > Squamata > Elapidae > Hydrophis > Hydrophis major. The sequence continues at coordinate 14,961,493 of CM066339.1, forward strand.
TCTGGAGAACCGGTAGCGGAAATTTTGAGTAGTTCGGAGAATCGGCCAATCGCACCTTTGACTGGTCCTGCCAACCCCATCTCTTCTCTGCCTCCCCTTGAGTCCCAGATGACCGGCTGGGTCTCCTTGGGTTGTCCTGCATAGGAGAACAAGGCTGGAAAGCAGGTTAGTGGAGTGGGGAGGGGAGGGGAGGGAAGGGGGGATTTTGCAGTCCGTCCTTCCCCAGCCACACCCACAGAACCGGTAGTAAAATGTTTGGAATCCCACCACTGATGAAACTCATTCCAGATTAATCAATCAATCAGAATAGAGCTGGAAGGGACCTTGGAGGTTTTCTAGTCCAACCTTCTGCTTAAGCAAGAGACCCTATACCACTTCCGACATGTATTACGGTTTGCTGGCAGTCAGTGTAGACGGCAGCAGAATTGGACAGTGGGAAGAATGGGGACCAGTCTGGGAGTCTGGAGAGGACTCGGATGAGGGTCCTGCATCCGATGCAGGGATGGGGCCAGGACCATCTGGGAGTGGGGTGCTGCCTTTGGAGCCTCCAGAATCTGGCAGCAGCGAGGCAGAGGACCCAGGGGAGCCTGTTCCCAGTGCGCAGAGTGCCAGAAGGCAGGAGCAGATGAGACAAAAGGGGCAACTTGGGAGTAAGGCTGGGAGGTGATTGCCCCTCCCCTTAGGTATAAAGGAGGTGCAAAGGTAGAGAAACCTTTGCAGGAAGCAACATCAATTCACTCTGTTCGGATTAAACCTTGAAGCTCTGTGTGGCCTTTGGACTTTGGTTGGTTTTTTATAGCTTATTTGGCACTCCAGTTGTTGCCAGCACTTCAGAGGAAAGAAAGGTGGGTGCTTATCTCGAGGGACTGTTTGGGACTCATTACTGGGAATGAACTTAATTCCCAGCACTGAAATAAAACAGGGATTGTTTTAACGGAGCGTGTGCTTCATTACAGTCTTGGAAGCCTTGGTCAGAACAGGAGGTGGCTGTCCAGTCTCTTCTTCAAGACCTCCAGTGATGGAGCTCCCACAACTTCTGAAGGCAACTTCTGCTCCCCCCGGGTTAATTGTCCTGACTGTTAGGAAGTTCCTCCTTAATTCCAGGCTGCTTCTCTCCTTGATGAGTTTCTGTCCCTGGTTTCTCGTCTTGCCTTCTGGTGCTTTGAAAAATAAGATGCCAGACAAGACTGAGCTTCTGTCCTATTGACAGGACTCCCTCCCTCCAGCCTGGGTCCTGCTCCAAGGGAGTCCAATAGCTGGACATTCAGAATGCTCCTCACAACAACCCATTAGAAATCCAGGGCAGCATCCTCCCTCCCTTTCCCAGCAAGGAACAAGAGGCAGAAAACAGATTGCAGGGCGACTCTCCGTAGATATGGTCAGAGCAGAGAAATAGTCCCATGACCAGCAAAAAAGACCTGCCATTTGGTCATCAGCAAAATGAAATAATACTGGCCGTGGCCGAGAATGCCTCCTGTGGCTGGAATTCTGGTCACTGCATCTCGTTTTCTCCTCCATAAATCTTGCTAAAGAGGCTCTGTGGGAACTGGGCTTGGAAAGCAATTCTGCTCAGTTTAGGTAGAGGCCTAATAGCCTGGCTATACTTTAGCACAGAAGTCTCCAACCTTGGTAACTTTAAGACTTTTTGAACTTCAACTCCCAGAGTTCTCCAGGCAGCAAGAATTCTGGGAGTCGAAGTCCACAAGTCTTAAAATTGCCAAGTTTGGAGACCTCTGCGCTAACCCTTTCCTTGTTAAGCCCTGGAGGATTTGACTGCAAAGCACACATATTCTGATATTGCCAAATTTACATCTAACTGAGGCTGGCAGACCCCAGTCCTAACTCTTCCGGTTGCCTCTGGCCAGAGTTTTTCAAACTGTGGGCAACTTAAGTGGTGCTGCCTGCATTCTCACAACTCCTTTCTTTCTCTTCTCTTGCTTGCTCTGCGTTTTCTGTTGACTTGGGTTTATTCGAGGTCATTGCTGAGAACTGAGCTCTCATGTTAGGCTGCCCCACAGGATGAATGGCACATGGGAATTCAGACAAGCCCAGGCCTCATGGGGATCAAAACAGAGCAGAAGTTGCCTTCAGAAATTGTGGGATCTTCATCCCTGGAAGCTTTCAAGAAGAGATTGGACTGCCATTCGTCAGAAATGATGTTAGGGTCTCCTGCTTGGCTGGGAGATTGGACTAGATCAAGGTCCCTTCCAACTCTGTTAATCTAAGATGATCAAAGGTCTGGAAGCTAAAACATACAATGAACAGTTGCAGGAAGTGGACGTGGCTAGTCTAGTGAAGAGAAGGACACAGGATAGCAGTGCTTCAATATTTGAGGAGTGGCCACAAGAGAGGAGCGGGGCTATTCTCCAAAGCCCCTGTAGGCCAGACAAGGAAGAATGGATGAAAAACGAACAAGGAGAGAATCAACCTGGGCATAAGGAGGAATTTTCTGACAATCCACCCATGGAACAGAAGTCGCCTTTGGAAGATGTGGGTCCTTCATCACTGGAAGCTTTCAAGAAGAGACTGGACTGCCATCTGTCAGAAATGGTGTAGGGTCTTCTGCTTGGGTGGGGGGTTGGACTAGATGACCTACAAGCTCCCTTCCACTCTGTTAATCACCCCATGTGACTGGAGTTTATTTTTTTACATTTTTGTGGCAGCCACCACCGTGGTCATTAAGCAAATGTTTAAACAAACCCATTCTTTAGGCCTTATTTTTTTTTGCCAGAAAATGAAAAAAAAACAAAAAACATTACAGATTGTCATGACAGCTGCTTGACAAGGTGAGCCAGTTGCCAAGTGCCTAAAATCCGGTCATATTACTCTCTCTGTGTGTGTGTGTGTGTTGGGGGGACATTTTACGATGGCCAAAAGTGCTTTATGGGCCATAAAACACCTATTCCAAGGTGTAACTGAAGGGTCATAAAATAATTGGTCTGAAAGGTGAGGATTAGCTCTCCTCTCCTCTCCTTTCCTCTTTCCCTCCCTCTCCCTGCTCCAGTCTTGTCTTGTCTGGTCTTGTCTTCCCTTTTCTCCTCTCCTCCCCCTCCCTTTCCCCCTATCCTATCCCATCCTCTCCATTGCTGAGAGGAGCTTTCATTACTTGTTTGCAAATGAAACCTTTAAAGATAATTATCCAAATGAAAACAATCACCTGGGTCTAATAGTTTTGTTGTGAACACACCGTGACAGCTCCTGTCAAGATGTAAAAATGAGAGAACTTCAGTTCCTTCCTCTGGTAACAAACCATGGCTTATTCTTGGATTTCATTTCTGAGCAGGGCAAGGATTCACTTGCATGCTTATGGCTACCTCCCACAAATATCCTGCCTGGCAGGTTTTTTATCAAATAAATAAGACATAATAAAAAACAGCATGCCTCAAAAACCTGGAAGAAAGGCTATAGCTGCCTTTGTGAAAAGCAATAAATCAAGGAGCTAAACATTTCCTCTGAGTTCAGCGTTTGCAGTCCAGGAAAGACAAGCAGCTTTGGAAAGGGATGCCAAAAACATTCCTTCTCTTGCTAACAATTGCAAGCAGCAACGCTGAATAGGCACTACTGCCCAGCGGATGCTGTACTACCCTTCTGAACCTAATGGAGAGCTGCTTGAAAGGCTATTGAGAAGATGTTCAAGACACTTAAGGACGGTGGCAAATGGTCACTGCTCAAGTGGGCTTAGTTTCCTGAGCCCAGAGGAGCTGCTTCAGGCTCAGTGGCCCAAATAGTTATATTTTGGAATATGGTGCAAGAGATCGATTCATTTGGAGGTCAGCTTATAACGAACCAAAAGGCTGATTGCTCTATGAAAGATTGAACATTTTGCGATGGGTGGGGGCTTAGGAGGGTGGAATCACACCTACAACATTTGTACAGGGCTGGGCTGCTGGGGTTCACAGGGGTTCAGGAGAGCCCCGTAGCTAAGATTCTGTGCAGAACCCCCAAATCCCAACCCTAGCTGGTCCCGCCCTCCCTGCTCCTCCCCTCCCAGGAATCCCCACGTGGCCTGTTCTGGATACAGGTAAGTGCAGGGGGCGCACGGAGGCTCGGGGAGGGTGAAAAATGGGCCTCCCGGAAGGTTGCAATGAAACAAGAGAAGCTGTTTGGGATGGGGGTGGGAGCAGGTGGGTGGATATCTGCGATTGTCTAATTTACCGATCTGCATATACATTAAATTAATGTACAGACCTGCAGGTGGACATGCAGGTACTCAAGGAAAAAAACAGCAGAGGTGCTGTTCACAGGTTCTGACCAGTTCTGGAGAACCGGTAGCGGAAATTTGAAGTAGTTTACAGAACTGGCAAATACCATCTCTGTTCTGACCCAAACCTTGTTCCAAGGAAACAAACATGAAATGGAGGTAACAGCAAAACCTTTTAATGATTCTTTTAATGATGCGGTTCCTTCCTGGTTAAAAGGCTGTTTCAAACTAATTGCCTCTGATAAGAATGAGCCTTGCCAAGGTGGCGCAAAGCTGCCTCAAACACTAGATTAAGTTGCCAAGAAATATTTCAAATGAGGAAACTTCCGGTTTGTCGGCTTTGCCAGTGGCAGGGTTCCGCGATCCTGCGCGATCCCTGCCACGCTAGCCATTTTGGTGCCTCCGATCCAGACAGGTTTGGAGGCTAAGGCTGCCTCACAGAGGCAGCTGAAGATAGGGGGGAGCTGGTGAGGGGTTTGGGGGTGCTGCAGACCCCCTCCCTAGCCGGCAAAACCCCCTTTTCTCAAGGCGGTCAAGCGGCGGTCTGTAATGGCCGCCACAAAGAAGCCGGCAGCTGGGTAAGACTGAGCAGGAGGAAGAGGGGAGAAAGTTTTCAAGAGAAAGTTTTTTGGCTGACCAAGGACTTTAAGAGACGCCTAACATCCTGAAAACTATGACTATTTTTGAACGATACTTTGTTTCCAAAGGAGAATCTCAAGCGGCAAATTTGAGGTGCTGAAAGGGAAAGTTTACTCTCCTTCCCTATGGAATCAACAAATGGCCATTGAGAAACCTGTCTTTTTATAAAAGGTAAAAACTTGGCTTCTTGTTATAAGTGGGAAGGGAGAGGACAAAAAAAAAATATATTAAGATTTTGCTGGAGGAGATGCCTTGAAGATCTTGAGACTAGAAATTGATTGCAACAAGGCTGTAAAATACAGACTGGGCTTTTTTTCTTTTCCCTTTTACTTATACCACTCCAGGAAGAGAAAGTGAGAACTTTGTGCGTTGTTTGGACTGATTGGTGTCTCTGGGACTTTGAGGAATTGTTTTAACTTTTGAAACATTTTGGTTGCTCTAAGAAGAACAAAGAATGGCTTTATCTGATGATGAACTTAGAAAGGAATATCAAGAAAGTAAGGACGCTGTGAAAGAAGCTTTCCTTTCTTTAGAAATGGCGCTTGCTATTTATCAGCAAACACAACAACAGATGGAGGAAATAGAAGGAGAAGAAGAAAAGAAGAAGAAGACGCCATCTTCAGTGAATCTAAAAAATTAACTAAGAGAGAAAAGAGAAAGAAAGGAAGGAAAATGAAGGACTTAAGACTTAAAAAAACATTTAAGAAAGGAAAAAATAAGATGCAAAACCAATTCAATGTTACTGAGCAAAAGGAGAAAGGATTACAACAGAGAGGGAAAGCTAAAAAGGCGGAGGTTAGTGGGGGGGGGGTGTAAAAAGGCCAGGGGGGATAAGAAAGGAAGGGAAAAGGGAGGGAAAAGCCACAAAGGTATGAAACAAGATGGGAAAAAATGATTTTTTTTTTAGGGATAAAGGGTAAGGTATGTTTTGTTTAAAAAAGAAGATTCTGCAAGGTACATAAGATAGTATTATGTATTAGAAATAGAAAACTAGAACATTATAAGAATTAATAAAAGATTAAAATATTGAAACGTTTAGTAATGATAGATTTTAAAATTTAATAAAATTGTAGCACTTGCTTTTTGAAATAGACAATTGGAATGTTATAAGATTTAATATTTAGATTTATTATCTAATTATATTAATTATTATGAACTTATTATTTTTTCTCTTTAAAGGTTAGTAGGTAGAATGTACTAAGCAGAATCAGATTGGGTATCAGGTGTTATTTTAAATATTAATTTAGGGGGAGGATAGAAAGGCATCATACTCTGATCAGTGATTTCAGGAGAAATTATTATTTTTTTTTTTACTATAGGGAATGAGATAAATGGATAATCTGGAAAGAATGGACAAAAAATACAAATATAATGATTTAAATTAAAATGAATCAAATAAAATAGAAATAAGAAGAATGAAAAGCGGGGAGAAGTTATATAGAAGATATAGAATGGTAAATAAGATAGGTAATGGTATACAAGATGAGCACGAATTTAATTGAAGTCCATACAAAGAGAGGTAATCTGGGGCCAAACTACTTTCTTAAAAGAAGTTTTATATTTTTGTGTTTTGTGTGTCTATGTTTTGTTTGAGAATTAATAAAACCTTGGAGGAATGTTGGATGAGAATAATGGTAATCAAGTCAGAGAGGAATGAAGATGATGATTATAAACTGGATAAATATAGAAAATAATAATAATAACAATGAAATTGAATATGAAAAGAGAAATAATGAGAAATTTGTTAAGATATATCTATATGTTTATATTGAAATGGTGTAAAACAGAATTATGTTGCATAAAATAATATTTTACTTGACTTGTAAAATTAATAATGGAAAGAGGTTTTATGTATTGAATGGTTAATGATGGTTTGTTTGTCTTTAAAATCAATAAAATTTGTTTAAAAAAAAAAGAAGAAATATTTCAAACGAAAAGTCTTCAAACACAAACCAAGATAGTCTGAACTTCCATAAGGCTTGAAGTGCAAGAACTTCTTTGCTTCCTGCAAAAAACTCCAGTTTCTCAGCTGGCTTTTATCCCTTATGGGAGGGGCAGCCTTGCAGCCTTACTTCTGAGTTGCCCATGCTGTTGCAGCTGCTTGTTTATTTACTTATTTAATCTTGTCAAGAGTTTATAAGATAACAGGTATAAGTATAAGCATATTTTTGAATACATGAAATGGATACATATAAGAAAAATAAAAGAAAAAAATAAAAGAAACAATAGGACAGGGACGGTAGGCAAGTTGGTGCGCTTATGCACGCCCCCTACAGACCGCTTAGGAAATCGTAGACAGTCTAAGGTTAAAGGGTTTGGGGTTTGGGGCACTTGGCACAGGCTCCTTGAGGCCTTCTGCTGCCAGCCTCCACAATCTCTGAAAGCGGCATTCCTCTCCCTGATGGTCCTCACCCCAACCCTGCATCACACGCAGGCCCCTCACCTGAGTCCTCACTCTCCGAGCCCTCAGCCGTCCACACCTGCTGCCGGTGAACCACCAATCCTTCCCCTGTCATGCCCACCAAGCCATGCCCACAGAACCGTTAAAAAAAAAAACCGTTAAAAAAAAAAACCGTTTAAAAAAAAAATCGAATCCCACCACTGAAAAACAGGTTTTGCAAGCTGAATATATTCAATAAGCAGCTTTTAAGGGAATTGGGGAGCCAGCGGGGTCTTCCCCCACCTCTCCAAGGGTTTTAAACAACTTCAGGAAAACCGTCCCTGCATTTCAGACTTGATGTGGAGCAACTAGGAATATGATGTGGATCACTAGATCACTGGATGATAACCGGTGTGAGATTGCAATGTCTCCATCAAAAAATGGCAATCATCTGGAAGCTGCCGGCTTGCTGGGGACGATGAATGGGTGCTCCTCTTACTGCCAACTTTACATGATGGACAAAGAGAGACTTGATTTCAACCAGTAGCTAAGCCATTAAAAAGAGATTATAAAAAAAAAAAACACCACATCATGAAGGAAACAAAATGAGCAGATCCCTCCAGCAGCCTATACCCAGATAAACAGGGATTAACATCAGACCAACTATCAAGCAGAAAACAATAGCCTGGTCAAGGAAGCACCAAGGAGAAAGCTACACTCTCACAAGCTACTGTACATAAATAGGGAGAAAATCCCACACTCGCTAAGCACATTACCTAAGCCCGCAAGTGCAGAGAGCACCAAGGACTTCCCTGCTTGAGCCCTGAGCTACAGAAATTCTCTGCAATGACCTCAACTCGTCTTACTGTTTGTGGTGCCATGTTGTTTTTGTCAGCTGATTAATAGTCCTCTAACAGGTGGGCTATTGTGATGATAACTTGCTTGGATGGAAAATTACTGCCCTCTGGATCATTTTGGATAATGAGCCGATATTTTGGGGACAACGTCTCCATATGTCAGGCCTGGCACAACTGACTGTTCTCTAATTTTTCTCTAATTCACAACTGACTATCCTTTAGTTTTTCTCTAATTCACAACTGACTTTTTCTCCAATTTTTCTGGATTCATTACAGGTAGTGCCCAATTAAAACCACAACATTTGCATTGCTAAGTGAGATATTTGTTGAGTTTTGCCCCATTTTATGACTTTTTTGCCACAAATGTTAAGTGGATCCCTGCAGTTGTTAAATTAGTAACACGGTTGTTAAGTGAATCTGGCTAGCCTATTGACCTAGCTGGTCAGAAGTTCGCAAAAGTGGATCCCATTGTCCTGGGATACTACAATTGTCATATATGTCAGTCAATTGTCAAGCAACCAGTCATGCCCCTGTCAGAATCTGAATCGAAGGAGGAAAATGAACAGCTGACAGGGAGCAGGAGTGTAGCTCCGTTGACTGTGGAGGAAACTGGGGAAGGGCAAAGTCCGGCTGGACAGAGCAGGGGAGAGGTAGAACAAGAGAGAGGAAGTCCAAATGAAGACCCAGGCCCAACCCCTCTTCATCTTAGGGCATGCAGGGAGGAACGGAAAAGGAAGCAATGTGGGTTGCGTGGCTTACGGGGGAGGAAAGGGCCTTGATTCCCTTCATTAGCCACACCTGGGAATGAGAGTTTAAAAGAGATGCATGCTGAATGCGGCATCTGCTGGGAGCAAACATGACTTTATCCTGTGTTGTCTTTGCTTATCTGTGTTCCTGGCGTCTTCCCAACCGTATGAGTTTCGCTGTGCCTGCACGCCTGGAATTCTTGCTCTTGCCCTGCCAAACTAATTACCTCATTTTGGCTTTTAATTACAGTTTGTGTTGACCATGTTTTAGACTTGATTCTCTGCAGCCAAAGGCTGTTCCTGGGAGAGGTTTTCTCCAGCCAGAAGGTAACCAGGACATTGGGGGCAAAGTTGGAGCTAATAATCTGACTGTGTTGCCTTTGTGCCATGCCCTGGGTCATCACACATCCAAATGTAAATCAAGTGTCCATGGGGATGCTGCAACAGTCATAAGTGTGAAAAATAGTCCCTTTTTTCAGTCCTGTTGTACCTTCAAATGGTCACTAAATGAAAGGTTGTAAGTCAAGGACTACCTGTAGTTCATTTAAGGAAGAAATCTGGTCTGGACTTGGTGCTAGATCCAAGCCTGCAAGGTTCACCTTTGAATTTTCCAATTTCCTTTTCTTTCTGAGTGTCTAATTATCTACATAACCCAAACATAATTAGTCAGGTTTTAAATATTTTATGCCCCTAGATTTCCAGATGGGAGTGTTGATTGACCTTTCCTTTCTCTTCCCCGCTTGCCACGTTCCCACCTGCTTTGGCATCTGCTTTCTTTACAGGGTCTCTTCCAAAACGGCGGCCCTCCTGGGAGAGCAACATTTAGAAAAATGCGCCCGCACTCTTCCCAAATGTTTGCCCCTTCACTCACCAGGCTCGGCTTGTGGGGAATCAGGAAAGAGGGGAGAAGAAGGCGGCCTCCTTGCAGGTTTCACAGAGCTAAGAAGAAAAGGTTAACTTCCTCTGGGGAAGCACATTTTCTTTCTTCCTTAACACTGTATATTTTTCTTTTGAGAGTTGCCATATTAAAGTTGGGCAGCTGCGTTTCCTTCCAAGAAATTTGGATCATGCAGGGAGTAACTTAGCATTCAGCATTTTTAGTAAGTGTCCATTTAGATCTGAAGGTGGCCTGGAGCCCTTCTCCACCACAGTTCTTGGTGGTAGTTTAGGCTGAAAAGGAGGGAGCTCCCAGCACTGAAGGGGGGACAGACAAGAAAACTCCAATACAAGTGCTTTTCTTGAGATATTTTATATCCAAATATATTGTCAGGGCTCCGGCATTTACCCCCATTTAAATCATGAGTCTCGAGCCAAACTTCCAAAACTTCAAAAGGATTTCTTGGGAGTTAACATGTCCAGCACTGCTTGGGTACAGCCGACTCTGAGGCACATCATTTGCTGTCATCCTTGACCCTGGTTTCCCACATCCCCTGGGTGTATCGTAATCCATATTCTCCAATGGGACACATCCATAGCCAAGAGTCATCAATTATGCTCTCCAGTTAGAATTTTGCATGGCAGAAACTTCAATCACCTAGTTACTATGGTATCTTTGAAAACATTTGTAGAATGCAGTTTTAGTTTGCAAGCTGCCTGTTGTGTATGTATATAAGTAATAAAAGTGTGAGCTTGGAGTAAGTGCAGGGTTCTGGCCCTGCACTTCTGATTGGCTGTTAAGCGGCTGTACCAGATTGGCCCATTCCGGGGAATCCGATTGGCCCTTAACAGAGAGTTCCTATTGGTCATAAAAGCTAGCGTTCCTAGCCTGTTATTGGTTAAAACGTTACAAGGGTTGCCTATATAAGGCGGGGGTTACTGTTGTTTGATTGAGAAGTCACTATGTAAATAAAGAGCTGAAGTTCACCGTTCAGAGGCTTGTCTCCATTTCTCCTCACCAATTCTCAAACTTAACACTGGTGACGAGGATGGGATTTGGAGACATCTGAACCAACGAAACTTCGAAGAACACTGAGCATGTGACAGACGACGCCAACAACGGAACCATATCCGGCGGCATCGTACCACCCGCTCCATTCGATCCAACCCAAGAAGACTGGGAGTCCTACATGGATCGCTTCCAAATGTTCCTAGAAACGAACAATTTAAAGGATGCCACACCAGGAAAGAAACGGGTGGTGTTCCGAAAGCATTGCGGTCCAACTGTATTTAAGATGGCTAAAGCATTAGCCAAACCCCGAGAAGCAAAGGCGATGGATTGGAACGACCTCGAATCTCTCCTGCGAGGTCACTACGCCCCAACTGTGCCAACGCTGGTGAGACGGCACAAGTTTTTCCAGAGGAACCAGCAAAAGGGAGAAAGCATGGCCGACTTCATAGCAGACCTCTGAAATTTGGGAGGCCTCTGCGAATTCGCCGATTTAGAAGAGGCACTACGAGATCGCTTAGTCCTGGGATTAGATGCACCAGGCGTCCAAAGCAAGCTGATGGCAAAAGGAGACATCAGCCTTGCCGACGCCATCGCTGAAGCCACGGCAGCAGAGGCGACCAAGAAGTCGGCTGCACAATTACGGCGGAACCGCACTCCTGCACCATCACCGGCCAGCGAAATCTCACCTAGTTCAGAAGGGCAGCTGGCAACAACGCACCATGAGGACCTCTCTTCGTCATCAGACAGCGACGAAGAAGGGGTCCATCGACTGTGGTCCGACCAGGACCCTCACCCGAAGCCCTTACACCCTTGTGCTGGTTGTGGAGCAACCATGCCAGGTCCGAATGCAAATTCTGCGACGCACTCTGCCACGAGTGCGGGAAACAAGGTCACATCGGATGGGTCTGCCGCAGCTTGCCAGGATCCAGCCAGGCCTCAAAAGGGACTAACTATCACCAATCGACAGGAAACCGTCCTGTAAGGCGAGAACCAGTAAACCACTCCTACAGAAATCGAGCTTTGCAGAGAGAAGAGGCTCACCATACTATCACTATCGGTCACGCCTCAACCTTGGACACTAAGAAAATTCGAGTCACAGTAGCCATCGAAAACCAGCCTTGCCTCATGGAAGTTGACTCGGGATCATCCCTCTCGATGGTGTCATGGAAAACACTCAAGCAACTCATCCCCCACAATTCAACGCCAAGATTTACGGTTCCAACGCCTCATCCTCAAGGACTACCAGGGGAATCGAATCCCTGTCGTCGGGTCTTGCCAAGTCCGAGTCTCCTTCAAGAAGCACACAGCGTACTTACCTTTAACAGTCATCGATAGAGATAGGCCTAGCCTACTGAGCCTCCAATGGTTCGCGCCACTCGGCATTGAAGTAGCCGGCGTAAACCGAGTCGGTGGCTGTGACTGGGAGGAAGACCTTATATCTGAGTTCGTGGACGTCTTCGTGGACAGCTTAGGCGAGTACAAAGGGACCCCGATCTCATTCAGCTTAGATCCAAAAATAGCTCCCATTCGTTTGAAACTCCGTCGAGTTCCGTTCACTTTAAAACCGAAAATCGACGAACAACTCAACAAACTGATAGCTCAGGGGGTGTTGAAGCCCATCGATCACTCCCCTTGGGAAACCCCTATTGTAACACCCATCAAGCCAGATGGGCAATCCGAATTTGTGGGGACTACCGGGCCACCTTGAACCACGCCCTGCAACAGAATGCATATCCAGTCCCGGTGGTGCAGCACCTCCTCCATTCCCTGGGGGGCGGGAAAGTTTTTGCTAAATTGGATTTAGCTCAAGCATATCAACAATTACCAGTGGATGAAAAAATGGCACAGGCCCAAACTATTGTGATGCACCGCGGTGCCTTTAAATCTACCCGGCTGTAATTCGGAGTTAGTGTAGCCCCAGGGATCTTCCAGAGTCTTATGGAAAGGTTATTGCAAGGAATTAAAGGCATGGTCCCTTATTTTGATGATGTTTTAATAGCAGCCCCTACAAAAATTTTTTACAAGACCGATTAAAATCAGTCCTAAAAAAATTCCAAGAAGCCGGTCTTAGGGTTAAAAAAAACAAATGTCAATTATGTACTGACAGTGTTGAGTTTCTGGGGTACCTGATTGATAGCCAGGGCATTCACCCTACTGAGAGTAAGCTAAAGGCGATCAAAAATGCTCCCAGGCCACGAAACAAGGCCGATCTCCAGGTGTTCCTAGGCCTCATCAATTTCTAAAATGCATTTTTACCGCACAAAGCAACCGTTGCTGAACCGTTACACCGATTGTTAGATAAATAAGCAATGTAATTATGGGGTCACCGAGAAGAACAGGCATTCCGAAATGTTAAAAAACTGCTCACATCTGACTCTGTACTCATGCAGTATAACGAGACCTTGCCATTAGTTATAACCTGTGATGCATCGCCTTTTGGGGTGGCCGCCATTTTGAGCCACGTGCTGCCTTATGGGAACGAAGCCCCTGTTGCATATTTTTCAAAGACTCTTTTGAAAACAGAGCGGAACTATGGACAAATTGATAAAGAAGCCCTCGCAATCGTCTCAGCTGTGAAAAGATTTCACGAATACGTGTATGGGAGGGTTTTTACCATTGTGACTGACCACAAACCGTTGCTAGGGATAATAGCCAGGGATAAGCCGACTCCCTACATATTATCCCCTAGGAAGACCCGATGGTCAGAATTCTTAGCTGCTTATAATTATCGGTTGCAATATCGGCTGGGGAAAGCCATTCCCCACACCGATGCATTGAGCCGAGCACCGCTTCCAGAGACTCTTGACGATCCAGCACCAACGATAACCATGTTGCAAATCGAGGCACTCAACTCGCCGCCACTGACTGCTCGAGACATTGCGAGAGAAACCAAGCGCGACCACACCCTAGCACGAGTCCTGAGTTGGGTAGAACGCGGATGGCCATTGGACCAAGTATCAGATGATTTCACACCGTTTAAGTCTAGGCAGACTGAACTCTTCTCCCAGAAGGGCAGTATCATCTGGGGCAATAGAGTCGTTATCCCAGAGCGGCTCCGTAAAACGTTGCTGAGAACATTGCACGAGGGCCACCCCGGCATCGTGCGAATGAAAGCACTTGCACGAAGCTACGCATGGTGGCCGGGCATTGACAAGCAAATCGAACAGTGGGTTAAAGCTTGCCCCCGGTGCCAAGAAGTCAGCAACGCCCCACCAAAAGCCATGCCTACTGAATGGGAGACACCTCGTGGACCCTGGTCCCGAATTCACCTGGATTTCGTGGGACCAACCAAGGGCCACACCTTTCTGCTTACAGTCGATGCCTACTCAAATTGGCTCAAAATTCATCGTATGATGACTACGACCTCCGAGGCAGTCATCAAGGTTCTCAACAGACTCTTTGCAACCCACGGACTACCAGACGTCCTGGTGTCTGATAACGGGCCACAGTTTACTGCACTTGTGTTCGAGCAGTATCTTGCTGATCGTGGCATCCGCCATGCGCTCACCTCGCCTGTGCACCCTGCGACCAATGGCCGAGCAGAACGCATGGTCCAATTTGTGAAGAGAACCTTACAAAAAGTAGACTATGACAACATTGACGACAAGGTCAATCAAATCCTCTTCTTGCAACACATCACCCCACATAGCGTCACTGGCAGAACTCCCGCCGAACTGCTTATGGGACGAAGGCTCCGCTCCCACCTCGACCGGTTGCACCCTGCTTATGAACTGGAGAAACCACTTGGATCCAGCGGCCGCTGTCGCACCTTCCAGGTAGGAGACCTCGTGTATGCAAAGAACTTATCGGGCGACCCGTTGTGGGTGGAAGCGACAGTAGTACGTGTAACCGGCCCCAGATCCTACCTTGTGCAATGCCTTGACAATAAATTTTGGAAATGGCATATCGACCAATTACAGTCACAACTTGCAGCAGCCAGCCCGCAACTCCCCTATGACCAAACTGAGGGGGGGAGGGAGGTACGGAAGATGTGGAAATCCTAGAGAACCCGCTCGAAGGAAACGACGATTTAAATGTAACTCAAGAAGCGGAGCTGGAGGGAGAAACATTTGCGCCTCAGGGAATTGCGGAAAATGTGGGCAATGACTTGGAAGTGAACTCTGAACCAGAGGCAGCCCCACCACTGAGCGACGATCTACCTCAGCTGGATTGCAACCAGCCAATACAAAGGAAATCCAAAAGACTGAAAAAATAACCGTCCTATTTAAGGGACTATGACTTGGACTAAGGAACCAGGGGGAAGGGGTGTTGTGTATGTATATAAGTAATAAAAGTGTGAGCTTGGAGTAAGTGCAGGGTTCTGGCCCTGCACTTCTGATTGGCTGTTAAGCGGCCGTACCGGATTGGCCCATTCCGGGGAATCCGATTGGCCCTTAACAGAGAGTTCCTATTGGTCATAAAAACTAGCGTTCCTAGCCTGTTATTGGTTAAAACGTTACAAGGGTTGTCTATATAAGGCGAGGGTTACTGTTGTTTGATTGAGAAGTCACTATGTAAATAAAGAGCTGAAGTTCACCGTTCAGAGGCTTGTCTCCATTTCTCCTCACCAATTCTCAAACTTAACACTGCCGCACTGCTCTTTCAAACCCGTTCCCCCTCCCTTTAAAAGACCATATAAATATTTTATGAGTTGACATATATTTTGTTTGATCTATCTATCTATCTATCATCAGTGCAGTGGCCTAGAGGTGGAGCTCTTTCCTCATAATCAGGAGGCTGTAAGTTCGATCCTCAGTAGAGGCTAATATTTGGAGTAGACCCTCCTGCTCAAGCAGGGGGTTGCACTATCTGACCTCCAAGGTCCCTTCCAACTCTATCTGTCTGTCTATCGATACATTTTTCTTTAACATACCTAAGTTTTTAACAGGTAGTATATTGTCTGGGTGATTTTACATACATACATACATACATGTATGTATGTATGTATGTATGTATGTATGTATGATTGTGTATATGTATATGTGTATACGAATAGTAATAATTTATTGCTTTATTGCTTTATTTTGTCAAGCATGTATTAGATCAGGGGTCTCCAACCTTGGCAACTTTAAGCCTAGTGGACTTTAACTCCCAGAAATCCCCAGCCAGCTTTGCATGTATAAGTATAAACATGTTTATGAATACATACAATGGATACCAATAAAAAGGAACATTAGGATATTCTATAATATCTAATAATATTATATAATAATATATAATATTCTTTACTGGTATATAATAATATCCTTCCAACTTCTAATTTTTATTTTTATTATCTAGCCATTGGTAAAACAAATCCCAAGTTAAAAAAATATTCTGTATCTTTTTTATCCTTTATTTTGAATATTAACCTATCCCTTTCTGCACAGCCTAATATTTTTTAAATTATATTTTCATGTGAAGGAGTTGTGCAAAAATGTTGTGCAAATACAATTCTCGCTGCCATCAAAACATGTAGTAGTAAATATACAATCCCTTTATTATATTTAGATTAGATTAGTTTAAAGATGTTTAAAAACATCTCCCAAATGTTAGAAATGCAACCAGATACTGGCTTCGTATTAGCATATGTGGTGGACTGGCACAATGGCAAAAAGAAAAAAAAATTGGATGAAAATATATACATAGTTAGAGAAAATGATAAAGCAACATGTAGACTTAAAGTCAGAAATATTTTTGTTAGGTATTTTGCCAGAAAAATATATTTTGTTTTTATACAAGTCTCTTTCTGTCCTTCCAACAGATATGAATATATACCTTCTCCCAACAATGCATCCAGGGGGCTCCCTGGGTGCGGGAGAGGTCGGAGGGAGTCACTGTATTGATTTCTTTGTCTCCAAGCCCCCCCACTGCCCCCTCCCAGCATCATCGTGTCAGGCTATATTTTTCCTTGAGAATGCAGAACATCTGAGCGGAGGGAATTCCCCCCCCCAAATTAAATACAGTCTATTTAGTAGGACTTAGGACAGACTTATATGCCCCCAACAATCTGGCTCCTCATTTTACCCACCTTGGAAGGATGGAAGGATGAGTCAATCCTGAGCTCGTCAGGATTGAACTCAGTGGGCAGAGTTGGCCTGTAGTACTTCATTCTAACCACTGAGCTGCCATGGCAAGGAAGGAAGGAAGGGAGGGAGGTAGGAAGGCAATAACGCTAGCAATAGCCCTTAGACTCTCTGAGTGGTTTACAGAGTCAGCTTATTTGCCCCCAACAATCTGGGTCTTCATTTTACCTAACTCAGAAAGGATGGAAGGTTGAGTCAATCTTCAGCCTGGTGGGATTTGAACTGCCAAATTGCAGGTAGCTGGTGGGCAGCAGAAGTCGCCTGCAGTACTGCACTCTAACCACTGCACCACTGAGGCTCATTAAGCTGTGGGAATAGCAAGAACCCAGCTGAGAAGGGGTGAGGTGGGTAACGAGACGCGCTCCCAACCCATTAGAACCCTGGAGAATCCAGGCTTTGCCTGGGGAGAGGATGTTGCTGGGATGGCGCTGCTCCAAAGTGCATCTTTGGCAAAAATGGTTTTATATGTAATGATATAATCTTATATAAGCTGATATCTGATATAAAGACCTGGAGTCTAAAACATATGTAGAACGGTCGCAGGAAATGGGTTTGGCCAGTCTAGAGAAAAGAGGGACTAGCGGGGACATGATAGCAGTCTTCCGGTATTTTAGAGCTCCACAAAGAAGATTATTCTCCAAAGCACCAGAGGGCAGGACAAGAGACAATGTGTTGCGACCCAGCCTTCACAAGCAAAGTCTTTTATTCACATGGATAAACAAAAAAAGTTAAACGTTAGTAGCCCCAGCAAGCCAAGAAATCCAAATTGCTTGCTGTATACTACAAACAACCGGCCACTCCCAAATTCCTACTATTTATTTCCCAGCCAGGGAGGGGCTGACTATCACCTGAGAGCTAGCTTATTGCTTTCTTTTGCTCTCCTCTCCGCTCCTCTCCACACATACCCACATCTGGGATGGGACCCATCTGTTCCTCCCCCTCACTCAGCTCAGCCTCCAAAGACAGCTGCCTCTCCACCTGGGGGAGGACAGATGGGCCCGTGTCTGCCTCTGCCTGTGATGCTGGTTCCCTATCAGAGCCTTCCAAAGGCTCCAAAGCTGGCTCCAGCCCTCCCTCGACCTCCTCCTCATCTGACTCTGCAGCTAGTTCTGCTGGCAGATGACGGGCCACAACGCAATGGATGGAAATTAATCAAAGACAGAAGCAACCTGTAATTAAGGAGGATTCTTCTAACAGTGAGGACAACTAAGCAATGGAACAGGTTGCCTTCAGACGTTGTGGGTGCTCCATCACTTTTTAAGAAGAGTTTTTAAGATGATTGTCAAATCCCACATTAGAGTCCTGATCTCAGAGCGCAGCCTTGCTAATTCATGCAGTAGCCTAATTCCTAAGATTGCTGACCAAAGACAAGGGGATCTTGTGAGAAGACAGACTTAATCCCTAAGATCGCTAGCTGATGATCTGAAGTAACAAGTGAAGATTAACTTTCAGCCTAATATATGCCCAAAGACAATAAGATCCGTGTGAAGACAGATCTGGTTCCCCAAAATCACTAACTAAAGATCTGAAGAAACGAGAAAAGAGTAACCTTCTGCCAAAAGATTTTCATCTATACTTCCAACCTAATATATGCCCTCTTCCTATACCCCCCAGGACTATCCAAACCAAATCTTCTCCTCTTCCTCCCATTATTCTCTTCCTGCCCTAATTTTTCCCAATATAACTGTTTAATCGATTAACTGATCTTACTGAATGATTAATTAATTTTTACAATTATTTATCATTAGTGAGTAATATATTGTTATAGATGATCGTAGACTAGTGGTTATTGATTAGTTTTGTTAACTATTTTGAATATTAGTATGATTGGTATGTTTAGTGCAAATTAATGATTAGGACAAAAAACAACAAATCCTACAAATAGTGATATCCTCATTCTCATCAAAGAAGCCGTTGAGCGTGAACAGAAGCGACCAACTGCCATCTTATTTGGTTTAGGGGTTAATGACAATGATGATATCTCTAATGTTCAAAACATCATCAGAGAAAATCAAGCATCAACCATCTCCCCTGAAGAAATACTTGATATTTCCTGTGTTGGTCGTAAGCTTAAAAACAAAGACGGCTTGATGATCCCACGCCTCTGCAGGGTTGTTTGCAAAAATGAAACAAGCAAACACAAATTCATTTTCTCAATAAATTCACTCACAAAGAGCAACAACAACCATAAGAACCTTTGTTCTTGCCCTGATCTAACCTTACAGCAATGTGTACAATCCCAGAAACTACGTTCTGCGCTCAAAAGGTTACATAATACAAATCTATACATTGATTACCATAGTGACTGTATCAAAAGCAAGAGCCACAAGCCATGTCACAAGATCCATCACCCAAGCATCCAATGTTAGGGATGCACGCCCTTTATTTCCTCCAGACCCACTACTTCTTATCTTAAATGCAAACTACTCAATGCAAGAAGCCTCGCAAATGAAATGCATGAATTCCTCATCCTTCTAAGCTCAGCCACATTTGACATTATATTTATCTGTGAGATGTGGTTAAATGCATCTTTTCCAGACTCCATTACCACCACAAGAGAATATCAAGTTTTTCGGTCAGATCACGAAATTCGTAGAGGTGGTGGAGTTGCTATATTCTATAAAAAGTCTCTAAATCAAAAAAAGATCCAAATTATACAAGAGCTTGCTCTTCCTGAGACCATCATCTGTGAACTGTTCTTAAACACCTCAATCCGCTTCTTACTTTGCTATCGAGCCCCTGACTATGATATAATTCATGCAAACAAGCTAACTTCACTACTGACATGGGCTGCCTCCTGCCCACACCCTCTCATTTTTCTTGGTGACCTCAACTTACCTCTTATAAATTGGACACTAAGTGAATATACATCTGAACCCCTTCATACAACCCTGTACAATGCCATTACCACACTAGGACTGGAACAACTAGTAACCAACTATACTTGATTTAACAACTGCCTCAATCTCATCTTCTGCAATAGTTTGAATTCAATTTACGGAATACAAATTAAAGAACCCTTTTCCAACAGTGACCACAGCATGGTTGACTTTTGTCTCAATATACGTCCACACAAAAATTATCACAATGATGGAATTCCCAATTATAACTTCAAAAAAGGCAGCTATGATCTTATAGTCAACAATCTCTCATCTCTTGATTGGCAATTTCTATTCACTGGATGCAATACTGTTGAAGACCATTACAACATAGTTTTACTTGAAGTCAAAAGAGTAATCAAACTATATGTACCAATAACAATTCCCAAACCAGAAAAAACAGATTACCCATAACAATAAGGAAGCTTCAATCCAAAAAGAGATCACTTTGGTGGAAAAATAAATCTGGTCACGTTGCCAACTTCAAAAGCTGATACAAAAATTTATGCCACCAGATAAAGACTGAATGCACCAATTATCACATTAAACAAGAGGAAAACCAATTCCACCCGCACTTTCTACAATTTTGTAAACAACAAACTAAAAGACTCAAGTCCATCCCACCCCTGAGAGGACCTAATGGTAAAGACTGCAATGATGACACCATTGAAGCCAACCTCTTTAACACATTCTTTGGCTCAGTATTTATAAACAGCAATGGATCATGCCCAATATTTCCTAGTTAAACCATAGACGACTACAATGATCTAATACATATCGATTTTACTGTTGAAAAAGCACTACAAAATCTAAAACCATCTCTATCCATTGGACCAGATGGAATATGTGCCTACTTCTTAAAAAAGCTATCCACTGCCCTAGTCGAACCTCTAAGCATAATCTTTGAAAAATCATTCAGGACCAGCTCCTTGCCAAAACTATGGTCACTAGCCACGGTCATCCCCATCTTCAAAAGGGGAGACTCCAGCCTAGCTGAAAATTACAGACCAATCTCTTTATGCTGGGTCACCTGTAAAGTCATGGAATCAATTATTAACCAATCCATTATCCTCTACTTAGAGACAAACAACCTACTCTCTAATAAACAATTTGGTTTCAAAAAAACCCTATCCTGTAATCTGCAACTCTTACACTGCAAAAACATATGGACTACACAACTTGACCAGGGCAAAACAATAGATGCAATTTACATAGACTTCTGTAAAGCCTTTGATTCAGTGGTACACGACAAACTACTCCTAAAACTAAAATCTTATGATATCTCTGGACACCTGCATAACTGGATAGAAGCATTCCTGTCAAACAGACAACAAATGGTCAAAATTGGGAGCGTCCTGTCAAATTCTATACCTGTCAACAGTGGTGTCTCCCAAGGCAGTGTTCTAGGACCAACTCTCTTCATATTCTACAAAAATGATCATATCAAGAGCAACTGCATTCTCTTCGTTGATGATGTAAAGCTATTCAACACCACAGACAATACTGCTAGTCTTCAGAAAGACCTCGACTATGTATCAGAATGGTCAATGAAATGGCAACTTCAAATCTCAACAAATAAATGCTCTGTCTTACATATTGGCAAAAAAAAAAAAAAACACCATAAAATAAAATACAAGCTGAATAGTCAAGATCTTGTTGAGGATCCAAACTCTGTCAAGGACCTTGGAATACTCATCTCTAATGATCTAAGTGCTAGAGCCCACTGTAACTACATAGCCAAAAAGGCATTAAGAGTTGTTAACCTAATCCTGCATAGCTTTTTCTCTGGTAATATCACACTACTAACTAGAGCATACAAAACATTTGCTAGACCAATCCTTGAATACAGCTCATCAGTCTGGAACCCACATTACGTATCTGATATTAACACAGTTGAGAAAGTCCAGAAATATTTCACAAGAAGAGTTCTCTACTTCTCTACTCATTGTAGAATACCTTATGCCACTAGACTTGAAATTCTAGACCTAGAAAATCTAGAACTTTGCCGCCTTCGGTTCGATCTAAGTATAGTAAAATCATACATTGCAATGTCCTACCTGTCAATGAATACTTCAGCTTCAACCATAACAACACAAGCACAAACAATAGATACAAACTCAAGGTTAATCACACCAAACTTGATTGCAGGAAATACGACTTCAGCAACAGAATGATCAATGTCTGGAATACTCTACCTGACTCTGTGATTTCTTCCCCAAACCCGAAAAACTTTAACCTTAGACTGTCTACTATTGACCTCACCCCTTTCCTAAGAGGTCTGTAGGGGGCGTGCATAAGCGCACCAATGTCCCTACCGTCCCTGTCCTATTGTTTCTTTTTATTTTTCTTATAAGTATCCATCTCATGTATTCATAACCATGTTTATACTTATACCTGTTATCTAATAATTGCTTGACTAAATAAATAAATAAAAGAGACTGGACAGCCACCTGTCTGAAATAGTATAAAGTCTCCTGCTTGAGTTGGGGGCTGGACTAGACCTCCAAGATCCCTTCCTGTTCTGATTGATCTTGCAAGATGGCCGTGTCACACTTGTGCTCACATGCATGCATGTGGTTGGTTCAGGGATGAGATGGAAATATTTTACTACTGGTTCTGTGGGCGTGGCTAGGTGGGTGTAGCCATGTGACTGGGTGAGCGTGGCTTCTTTTTTATGCAGTAACATCCCTTCCCCACTCCATTTTTTTTTTTTGCCTTCTGGGTCTCAGGGAAGCTTTCTGGGCGAAGCAGTAAGACAGCGAGAGGGATCCTGGTACAGCTGATATTGTTGGAACAGCTTTTCGTTGGGAGGGGGAAAAAAGAAAAATACTGGTGTGGCCAAACCAGTAGCTGGTTTTTTTACTACTGGTTTGGCTGAACTGGACCAATCCGGTAGAATACCAGCACTGGATTGGTTGCATGCTCTGATTTCATAATGGCAGCTTTGATAGGAGCAACTCTGACCATTTAGATTTCATTGGTCTGCATTTTAACTTTTGGCAGAGAGCCTCGCATTTCATGAAGTGGGGCATAGACATTGAAACGCTGCTGTTGATATTCTCGAGGCTCTTTTCCATTGTGAACGGTACACTTCCTATGTCTGAGGCAGCCGGAGCAAGGCTTAATTGTGGCAGGAGGGCACTTATGCCCCAGGGCTGGCTTCAGTGTACACCAATAAAAGAATGGAGCTGTACATTTTATGAGTGAGTGGCACTGTGGAAGCTGACATAAAAATGATGGACGATGCCCTGAAAACACTAGCTGTGGGGATGCAGACTGATTATGGCAGAGAGGGAGGCAGGGGGCCATTCGGCTGGGAAAGAGAAGGAATTCATTAGTGGCATAAGAAATGGAGCAGAAAACAGCACTGCAGACCAGTTTTGGGCGCCAGGCTTTAAAGGAAGTTGGCAGGCAGAAAAAAGGCCACACAGGATTCTTATCAGAATATAGTATACAATAGATTGGCTTTATAAAAGACCCCTTCTTCATTCTGAGTATTGTGTTCAGTTTGGGCACCTCATTTAAAGGGAGGGCACAGGGAGTGGTGCGGTGGCCAAGAGGTGGAGCTCTCGCCTCACAATCAGGAGACTGTGAGTTCAATTCTAGGGAGAGGCAGAGATTTCTCTCTCTGGGCACAATGAGAATAGATCTGCCGAACAAAACTCTGCATTGGCAACAGGAAGGGCATCCGGCCACTAAACACTCAGTTCCATTCAGTTACCCTGACTTCACCCCGCAAAGAATCATGGAATCCTTAAAAGAAGATGATGATGACTCCCGACTTTGTGTTTGAAAGTAGATAAATCTGTTAACCTGCTAAATCGTGTGTGTGTGTGTTTGTGTAGGCATAGATGTCTGTTCGAATGAGACAAAGAAGGCAGGTTGTTTGCTGAGAATTGGCCTGTTTGCAGGTCAGGATGGCGGCCACACTGCCTGGTTTCGATGTGGGTCCTAAGGATGAAAATAATATTGGAGGAAGAAAGCGGTTTCTCCATGGAATCTGCTTTGAGGAGATTTTCAGCAGTTGATTTGGGAAGATCCTAATCATGATTTATCTAAATTGTGGGGGGAAAAACCCATCCATGAATTAATCGAGCCTCCTTCAACCTGGGACTATCTGAAAGGTTTAAAGTCTATCTCCACCCATGATGCTCGAAGGAAGGACAGTTGCTGTAACCCAGAGAGCCCTAGCATTTTATTATTTATTTTATTTATTTATTTATTTATTATTTATTGACTTTATTTTATTTTATTATTTTATTGCTTATTTTATTATTTATTTATTTATTTATTTATTATTTTCTTTATTTTATTATTTATTTTAATTTACTGCTTATTTTATTTTATTTTATTATTTTATTTTATTACTTATTTTATTTTATTTAAGGTGATCAACTTTTTTACAATGAAAAGGAGGGCACAAATAAATTGAAGAAAAAAAACCAAAGCCATTTGCACGTGGCGCACTCTCTCAAAACAATTCTCCTGTGCGGAGCACATGTGTCCCATAATCGTGTCTCACCACACTGTACCAAGCCTTGACGAATCAGCATGTGAAATACAAGTACGTCACATCACACACAACGGATCGGATCGGCATCGATCAAATACAGAGATTTACAGATTAGTCTTCAAATATCAAAAAGAAGGACATGTAGGAGGACACTTTTCAAGAGAGGTCAGAACTTATAAAAGGAGGACTGTCCTCCCTAAAGGAGGACAGCTGGTCATCTTATTTTATTACTTATTTTATTATTTACCTTATTTTATTTTATTATTTATTTTAATTTCTTTGTTATATTTAGTTTAATATTATTTATTTTGTGATATTGTTTATTTTATTCTATTGCTTATTTTATTTCACAGTATTTCATTTCAATCAAATTTCTGTACCACTCCTCCCATTTGTGTACTTCCGGGTGGTTTGGGGAGAGCTGGATAACTTTAGATACTCTTGCTCTGCAGCTCTCTCTTCCTCCCTTTTTTCTCAGATGGCTGAGCAACCTGATGAATGGGAGGGCCGAGGCTTTCTCTGTCTCCTTCCGCCTCAAGGACATTTCTGCCATAAAGCAGGAGGCTAGCTGCAAAATGACAAGGGAGCCATGGTGCCGCAGGGCCTGCCATGAGGCTGATTTACAGCCTCTTGCTCTGAGAAGAATGCAGCAGGGCCGTAAATTCTCTGAGCATGCAAGCTATGGCCAGGCCCACTCAAAAAGGCAGCCTGGTCCATGTGGGCCTGTCAAGTGGCAGAAAAGGCCAAGGAAGCCAATCAAATAGAAGCATCTTCCTCAAGAGGGCAGCAATATCAATGGAGCTGGGTGTCAAAAAAGTCAAGATGGCAGCCAAAGTCATGTGATTGAAGACTTGACTCTATCCATCCATCCATCCATCCATCCATCCATCCATCCATCTATCTAACTAGATTATCATTATCTATCTATCTATCTATCTATCTATCTATCTATCTATCTATCTATCTATCTATCAATCTAATCTAATCTATCATCCATCGAACTTCTTAACTGCCCATCTCCTGCATGCACAGCTACCACATTTTGAGCCCTGTGAGAAGGCCCTTTAAGAAGGTCAAGATAAAACCCAGGACCTATTTTGCGGCTATGTTGCAGAGGGAGTGGTACCTGCAGCTGATTCTTGGTGGGGACGGGACCAGGAGGTCGATTTACTTGGCAAGGGTAGAAAGATCCAGAAAGACTTCAGCAATAAAAGGCACGATTCTTGCAGTTAATGGCATCTTAGAACAGCAACCGGGCATGAAAGATGCAGACAGTGAGAAAGTTATTTTGAAACTCAGTGGATAAGCTCTGCTTTGGGACTTCCAGGGAAGAAATGGTGGGTTGTGTTGTGTATGTACCATAGTTAATAAAGTATGAGCTTGAGGTAAAGTGCAGGGTTCTGGCCCTGCACTTCTGATTGGCTGTTAGGCGGCCAGATCGGATTGGTTAGTTCTGAGGAATCCGATTGGCCCTTAACAGAGGATTCTTATTGGTTAAAAGAGCTAGCATTCATAGCTCATTATTGGACAATTCTTATAAGGGTTGCCTATATAAGGCAGAATTCACTGTTGTTGTTTAGAGAAGTCACTATGCTAATAAAGAGCTGAAAGTCACTATTCAGAGGCTGTCTCCATTTACTCCGACCCATGTCCAAGTACTTAATACTGGCGATGAGGATGGGATGTGGAGACGTCTGAACCTAAGAAGCCAGAAAGCAATACTGAGCACGTGATAAGACGACGCCAACAACGGAACCATGTCCGGCGGCATCGTACCATCTGCTCCATTCGATCCGAACCAAGAGGATTGGGAATCCTACATGGATCGTTTCCAAATGTTTCTTGAGACGAATAACTTGAAGGACGCCACACCAGCGAAGAAGCGGGCATTGTTCCTGACACATTGAGACCCAGCTGTATTTAAGATGGCTAAAGCACTCGCCAAACCTCGAGAAGTGAAAGCCATGAGCTGGGACGACCTCGAATCCATCCTAAGAGACCATTACGCGCCAACCGTGCCTACACTCGTGAGACACCACGAGTTTTATCAGAGAAACCAGCGAAAAGGAGAGAACGTGGCCGATTTCGTGGCGGACCTCCGAAATTTAGGGGGTCTCTGCGGGTTCGCCGATTTAGAAGAGGCACTAAGAGATCGAGTAATTCTGGGATTAGATGCACTAGGCGTGCAAAGCAAGCTGATGGCGAAAGGCGACATCAGCCTTGCTGACGCCATTGCCGAAGCCACGGCTGCGGAGGCGACTAAAAAGTCAGCTGCACAACTACAGCGAAGCCGCACTCCGGCAACACCACCGACCAGCGAAATCTAACCCAACTCAGAAGGGCAGCTCTTGACAACGCACCACGAGGACCTCTCTTCGTCATCAGACAGCGATGAAGAAGGGGTCCATCGACTGCGGTCCAACCGGGACCCTCGCCCGAAGCCCTTACGCCCTTGCGCTGGCTGTGGAGCAAACCATGCCAGGGCCGAATGCAAATTCCGCAACGCATTCTGCCATGAGTGCGGGAAACGAGGCCACATCGGCCGGGTCTGCCGCAGCTTACCAGAACCCAGCCTGGCCTCAAAAGGGGCCAACTATTGCCAATCGACAGGAAACTGTCCTGTAAGGCGAGAGCCAGTAAACCACTCCTACAGAAATCGAGCCTTGCAAAAAGAAGAGGCTCACCATACTATCACTATAGGTCATGCCTCAGTTTTGGACACTAAGAAAATCCGAGTCACGGTAGCCATCAAGAACCAGCCTTGCCACATGGAGGTCAACTCAGGATTGTCCCTCTCGATGGTGTCTTGGAAGACACTCAAGCAGCTCATCCCCACAATTCAACGCCAAGACCTCCAATTTCAATGACTCATCCTCAAGGACTACCAGGGAAATCGAATCCCCGTTGTCGGGTCCTGCTGAGTCCGAGTCTCCTTCAAGAAGCATACAGCGTACTTACCTCTAACGATCATCGATAGAGATAGGCCTAGTCTATTAGGCCTCCAATAGTTCGCGCCACTCGGCATTGAAGTGGCCGGCGTGAACCGAGTCGGTGGTTGTGAGTGGGAAGAAGAGCTTATCTCTGAGTTCAGCGACGTCTTTGCGGACAGCTTAGGTGAGTATAAGGGGACCCCAATCTCATTTAGTCTAGATCAAAAGGTAGCCCCCATTCGCTTGAAGCCCTGTCCAGTTCCATTCGCTCTTAAAGCAAAGATCGATGAACAACTTGACAAGCTAATTGCTCAAGGGGTGTTGAAGCCCATCGATCACTCTCCATGGGAAACCCCTATTGTAACACCCATTAAGCCAGACGGGTCAATCCGAATTTGTGGGGACTACCGGGCCACTTCAAACCACGCCCTACAGCAGAATGCGTCTCCAGTTCCTGTGGTGCAGCACCTCCTCCATTCCTTGGGGGGGCGGAAAGGTTTTCACTAAATTAGATTTAGCTCAAGCTTATCAACAACTACCAGTGGATGAAAAAACGGCCCAAGCCCAAACAATTGTAACGCACAGAGGTGCCTTTAAATGTACCCGATTGTAATTTGGAGTTAGTGTAGCCCCGGGGATCTTCCAGAGCCTCATGGAAAGGTTATTACAGGGAATCAAGGGCGTGGTTCCTTATTTTGATGACGTACTAATTGCAGCCTCTACCAAAAAAATCTTGCAGGATCGTTTGAAATGCGTTCTTAAAAAATTCCAAGAGGCAGGACTTAAGGTGAAAAAAAATAAATGTCACTTATATACTGACAATGTTGAGTTTCTAGGATACCGAATTGATAGCCAGGGCATTCATCCTACCGAGAGTAAATTAAAAGCGATCAAAAATGCTCCCAGACCACGCAACAAGGCCGATCTCCAGGCATTCTTAGGCCTCATTAATTTCTATAATGTGTTTTTACCACACAAAGCAACTGTCGCTGAACCGTGACACCGACTATTAGATAAGAAAGCATTGTGGGTATGGGGTTACCGGGAAGAGCAAGCATTCCGGAATGTTAAAAAACTGCTCACATCTGACTCTGTACTTATGCAGTACAACAAGACTTTGCCGTTAGTTATAACCTGTGATGCATCGCCTTTCAGGGTAGGCGCTATTTTAAGCCATGTACTGCCTAATGGGAACGAAGCCCCTGTTGCATACTTTTCGAAGACTCTTTCACAAGCAGAGCGGAACTACGGACAAATTGATAAAGAAGCTCTCGCAATCGTTTCAGCTATAAAGAAATTTCATGAATATGTGTATGGAAGGACATTTACCATTATAACTGACCACAAACCGTTGCTAGGGATAATAATCGGGGACAAGTCAACCCCCTACATATTATCCCCTAGAATGACCCGATGGTCAGAGTTCCTAGCTTCTTATAATTATCGCCTGCAATATCGCCCGGGGAAAGCCATTTCCCACGCCGACGCATTAAGCCGAACACCGCTTCCAGAGACTCTCGACGATCCGGCACCAACGGCAACTACATTGCAGATCAAAACACTCAACTCGCCGCCTATGACCGCCCGAGACATTGCGAGAGAAACCAAATGAGACCACACCCTAGCTCGAGTCCTAGGCTGGGTAGAACGCGGATGGCCATTGGATCAAGTACCAGATGACTTCGCACCATTTAAATCTCGACAGACTGAACTTTTTTCCCAAAAAGGCTGTATCATCTGAGGCGATAGAGTCGTTGTCCCAGAACGACTCCGGAAGACGCTGCTACGAGTTCTGCACGAGGGCCACCCCGGCATCGTGCGGATGAAAGCGCTTGCATGAAGCTACGCATGGTGGCCGGGCATGGACCGGCAAATCGAGCAGTGGGTCAAAGAGTGTGCCAATTGTCAACAAGTCATCAACGCCCCACCAAAAGCCATGCCTACTGAATGGGAGACGCCACGTGGACCCTGGTCCAGAATCCATCTGGATTTTGTGGGGCCAACCAAGGGCTATACCTTCCTGCTGACAGTCGACGCGCACTCCAATTGGTTAGAAATTCATCGTATGACGGCTACAACGTCCGAGGCGGTGATCAAGATCCTAAACAGACTCTTTGCAACCCATGGATTGCCTGACGTCCTGGTGTCCAATAACAGGCCACAGTTTATAGCTCTAATGTTCGAGCAGTACCTCGCTGACCGCGGCATCCGTCATGTGCTCACCTCGCCTGTGCAACCTGCGACCAATGGCCGAGCGGAATGCATGGTCCAATTTGTTAAAAAGACTTTGCAAAAAGTGGACTATGACAATATCGATGACAAGGTCAACCAAATTCTCTTTTTGCAACACATAACTCCACATAGCGTCACCGGCAGAACTCCCGCCGAACTACTGATGGGACGAAGACTCCGCTCCCACCTCGACCGGTTGCACCCTGCTTATGAACCGGAAAAGCCAATAGGATCCAGTGGCCACTGTCGCACCTTCCAGGTAGGAGACCTCGTTTACGCACGAAACTTATCAGGCGATCCGTTATGGATAGAGGCAACAGTAGTACGAGTGACCGGCCCCAAATCCTATGTAGTGAAATGCTGTGACAATAGACTTGGAAACGGCATATCGACCAATTACGGTCATGACTCACAATGGCCAGTCAACAACTCCCCCATGACCAAACCGAGGGGGGGGAGGTACAGAAGAAGATGAAGTTCCAGGGAACTTGCTCGAAGGGAGCGACGAACTAAGTGATACTCAGGAAATGGAGCAGGAAGGAGAATCGTTTGCACCGCAAGAAATTGCACCTGAGCAAGTCGCAGATTCACTGCCAAACAACAATCTACCTCAACAGGATTGCAACCAACCAGTCCAATGAAAATCCGAAAGACTTAAAAGACAACCAGCCTACTTAAAGGATTATATAACTACACCATAATTAAGAAGCCAGGGGGAAGGGGTGTTGTGTATGTACCATAGTTAATAAAGTATGAGCTTGAGGTAAAGTGCAGGGTTCTGGCCCTGCACTTCTGATTGGCTGTTAGGCGGCCAGATCGGATTGGTTAGTTCTGAGGAATCCAATTGGCCCTTAACAGAGGATTCTTATTGGTTAAAAGAGCTAGCGTTCATAGCTCACTTTTGGACAATTCTTACAAGGGTTGCCTATATAAGGCAGGGTTCACTGTTGTTGTTTTGAGAAGTCACTATGCTAATAAAGAGCTGAAAGTCACTATTCAGAGGCTGTCTCCATTTACTCCGACCCATGTCCAAGTACTTAACAGGTTGAAGACAGCTCCATGGAAAAGGTGGAGCCGATGTCTCTGGCAGAATGAAGAGACTGGCTCTCCGATAATTCCTCTCCAGACAAGGAAAAGACTTGAATAGAACAAGAATCACAGAATTGGAAGGGATCTTGGAGGTCTTCTAGTCCAACCCCCTGCTTAGGCAGGAAACCCTATACCACTTCAGACAAATTGGTTAGCCAACATCTTTTTAAAAACTCCCAGTGTTGGAGAATTCACAACTTCTGGAGGCAAGTTGTTCCACTGGTGAATTGATCTAACTGTCAGGAAATTTCTCCTTAGTTCTAAGTTGCTTCTCTCCTTGATCAGTTTCTATCCATTGCTTCTTGTCCTGCCTTCAGGTGCTTTGGAGAATAGCTTGACTCCCTCTTCTTTGGGGCAACCCCTCAAATACTGGAAGAATTGCTCTCATGTCACCTAGTCCTTTTTGTCTTTAAACTGGCTATGCCCAGTTCCTGCAACTGTTCATCATTTGTTTTTGCCTCCAGTCTGCTAATTATCTTGGTTGCTCTTCTCTGCACTCTTTCTAGACTCTCAACATCTTTTTTACACTGTGGTGACCAAAAGTGGATGCTGTATTCCAAGTATGGCCTTAGCAAGGCCTTGTAAAGTAGTATTAAACCTTCACATGATTTTGATTCCATCTCTCTCTTAATGCAGGCTGGAACTGTGTTGGCTTTTTTGGCAGCTGTCACACACTGTTGCCTCATATTTAAGTGATTGTCCACTGGGACTCCAAGATCTCTAGTGGACAATTACTTAAATATGAACTAGCAGTGTGCTACAGCTGCCAAAAAAGCCAACACAGTTCTAGGCTGCATTAACAGAAGGACAGAATCAAGACTGAGTTCACCCAAAAGTATTCCAGATTGCTGCTGCTTGCAAAGATACTGCAAGATAGTGGTGCCCTGTGGATTTGGAGTTCTGAGAGCCAAGGGAATAGCCATTCTGCTCAAATCACAATTGATGCCTATGAAAGAACACTACATTTGAATACTGTATTTTTAAATAACTTTTTGAAATTGCTTGTTAATTGCTTTTCAGCTATTAGGACTTTTTAGATTGACAGTATTGGTTTCGTTTCCATAAATCCTTCATGAAATACGTTTTAAATACAAGACTTACATGGGCCCAGAATCCAGATAAGTTAAAATAAGATTTAGAAATTAACCATACAGAATTCTTCCTGTGGGAAGATGCTTTTGTCTTAGATTCTTCAAAGAAAAACATAAAAATTAAAAATTGGGCACTAGAGGGAACTAGGAAATGATTCAAGGATCACAAAAAAGAACATTCAAATTCAACTTAGAAACACAGAACAAAGCAAAATATTTTAACATTGGACATATTGAAGAATATATTTCAACATGGGACCCAGAAGTTGATTTTAAGAGAGTTTGCCTCTATAGATAGTCCATATTTAAGTATGTTATGGGAGAGGAATTAAATTTTACCTGACATGATTGAAGCTGATTTGAAAGTGGATTTAAAAATGGCAGGTTATCTGAATGACATGGGAAAAGATATTACTCTGGACAAAAAAAAAGAAACTAGCTGATGTCTTAATAATTAAAAGAAATGTTCAAATAACAAACTAAGAGAGACCTGGATAATTTTCCTGTACAGTATCAGACTTACAAAAAAGGCCTATTAAAGCTTTGAAGAATTTTGTGAAAAGGGACAAAGAAAAAAAAAGAAAAGAAATAGGATTCTAGGACATTATTTGAAAGAACTAGAGTTCAAGAGTTTGTAAGGAAAGGTTTGGTTTGCATTAATTTTTTATAGCTGTAATTGTAACTCTGAATAACATTACCATAATCTTTGCTTTGAATTATGAGAGGTAGAACATAACACAGTTGGAAGGGACCTTGGAGGTCATCTAGACCAACTCCATGTATGAGCAGGAAAGGTCTCACTTTGGTGAGCTACTATGTTGCCTCTCCCCCACACAGATACAGCAAGAGTCTACAGGTGTTTATTCAACCCCTGTCCTTGGAAGGCACCCCTATGGCACAGGTCCAGATTCCAAGCTCAGTAGGGCAAGAGCCACTGGGTAACTGAAAGCAGCCCATGATTCAGATAGGTCAGGAGACCCAAGCACACAAGGCATGGAACTGGGACCATTGCTCCAGCAACACTCAAGTCCTCAGGATGGCATTAAGTAGCCAACACCAGTGCAGCTCTTCATGAGAGGTGAGGTTGCCTCCTCACATGCAGCCTAGCTGACCAGCATTGTGCTTGTCTCCTCTCTGCTTTATGTGTCCTTGGATCAGGAGGAAGTGTGGACTCCATCCATCTCCTCCTTATTGCTAGTGGGGGGCAGTTGCTTCTGGTCCTCACCTGGAGTCTCTTGGCCAACTTGCTGCAGCTTCCCTCACTCAGTCTCAGCCTGTCACTCGTCAGAAGACCCAGCTGAGGCTGTTCCATCAGGCCTGCACTCTCCGAACCCCGATCCTCACCAATATTTGGCTCCATGCTTTCCTCTGCCAACTGAAATGCACCCTCCTCTGAACTCTCATCTGGAGATGGGTCTGGAGCAGGGGTGGGATGCTACTGGTTCTGCCCAACTCTATAGAACCCGTAGCTCTGAAGAGCAGCAGACACCGATCTGGTTCTGTGTCTGCTGCTGTTTGGCTCACCCACCTGCCTGGATGCTTACCTGTCCTTTATTTCCTGCTTTTTCAAACTCAGCTGCTTTGTGCTGCACAGCTGAGGTTGCAAAAGCAAGAAAAAGTGCCTTTTCAAATGCTATGCACCTGCGCACAGCTTTACAAACACAAAATGTAATCACCGAACTGGTAGTTACATCGGTTGAATCCCCCCCCTGGTCTGGAGTAAACTAATCAAGGAGAGAAACAACCTGGAATTAAGGAGAAACTTCCTAGCAGTGAGGACAATTAACCAGTGGAACAGCTGGCCTCCAGAAGTTGTAGGTGCTTCACTACTGGAGGTTATTAAGAAGAGACTGAACAGCCACCTGTCTGTGGTATAGAGTCTCCTGCTTGAGCAGGGGGCTGGACTAGATGACCTCTAAGATCCTTTACAGTTCTATTCTGATTGATTGACTGATTCCCTAAACAACATCTCTTTCCCCTGTCCCCCAAGCTCATTCCTACATACCTCAAAGTTGAAAAACTCAGGTTGAAGAACTGAAACTGGTAGACTGAAGAAACTTCTTGAATGAGAAATGAAATACTTTTAAAGAAAAAGCAGAAAGTCCTGTTATGCCTCTTGAAAAAAGCACCTTTGGGACAACCATGACCTGGAGGACCCAGAATCTCCATAGATAATTAACATTCTTGCAGGTTAAAACCATCATTGACCTCCTGGACCAAAGGTCTTCAAACTTGGCAAGTTTAAGACTTGTGGACTTCAACTCCCAGAATTCCTGAGCTAACATGACTGGAGAAGGGATTCTGGGAGTTGAAGTCCACAAGTCTTCAAGCTGTCAAGTATAAAGACCTCTGATTTATGTTAAGCTGCACTCGATTGAGCCTTTTGCTACTTTCGTTGCCCTGGGAGAAAAATCTGACAAGAGGCAGAAGATTGGCTACACCATTTTTACTTCTGTGTTTAACAACTAACCAATTGGTCACAAGAGAGGAAGTTCATTGTTCCATGTTCATTATTTAACACTGATCTATGTGCAACAGGATCCTATCTGAAATCCTTTATTTGATGATTCCCTTATTATGGTCAGTGCCCAGGATTCCACTGAAGGAAAGTAGAAATTAAGACTTACAAAATAAAAGATAATGAAGGTAAACTACAATAAAAGGGGAGAGCTGTCAAATCAAATTGTCTTCCTATGCGTTAAGGGCTGACACTGCCAGCTTAATAGCCATCATTAGTGATGTGTCCTGCGAAAAGATATAATTCTGCAATTTCCAATTAATTAATCTTCTCCACATTGATTAAAAGTTATCAGCCAGGACCAAGGGGCGTGAGAAAAAATATAGGTGTCAAAGAGAAAAAAAATGTGCTGGTTTCCACTTTAATCACACCAACTTCACTCACTTTATGCCACTTGGAAAATAACCCTTAGAAATTTAGATTGGACTCTAAGAGGGAAAAAAGAGAGTTTTACGGGTTTAAATTGGCATCAGATTGCAACTGGGTGTGCTAATCTTTGCTGCAAATATTAAGAGTGTCCAATATAAGCATCAAAGAAAGACGATTAGCTGAAACTATTGTACAATATTTTTAATTTCATATGCCAGCAAACTAATTTTTACATTCATCCTGTGCAGATTAAAACTTTACCTGGAAGGAGATGTCCTTGGATTTAGAAAAGATTGAAAGACTTGAGATATTAGTCTGATATGTGCCAGATAATTGAGAAAGGGAAGTCAGTATGCACTTCATTGGTTACAGCAATAGCAATAGCACTTATATCGCTTCACAGTGCTTTTACTGCCCTCTCTAAGCCATTTACAGAGTCAGCCTCTTGCCCCCCCAGCAATCTGGGTCCTCATTTTACCACCTTGGAAGGATAGAAGAAGGATCAAACTGCTGGCAGCCAGCAGAATTAGCCTGCAATATTTCATTCTAACCACAGGGAGGGAAGAAGAGAAGGGAAGGGAAGAAGGAAGGAAGGAGAAAAGGAATAGCAAAAGCACTTAGACTTATATACTGCTTCACAGGGCTTTCCAACCCTCTCTAAGCAGTTTACGGAGTCAGCCTCTTGCCCCCAACAATCCGGATCCTCATTTTACCCACCTCGGAAGGAGGGAAGGCTGAGTCGACCTGGAGCCGATGAGAATTGAACTGCCAAACTGCAGCCAAAAGTCAGCAGAAATAGCCACCCTGACGCATAGAAACCAATGAAGTGGTTATTGTGCCAATCATGTCAAGCTGTGAAATGTGCTTAGAAAAATAGGTATCCCAGAATTGTCCTCATGCAAAATCTATATCTGGTGTGAAGGAAATAGGGAATGGCCTTGGGAGACAGTGGGAAGACCCGTTACCAAGGCAATGATGACACACGCGAGGTTTAATTTTGAAAACCCACTTGAATAAATGTGTCAGATAGGCTCTTCCCTTATTCACACACAGACAAAGGGAAGGAAAGCACGTTCAGGTTCAGTTGCTGTAGCTGTTGTAATAAATCTAGTTTTGGATGGTGTGGCAAAGATTTGAGAATAGATCAGGAAGCCACCAAAGAGACAGAATGTAGCAGAACAGACTGGTTCCAGTTGACAAAAGAGAGGGACAAGACTGTACAGGTAGTCCTTGACTTACAACCATTCATTTTGTGACCGTTCCAAGTTACAACAGCACTGAAAAAAGTGACTTAGGAATGTTTTTGCACTTTATGACCATTGTAGCATCCCCATGGCCAGGGGACTGGAGGCTGAAACAGATGATGAACAGTTGCAGGAACTGGGCCTGGCTAGTCTAGGGAAGAGAAGGACCAAGGCAGGCAGGAGAGCAGCCTTCCAATATGTGAGGGGCTGCCATAAAAGAGGAAAGGGGTCAAGCTATTTTCCAAGGCACCCAAAGGCCAGGCAAGGAACAATGGATGGAAACTGAACAAGGAGAGATTCAACCTGGAAATAAGGAGACATTTTCAGACAGTGAGAACAATTAATGGATGGAACAGAATTGCCTTCAGAAGTTGTGGGAGCTTCATCCCTGGAAGCTTTCAAGAAGAGACTTGTCAGAAATGGTGTAGGGTCTCCTGCTTGGATGTGGGGGTTGGACTAAATGACCTACAGGTTCCCTTCCAACTCTGTTAATCTGTTAAATCTGCTAAATAACAACAGAATTGGAAGGGCCTTGGAGCTCTTCTAGTCCAGACCCCTGCTCAGACAGGCTGTCCCATTTCTACTTAAAAAAACCTCCGGGGATGGAGCACCCTTCCTTTACAGCTATGTGATCCATGCATCAACTCTAGTGATTATCTTAATATCTGTGGCCAAAAGGGTCCTAAAATTAGATGTGATTCACTTAACAACTGTCTCCTTCAGCAAAATCTGATCCCAATTATCATGGTTAGTCAAGGACTACCTGTACTGTTTTTTTTTAATTTCCGATATCTCTGCCCGTTAAGCAAATTGCAGGAGATTTTGGGATATTTTATTGATGCCTGCTTGAAGGCAAGGCCCTTTCCTCCAAGGCCCCCGGTCTCTTGGCTTATCAGGGTTGCCACCTGTCAGAAATGGTGTAGGGTGTCCTGCTTGGGTGGAGGTTGGACTAGATGACCTACAAGATCCCTTCCAACTCTATTAATCTGTTAAAACACCAGAAGGCAAGATAGGAAGCAATGGATGGAAACTAATCCAGGAGAGAACCAACTCAGAGCTAAGAAGAAACCTAAAGAGATTTGTCTGAAATGGTACATGATCTCCTGGGGGGTTGGACTAAATGACCTCCAAGGTCCCTTCCAACTCAGTTATAGCAGTGAGGGCATCACCACCATCACCTTGGAAGACCCTAAAGCACAGAAACTCTGGGTGAAAAGACTAAGATACTAAGCTGGCAGGAATAGCCAACACCCTAGAAGTTAGGCTGAAGATCCAGATGGATCTTGACAGATTTGAACCCTGGGCCCTATCTAACAAAATGAAATTCAATGTAGAGATAAGTCAAGTCTTATACTTAGGCAAGAAAAACCAAAAGTGAGAGCAATCAACCCATGGAACAAGCTTGCCTTTGGAAGTTGTGGGAGCTTCGGAATTCAAGGTTTTAATTATGCTATCAGCTTCTGTTTGCTTCTGGCTGGAGGCCAAGTCTGTTTCTCCTCCCGATAGCCCAATCTCTGCCATGGTTGCCTGAGCTTCTCTCCACACACCCCAGATATCAGGGAGCGATTGGAGAAGCCAGGACCCCGGTAATTGATTTATTATGAGAGTCAGGGCTCTGGCAGTTCCATCCAATTAAATCATGAGTCTCGAGCCAAACTTCCAAAACTTCAAAAGGATTTATTGGGAGTTAACATGCTGGCACTGCCTGGGTGTAGCTGACTCTGAGGCACATCATTTATTATCACCCTTAACCCTGGTTTTCCCTCCACCCCCTGAGTGTATCATAATTCATATTCTCCAATGGGACACATCCATGGCCAAGAGTCATCAATCAGGTTCTCCAGTTAGAATTTTGCATGGCAGAAACTTCAGTCGCCTAGAAACTATCTTTGAAAACATTTATGGAATGCAAGTTGCCACACTGCTCCCCCCTCCCTTTCTGTTGGCAACTCTAAAAAGACCATAGAAATATTTTATGAGTTGACAGATCACTTGAGACTTTCAAGAAGAGATTGGACTGCCATTTGTCAGAAATGGTGTAGGATCTCCTGCTTGGGTAGGGGGGTTGGACTAAATGACCTCTAAGGTCCTTTCCAGCTCTGGTAATCTGTAAATATTTCCAACTCTCTGTGTCATTGCTAAAGGTTGATGTTTACTGGAAGGTACATCACCAATCAGTATAAATAATGCAAAAGTTCTGCATCATTCCTTGTGTTTGTTTTTAGCAATTAATCTATTGACTGCAAGAGAGGAAGCTCATTGATCTAACTCCCTTTATTGCAGGGGGAAAGTTCAAAGACGAGCTTTCCAGTGTGGAGGAATTTGTGAGAAAGCAAGGGAACTACCGGGAATTGGCTGCACATTTCAAAACCCAGCCAAGCCAGTGGAAAAGAACGTATGGGAACCCAGCAGGGAGTTAAGAGGAAAACATTGTGCCTTAGGGACATTTTTGTGCATTTCAAGAGACCCCAGAGATTCATTGTGTGATCAGGAGTTGCAAGATTGTAAGGTGGAATGCTGACTGAGAGGAGAAGCAAAGAGGAAAGGTGTGAGGAGAAATAGTGGAAGGAATTGCAATATTGCAAAATAAGCATTTGGGGTGGGGTTGGAGGTAGGAAAAACACCGAAGCAGGAAAGCAAATCAGGGGAATGGTTGCAGGAACTGGGCCGGGCTAGTCTGGAAAATAAAAGCATCCTAAGGAAGGTTTGGCTCTGCTCTCAGGCCACTTCTTCCCCCCACAACCCCCTGAATACTACCCCTGTCTGAGCCTCAGGGAAGCCTCCTGGGCGAAGGCAAAGCATTACAATGGCAATTTAGAGTAGCTCGAAATCAAGAAATCCAACAATTTCCTGTGTTCTGGATAATCTAAATCACCTGGCACAGCTGATAGTCAGAACAGCTGATCATCGGGAAAAAAAGAAAAATAGCAACTTACCAAAAATTAGACAAAGGCACAACGCAGGCAAGTTGGATGGTGTGCATGCCAGGTAAGGAGTGACTGGGTAGGTGGGGAGGGGAGGGGCCAGCCAGTGGCACGATTTGCCGGTTCTCTGAACGGCACAGAATTGTAACAACCGGTTCTATTGAACCAGTCCATACCATTAGAATCCCACCCCTGCCTGTGTTAGATTATGATGTTTGATCTTTTAAATCTGTCCCTTCCTTGGCAGTAACAAGACACTCTAATGAACTGGGGTTCCTATATTTGTCTTTCTGCTCTTAGTCCAATCCCACTGCAGGCTTCATCAATGCTAGGCTACCTCCTGAGCACGAGAGCCTCTTTCTCTGGGCTTCTTCAGTTAGTTGCTGTGCTGTTATTAACTATGCTAATTAAATTAACATCCCCTATGTTAGCCTTTAGGCTGCTAATTATTTTAAGAATGTTGCCAACTCTAACTGCTAAGTATGTCAGATGTTGGTATTAGTGGGCTGATTAGTAATAATTGCTTATTAATCATGCTTTCATCCTTGGACCTTCTACATTGGCCTCACCTTGCATTAGAGTAGAAGCCAAGCCTGGTCCTGGGAGCAAATCCCAGGAAGAAGATCCTTGGTCGTGCCAGCTGGTCCGCAGAATCGAACGGTTTCCCCTCTCCTCTGTTCCAGCATAACTCTGGAACACTTCAAGCAATTTCAACTAAACTTGGTACACGGATGACTTACCCTCTGGAAACAAATACTGTGGGAGCTTAAATTGGACATGGGAAATTAGGGAAAATAGGGATACGTGCAACGAGAACCAAATACAAGATAGACAGTATTGAGTTACTGATGAACATAAAAATGAATAAATACAAACAATTTAAATCTCACCAGCAATGCTTTGTTTGTGGAATGTGGGTTTGTCCTTGAATGATTATATGCCACAGATTAAGATTGATTCTTCTTGTGCTCCTGCCTTTTCCAAATGCGAAAGGAAATGGAGTCTGGCTTCCTAGCATGCACTTGGTTTGAGAGTGTAGGCTGGTGGGTAAAGGGGTGGGTCAGGTTCAAACAACATACTTGGTATTTGTCTCTCCGGACACTAGATGGGGCTGGAGAGCAACAACAGTATATAAAAGTTATATGCTGGGGCATGACCATCATCATCATCATTATTCTAGTCATTTAAAATCAAGGACTATGACTCCACAACCACAGCCAGCCAAACACACAACCCAAAATCAGACCAGGACTCAGAAAGGCCAGGGCTCCTCCAAACAAGCACAATCCAAAGCTCACTGGAGATGCCTCCTCGAATGGGGATGATACATTTGCAACCAAATTGCCAAGCTTGGAACTCAAACCAACAGCATAGCTACCAACCCGGGCTGCTAATATTCAAAGACATTTCATTTGAACATTGTCTATCATCTACAAGATGAAGGCCTCTTCTGCAGGCTTCCAAGCCATATGGTCCTGAGCTTTCTTTGGCTAGTTGGGCATGCCATACTTGCCGTCACTCTTACTTATCACTCCATCTTGTTTTAGGTCTCTTTCATGGATGCTTTCAAGTGGGATCTGTTCTATGACTGCCCTGGTCCGCCTATATGGTCTCCTGTTTGAGCAGGGGGCAGGACCAGAAGACCCCCAAAGTCCCTTGCAGCTCTATTCTGATTGATTGACCTGCCCTCAGTTCTTCTTGCTATGTGACCAGCCTGTCAACCCTGAAGCTGGCCTAGCCGAAGCCATTTTGGGGCTTCAGTGTTGCCACACTGGAGCGAGGGGGGAAATTAGAAATAGATGAGGTTTAGTCAAAACAAAATACTTTCTCTTGGGAACCAAGGACGTTCTCATCCATGGCCAGAGGAAGGAGAAGTAATGTCACCAGAGCAGCAGATGCTGCCTTCATTGGGCCATGTGATTGATGGTTTGGGGTTAGGGTGGAAACTTTCACTTTTAATTAGGTGAAAACCTAGGGACTCTTCAGAGCTGGTTTTCACCAGATATGTGCCAATATGGCATTGTATATTTTCGTTAGTTTTCTAATCCAGTGGTCGCCAACCAATGGGCTGGGGACCACTGGTGATCTGTGAGAAAATGTTGCTGGTCCAAAGAGAAATGTCCCCCCCAAAGCAATTAATCCAGTCTGTGCGGGAATATAAGGCTGCACCGCTCACATGGCCCGCAGGAAGACAAGGCTTGCGTCACTTGCATTGTGAACAACTTGAGGTAGTGAAGGGAGGGGGGAAGGGCGGAGGGGGAAACTTACCTCACTTGCCCCACATGCCTCGCCTGGCCACCGGGATGCTTCTTTCCACTTCTTTCTTCTTCTGCTTTTGGCTGCATGCTCTGCCAGAAACTGTGCCAGAAATGAATCTTTGGGACCCTGCAAGGCCTCCTGCTCCAAAAAGCTGCGCCAGTGCAACAAGTCTCACAAAGACTCATTTCTGGCAGAGTTTGGGAGAGAGAAAGAAAGACTTCTGCTGCTTTCCTTGCATGAAGCCAAAAGTCTCTCTCTCCCCCACACCCCCGAGAATGGAGCTAGAGACGGTATCCTGTGATCTCAAATAAAGAATCATTGATTGGTAGGAAAATGGGGTGGGGAATTTTCCTGCAGATGTTTTTGGGGATTTTCCCAGGATCTCTGGTCTGCGGGATTTTATAATTATGAGTTTGGTGATCCCTGAGGTCCAAAAGGTTGGCAACCCCTGATCTAGTCCATGTGCAGGTCTTTCCTTCTGACCACGTGAGGTCAAGCGTGGATCTTTTCATGGCTCATAGCTTTTGTATCAATTGTGAGGTTAGTGTCCATGTTTTGCTGGCCTACTTGGCTACCTGCGTTGGCTACCGACACGCATAAGTCTGGCTAGTGCTTTGCTGCAATGCTGCAGGAACTGGTTTTGGTTTTCAAACTTACTTTCAGCCTGTTTGAGAAGTTTTTTTCATTGTCTTGATGAATGGGAAGGTCGCTTTATCATTGGGAATGAGCATTATAAATGTTTGTTTATTAATCATTTTAATTTATATGCCTACTCATCTCAAATTCATGACTCTGAGCAGCTACCAATGTTAAAAAAATAAAAATAAAAACCCCATCTACAAAACAAAACAAAAGAGCAGACATGAAAACAGCAGCAGGAGTAAAAGGACCCCCCACCCAATAAAGTAAATCAATGCCTGGGCTCAGCCCCACCTCCTGATCCCCAGACCTGGAGAGAGAGGCTACCTTTCAATGCGTTACAAAAGGGTTGGGGCCAGAGGTGGGATTCAGCTGGTTCTGACTGGTTCTAAAGAACCGGTAGCGAAAATTTTGAATAGTTCGGAGAACCGGCCAATCCCTCCTCTGACTGGCCCCGCCAACCCCATCTCTTCTCTGCCTCTTATTGAGTCCTAGCTGATCGGCTGGGTCTTCTTTGGTTGCCCTGCACAGGACAAGGGAGCTGGAAAGCAGGTTAGTGGGATGGGGAGGGAAGGGGGATTTTGCAGTATCCTTTCCCTGCCATGCCCATCCACCCACCCACTCATGCCACGCCATGCCCACCAAGCACCACCCACAGAACTGGTAGTATTTTTTTTTTGAATCCCACCACTGGTTGGGGCCAATCTAAAATGGAGTGGGGCAAAATGTTCCAAAGGATGAGTGCCACGATTCTCTTTCTGGGCCCTGCTGAGTGGCATTCCTTTCAGACCCATTGCATGTACTCCTCACTTCCTGACCATGATCAGGACTGGCCAACTTTGTCACTAAGTGATATGGTTTAAAGTGAAACATGTGCCTGATTTAAGTCTGTTCCACTGTGTTTATTAAGCTGAGGGATAGGGAGGGGGGCATAGAGATAGCTTTTGTGGTCAATACAAAATGTTTTCTCTTGGGAAGCAAGGACATTCTCAAACCTTGTCAGAGGGAGGAGGGGTGATGTCACCAGGCAACCAGAGGGCACCCTGATTGGACCATACTCAAAATTTCCGCTACCAGTTCTCCACAACTGGTTAGAACTGGCTGAATACCACCTTTGCTATAGATATAGAACAAGCTCCTTTTTTCCGTCACAGCTCTTCAAGTATTGGAAGATGCTATCATATCTTCTCTCAGCCTTCACTTTGTTGGGCTAGTTGTTCATAATTCCCTCAGCCATTCATTGTAGTCCCCTTATCATCTTCCAGTCCTCTTATTATCTTTGTTGCTGTTCTCTGCACTCTTTCTGCAGAGTGCAAAGAAGAGCATCTGTTTGGCATCATGGTGGCCAGAACTGGCTGCAGTATTTCAAATATGGCCTCAACTAGTGTGGCTTTCATATCAGAATGCACATTCTTAAATCGGGGTGTTTTTTTTTTTTTGCAATTTCATGTTGTGGTTATTTTTCTGTTTGCATGACCTTTACAGCCAGGTAGCATTGTCTCTGAATATAGGCAGTAGGTAGCATTTTCCACACTTGCTGAGCATTTTAAATATATAAAATGTGTTTTCTGCAGTCTGAATCCACTCAGAGATGGATCACTGGAGGAGGAAAGAGCCAGGTGGCACAACCTGCCAGTCCAGGCTGTGTGATGATCTGGGGCATGGCACAAAGGCAACAAAGCCAGATAATCAGTAGGAGTCTCTTTATTAGTTCCAAATTTGCCCCCAACGCCCTGGTAGGTAATTCTGGCTGTAGAAAAACTCTCCCGGAGCAGCCTTTGGCTGCAGAGAATCAAGTCCAAAACGTGGTCAACAAAAATTGTAACTATCCGTTGGACAAGATGACCTACAAAATTCTTTCCAACTTTGTTAATCTTTTAGAATCTGTTGGAAAATGGATCCTGCAATGGAGAAATGGAAAATGGAGTGGCCGGCATGAGAGGAGGAGGAGGAGCAGGGAGAAGAAAGGGGGAAAGCAGCTTTCTCCTTCCCTCATGCCGGCCACTCTGCTTCACATTTCTCCATTGCAGCTTAGTGCAGTGCCCAGGATCCACTTTAATAGCAGGGTGAGTGGATAATTTAATAACTGTGTGATGACCTGGGGCATGGCACAAAAGCAACAAAGTCACAAAAGTAGGTACAGTCCCTTTAATACCTCCAACTTGGCCCCCAATGTCCAGTTATCATCAGCTAGAGAAAAAGCTCTCCCAAGAACAGTTTTTAAAGGGAAGAAATTCAGTCTGAACCCAAAGTAAATATAGATTATAAATAAAAACCAACACAAACCACACTGCAGCAATTAACGAGACAGGACAGGGTAAGGTATTGCAGACTTCAAAAGATAATGAAACACACACAGTTGGGAGGACACCAGAACCCAGATAGGACTTGACAAACAAAGATAATTCATGCTTTGCTTCCAGCAAGGTGCTGTGCGCAACCCCCCTTTTTAAATCCTGTTTTCCCAGCTGCAACTAACATAGGGAATCAGGGCCCTTTCCTTCCCCGTAAGGCATGCAACTCACATTGCTCCCTTCTCCATTCCTGCCTGCCCTAGGATGAAGAGGGGGGTGAGCCTGGGTCTTCCTCTGAATGCCCAGCTGGACTGTGCCCTTCCCCAGTTTCCTCCACTCCCTGTCAGCTGCTTGACCTCCCCCTCCGAATCAGATTTCAACAGGGGCATGACAAACTGGTTCACTTGAATCGGTGAAAACTGGCTAAATCCCACTACTGGGGGTGAGCCAGGACATCACTTGTGTTGTGTGTGCATAAAGATTAATAAAGTGTGAGCTTGGAGTAAGTGCAGGGTTCTGGCCCTGCACTTCTGATTGGCTGTTAAGCGGCCGGACCGGATTGACACGTCCCGGGGAATCCGATTGGCCCTTAACAGAGAGTTCCTATTGGTTATAAGAGCTAGCACTCCTAGCTCGTTATTGGTTAAAAGTTACAGGGTTTGCCTATATAAGGCGGGTTTAACTGCTATTGAAGTAAGGAAGTCACAATGTAAATAAAGAGCTGAAGTTCACCGTTCAGAGGCTTGTCTCCATTCTTTCTCGCCCATGCTCAAAACTTAACACTGGCGACGAGGATGGGATATGGAGAAATCTGA
Source organism: Hydrophis major (assembly GCA_033807585.1). Lineage (NCBI taxonomy): Eukaryota > Metazoa > Chordata > Lepidosauria > Squamata > Elapidae > Hydrophis > Hydrophis major. The sequence goes on from CM066339.1 coordinate 15,006,065, forward strand.
ACCAACGAAACTTTGAAGAACACCAAGCACGTGATAGACGACACCAACAACGGAACCATGTCCGGCGGCATCGTACCACCCGCTCCATTCGATCCAATACAGGAAGATTGGGAGTCTTACATGGATCGTTTTCAAATGTTCCAAGAGACGAACAACTTAAAGGACGCCACAGCCGGGAAAAAACGGGCGGTGTTCCTAACGCATTGTGGCCCAACCGTATTTAAGATGGCTAAAGCACTAGCCAAACCCCGAGAAGTGAAGGCCATGGATTGGGACGACCTCGAACCTATCCAACGAGACCACTATGCCCCGACCGTGCCTACGCTCGTGAGATGCCACGAGTTTTATCAGAGGAGCCAGCGAAAGGGAGAAAGCATGGCCGACTTCATAGCAGACCTCCGAAATTTGGGAGGCCTCTGCGGATTCACCGATTTAGAAGAAGCACTAAGAGATTGCATAGTTCTGGGACTACATGCACCAGGCGTCCAAAGCAAGCTGATGGTGAAAAGCAACATCAGCCTTGCCGACGCCATCACCGATGCTACTGCAGCAGAAGCAACCAGGAAGTCAGCTGCACAACTACACTGAAACCGTGCTCCGGTACCACCACCGGCCAGCAACATCTCACCTAGTTCTGAAGGGCAGCTTGCGACAACGCATCACGAGGACCTCTCTTCGTCGTCAGACAGTGACGAAGAAGGGGTCCATCAACTGCGGTCTGACCGGGACCATCACCCGAAGCCCTTACGCCCTTGCGCTGGCTGTGGAGCCAACCATGCCAGGTCCGAATGCAAATTCCGCGACGTGCTCTGCCATGAGTGCAGGAAACGAGGCCACATCGGACGGGTCTGCCGCAGCTCACCAGGACCCAGCCAGGCCTCAAAAGGGGCTAACTCTCGCCAATTGACAGGGAACCGTCCTGTACGGCGAGAGCCAGTAAACCACTCCTACAGAAAACAAACTTTGCAGAGAGAAGAGGCTCACCATACTATCACTATCGGTCACGCCTCAGCCTTGGACACTAAGAAAATCTGAGTCACGGTAGCCATCGAGAACCAGACTTGCCACATGGAGGTCGACTCGGGATCGTCCCTCTCGATGGTGTCGTGGAAGACACTCAAGCAACTCATCCCGACAATTCAACGCCAAGATCTCCGCTTCCAATGCCTCATCCTCAAGGACTACCAAGGGAATCGAATCCCCATCGTCGGTTCCTGCCGAGTCCGAGTCTCCTTCAAGAAGCACACAGCATACTTACCTTTAACGGTCATCGATAGAGATAGGCCTAGCCTACTAGGCCTCCAATGGTTCGTGCCACTTGGCATTGAAGTGGCCGGCATAAACCGAGTCAGCGGCGGTGACTGGGAGGAAGACCTTATTTATGAGTTCAGGGACGTCTTCGTGGACAGCTTAGGCGAGTACAATGGGACCCCGATTTCATTCAGTCTAGATCCAAAAATAGCTCCCATTCGCCTAAAGCCCCGTCGAGTTCTGTTTGCCTTAAAACTGAAAATAAACGAACAACTCGACAAACTGATAGCTCAGGGGGTGTTGGAGCCCATCGATCACTCCCCTTGGGAAACCCCTATTGTAACACCCATTAAGCCAGACGGGTCAATCCGAATTTGTGGGCCACTTTGAACCACGCCTTGCAGCAGAACGCATATCCAGTTCCAGTGGTGCAGCATCTCCTCCATTCCCTGGGGGGCAGGAAAGTTTCGCTAAATTAGATTTAGCTCAGGCATATCAGCAATTACCAGTAGATGAAAAAACGGCACAGGCCCAAACTATTGTGACGCACCGAGGTGCCTTTAAATGTACCCAGCTACAATTCGGAGTTAGTGTAGCCCTGGGGATTTTTCAGAGCCTTATGGAAAGGTTATTGCAAGGAATTAAGGGAGTGGTCCCCTATTTTGATGATGTATTAATCGCAGCCCCTACAAAAAAAATCTTACAGGACCGGGTAAAATTAGTCCTAAAAAAATTCCAAGAGGTGGTCTTAAGGTTAAAAAAAAACAAATGTAAATTGTGTACTGACAGTGTTGAGCTTTTAGGGTACCTGATTGATAGCCAGGGCATTCACCCTACCCAAAGTAACTAAAAGCGATAAAAAACACTCCCAGGCCACGAAACAAGGCCGATCTCCAGGCGTTCCTTGGCCTCATCAAATTTTATAATGTATTTTTGCCACACAAGGTAACGGTCGCTGAACCATTACACCAGTTGTTTGATAAAAAAGCAAATTGGCTATGGGGTTACCGTGAAGAACAGGCGTTCCGAAATGCTAAAAAACTGCTCACTTCTGACTCTGTACTCATGCAGTATAACGAGACCTTGCCGTTAGTTATAACCTGTGATGCATCGCCTTTCGGGGTAGGCGCCATTTTGAGCTACGTACTGCCTAATGGAAACGAAGCCCTTGTTGCATATTTTTCAAAGACACTTTCAAAAACTGAGCGAAACTATGAACAAATCGATAAAGAAGCCCTTGCAATTGTCTCAGCTGTGAAAAGATTCCATGAATACGTGTATGGCCGGGCTTTTACTATTGTGACTGACCACAAACCATTATTGGGGATAATAGCCAGAGATAAGCCGACTCCCTACATATTATCCCCTAGGATGACCCGATGGTCAGAATTCTTAGCTGCTTATAACTATCGGCTGCAATACCGCCCGGGGAAAGCCATTCCTCATGCCGACGCATTGAGCCGAGCACCGCTTCCAGAGACTCTCAACGATCCTGCACCAACGGTAACCACATTGCAAATCGAAGCACTCAACTCGCTGCCACTAACCGCCCAAGATATAGTGAGAGAAACCAAATGCAACCACACCCTAGCACGAGCCCTAGGCTGGGTAGAACACGGATGGCCATTGGACCAGTTATCAGATGACTTCACACCATTCTAGACTCGACAAACCGAGCTCTTCTCCCAGAAAGGCTGTGTCATCTGGGGTGATAGAGTCGTTATCCCAGAATGATTCCAGAAAGCGCTGCTGAGAACCTTGCATGATGGCCACTCCGGCATCGTGCAAATGAAAGCCCTTGTACGAAGCTACGCATGGTGGCCGGGCATTGACAAGCAAATTGAATAGTGGGTTAAAGCTTGTCCCAAATGCCAAGAAGTCAGCAATGCCCCACCAAAAGCCTACTGAATGGGAGACACCACGTGGACCCTGGTCCCGAATTCACCTGAACTTCGCGGGGCCAACCAAAGGCCACACCTTCCTGCTTACCGTCGACGCCTTCTCGAATTGGCTTGAAATCCATCGCATGACGACTACGACCTCTGAGGAGGTTATCAAAATCTTAAACAGACTCTTTGCAACCCACGGATTACCAGACGTCCTGGTATCCGATAACGGCCCTCAATTTACTGCACTAGCGTTCGAGCAGTACCTCGCTGACCGCGGCATTCGCCATGCGCTCACCTCGCCTGTGCACCCTGCGACCAATGGCAAAGCAGAACGCATGGTCCAATTTGTGAAGAAAACCTTGCAGAAGGTAGACTACGACAACATTGACGACAAGGTCAATCAAATCCTCTTCTTGCAACACATCACCCCACATAGCGTCACCAACAAAACTCCCGCCGAACTGCTAATGGGACGAAAGCTCCGCTCCCACCTTGACCGGTTGCACCCAGCTTACGAACTGGAGAAACCACTTGGATCCAGCGGCCGCTGTTGTACCTTCCAGGTAGGAGACTTGGTATATGCTAAAAACCTATCGGGTGACCCGTTGTGGGTGGAAGCGACAGTAGTACGTGTAACCGGCCCCAGTTCCTACCTTGTACAATGCCTTGACGATAAACTTTGGAAACGTCATATCGATCAATTACGATTGCGGCTTCCAGCGGCCAGTCCGCAACTCCCCTATGACCAAACTGAGGGGGGGGGGAGGTACGGAAGAAGATGAATTCCTAGAAAACCCGTTCAAAGGAAGCGACGGTTTGATAGAAACTCAGGAAGCGGAGCCGGAGGGAGAAACAGTTGCACCTCAGGGAATTGCAGAAAATGTGGGCAATGACGTAGAAGTGAACTCTGAACCAGAAACAGCCCCACTGCCAAACAACGATCTACCTCAGCGTGATTGCAGCCAGCTGATACAACGGAAATCAAAGAGACTAATAAGACAACCGTCCTACCTAAGGGACTATGTAACTGCGCCCTGCAAATAAGAAGCCAGGGGGAAGGGGTGTTGTGTATGCATAAAGATTAATAAAGTGTGATCTTGGAGTAAGTGCAGGGTTCTGGCCCTGCACTTCTGATTGGCTGTTAAGCGGCCGGACCGAATTGACCCATTCCGGGGAATCCGATTGGCCCTTAACAGAGAGTTCCTATTGGTTATAAGAGCTAGCGCTCCTAGCTCATTATTGGTTAAAAGTTACAGGGTTTGCCTATATAAGGCGGGTTTAATTGCTATTGAAGTGAGGAAGTCACAATGTAAATGAAGAGCTGAAGTTCACCGTTCAGAGGCTTGTCTCCATTCTTTCTCGCCCATGCTCAAAACTTAACAACTTGGACCCCCAAACTGGCTAATGGGCAGTCCAAAAACATATTTTCCTGAACTGGCCCTGCAGTTGCAGAGTAAAGATAAAAGTTTCTTCTGTCCAATTGTGCTGAATTCTAAGGGGTGGTGCTGATCTCTCTTTCTTACTCAAAGAAAGGGAGTCAGTGTGATCATGATGATATGCCAAGGCGCACGGAATGCTGTTACTTTCCCCCTGAACTGGTACCCCTTAATCTATTCACATTTGCATGCTTTCAGATTACTAGGTGGGCAGAAGCTGGGGCAAGAACAGGGTCTCACCCTGTCATGCAGTACTTGGGTCTCAAACCCAGGCCGTCAACTTTCCAGCTGACAAGCTCAGTGTCAGGATTCCGGCAGTTACCCAATTAAATCACGAGTCTTGAGCCAAACAAAACAAAAGACGTTCAGCATGAAAGGATGAAGACATGGCCCTTCAGGACATAATGGGATTCACCTTTTACCATTTAGCAGAAGATGCAGAGCTCACTACATTGCACAGTCTCCTAAGGACATTGCATCAACCTCCAAACTTCAACAAACTTAGCTCAGACAACCAGAGCCAGCTATGACCCCTACATAACCACTACAACAGCCAATAGAATACATGTTCTTGCACAGGAACAGGAAGCTCAAGAGCCCAGAGAGGGTTTAAAAGACCCCCACTCTTAACTCCATGTGGTCAGCTGCCCAGAACCATGTGCTTGGTGGTTCTGTTTATCATCAAACCGTCTTTCCAATTAGCCTCCATGTTTCCAGTATCTTTCTCTCAGCTTTGGAACTGAACCTGATGGATATTTCTTCCAACAATACAATCAGTGGAGTTGCAACATGCGCTCCAGGGACATCCCTTGAGCTCAGAGGAGCTTTTGGCCTCCAGACCCAAATCTGAATCCAAACAAGCTGCATGGCTGATTGGGCATCACCGGCAGTCCCAGCCCAAACAGGCGGATTTTGCCAGATTACATGCATCTATAAAGCTGCTTGAATGCCACGGCAGGCATCTGTATATACAGCCTATTACATTATGTTTGAAAAACCATGAAGCAGAACTCATCTCCTTTATTTTTAGAAAGGTGGTTTTAGGAAAACGAAGTCATTGTTTATTCAAGTTAAAATGGCTAATGGCACCCAGAAGCCCAGCCTCAATTTGGGGAACATTATGGATAAATAAGCAAGCTTTCGGCAACTATAAAGAAATGGCTTGCCAATTATAGATATAGGATCTCCTCCTTGAACAGGGGTTGGACTAGAAGACATCTAAGGTCCCTTTCAATTCTGTAATTCTTTTTTTTTTTGTAAAAGTTTTATTTGGGTTTTCACAAAACATAATACAAATAAAATATCTTTTTTGAGAGCAGCATGATTCCAGGTTATCACATCTCCATACAGATATAATCTCAATTACATATTCATCTTTATATTCTAATTCATATCTTGTCACTATTTTATCATTTTCTCAATAATTTCCCCCTTTCCTTACTTTCCTCAACCTTATTTATGGTTATCTCATTCCTTTCTAATTCAATTACACATCTTTTCCTAAATTTCTATATCTGTCTAGTCATTATATTTGTGCTTTTGTCTGTCCTAATTAAAATTTCATACATTTGTTTTCCATCATAATCCTGAAAGGGAAAAGGGAAAAAAACAAAACAATTCCTTCCCCTTCCAGGTATTAAAAAGCAAGGTTTCCCCTATAATTATCAAGTATATGTCACCTTTATATCTTATAATTGTTATCCATTCAAATCTCATTTAACATTTAATTTATACATTATACAATTATATCTATTTTATATCATATAACTCTTATCAACCGAATTCCGCTTGGTACTTTCCCTTAAAAATGCACACTAAATTCTAAAAAAAGAGAGAAAAATTATATAACAATAATGAATAAAATGTATGAAATTGTAAGTAGGACAGACAAAAGCACAAATATAATGACTAGAAATATATAGAAGATATGCTATTTAAATTCATCCTGACAACTGATATTGATTTCATTATAAATCTTTTACATTTCTTTTCAATTATATTTTATAAATAATTAAAAACAATTAAAGTATCTTTTACTTTTGTTCCCCTTTTCTCTTTATTTCATTTAATTATTAAGAAACATTCCATTATATAACAATGCCAGTTTTGTCTTTCACTTTGATCACCTGTATTTCATATTTTCTAGTTCATTACTATTTCCAATATTACAACACTAACTCTTGTACCTGGGCAAAATCCTCTCTTTTAGTTTATACTTTTAACCATTATCTCTATGTATTTTAAATAGGCTAATCCTTTAATCCTTGTACGTTTCCCCTGTTTCTTTATTTCCTGTTTCTGTCCCTTATAACTTCTTTTCCTTTTTATCTTTCCCCTTTTTGTCCCCCCCCCGATTCTCCCTTCTGTAATCCTCTCTTCTACTTCTTCCTAGTACTATATTTACTTTTCAAACTATTCTTCTTTTTAGTTGTTCCCTCAGATCTTAACTTGTTTATTCCCTTGCCCCCTTTTCCCCTTTTACCCCACATAAAATTGTTTGTTCCTTAAAGATGGCTTCTTCTTTGTTTCGCCCTTCTTGTTCTTCAAGCATTTCTTGTTGATTTTCATAGTTCAAAATCTCCATTTCCAAAAATTGAAGTGTGGAGCCAAAGGATCCTCCTCCCTCTTGTGACTCTTTTTTCATTCTTTAAAGTTCCATTTTTAGTTTCTCGAGGTGTACTGCCATTTTAAGCAACTTTAAACAACCACATGATTAATTTTAGTTCAAACCACTAGAAATCCAACACCCAAAATTCCAAAAATCAGCAGATAATCCAAAACTCTTTCTTCTTGCTTCTTTTTTCCACTTTCTCTTTCTGGGGGCTCTGTTATCTTGTAACAAAGTTTCAGTTACAATGTATCCTTTGGAGATCTTGTTAAAATTCCACAGTTAATTCTTTTTATTTCCAGGTGATACTCTGCTGTTTCCAAGTCTCACCCTTTTTTCCCTCCTCTACTTTCCTCCTTTTAAAGGCTTTGGAATATTCAAAAAGTCTTTATTTTCCCTTTGACACTTTAATTTCAGCTTAAAATTGCCTGTTCATGTCAAAGTAGATTAACACAATTTTTTTGCTTAAGTCTCTTCTTTTTAACATTCAGAGCTGATGCAGCTGTCCATATGAGAAAGAAAACAATCTCCCCCCCCCCCTTTCCCTCTCTCCTTTGCCGCTTTAAAGATCTTCTTTTAGGAATAACACTGTTGGTAATTTAAATTCCAGGGTACCTTACATAGATGTTATCTTTGTTTAGCCTAGTCTGTCAAGCTCTCTCCTTTGTCTTCCTCCTGCTCATTCTTGCCCGGTCGGGTTCCTCTTTGAGGTGGCCATTTCTGACCACCGCTGCAACTGCCTTTGGGAAAGGGAGTAATGGCCAGGAGAGATGCAGCTCCCCTCCACTCAGCTGGTGGTCTCCCCCATCTTCGCCACCTCTATGGGGTGGCTTCAGCCCCGTATCCAAAGGATTGTGGTGCTCCAGCAATGAGCATGGATCGAAACCACGCACCATCGTGGATTTTGGTCCATCGCTGAGGAAGCCCAAACCAGAAGACCTTCTGTTATTCTGTACTAGTTGGATACCCATGCTTCACAACTAAACTTTGTAATCGGGTTATGCAGGAGAAATTTGGTTCATCATCCGTTGGCTCAGTGGTGGTTGGTGATTGAAACACATAAGGGAATATTGGTCCTGCCACCAGTTCCCTAGGTGGAAGGTGTAGACATTTTGGTAAGGTACCGACGTTTAGTACTGTAAGGAGTGAAGGAGTGAAGGAGTGAAGGAGTGGAACATGTGCTGGTTTGAACTGAGGTAACGGAATGTTGAGGCAACTGACAGTTGGAACAGATTTCTTTTCAGGTGGGGAGGGGGAGGAAAACGCCTTACCACAGAGCATGTTAATTGCTGTTTAAGAAATACGAATGCTCAAAAAATCCTTTCTTAGTGAGCATGTAGAAGCCAAGAAGAACATACTGCTACCCTTCAAAAAGATCTTGACTATGTATCAGAATGGTCAAACAAATGGCAACTTCAAATCTCAACAAATAAATGCTCTGTCTTACATATTGGCAAAAAAAAAAAAGGAAAATAAAATACAGGCTGAATAGTCAAGACCTTGTTGATGATCCAAACTCTGTCAAGGATCTTGGAATACTCATCTCTAATGATCTAAGTGCTAGAGCCCACTGTAACTACATAGCCAAAAAGGCGTTAAGAGTTGTTAACCTAATCTTGCGTATCTTTTTCTCTGGTAATATTACATTAATAACTAGAGCACACAAAACATTTGCTAGATCAATACTCAAATACAGCTCATCAGTCTGGAACCCACATTACGTATCTGATATTAACACAGTTGAGAAAGTCCAGAAATATTTCACAAGAAGAGTTCTCCACTCCTCTACTCGTTGCAGAATACCTTATGCCACCAGACTTGAAATTCTAGAACTAGAAAACCTTGAATTACGTCGTCTTCGGTCTGATCTAAGTAGGGTATATAAAATCATACATTGCAATGTCCTACCTGCAAATGAATACTTCAGCTTCAACCATAACAACACAAGAGCACACAATAGATACAAACTCAAGGTTAACCGCATCAAACTTGATTGCAGGAAATACGACTTCAGCAACAGAGTCATCAATGCCTGGAATACTCTGCCTGACTCTGTGGTTTCTTCCCCAAACCCCCAAAACTTTAACCTTAGACTGTCTACTATTGACCTCACCCCTTTCCTAAGAGGTCTGTAGGGGGCGTGCATAAGCGCACCAATGTGCCGACCGTCCCTGTCCTATTGTTTCTTTTATTTTTCTTATATGTACCCATTTCATGTATTCATAACTATGTATATACTTATACTTATTATCTTGTAAACAATTGACAAATAAAATAAATAAATAAAATAAATAAAAAATAAACATGCCAAATTTCAAGTTGGTAGGCTTTACAGTTCTGGAGGTTTTGTGATGAGTGAGTGGTACTTGGCTTATATATCTATATCTCTCTATATCTATGTCTATCTCTATCTCTATCTTTATCATCTCTATATCTCTATCATCTCTCTATTTCTATCTTTATCTCTATCCATCCATTCCATATTGCTTCTTTCAGAAGGCTTTCCACACATTGCCTTTAGCTCCCAAATTCCTTGGCAGCTTCCCATCCTGGTTTTAACCAGACCAGCCACAGGTTAGCTTTAGCACCAAAGCTGTTCCTTCAGGTGCAGTCACCTGTCCAATTCCCACACTTTGCAAGGCCCTTATCATGACAACCATAGCATTAAAGGTAGCCAGAAAGGAATAAAACCAGGCCATTTCCATTCATAGGGAAAGGGAATATGGGGAGGAGGGGTGTGTGTTCCATAGTCTGATTTCTGTTGCCCATGAACCCCCATGGAGAGCCACGGTGATAATCATAATAAAACACTTCATTGCTCCATGGGGCAGATGAGCAGAATAATGAGACTAATAAGAAGGGCCCTGCTGTCCTTGGCAAATATCTCTGAATAAATCTCTGAATGTTTTTGGCACTCCTAAATCTATGTTTGTCTGAAACTGGTTCTTTCCCCCCTTGACTATGGTGAGCAGGTGAGGGGGAGGGAAGCCACTCATGTAAAAGCCTGAAGCCAAGTCGGTATCCACTGATCTTGAACAAAAACAAAAGAGTTACTGCTTGCTAGTCCAGCTCCAGTAAGGTGGAGGGATGTGCTGTCGATATTCCCCTCATATTTCAATACACCTGGAGGGGGATTTGCAAGAAGTGTCAATAAATATTTCTTCTTCTTCTTGTTGGCAAACAAATTCAAGGGCCAGAACGGAGCTCCTGGAGAACACGAGGGCAGAGTAATTGGTCCCCAGCCTTAGGAAGCTCCTCCAGCCAGGTCCTCTCCCCAGATGATGGCTGGGGTGAGTAATTTGACTCTACCTTGGGCAGAGAGTTGGACTACAAGACTTCCAAGGTACAAATAGGTACAGATCAACTGAGTTGGAAGGGACCTTGGAGGTCATCTAGTCCCACCCCCTGCCAAAGCAGGAGACCCTACTGCTCTCCTGTCTCCCCTGGTCCTTCTCTTCACTAGACTAGCCATGCTCAGTTCCAGTAACCATTCTTCGTATGTTTCAGTGTCCAGGCCTTTGATCATCTTAGATAGATTCAGATTAACAGAGTTGGAACGGACCTTGGAGGTCATCTAGTCCCACCCCCTCCCAAAGCAGGAGACCCTACACCATTTCTGATAGAGAGCAGCCCAGTCTCTTCTTGAAAGTCTCCAGTGAGGAAGCTCCCACAGCTCCCAAAGGCAAATTCCGTTCCATTGGTTAGTTGTTCTCACTGTCAGAAAATTCCTCCTTATTTCCAGGTTGAATCTCTCCTTGATCAATTACCAGCCATTATTTCTTGTCTGGCCTTCAGGGGCTTTGGAAAATAACTTGACCCCTTGTCTCTGTGGCAGCCCCTCAAATTTAGCAAGCATTTGTCTTGGAGCTGCAGCCTTAAGAAATGCTCCTTCTGAAAGTGTTACTTCTCTGTAAGACCTTGGCAATGCCTCAGGTCAATCGATAGCAAAAAAAAAGATCTTTCATTTCCTGATTTATGTGCAACAAGACCTATTTTGGATCTTGTTGGGACACAAATTGAGTTTGAGGCTGAGTCTCATGAATGTTAACATTGTAGAAAACTACTTTAAGAACAGAAGATAGGATATTCCACTGGTAAGTATGGACAGAATCTGGAAAGAATACTTTAAATCAATTACTTTGTAATCATTATTTTGAGCATTTTCACCAACTGCAGGTGGATTTCTGTTTGACTAATATATATTGGAGCAATAAAATCAATTTAAACATGTTTTGATTCCTCAGTTCCAACCAGCTGATTTAGCTGCCTCAAAGAAGATATGAGATACTATCATTTTTAACGGAATCTAGTTTTGAAATGAAAACACTTTGAAATTACATCAAAAATTGGAAAATATTTTTCATGTTTACATGCCAGTCCTTTTCAGATGTTTTATGATTTTTGGAATAGTTCCTGATAACGGAACTTCATGGGTCTAAGTTCTAAAAATGTTATATTTGGTTTTTTGGGAGGATTTGAAATTAATCTATCCTCAAACAATGCATTAGAAAGGATGTAGATTTTCTCTGTTAGATCTCATAAAAATCTAATGAAATCATATGATCTGGTTATGTCTGCTTTTGATATGTTTTTGGAAGAATCTATATAATTATATATCTGGATAAATGTTTTCAATTTAAAAATACCAATGTTAACTTTGCATTATATTCTAACACTATATTCTAAAATCTGATAATTTTTGAGGGATATTGTTTACATCCAGAATGGAAAATAACTAAGAGAATTATTGGAAAATTACTATTGCCCTGGATGTCAAAAACTGGATTCAGGAAATGTGTAATGTATCCATTTTTGAAAAGACCTTTTTTGTATTAATTAAAAATTATACATTTCCTTTGTCACACATTTCACAATGTTTTGCAAGAATAGACCATTTTATGCATAATTTGATTCATTGTTAAAACAATTAAATGAATACATGTGAGATATTTAAAGGATTTGTATCAATTTAGGATGTTGATTCTTAGGGAATTTTTTTCTCTTTGCCGATTTCATTTTCTTTTTTAAAAATGGGGAGGTTTTTTGGTTCTGTTAATGCAATTTCATGAAAGATTATTTTCCATTCAACCAGGCCCAGAATCGTGTTGTCCTTCAAGCAGCTGCCCTCCATGACTGATTCATGCCCAGCTTATCAATCGAGACAGCCAAGTTATTTTGGTCACCACACTATAAAAAGATGTTGAGATGCTAGAAAGAGTGCAGAGAAGAGCAACCAGGATGATGAGGGGACTGGAGACTCAAACATACGACAAATGGTTGCAGGAACTGGGCATGGCTAGTCTATGGAAGAGAAGGACCAGGGGAGACAGGAGAGCAGTCTTCCAATAGTTGAGGGGCTGGCCCAGAGAGGAGGAGGGGGTCAAGTTATTTTTCAAAGCACCAGAAGGCCAAACAGGAGCAATGGATGGAAACTGATAAAGAAGAAATTCAACCTGGAAATAAGGAGGAATTTTCTGACAGTGAGACCAATCAACCCATGGAATCCAAAAGTTGCCTTCAGAAGTTGTGAGAGCTTCATCAATGGAGGCTTTCAAGAAGAGACTGGGTTGTCATCTGTCAAAAATGGTGTAGGGTCTGCTGGACGGTGGGTTGGACTAGATGACCTATAAGGTCCTTTTCCAACTCTGTTAATCTGAATCTATCTAAGATTATCAAAGGCCTGGAAACTAAAACATACGATGAACGGTTGCAGGAACTGGGCATGGCTGGTCTAGTGGAGAAAAGGACCAGGGGAGACAGGAGAGCAGTCTTCCAGTATTTGAGGGGTTACCACAGAGAGGAGGAAGGGGGTCAAGCTATTTTCCAAAGCATCTGAAGGCCAGACAAGGCTCCTGCCAAAAAATGTTTTAGCCTCCTGCCCCCAATCATCTTTGTTGATCTTCTCTTCATGCTTTCCAGAGTTTCACATTCTTTTTTATATTGTGGTAACACAAACCCAGATGCAGTTTTTTCTTCCATTAATTGCCTTCTATTAATGAGACAGCTGCCTCATCCGATGTATGGAAGAGGATTAGATCCACCCAAAACATTCTCCTTCTCCTCCTAAAGATGGTTTAATGATGAACAGAAGCACCAAGCACATGGTTCTGATGCAACTGACCACATGGATTGAGAGTGGCTGGCTTTTATACCTTCTCTTGGGCCTTGCCCTTGAACTTCCTGTTCCTGTGCAAGAACATTGTATTCTATTGGCTGTTGTAGGAATCCTAGCTGGCTCTGTAGGTTGTCTGAGTGAAGTTTGGTTAAAGTTTGGAGGCTGATGCAATGTCCTTAGGAGATTGTGCAATGAGATCAGCTCTGCTGCTAGATGGTAGTGGGTTAATCCTATTATGTCCTGAAGTGTCATCCCATCATCCTGGAGTTGAACGTGTTTTGTTTTTCTAGATAGTCCTTCTCAATGGCCACAAAATATCTGCTAGGGGCTCTGAGTTTCTGTCTCCCTTACAATTTTTTATTTCTTTTTCAGGGGAAATATTTTATGCTGCCCTTTTAAAAATGTTTCTCAAATTTTTCATTCTTCTAGGAGGGGAGTGGGTGCTAACGTTCTTCAACATTTTGGGGGGATCACATCTGATGAACTTCCAGCTTCTAGTTAAATAAAGTATAATAATTTCCACCCCAGAAATTTCTAACTTGAACAATAATACAGAATCCATAGCAACTGTACGGGAATTCTCAAACTCTTTTTTTGGTGTGGGGTGGGAAGGCTTTGTCATTTCGAAAAAGAAGTATACTTGGTGCTCCAGATAGAAGCTTCCATTTAATCAGGCTAGCCTAAAGGAAAGGTGAAGTAAGTGTGTGTGTTATACCAGCTGCAGAGTATGAATATTCATAGACTGGATCATTGCTTCAAAAATGATGGTGTTTGGTGTCTGATTTAAGTGGAACATGCTGATACATTTGTTAGCCTCCTTTCAGGGTAACACCAAGCAGGCAAACAGGTCACATTAACTATTCCAGGGATAGTTTAAAGAAAGCAGTAATTTAGTCATAACATGCAACAATGGCTTTAGAGAACAAATAGAGTATTCTCCATAAAGGGATAGGAAGGCTCTGGTTTCAATCTGGGCCATAAACTGCAGTAAACAGGTGACTTTGAAATCTGATTAAGGCTGATAATCCCGGAAGGTGATGAGCTCTCTCCCTTCTCCATCTCTCTCTTTTTCTGTCTCTCTCTTTCTCCCTCTCCCTCTTTCCCTCTTTCCCTGTGTATGTGTGCATGCGTATGTGAGAGAAAGACAGAAAGAGAGAAGGGGGGAAGGGAAAGACGGAGAGATGGAGGGAGGGTGAGAGAGAAAGGGAGAGAGGGGGAGAGGGAAAGAGGGAGTGGGAAAGCAGGAGAGAGAGAGAGAAAGAGGGAGAAAGGAGGAGAGGGAAAGAGGGAGAGAAAGAGGGAGATAGAGTGCTCACTGCCTCTCCCTTTCCTTTTTTCTCTCTCCTTCTCTCCCTTTGTGTGTGTGTGTATGTGTGAGAAAGAGATGCCAGCACTTAAGGAGATAATGACTTTATTGAAAGAGGACGCTAACTATCCAGATGGCTCCATTCATAAGCACAGCAAACACTGCCAGCTAACAAAAGCAGAGTGATAGCAAGATCCAATACAGGACGAAAGCCATTAGCCACAATCGGAATTGCCCAGCACCCTTTTAGAAACACAAAGCCCATATTGCACAAATCCCAAACTTCAAAGTTACAAAAACCTATAAAGATCCATCCACTTATTCAGCCAGTTGTCCAGGTGACCGAGAACTGCACACTGTCTTTGTGTGTGTTTTTCTGTTCAGCAATAAACTTTCTTTCCAATCAGCCTCCATGTTGTTTCCAGCATCTTTTTCCCAGCTTGGAACTGAACCAGATGGATTTTCCTTCCAACAGCAAATAGCAATAGCAATAGACTTTTATACTACTTCACAGTGTTTTATAGCCCTCTCTAAGTGGTTTGCCAAGTCAACCTCTTGCCCTCAACCATCTGGGTCCTCATTTTACCCACCTCGGAAGGATGGAAGGCTGAGTCAACCTTGAGGAAGGAAGGAAGGAAGGAAGGAAGGAAGGAAGGAAGGAAGGAAGGAAGGAAGGAAGGAAGGAAGGAAGGCAATAACACTAGCGATAGCCCTTAGACATTTACAGCTCTCTCTAAGCAGTTGACAGGGTCAGCCTCTTGCCCCCAACAATCTCGGTCCTCATTTTACCAACCTTGGAAGGATGGAAGGATGAGGAAGCCTTGAGCCTGGTGAGATTCGTACTGTTGGTAGTTGGCAGAATTAGTCTGCAATACTGCATTCTAACCACTGTGCTGCATGGAAGGAAAAGGAGGAAGGAAGGAAGATAGCAATATGCCGCTTCACACTGCTTTACAGCCCTCTCTAAGTGGTTTATGGAGTCAGCCTGTTGCCCTCAACAATCTGGGTTCTCATTTTGCCCACCTCGGAAGGATGGGAGGCTGAGTCAACCTTGAGCCTGGTGGGATTCGAACTGCCAAATTGCAGGCAGCCGGCAGTCAGCGGAAGTTGCCTGCAGAATTAATTTCCAGACTGTTGGGCAAAGCAATCAGTGCCTGGAGAAACACTTTTGGGAAACTTTCCAAGTCTAATTGTAGGCTCTATTCTGCATGGGGTGTGGGTGTGTGTGTGTGTAAGAGGGAAAACCCGAGGGAAGCGGGTAACCCTCAGCTTCTGTAATTGCTGCCAGGAGAGGGAGGAGAGGGAGCAGGATTGCTCCCCATAGTGGTTTCATTCATGCCACTCTTGCCCATGCAGCACACCTTTGTGGCATCTCTCACTGAGTCTGGCTGGGTGGATGCCAGCTGGTTCTTGGGAGGGCCCAAACTGGGGGGAATGAGGCCCCAAATGGTGTTCTGGTTCAGGATCCAAGGTGATTGATTCTCACCTGCATGATGGAGTCTGCAAGTGTGCCGCAGCAGAAAGTCTCTGTTTCACCCCTTGGGTAAATGATGGCTTCGTGCTGGGATGCATGGCGAGGAAAAATCTGTGGACAGAAGAAAGAGGCAGCCCCGGGTTTCTCAGTGGGAACCAGCCAGACAAAGTGATCAATTTCTAAAAGATGAAGCACTGGTAGGAGAGAAAGAGAGAGAGAGAGAAATTCAAGCACAGAAATAAAAACGAGGCAGCACAACAAATCAGTATAGCGAATCTCCCTGGCTCCCTGTACAAATTTGCCAGTAAAAATGCCTTTAAAAAACAAAACAAAGAACCCTTGGCTGTTGAAGAGAAGTAATGGTTGTAAACAAAAGGAGGAAAAGAACTCGGGAGGGAATCCGGGGAGAGACTGTTTGTTAGGGCACCACTGGGGCAAAAATCTTGCAAAATATCTGACCTTTTTCAAGTCTGCCCAACCCTGGATCCCTTCTTTGGAGGGGAGAGGGAAGAGATGCCAGAAAATGCCTGGAGCTCATTAAATTAAGCTTAAAGTAATCCAGTACAGTTGACAGGAGCATTCCACATGGAACAGGAACAGGAATAAAATAGTTTGAAGGGACTTTGGAGGTGTTCTAGTCTAACCTGATGCTCAAGCAGGAGACCCTATACCATGATGGCAAACCTATGGCATGCATGCCAGAGAAGGCACACAGAGCCCTCTCTGTGGGCACAGGTGCCGTTGCCAGCTGCTCTTCAGGTTTTTGGCACGTGCATGTGCACCGGCCAGCTGGTCTTTGTATGCACTGGAAATCCTGAGATCAGCTGGCTGGCACGTGCACGCACCAGCTGACCTGCTGATCTTTGGGTTTATGGCACACACGAAGACCAGCTGGCTGGCATGCATGCACACAATGGAAACCAAAAGAGTAGCTGGTGACACAGAAGGAAAGCTGAAAACCAGCTGGCCAATGTGCATGCGCATGCCAGAAACCCGAAGACTAGCTGGCTACCATGCACATGCGCGTACTGTCCAGATGTTCTTTGAGTTTCTGGCATGCATGCACGTTCCAGTTTGGGCACTCGGTGCCAAAAAGGTTTGCCATCACTGCCCTCTACCATTCTGGACAAATGGCTGTTGTCATGCCCCAGTTGGAATCTGATTCCAAGGGAGAGGTGGAACAGCTGACAGGGAATGGGAGTGTGGCTCCGGTGGCTGTGGAGGAAACTGGGGAACCAGTTGGTGAAACTGGGGAAGGGCACAGGCTGGCTGGGCACTCAGAGGAAGACCCAGGCCCACCCCCTCTTCATCCTAGGGCATGCAGGGAGGAACAGAGAAAGGAGCAACATGAGTTTCATGCCTTATGGGGGAGGAAAGGGCCCTGATCCCCTTCATGGGCTGCAGCTGGGAAAACTGTTCAAAAGGACAAACTGCACATGGCAAAGTTGCTGGAAGCAAAGCGTGCATTATCTTTGTCGAGGCTTTATCTGGGTTTTGGCGTCCTCCCAACTGTGTGTGCCTTGTTATCTTTTGGAAGTCTGCAAATCCTGGTCAGTCGTGTCAATTACTTCAGTGTGGTTTGTGTTGTTGTTTTTTATTTCTACTTTATCTGTATTTTGGGTTTGGACTGCATTTCGTCCCTTTGTAGACTGTTTTTGGAAGAGTTTGATCTCCTGTAGAGGATAATTGGACATTGTGGGCCAGGTTGGAGGCATTAAAGGGAATTTATCTACTTTGGTGACTTTGTTATTTTTGTGCCATGCCCCTGGCCATCACAGCTGTCTTGTCACTTCTTAAACCTCCCCCCCCTTCCCACTCACTTCTGGAGATGCTTTTCACTTTTTAAAAATATATATAATATTCAGACAGAAAGGGAAAAGATGTGAAGAAAGAAAGAAAGAGACTATCCATCCCACTTAAATTAATTAGCAAAGAAAGACTCCTGGCTCATTCTTTTTTTCTTCCAAGAGTAGACTTTACTAAAGAATAAAGTGATTGCAAAGGCAGAATCTGTCAACTTGGCAGGGAAAAGATGCAGTTGAGTTCCCCCCTTTTCCCTGGCCACCCCCTGTTATCAATCAATGTCCAATTAGAAGTTATTGGATTGTTTAGGAAACAGACTCCATGTCCTTCCTTCTCCATCTCCTAATTTTTTTAGCTGACCTTGGGCTGGATTGGTGCAGCTCACTGTGTGATGACCCAAAGGCAGGGGTGGGATTCAAATTTTTTCACAACTGGTTCTGGGGTGTGGCTTAGTTGGTGAGCAAGGCTTGGTGGTCATGTGACTGGCTGGGTGTGGCCAACTCAACATCACTCACATTGAGGCACGCATCTCCTTGCCTGGCCTCTCATGACTGTGGGGATGCTGCAACAGTTGTAAGTATGAAAAATGGTCATGTCACTTTTTTCAGTGCCATTGTATCTTTGAATGGTCATTCCACACAAGCAAAGTACCAGCAAAGGAGGGGAAAAAATTCCAGAGAAGTTCCTGAGACAGAAAGTCTAGTCCTGCCAAGAATGTAAGAAGGGTTAATAGAGAGGCAGTTTCTGTAAGCAACCCCAGAATGTTTCCTTCCTGCCTTCCTTACAGGATTAGGCCAGGAATTTCTTCTAACAACCGGTTCTCCAAACCACTTAGAATGTTAACAACTGGTTCTAGCGAATAGGTGCGAACCTGTAGAATCCCACCCCTGCCCAAAGGGGCGTGGCACAAAGGCACCACAGATAATCAGTAGGAGTCCCTTTATTAGCTCCAACTTTGCCCCCAATGTCCTGGTTACCTTCTGGCTGGAGAAAAACTCTTTCAGGAACAGCCTTTGGCTGCAAAGAATCAAGTCCAAAAGGTAGTCAACAAAAACTGGAACTATAAGTCCAATCAAGGAAAAATGAGATAATGAGTTTGGCAGGGCAAGAGAAGGAATTCCAGATGAGAAGGAACCGCAGTAATTCAAGTTGGGAAGACACCAGGAACATAGATAAGTAAAGTCAACACAAGATAAACTCACATTTGTTCCCAGCAGATGCTGTACTCAGCATGCACTTCTTTTAAACTCTCATTCCCAGGTGTGGCTAATGAAGGGAATCAGGGCCCTTTCCTCCCCCGTAAGCCATTCAATCCATGTTGCCCTCTTCTCTGTTCCTCACTGCATGCCCTAGAACAAAAAGGGGGTGGGCCTGGGTCTTCCTCTGAATTCCCTCTCCCTTGTTCTACCTCTTCCCTGCTCTGCCCAGCCGGACTTTGACTTTCCCTAGTTTCTCCACAGCCAACGGAGCCTCACTCCCACTCCCTGTCAGCTGTTCATCTTCCTCCTTGGATTCTGACTCCGACAGGGGCATGACACACTCAACTTACAATTTCCATTTGATGACTAAATGAAGTTACAATGGCACTGAAAAAAGTTATGACCATTACTGAGTCATGGTGGTACAGTGGTTAGAGTGCAGTGCTGCAGGGTACTTTTGCTGACTGCTGGCTGCCTGCAATTTGGTAGTTCGAATCCCACCAGGTTGACCTTCCATCCTTCCAAGGTGGGTAAAATGAGGGCCCAGATTGTTGGAGGCAAGAGGTTGACTCTGTAAAATTCTTTAGAGAGGACTGGAATGCTCTGCGAAGTCTAAGGGCTGTTGCTATTGCTATTTTTCACACTTATGACTGCTTTATCATCCTATGATAAAGATTCAGGTTTGGGGCAATTTCTACTCATGAGTTTGGCCAAAGTCAGCCAGCTGGAGAGAGCTGGGAGCTTGTTCTGACCCAACCTGGTTCCAAGAGAGCAAACATAAGACAAAGGCAGCCACTGCCACCTTTTAAGGGTTAATCCACGAATTCTGTTTCTTCACAGATAAAAAAACTGCTTCCAACTAATTAGCTCTGACAAGAAAGAGCCTTGCCAAGTTGTTTTTCAAGGCTGCCAAAAACCCACAGATAAAAAGTAATTTACAAGGGTTTTCAAATACTAACTATAATGTCCATGAGGCTAGTTTCAGAGCGTCGTTGCCTTCTGCAAAGAACGCTTTTTCAAACCTGGCTTTTATCCTCTTGAGGGAGGGGCCATTACCTTGCAGCCTTACTCCCGAGTGGCCCGTGCTGTTGTAGCTGCACTTTCCTACGAGCAGTCCTGCGTGTATGCACACTTGGCACAGGCTCCTTGGGAGCATCCTCATCACTGCTGCCGGCCCCCACAATCTCTGAAGGCAGCAGTCCACTCCCTAATGGTCCTGGCCCCTCATCTGAGTCCCCGCTCTCCTCCACCATCCACACCTGCTGCTGGCTAACCACAACAGAGCTTTTCATTGGGACCTGTTTTGGTACTTTGTAAATTTGAGCTTTCAGGGAAGCTCCAGAGTGGTGGAGAAATGTGGCATGGAAAAAATTTCATCCAGAAGTGGGAAAACAGTTGCCACTTTCAGTAATCAGGTAAGTGAGAAATATCAGCATAAGCAATTCAGAAGCTGTCCTTCAGAAGCTCAAGAACAAGGCGTTCCTGGGAAATGGATGAATTCATTTATTTATCAAGTGTTGTGACTCGGAGGTTTGAGCCTGCTCTGTTAGAAGACACAGACTTGAGCAATGAGGAAGAGGAGGATTTGACCTTGAGGTTTGAGTCTGCTTTGCTGGAGGACACAGACTTGAGCAATGAGGAACAGGAGGATTTGGCTCTGAGGTTTGAGCCTACTTTGCTGGAGGATTTGGAATTGCCTTCCTCCCCAGGACCTTCCTCTCTGGTTGTGCCTCAGGTGTCGGCAGATAATCAGGAGAGTGTAGCGGAGCCTCTGGCTGAGGATCAAACTGAGGAATGTTGGTTTGATGCGAGGCAAAGATGCAGGCATAGGCGTGAGATGCAACGCAGAAGGAAAGGACAAATCAGGGATTGAGATGAGAGACTGACACGCCCATCAGGGAATAAAAGTGGGCGTGTTAGCTCTGGATTCTCGTTCGGGACAACTTGTTAATTTGGGATAGAAGCTTTGACAAATTCTGTGTGTGGCGTTTGCCTGTGATTTATGTTCTTGCTTTATTATCAGACTTGGCAGGCAACTTGTGGGAGACTGCCAAGGACTTCTCCAGCCAAAGGAATTTAACCCTGTCATTACTGGTCTTGTCTGCTTGTTTATATTCCTTTGGAAACTTGGACTGTCACCTCGTGGGCACAGGTGAGACATAACAATCAAGTATGCATCCATGACAGCTTACCACAAAAGGAAACAAATACAACCATTGCAAGATCAGCAGATTAAAGTAAACAAATTACAATAATTAAAAAAACAATGCTAATAAATCAATTGATAAATTAACATCCAGTTCCAAATTGCATTCAGTCAAGGCCTGAAACTGCCCCATTCCTCCCCAGTCTTGTTCTTTCTTCTGCAGTGTGATGACCAGACAGAGGACACAGGCAACTTCTGCAGGGAGGGTGTTCCAAAGTGTGGGAGCCATGATGGAATTTCCCTGCCCCCCCCATGTAATAATGAGGGAGCACAGGTGGTTCTTCTCAGGAGGGTTTACTTGGATGGGTCAACTCTAGTTGGAGGAGTTGGGCTGAAAATTCATAGCTTCCCAGGATACATACAGTGTTGTAAATCTAAAATATGGAACATGGTAGAAAATACTTCCTGATGTGGGATCTCAATCAATCAGTCTGTCAACATCCAGCTCGAGAATCCAAATAGTTTCACTCTTGGCACAATCAGAATGGAGCTGTAAGGGATTTTGGATGTCTTCTAGTCCAACCCCCTGCTCAAATGGGAGACCTTATATCAGGGGTCCCCAAACTTGGCAACCTTAAGACTTGTGGACTTCAACACCCAGAATCTTTCAGCCAGCTATGCTGTTCAGTCTCTTCTTAAAAAATTCCAGTAGTGAAGCATCCATAACTTATGGAGGCCAGCTGTTCCACTGGTGAATTGTCCTTACTGTTAGGAAGCTTCTCCTTAATTCCATGTTGCTTCTCTCCTTGATTAGACAGCCACATGTCAATGGGATGTCATATTTGGAATACTGCGTCCAGTTCCTGGTCACCATGATACAGAAAAGGTCCTGAGGTCCTAGAAAGAGTGCAGAGATGAGCAACAAAGGTGATAAGTGGGCTGGAGGCTAAACTGTATGATGAAGAACAGTTGAAGGAACTAGGTATCTGTAGCCTAAGAGAAGACTTGAGTGAGACCTGACGGCACTTGAAGATGTGTCACAGGAAAGAGGGCATTGATTTATTCTCAAAGGGCAGGACAAAAAGCAATGGATGGGAGATCATTTATGGGGGATTCACCCTGAATATAAGGAAGAATTTCCTGACAGAACAATTAATCAATGGAACAGCTTAGCTCACCTTCTGAACTTGTGGGTGCTCCATCGTTGGAGGTTTTCAAGAAAAGATGGGACATTCATTTGTCTGGCATAGTATAAGGACTCCTGCCTTGGACAGGTGGTTGGACTAGCAGACCTCGAAGGTCCCTTCCAGCCCTATGTTAGGCGACCATCATTCCTTGCTGAGAGATTATGTGGGTATTTGAACGCCAAAGTTTTTTTAAAAAAAGCTTCATTCTTTTCTCTCTTTTCAGTTGTTTTTAAAATAATGAAAGCACAACTTTCGCTTCCCTAATGTGTCGCACAATTGCCTGCACAATGCTGATTTTCGTAGCTGTAGACACATCATACCATCTGAATATCTTTTCCCAAGGCCTTCATTACAGACACATTGAATATCACACAATTTTGGGGGGTCTTTTACCAGCTCTATTGTAACTGGCTTTTGTAGCTAACAGATATTATAGAAGTCTGTGTCTGTGGTGTTTTTCTCTCTCCTTTTTGAGTTAAATGTACAGAGATTTGCATTCTCAGAAATTCAGAAACTCTGCTGCCCTGCTTCCCGCTCCCATATGCACATACAACAAGAATTCTTCAGATGTTTATTCAATCCTCCCACTCTAAAACAGGTCCTCAGAAGGCACCCCTGTTGTGCAGGTCCGGATTTTGAACTCAGCATGGCAAGAGTCTCTGGGTAACCAAATCCAAAAGGCACACACAAAGTTCAGGAAAGCAGTCCATGATTCAGATGGGTCAGGATATAGGGCACAAGCAGACATGGCATGGACCTGGGCACATTGCTCCAGCAACACTCAGGTCCTGGGTGGGATCAATAGCCCTTAGACTTAAATACCACTTCACAGTGCTTATAGCCCTCTCTAAGCAGTTTACAGAGTCAGCATATTGCCTCCCAATAGTCTGGGCCATCATTTTATCCATCTTGGAAGGATGGAAGTCTGAGTAAACCTTGAACCGGTCAGAATCGAACTCCTGGTAGTGGGCAGAATTGGCCTGCAATACTGCTTTCTAACCACTGCACACCATGGAAGGAAGGAAGGAAAGAAGGAAGGGAGGGAGGGAGGGGGAAAGGAACAATAGCAATAGCCCTTGGACTTATATACCGCTTCACAGTGCTTTCCAGCCCTTTCTATGTGGTTTACAGAGTCAGCATATTGTCCCCCAACAATCTGGGTCTTCATTTTGTTGACCTTGGAAGGATGGGTCAACCTTGAGCCAGTCAGAATCGAACTCCTGGCAGTGGACAGAGTTTACCTGAAATCCTGCACTCTAACCACTGCACCATCACAAGTGCAGCCCTTCATGAGAGGTGAGGTTGCCTCCTCGTGAGTAGCCTGGCCGATTAGCACTGTGTCTGTCTCCTCTCTGTCCTATGTGTTCTTAGATCAGGAGGAGGTGTGAACTCTCCTCTTTCTCATTGCTCATGGCCGGCAGCTTCTCCTGCTCCTCACCTGGCCAACTTGCTGCAGCTGTGGGCTTACCTGCTCAGCCTCAGCCCATCACTGGTCCCATCCAGCCCAACAGAGGCTGCTTCATCATCACTCTCTGAGCCCTGATCCTGACTGACTTGGCTCTGTGCTTTCCTCTGCTGACTCAAACTTGGCCTCCTCCTCTGAGTTCATGTCCAGAGAGGGGTTCGGCGGCAGATCCATGATAGAAATCTGGCTATGCCTGACCCACCATCAATTGTACTGAATTCTTGTCAGGCATTCCTGACTTTGTAGTTGAGAGTGGTGTAGTAGCCTACAGGTGGAGCTCTCACCTCACAATCAGGAGGCTTTGAGTTTGATCCTAGGAAGAGGCAGAGATTTCTCTCTCTAGGCACACTGAAAATATAGCCGCTGAACAAAAGTCTGCATTAGTGACAGGAAGGGCATCCGGCCATTAAAACTCTGCTAGTTCCATTCAGTTGCCCAGACTCCACCCCGCAAGGGACTATGGGGTTGTTAAAAGGAAATAATGATGACTCCTGAATTTGTGCTTGAACTTCATCATTTCAAATGAAGTTTCACTTCCAGATGGACCCTCCTGTTCTGACCAAGGCTTCCAAGACCGTAATTAAGCACACGCTTAGTTAAAACAACTCTGTTCATTCCCAGTCTGTAATGAGTCCCAAACAGTCCCTCGAGATAAGCACCCACCTTTCTCTCCTTTGAATTGCTGCCAATAAGTAAAATGCCAAATGAACTGTAAAAAACCAACTGAAGTACAAAGTCCACACAGAACTTCAAGCTTTAATCCAAACAGAGCGAATGACTTTGCTTCCTGCAAAGGTTTCATCATCTTAGTCTGACTTTTATCCCTTATGGGAGCGGCCAATCACCTCCCAGCCTTACTCCCAAATCGCCCCTTTTGTCTAAGCTGCTCTGGCCTTCTAGCAGCCCTGTGCACATGTGCACTGGGAACAGGTTCCCCTGGGTCCTCTGCCTTGCTGCTGCCAGACTCTGGAGGCTCCGGAGTCAGCATCCCATTCCAGATGGTCCTGGCCCCATCTCTGCATTGGACGCAGGACCCTCATCTGAGTCCTCTCCCGACTTCTGGACTGGTCCCCGTTCTTCCTCACTGTCCGATTCACTGCCGTCTGCACAGGTTGCCGGTGAACCACAACAACTCCCTCTCTTGTGCTTACCACCCACTGGAAAGACCCAAGCTTTCCTTTTGCAAGGGAAAACATTTCTAAAAGGCAGGTGCAAAAATGCATATGAGAACCAGAACGGGGGCTCAGTGTTGAATTTTGCCCCTTAATTTGAAACAACTCCATGCCTACATTTGAGAGCTGTTCCAGTTTTCGAAATGATATCTCTTTACCATAAAAAAAGCATGGGAAGTAATGAATCAACCCTTGATGAAAAATGACCAAATCATGGGCCCTGAATGAGGAAGCATTCAGAATATATTGCCAACGCTGTTGGCAGCCTGATTGGTAGCAGCCAAATCAGCAGAGTTTTATGGTAACACGAAGACAAAAGAAACCTTCAGTAATTTATGCATTATGTAACACATAAAACAATCATATTACAGCCCAAAGTTCCACAATGTGTTCTACTTCATCTGCTTTTGGCAGATACAAATACAGATGCGTGTAGAAGGGAGAAAGAGGTAAACATTGGAATAAAAATGCAATGAAATGGAAAATGTACAATCTGTGACAATCCAATTATTACTTAAATGTATACAAAATAAACACTTGACACCATCCACAATAGTGGTAATTGGTGATAACAGAGTAATTTTAGCAGTGCTAAAGCAATTAACACCTGCGGAGGGACCAGAAGTGATTGTTTCTATCCTAGCCCAAATTAATAGAATCAAACTTTTTTATTAGTTTTTTAGCTGGAATTTAAGATGAAGAAATGGGGCCGTTAGCAGGTTAATTGTGTGCTTTCATCCTTCCGCAGATGTGGCTCCTCTGAAGAGGAACGGTGCTGGAGTGTTGCTGCTCAGCTGGGTGGGGCTGTGGAGACTCTCTCTGGATCCAATTCCAGGGGAAAACATTAAGAGCTGAAGGCGACATCTTCCATTCTGAAAAAGGGCTTGGAGATTTTGTCCAGCTGTTTGGGGCTCGCTGAGGAAGAGACTTCAATTGTTGAGTTGATGGCAGCTTCGTTTTGTGGCAGAGCAGGAGAAAATGGCAGGGGTCACAACTTCTGAATGCTTGCATTGACCCAGCTTCAAATGTTCCTGTGCTGCAACCAGTTTTGGTCACCATGCTACAAAAAAAAAAATATTGAGACTTTGGGAAAAAAAAGTTCAGAAAAGAGCAACTAAGATGATCAAAGTGACTAAACCATATGAAGAACGGCTGCAGAATTTGGATTCGGCTCATCTAAAGAAAGGAAGATTTAGGGGTGATATGATAGCAGTCTTCCAGTATTTGAGGCTGTCACAAAGAAGAGGAGGTCAAATTATTCTCCAAAGCACCTGAAGGCAAAACAAAAAATGGTGTTTGGAAATTGCTCGAAGAGAGAAGCAACCTGGAATTAAGGAGAAACTTCCTAACAGTGAGAACAATCAGTGGAACAGCTGGCCTCCAGAAATCGTGGGTGCACCACAGGGGTGGGATTCAAATTTTTTAACAACTGGTTCTGTGGGTGTGGCCTAAATTGCAGGTGTGGCTTGGTGGTCATGTGACTGGGTGCGTATGGCTTCTATATAAATATAAATATTGATGTAAATGTTGCTTTTTTAATAAAAAAGAGCAACTTTTACCCCAAATCAGGCAAAGTAGGCAGGCAGATTGAGTTGCTCACAGAATTACAGATTCACTTAGAGATCTATCTATCTGCAATCGGCTACCTGAGTCTGCACTGAAAAGTAGAAGCTTCAGTCCTAAGGAAGGTTCGGCTCTGATTTTAGATTAGCTAGAGAGCAAGAAATCCAAGGATTTCCTGCTTTCCAACTAATCTAAATCTCCCGGCACAGCGGAATAACTGATGGTCGAGGGAAAAAAAGGAAAAATAGCAACTTACCAAACCAGGCAAATTGGATGGCTCGTATGCCAGGTAAGAAGTGAGTGGGCGGAGAGGGGCGGAGCCAGCCAGTGAAGAGATTTTCTGGTTCTCCAAACTGCAGACAATCATACCGCGCGTGTGCAGCGTTTGCAAGAAGTCATCAGCTGTGCCACCTGGACAGCTGAGAAGCACTGTGTGCGAGTGTGCAGCATTTGAAAATCCTCTTGTTGAAAATCCACTCAAGCAGGGAATAAAGGACAGCCTAGCGCCCGGGCAGGCGGGTGGGCCAAACACTGAACCGGTTCGGTGTCAGTTGCTCTTTGCAGCTACTGGTTGTATAGAACTGGGCCAAACTGGTAGCATCCCACCCTTGGCGCACCATCGCTGGAGGTTTTTAAGAAGAGATTAGACAGTCACTTGTATCTCCTATAAAGGAAAGTGGTGCACGAGTTTCCCCTTGACTCTCAAATTGATTTCTCTTTGCCAAAGAGGGCAGCCTGCCATGCAGAATAAGCAAGAAGAGAGAGCCCAAGGCTGACTTGCTCCCAAGGCCTCTGGGAAGCTTTTGTTCTGCATCTGCACTCTTCTTAGGAATCGGGGTGCTGGGCATCTCCTACTTTGGGTTCCCCATTTCCAGTCAAGGCTGTGAGGAGCTTTGTGACTTGATTTAGCACTGCAAAAAACACCATTCAATCAGATTGGTCGAGTCACCATCATGACTTACAACTGTAACAGACATAACTCGAGAATTAGCTGTATCTTAACAACCTGTCCAAGTTTCTGTCTCCCCTTATAGTAAAGGAGAGCAAGGCCAGAGTCTGATTGTTTAAAAACTTCTTCTTCTTGCCTTCTGTTCTGACCTAGGCTTCCTTAGAAAGCATAAAGCACAATCTCAGTCCCAGCAAAACCTTTTTTATTTCCACGGCTGTGAATTACATTCATTCCCAGCCTGCAAGGCTTCACAAACAGTCTTTCAGGGGAATGTTCATAAACACCCACCTTATTGCACTTGGAATGCTGCCAGAGAACGAACTGCCAGATGCAGGCCAAGGCCAAACTTGACACAGAGTCAAACAGAACTTTTCAAAGCTTGAACCCACCTGATGAACTAATTGCTTCCTGCAAAAGCTCACATCCCATTTGCTCCTCTTTTATGTCCTATGGGAGGGGCCAATCATCTCCGAGGTGCGGCCTTACTCTTGAGTCGACCCTGCTTTCTCAATTATTCTTTTCTTCTGGCAGCCCTGCGCATGCGCAGGCTGGGAACCGGTTCCAGAAACTCCTCTGCCTCCCTGCTGTCTGAGTCTGAAGGCAGCTGATGACTGCCAGCCTGCCCTGGCCCCATCTCTTCCCCTGATGCAGAGCCCTCGTCCGAGCCTTCCTCAGCCTCCAAGACTGGCCCAAGTTCCTCCTCAACCTCCTTGCTACTGACTGACTCTGCTGCCAGCTGTCAGCCGCCGGCAGGCCAGGGCTGGCTAATTAAGCCTCCTCAAGTCCTCTGTTATGCCTTCCCCAACATCACCTCTCCTTCCTTTACATCTTTATGCAAACTCTGTTAAGTTTGTGTTCAGAGGATGTGCTGTCATTTTTTAAAATTATGACTTAATCCTCTCCATCTCAAATGATCCATCTATTAAAATACTGAAGTTTGCTGATGACACAACAGTGATTGGTCTTATTCGAGACCACAATGAATCTGCATACAGATAGGAGGTTATATAACTTGCCTCGTGGTATAACTGGAACAATCTGGAACTGAACACACTCAAAACCATAGAAATGGTGGTAGACTTTAGAAGAAACCCTCCCATACTACCACCTCTTACAATATGAGACAACACAGTATCAACACTAGAGACCTTCAAATTTCTAGGTTCTACTATATCACATGACCTAAAATGGACACCTAACATCAAAAACATCATCAAAAAAGCACAACAAAGAATGTTCTTTCTGCGCCAACTCAGAAAGCTCAAACTGCCCAAGGAGCTGCTGTTCCAGTTCTACAGAGGAATCATTGAGTCTATTATCTGCACCTCTGTAACTGTCTGGTTTGGTTCTGCAACCCAACAGGACAGACAGAGACTTCAGAGGATAATTAGGACTGCAGAAAACAACAATGGCTACCAACCTGCCTTCCATGGAGAACCTGTATACTGTACAAGTCAAAAAGAGGGCTGTGAAAATATTTACAGACCCCTCACATTCCGGACATAAACTGTTTCAACTCCTACCTTTAAAATGATGCCATAGAGCACTGCACACCAGAACAACTAGACACAAGAACAGTTTTTTCCCCGGAAACCATCACTCTACTAAACAAATAATTCCCTCAACACTGTCCAACTATTTACAAAATCTCCACTACTATTACTATTAATCTTCCCATCACTCCTTATCACCCATCCCCTCCCACTTGTGAATGTATGACTGTAACTTTGTTGCTTGTATCCTTACGATTTTTATTGACTGTTTCCTAATATGATTTGATTGCTTATTGTATCCTATGACTATCATTAAGTGTTGTTAAGTACTGATCATGGGTCGGAATAAATGGAGACAGCCTCTGAACGGTGAACTTTCAGCTCTTTATTTGCATAGTGACTTCTCAAACCAACAACAGTGAACTCTGCCTTATATAGGCAACCCTTGTAAGATTTGTCCAATAACGAAACCAACAACAGTGAACTCTGCCTTATATAGGCAACCCTTGTAAGATTTGTCCAATAACGAGCTCTGAACGTTAGCTCTTTTAAGCAATACAGATTCTCCGTTAAGGGCCAATCGGATTCCTCAGAACTAACCAATCCGATCTGGCCGCCTAACAGCCAATCAGAAGTGCAGGGCCAGAACCCTGCACTTTACCTCAAGCTCATACTTTATTAACTATGGTACATACACAACAAGTGTAATAGCTTATGATTCTCGACTCTTGACGAATGGTTCTTTTCCTTTATATATACTGAGAGTATTTACACCAAGACAAATTCCTTGTGTGCCCAAACACACTTGGCCAATAAAGATTGGCCTATTCTATTCTATTCCATTCCATTCCATTCCATTCCGTTCCGTTCCGTTCTGTTCTGTTCTTTTCTTTTCTGTTCTGTTCTATTCTATTCCTTTCTCCTTCTCTCCTCTTGGTTTTTCTACCTGAGAGTGGTAAAAAAAGATGGCGGAGTGATGGAAGCCCTGCCCTGTTTTGGCCTCAGATGTAGACTCACATCAAATAAAATGGCAGCCTTTCTATTGGGCACTTGTGGTGCCATCTTGACCTTTTTTGACCACTTCCCAGTCATGATGCCATTCTCTTAAAAAGAGTGGTATGCCACAGGAAGTGCAGGTGAGCCCTTCAGTAGCTGGAGAAGATTCCAAAGTTGCATCCCACAACAGAGTATGTGTTACATAATTGGCACCTAGTTTTGTCAAGCTTTCTAATTGTTTATTTTTTTAATGACTATATGCTATGCAAATTCAAAATACCTGATTGGTTTATTGCTTCATATATTTTGCAAATTAAAACAAAACATGGTTTAAGGGGAAACTCAACTTGTCTGACTGGCTCCTTTTGTGGCAGATACAGATTAACAGAGTTGGAAGGGACCTTGTAGGTCAGCTAGTCCATCCCCCTGCCCAAGCAGGAAACCCTATACCATTTCTGACAGATGGCAGTCCAGTCTCTTCTTGAAAGCCTCCAGTGATGAAGCTCCCGCAACTTCTGTTCCATGGGTGGATTGTTCTCACTGTCTGAAAATGTCTCCTTATTTCCAGGTTGAATCTCTCCTCATTCAGTTTCCAACCATTATTATTCCTTGTCTGGCCTTCAGATGCCTTGGAAAATAGCTTGAGCCCTTCCTCCTCTCTGGGGCAGCCCCTCAAATATTGGAAGGCTGCCCTCCTGTCTCCCCTGGTCCTTCTCTTCCCTAGACTAGCCAGGCCCAGTTCCTGCAACCGTTCATTGTATGTTTGAGCCTCCAGTCCCCTCATCATGTTGGTTGCTCTTCTCTGCCCTCTTTCTGTAGGTCTGGCTGGATCTGGAAATGTTCCTTGTCTGAGACTTTTGTCCTGACAGTGCCAAGATGGAGCCTTGGCTGCTTGGCTACAGACCTATTCTCCAAACCTGGGAAGCACGTCTGGACAGCCTCTTCTGGCCACAGAGCCCTGGCCTGAGGAGAGACATGTTTCTGATTGATTCTGTCGTGTCCGGAAATAGGCTCAGAGTCGGTGACTTTCAGTAAAAGCTCTTTATTTTTAACAAGTGAACCGAACCGGCAAAAGGCAAAAAGCCTGCAGCTTTTATACCCTTTTGCCGCGGCGGCCGCGGCCAATGGCAGCGATTCAAGTCTCCCGCTCTTGGTTTGCACCAATCACGGGAGACTTCAATCGGGCCAATCGGCGCGGCTCGCCTGGCCAATCAGAAATCCCCGCGCCTTAGCCAATCAAGGCACGGGGATTTCGAGTAGTCCATTTTAATACATAACACCCCTCCCCTCTTGGTATGGTCCCTCACGTGGTGTAGTCACGCAGGTAGGCGGGGCTCCGTCGGGTCCTAGTTAACCTGCGCAACTCACTTTCTTGTTGTAACTCGGCCGGAGCGGTCATCTTTCTGGCTGCTCCTGCCTCTGTGAGAACCGGCTGGATGATCGGGCCGGTTCTCTCGCCGTGGCTCCCGCCTGGGCCTACCGGGTCGGTTGAGTCACGGATTTCGCCGCTCCCACTTGGCTTCTCCGAGTCGGTAGAGTTGGCCAGACGGCTCTTCTCCGGATGGGACTCGCGAAGACTGCGTTCCGGTGAGTTTTTCAGTTTTATTTTTTCTTGCGGTTGTTTTACCGGGTATTCCCTCCCCCCTTGGTTCGTGTCTTGGGGGTTGAGGTCAGTCATTGCTCGTGACCTTAGCTGGTCGATATGTCGTTTCCAGGCTCGCCCATCGATGGTTTGGAGCCGGTACGACCGAGGACCCGTGACTTGTGTTATGACGGCTGGGATCCATAGGGGGTCCCCCGTCATGTTTTTGGCGTAGACTAAGTCGCCTGGTTCGAAAGTCCGGTACCTGGAGCTGGAGTCCGGTGGCCGCTCCGGGTTATAGGTCGGGTGTAGACGGTCGAGTGGGGACCGCAGCTTCCTGCCCATCAGGAGCTCTGCAGGGCTTTTGTTAGTTGTGGTATTTGGCGTGATGTGCTGTATGAAGAGTAGTTTGTTGATTTTATCGTTGATCTCCCCGTGGTCCATTTTCTGGAGGGTCTTTTTTGTAAACTGGACCATCCGTTCCGCCCTACCGTTCGCCACCGGATGCGCCGGTGCTGTCAATGCGTGGCGGATGCCCTTTTCTGCCAGGAACCGTTCGAAGTCGATGGAGGTGAATTGGGGCCCATTGTCTGAGACGATGACGTCTGGGAGGCCGTGTGTGGAAAACAGTTTGCACAGTTCTTTTATGACAGCCTCTGTGGTGGTGGATTTCATGTCAGCCACCTCCAACCAATTTGAGTATGCGTCGACTGTGATTAGAAAAGTGTGTCCATTTGTGGGGCCAGCAAAGTCTAAATGTATTCTGGACCAGGGTCCCCGTGGTGTTTCCCAGTCCCGGATAGGTGCTGCGGGTGGGCTGGATCTGGTCTCCTGGCACCGGTGGCATTTGGCGACCCACGCTTCAATTTGTTTGTCCATCCCTGGCCACCAAGCATAACTCCTGGCCAGGGCTTTAGTCCTGACGATGCCAGGATGACCCTCATGTAACATCTCTAGGACCCTGTTTTGCAATTTGTCCGGAATTACCACCCGATCACCCCACAGGATACATCCTCTTAACAGTGAAAGTTCAGTCTGGCGCTGCCGGAATGTTTTAAAAGTCTCGTCTTTGTCTTTTTCCGGCCAGCCTTTTTCTAACCAATGTAAGATTTGTGCCAAATGCCTATCCCTAATGGTTTCTCTGGCAATGTCAGATGCGGTTATGGGCAAATTCTCAATACTCAGGGTGTTTGTTGTTGGTGCGGGGTCAGGGTCAGAGTCCGGCAAGGGCGAGCGGCTTAAGGCGTCCGCGTGCGAAATTTTCTTACCTGGCTTGTGCAGCAGTTCGTAGCTGTAGGCTGCCAGGAATTCAGACCATCTTGTCATGCGGGGCGACAAGATGTTTGGTGTGGCACGGTTTCCAGCGAGGATGCCCAGCAATGGTTTATGATCAGTCACTATTTTGAATGGGCGGCCGTATAGGTACTCAAGGAAACGCTTAACGGCGGCAACTATAGCCAAAGCTTCTTTGTCCAGCTGGCTATAGTTCCACTCCGGTTTAGTCAAAGTTCTGGAGAAAAATGCGATAGGTGCTTCTCTCTGGTCTGGGAGGGTATGGCTGAGGACAGCGCCGACGCCGAAGGGTGATGCGTCGCAAGTGACAGCTAAGGGCAAGGTCTCACTGAATTGCATCAGAACGGCGTCGGAGGTGAGGAGATCCTTGGTTTTTTGAAAGGCGGCTTGCTCTCGTCTCCCCCACGTCCAGGATGCCTTCTTGTCCAGGAGTCTATGTAAAGGTTCCGCCGCCGTTGCCTTTTGAGGTAGGAAGACATTATAAAAGTTAAGCAAGCCTAGGAACGCTTGTAGATCTGTTTTGGACTTCGGGGTGGGGGCTTCCTTGATGGCTTTCACCTTTTTAGTTGTAGGATGGATGCCCTGGCGGTCTAGGAGGTAGCCCAAAAATTCTATTTGCTCTGTACAAAGTTGGCATT
The DNA here is from genome assembly GCA_033807585.1 of Hydrophis major. Taxonomy (NCBI): domain Eukaryota; kingdom Metazoa; phylum Chordata; class Lepidosauria; order Squamata; family Elapidae; genus Hydrophis; species Hydrophis major. The sequence goes on from CM066339.1 coordinate 15,039,630, forward strand.
TTTCGCGTTTGACTTTAAGTCCTGTTTCTTTAAATTTTGTTAAGACTTGTCTTAGTCGGTTTTCTATTTCTGCTTCGTTTGGCGCCGCCACTAACACGTCATCGAAATAGGGCACCACCCCCTTGATGCCTTGTAGTAGACGTTCCATCAGGCTCTGGAAGATGCCTGGTGCCACGCTGACTCCAAATTGGAGTCTGTTACACTTGAAGGCCCCCCGGTGTGTCACAATTGTTTGGGCTTCCGCTGTTTTCTCGTCCACAGGCAGTTGTTGGTATGCTTGGGCGAGGTCGAGTTTGGCAAAAAAATTTCCCCCTCCCAGTGAGTGCAGTAAATGTTGCACTATTGGGACTGGGTAGGCACTTTGCTGTAGCGCGCTGTTTAGGGTGGCCTTATAGTCCCCGCAGATTCTCACGGACCCGTCTGGTTTTATTGGGGTCACTATAGGGGTCTCCCATCTGGCGTGGTCTATCGGTTGTAATACCCCTTGTTTGACGAGTTTGTCGATCTGCTCGTCAATTTTTGGCTTTAACGCGAAAGGTACCCTTCTAGGTTTAAGCCGCTTAGGGGGAACCCTTGGGTCTAAATCAAACGAGATAAGGGGCCCCTGATACTTGCCCAAGCCTCCATCGAAGACCTCCTGGAACTCCTGGACTAGCCGCTGTTCCCAAGCTTCAATGGAGACGTGTTTGACACCTGTCAGCGCGATGTTAAGCGGGGCGAACCATTGTAGACCCAGCAGGCTCGGGCGGTCGTGGTCGACTATTGTGAGTGGTAGTTGTTCGGTGTGGCCTTTGTAGGTTATGCTAAAGTTCTTGGTGCCCACTACCGGAACGCGATTACCTTGATAGTCTTTTATGATGATCTTTTGGGCATGCACGTTCCTTCTTTGTAGTGTAGGCACTAGTTTTTTTATTTCGCGCCATGCAATCATGGAAAGGTAGGATCCGGAATCCACTTCCATTTTGTATGGCCGGCCTTCGATGTGGACTTCTACGTATATTTTTCTGGCGCCGTCGGAGATGGCGTGGCCGATGGTCACCGTCTGGTGGGTTTCTTCTTTTCGCCGACCTTCGCCGCTTCTTTGAGATCGTTGCTTCTGGTCCCACCGACCTGCTGGTTGGCGCTCTCTGGCTCTGGGCGGGGAGCTTTCTCTTCTTCTGTCTTGCTGTTCCCATTTGGGCGGGCTGTGGGTCTTCCTCTGGCGGCAGACTCGAGCGATGTGGCCCCTTCGGTCACAATGCCTGCAGATAACGTCAAAGAATCAGCATTCTGACCTGGGGTGGTCGCCGTCGCACCCGGCGCAGTTGGTCCTCGACCTACGACCTTTCCGGCTTCTTTGGTCTCCGCGTCCCGTCTGCACGCGATGTATGTCCTCCTCGTCATCTGGCGTGCTGGAGGTTGACTGGTAATCGCCGTAGTGCGCGGTCGCTTCGTTTCTTGTGTCGGCCGACCTCGCGGGGTTGTTGTTTCCGCCCTTCGCGTCAGATCTTCGCATGGTGTCTGCTGACGTGCGGGTTGCTTCTGCGGCTGCTGCCGCGGTGAGGGCATCGGCTAGGCTGATGTCGCCTTTGGCCATAAGTCGGTTCTGGAGTGTCGAGTCCCATAAGCCTAGTACGAAGCGGTCTCTTATGAGACTGTTCAAACCTTCAAACTCGCAGAGTCCTCCTAGGCGCCGTAACTCTGCGACGAAATCGCTCAATTTTTCGTCTGGCTTCTGGTTTCGGCGGTAAAATTCGTTGCGCCATATTAGAATGGGGACCTCGGGGGCGTAATGGCGCCGCAGTATTGGTTCAAGGACGTCCCAGTCCATGGCGGTTGCGTCTGCCGGCTTGGCTAATGCCTTAGCCATCTGGAAGACCTCTGGTCCGCAGTGTGTAAGGAAGACAGCGCGTTTTAGCGGGCCCGGGGCGTCCTTCATGCCGGCACATTCTAGGTACATCCGGAACCGATCCGAATACGATTCCCAGTCCTCGGCGGCGGGGTTGAAGGGAGCGGGCGGTGCTATCTTTGCCATCTTAGTGTTGTCGCTGGTTCTTAGGTGGACACGGGGTTCGGTTCAGGGGCGAGATCCCACCCTCGTCGCCAGTGTCGTGTCCGGAAATAGGCTCAGAGTCAGTGACTTTCAGTAAAAGCTCTTTATTTTTAACAAGTGAACCGAACCGGCAAAAGGCAAAAAGCCTGCGGCTTTTATACCCTTTTGCTGCGGCGGCCGCGGCCAATGGCAGCGATTCAAGTCTCCCGCTCTTGGTTTGCACCAATCACGGGAGACTTCAATCGGGCCAATCGGCGCGGCTCGCCTGGCCAATCAGAAATCCCCGCGCCTTAGCCAATCAAGGCACGGGGATTTCGAGTAGTCCATTTTAATACATAACAGATTCCCTGCTAGCAAAGCATGTTTGCAGGAGTCGTTCATGTTAGTTTATTTGAGGGGCTGTGACAAAGAAGAGAAGGTCAACATTCTCCAAAGCACCTGAAGGGCAGGACAAGAAACAATGGGTGGAAACTGATCAAGGAGAGAAGCAACCTGGAACTAAGGAGAAACTTCCTAACAGTGGGGTCAATTAACCAGTGGAACAGGCTGCCTTCAGACATTGGAGGTGCTTTATCATTGGAGGTTTTTAAGAAGAGTCTAGCAAGGGGCTGGACTAGAAGACCTCCAAGGTCCCCTCCATCTCATTCATTCTATTCTAGTGCTGTATTACTGTAGGTACAAATTGCAGTTTCCAGGTGAGAAACACTCCTGTCCAGTCCAAATCCCAGAGAGTCCCACCAGTCTTTGTGGAATCTTAGCCTGCAAATCCCCCCCCCCCCCCATGGGGCAGGGAATATTCCTGAAGAAGGAAACAAGAACGGCTCAGGCAGACTTTTGATGGCTCTGGCCAATCAAGAATTCTTGGCAGACATGACGTCATGCCAGGAGAGGCTTCAAAAGGAGCCGGCCGCGAGGATCAGGGGCTGCTCTTTTAACTAATTGGATCCAAAGGCCACCCAGGAAAGGAGCACAAACTGCTAGGCTCAGGCATCCCCTCCAACCCATCAGCTTCCTGGGAAAGAGGGATGCTTGGGAAGATGCGAAGCAGCCTTTTATCTCATTTTTCCCTTTTATGCTGACTTCAACCTGCTGCTATACTTTTAAATAGAACAAACCCAGCAAAATCTTGCACATTTCTGGCCAAATTGGCTGCCTCCCATTGTCTGCTATTAACCACACTTTCTCCGCTAATTGGCAGGCTCTTTCCCTCTCTTGCCAAGGCCCCCTTCCCTATGGAGGCAGGTGATGGGCTCTCTCTCTGTGTGTACTTGTGCATGTGTGTGTGTGTGTGTGTGAGAGAGAGAGAGAGATAGCTGTGTTGTGCTATTTGTGTGCAGGATAGAAATGTGAGCCTTAAACACACCATCAATTCTCCTATTGTCTAAATAAGGGCTTTGCATGCCAAAGAAAACAGATCCACCCCACTGCAGATGTTCTCCAGCTATGTTATTTTGAGCCCTCTTTCACCAGAGGGGGAAATAGCAATAACCTTTTGACTTATATACAGCTTCACAGTGCTTTCCAGCCATCTGTAAGCAGTTTACAGAGTCAGCCTGTGGCCCCCAACAATCTGGGTCCTCATTTGACTGACCTCAGAAGGATGGAAGGCTGAGTCAACCTTGAATTGGTGAGAATCAAACTGCTGACAGTGACCAGAATTAACCTGCAACATTGCATTCTAACCACTGTGCCACCATGGCTCCCTCTTGAATGGATCCCCCAGAGCAAACCCTTCTTACAAGTTATAGTGGTTTTGACATTGAGAGTCCACACCTCTTAAACATAACCAGTCTGCCATCCCCCCATCCTGTGCATCCCTCATTCTTCTGGTCTTTATGGTTCCTTGTGGGGGGCATCACCAGCCATAGACTCTCTTCATGCCCTCAATAAGGCAAATTGTGGGGGCTCCACATGACAAGGATCTCACTGAGATTCAAGGTACCTGTAGCATTTTACACCCAGGTAGCTACTTTCTATTTTTTGACCTATTCTCTTGACAAGAAAGAGTGCAGAGAAGAGCAACCAGGATGATTAGAAGACTGGAGGCTAAAACATACGATGAACAGTTGCGGGAACTGGGCCTGGCTAGTCTATGGAAGAGAAGGACCTGGGAAGACATGAGAGCAGTCTTCCAGTATTTGAGGGGCTGCCACAGAGAGGAGGAGGGGGTCAAGCTATTTTCCAAGGCACCCAAAGGCCAGACAAGGAAGAATGGATGGAAACTGAACAAGGAGAGATTCATCCTGGAAATAAGAAGGAATTTTCTGAACAATCAATAATGGAACAGAAGTTGCCTTCAGAACAGGGATGAGATACAAATATTTTTACGACCAGTTCTGTGGACGTGGCTAGGTGCAAATGGCTAGGTGGGTGTGGCCATGGGATTGGGTGGGCGTGGCTTTTTTTGCAGCACCCATTCACCCCCGTGCTCTATTTTTTTTTTTGCCTCCGGGGCCTCAGGGAAGCCTCCTGGGCGAAGCAGTAAGACAGTGAGGGAGATCCTGGCACAGCTGATCGTCAGGAGGTAAAAAAAGAAATACTGGTTTGGCTGAACTGGTAGATGTTATTTTTACTACTGGTTCTGCCGAATGGTAGCATTTTTTACTACCGGTTCTCGTGAACCAGGCCGAACTGATGGAATACCGCCATTGCTTCAGAAGTTGTGGGAGCTTTCATCACTGGAAGTTTTCAAGAAGACGCTGGACTGCCACCTGTCAAAAATAGTGTAGGGTTGGAGAAGGCAGAGCTTCATTTCGGCGATACAGCTGCGATCTTGGGGCTCTGAGATCGCAGCCGATATTTTCGCCCCTGGTCGGTCCCAACGGACCTAAACCGTCCCGTAGAGACAGGGATTGAGAAGGGTACTGTCCCAGGATCCCAGAGATATCGCAAAATCTCTGGTTTGATCCGGGAAAAGCCCTTTTGCTGGTGGCGGAGAGGCAGCCCCCATAGCTGCTGAAGTCGGGACAGCTCCGGAAAGAAAGTGGCTGGAAAGAAGTGTGTCGGCTGGATGAGAAATTCCTTTTGTGTTGTAAATTCGCTGAGGCTTGAAAGGGCAACCTGAACAAAGAAGAAATCTGTGAGGCTTTTTTTTTTGACCAAACTGTTTGAGCGGCGTTTTTTAAAGTGATGTCAAATTGAGGCTTGGATTCTTTTTTCTTTTTCTTATTTTTTTTTTCTGGGGACTTAAGTGTGACTTGTAGGTAACCGGATTGAATTTTCTCTTATATATATTTTTATGCTCCTTTTGATTTTTTAATTTTTTCTAGGATAGAGGCTCCTTTTAGCTATTTTCTCTTTCTTTTTTTTTGTATACATTACTCATTTTTTCTGGCTGGGGGGGGAAAGAGCATTAAGAAACATTGCAACACTGCCAACTAGAGGCTTGAAAATACTTTAAGACTCCTTCTCAAGGACATTTCAACGTGATAAGATAGAGGGAGAGCATAGCAAAATATTATTACAGGTGTTTTCCTGGACTCTTATCAACATTTCAACATTTGAGGCTTAGCTTTGAAGCTGCTGGAGAAGAGAGTCATAATAAGAGCCTTGGATAAATAAATAAAGTGCAGTGTGCTCATATATACATATACATATACATATACATATACATATACATATACATATACATATACATATACATATACATATACATATACATATACATATACATATACATATACATATACATACATACATACATACATACATATATATATATATATATATATATATATATATATATATATATCCCATTCGCCAGCTTTTTTGTAAATCTCAATTCTAGTAGTATTGTTATTTTTGCTTTTTATTTTAAAGGGAAAGTCTCAGAGTTTTTTCTTTATTTTTCTTTTTTTTCTCTTTATTTTTATTGGGACTTCTTTGCTTTTTCTATTCATGTTTTTGGACCATTTTGTTTTTCTTTTTTGATTATTGATATTAAGGTGTGAAGAACCTGAAGGAATTTCTTTTTTTCTTTTATTTTTTATTTGCTCTTAATCAATAATATCATTTTTGGGTTTGTTTGTTTTTTTTCCTTTCTATTTTTCCTTTTTTATGGTGGACTACTTTGTAATTGGATTAGGGTCAAGAAGAACGTGAAGATTTTTCTTCTTTCTTTTTTCCTTTTTGCTGAGATGAGTAGATTGACATTTGAAATTAGAGAGCAAGAGGATAAACAATTTTATGAAATTTGGGATCTTTTTTATCAATGGATAGATGATAAAATACGATAATAGAATATTTAGAATGCTAAATATTACAGTAAGGAATATCTTTATTTTGCTATTTTGCTATTATCTTGTTATTCGACATTATATTTATAAAGGGTTTTTTAGGATTGATTTGATATGATTATATGATTTGTTATAGAGTAAACTGGTTTAAAGTATTGTTAGCTCATAAAGCATGAATGATTAAAAATATAGTCAAAAACTTTTTGTTTTAAGTGATATTAGGATATATAAGTTTGGATTGACAATATGAGTTGTTATGTAACATAATTGTAATTGAGACTACAGAATGAATGCACAAAAATGATGAACTAACTGACACACTGGATGTACATATAAGAGTTGATGTTTTTATGTTTTGTTTGTCTTGTTTGCCTTGTAGAAAATTAATAAAATCTTTTTCAAAAAAAAAAATAGTGTCGGGTCTCCTGCTTCGGCAGGGGGTTGGATTAGATGACCTACAAGGTCCCTTCCAACTCTGTTAATCTGTAAGTCAGTGACAATATATGAGTGCAATATTTCCTTAAATAAGTCCATATTTAACATCCTATTAAGACCTTGTGTTAGAACATGTGTGAATCCCATAACCCTTTAAATCAGTGTTTACTGCCTTTGAAGGCGCAGACTGGTTTTGTCCCTCCCATCTACTCTGTGTAGACAACCCCTCCCATGACTTCCATGATCACCACCAGCCTTCAACCTTCCCACATCCTCTCACAATGCCTGGGGGAAAACTGACTGGTGAAAAGCACTCCCCACGCTCTTTATTCTCCACACTGGTTTAGTCAGGAGGAAGGAAGGAAGGAAATATCTTGCTCAACTTCCATTTCCTGCAGCTTCACCGAATGGGGAGATGCGGGCTAAAAGTTGACCTGCTTTCAAGATAAGAGACCTGATTCCAGCAAGAAATATGAATCTTGTTTATGTATCTCATGCTGAAGGAACTAAATGGGAGTTGAAAGCCAAAGAAGAAAAGGTACGTAACAAAACAAAAACTGAATCCTGCAGAGTTTATCTTGACAACAGCTTCCCCAATCAGGAATATCCACAAACATAAGGAACAAAGGAAGAATTAAATAAGCAATCAGATAAGTAGCAAATGCTGGGGACTATAGGATGAAATGTTGGAGGTATCAAACCTTTCTCCAGAAATCTTCTGGGTCTTTCTATCTGGATTGGTCAGCCTCCCAAGTGGACCAAACAGGAAAAGCAACAAGATGAGCTAAGCCTTCTTTATTGGAAGGCTATGGTAAAGGAAATGTGCAGGTCTAAAAGTTTGAATCTCCCATCATCTGAAATGGTATAGGTTTTCCTGGTTGGGCAGGGGGCTAGATTAGAAGACCTCCATGGTTCTATTCCATTCCATTCCATCCACTCCACTCTATACTCTATAGTCCACTTTACTCTACTTTACTCTATTCTATTCTATTCATCTGAAGGGCAAACAACGAATAATGGATAGAAACTGAACAAGGGGAGATTCAACCTAGAAATAAGGAGGATTTTCCTGCTAGTGAGAACAATCAACAGATGGACCAGAAATTGCCTTCAGAAGTTGTGGGAGCTTCATCACTGGAAGTGTTCTATATTAGCATACTCAAAATACCCTTGTCTGATTGGTCCACACATTCTACAAGCTGATTGGTTAAATGAACTACAGTGATTGCTCCATATGAATCAACCACGATTGGCCAGACCGATCGCAGGAGATTCAAAGACCCGTTGTTGGCTGTGAGCCGTGAGCAATACCTATATGAAGGGCTGCCGCGGCTCCAAGATCTTGTACAGATCTATACATTAAATAAAGAGCTGAAAAGTCACACTGGTCTCGAGTCTCCTTTCCCATGATCCAACACTGGTGACGAAGGTGGGATTCTGAGACAAAGAGACCAGTCGAGCACATGGCAACCAGAGCTGAACAACCAACGAGATGGCCGGCAGCAACTCACCACCCGCACCATTTGATCAGGTGCAGAGGACTGGGAATCGTATATCAATCAATTCCTCATGTTCCTTGAGAGCAACAACCTGAAAGATGCAAATGACCAGAGGAAGAGAGCCGTGTTCCTGACATACTGCGGGCCCACAGTGTTCAAGATGGCCAAGGCACTGGCCAAACCCCAAGACGTGAAGGAGATGGCATGGACAGATCTGGACTGGCTACTGCAAAACCATTACACACCAGCCATTCCCAACCTCATCCGGAGGCATGAATTTTACAGAAGGGGCCAGAAGGAAGGGGAAAGCATCGGCGACTTCATGGCAGCCCTAAGGAACCTCGGGGCTGTGTGTGGCTTTTCCGACATGGACGAGGCTCTGAGAGACCATGTGGTTCTCAGATTAAGGGACCCCATACTCCAGAGCCTGCTGATGGCTCGAACGAATATCACAGTCACTGAAGCCATTGCCGAAGCCAATGGAAGCCGAGGCAGCGAAACAGTCGGCAGCCAAAATGCGGCAAATGAACACGATAGACCGGCAATCACCCATGGAAGCCACACCAGCCCCGGACAAAAGACCAGAAGCAAGCCAAAAAGCCACGACCACGCACCACGGGGACGTCGACTCCTTTTCCAAGACCGAAGATGAGGAGGAGGAAATCCACAGACTACAATTGAAGTGAGACCAACGGGAGCGAAGAGGCCGTAAGTCAGGGTTTCAGTGTGCCAGGTGCGGAGGGGACCATCCCTGTTCAGAGTGCTGGTTCCTAGACACCATTTGCCGGCACTGTGAAAAATGGGGACACATTGCCAAAGTCTGCTGGAGTAAGAGAAGTTACAGCCCGAGGCGACATGACAGCTCCCCCCCCCCAGAGCCAGAGACAAGCACACAGAGAGCCAGTGGAGCTGCGAAGGCAGAAGCAAGTGGCTCAGCGAAAACCATCGGAAGGAAGAGACCCACCAGACGGTCACTATCGGGCACTCGAACAAAACCGATGCCCAAAAAGTGCATGTACAGGTCAACATCGAAGGCCAGCAGTGCAACATGGAGATGGATTCCGGGTCCTACCTCTCCATGGTATCCTGGAATACAATTAAGTGTCTGGTACCCAGCATACGCAGACAGGAGTTGGAAAGCCAGAGACTGACCCTAAAAGATTACATGGGGAACCGGATCCCCATGGTCGGGATCGGACATTTTCATGTAGTTTTCAAGGAACATACAAAGGTACTCCCACTGACCATTATGGATAAAGACCGCCCAAGCCTGCTGGAACTGGAATGGTTTGCACCATTGGGGATTGAGGTGACTGGCATCAACCACGTCGCTGAAACAGACTGGGAGGAGAACCTCATGAAGGACTTCCAGGAGGTCTTCAACGGCGAATTAGGCAAGTATTGTGGGTCCCCTATCTCCTTTAATCTGAACCCAAATATTGCCCTGATCTGCCTAAAGCTACAATGTGCCTTTCACACTCAAACCCAAAATTGATGAGCAACTAGACAAGCTCATCGCACAAGGGGTCCTGGAACAGATAGACCACGCATGGTGGGAAACCCCAATAGCCACCCCCATAAAGCCAGACGGGTTCATGAGAATCTGCGGTGACTACAAGGCCACCCTCAACCATGCATTGCAGCAGAGTGCATACCTCGTCCCGGTGGTACAGCACCTCCTACACTTGCTGGGGGGAGGAAAATATTTGCAAAGCTCGACCTGGCACAGGCATACCAGCAGCTGCCAGTCAACGCCGAGACAGCTGAGGCACAGACTATTGTGACCCACAGAGGGGCATTCCATTGCAAAAGACTCCAATTCGGAGTCAGCGTGGCCCCAGGGATATTCCAGAGCCTAATGGAACGATTATTACAAGGAATAAAAGGGGTGGTGCCTTATTTTGATGATGTACTAGTATTGGCAAAGAACAAAAACCAATTGGAAAGCCGCCACAGGGAAGTTCTGCAAAAATTTAAAGAGGCAGGACTCAAAGTAAAAAAAGAAAAGTGCCAACTATGCACAGAGAAAGTAGAGTTCCTGGGGTATTTGATTGACAAAAATGGAATCCACCCCACCGAAAAGAAAGTTAAAGCCATCAAAGAAGCTCCTAGACCTCAGAATAAAACGGAGCTACAAGCTTTCCTTGGACTTATTAACTTTTATAATGTTTTTTTTGCCACAGAAGGCAACAACAGAAAAACCCCTACATAGGCTGTTAGACAAGACATCCACCTGGTCTTGGGGCAAGCAAGAAGAAAATGCGTTCCAGAAAATAAAAGACCTGCTAACATTAGAATCAGTCCTCATGCAGTACAGCGAAACCCTACCTGCACAATATTAACATACTCCAAAACCCTCACACCCTATTGGTCCGGACCAGCGGAGACCTGATTGGTCAACAAGTCAGCCATGATTGGAGCACTAGGAATCTACTGTGATTGGCTGTGCCAATTGCGGGAGATTCAAAGTGCTGCCATTGGCTGCCGAGCCACGAGCCAGCCTTATATGAAGGGCTGCCGCGGCTCACATCCCCAGACCTTTTTACCTTACCAATAAAGAGCTGAACTCACACAAATGGTCTTGCGTCTCTGTCAAACCGATCCGCCTCCGATCTAACACTGGCGACGAGGGTGGGATCGTGAGACAAAGAGACCATCCAGCACGTGGTGAGGCGGCGTGCAGCAACCAGCAACATGGCCGGAATCAACTCACCACCCGCTCCCTTCAACCCTGCTACTGAGGACTGGGAATCCTATACCGATAGGTTCCAAATGTTCCTCGAGAGTAGCAACCTCAAGGATGCCACCGGCCACAAGAAACGAGCCGTGTTCCTCACACACTGTGGGGCCGCAGTCTTCAAAATGGCCAAAGCCTTGGCCAAACCAATGGACGTCAAGACGATGGAGTGGGATGATCTCGAGCCCCTGCTGCGGAGCCACTACGCCCCTGTCGTGCCCATCCTCATCCGGCGGCATGAGTTCTACAGGCGGGATCAATGTGAAGGCGAAGGACTGGCCAACTTCATAGCAGCACTAGGGGACCTGGTGGGGGCTGTGCGAGTTCACCGACCTGGACAACGCCCTGCGAGACTGCATCATCCTGGGACTCCGAGACCCTGTCCTCCAGAGCCGCATCATGGCAAAAGGAGACATCTCCCTCACCGATGCCCTCACCGAAGCTGTTGCAGCGGAAGCAGCCAAGAAATCAGCAGCTCGGATGCGACAATCGGGCATCAAGCCACGAGGGGCAACCGGAGAGGCAACGTCGACCACCGAGAGGAGGCCAGCGACAGACCACACAACCACACACCATGGCGACATCGACTCCGCCTCAGAAACCGAAGACGAGGAGGAGGAGATCCACCGTCTCCAGTCAGCGCGGGAGCGAAGGAAACCACAAGATCGTAAGTCGAGATTCCAGTGTGCCAGCTGTGGCGGTGACCACCCCCGAGCGGACTGTCATTTTCTTGAAGCCATCTGCAGGCATTGCGAGAAGCGGGGACACATCGCCAAAGTGTGCCAGAATAAGAAGCACTACAGCCTGCGGCAACGAGATGCCAGCCCCCAACGGAGAGACAGCACCCCCACCAGGGCCCAAGATCGCCAGACAGAAAACCGCTGGAGCCGGGAAGGTCAGAACAGGCGATTCCAGGAGATGAGACAGAGAGAGGAAACGCACCAGACCGTCGTCATCAGCCATTCCTCCACCAGCGACGCCAGGAAGGTGTATGTGAAGGTTGGGATAGAAGACCAGGAATGTGACATGGAGGTGGACTCAGGGTCTTTCCTCTCAATGGTCTCCTGGTGCACACTCAGGTGCCTGGTCCCCACCATCCGCCGCCAAGAACTGGAAGACCAAACACTAACCCTCAAAGACTATCAGGGAAACCGAATCCCTGTAGTCGGTAGAGGCCATTTTAAAGTCACCTTAAAGGACCACACAGAAGTGCTACCCCTGACAATCATCGATTGAGATCGGCCGAGCCTGTTGGGACTGCAGTGGTTCGCACCCCTGGGCATCGAAGTAACAGGCATACACCACATCGGAGAAGCAAACTGGGAAGCGGTGCTCCTGAGGGACTTCCAGGAAGTTTTTGACGACCATTTAGGCAAGTACCGGGGGTCCCCTATTTCATTTAACATAGACCCGAGCATCGCGCCAATCCGCCTTAAGCCCAGGCGAGTGCCATTTGCACTCAAGCCCAAGATGGATGAGCAACTCGATAAGCTCATCGCCCAAGGGGTACTGGAACCGATCGACCATGCCCGGTGGGAGACCCCAATTGTCACCCCCATAAAGCCAGATGGGTCAGTGAGAATTTGTGGTGACTACAAGGCCATACTAAACCATGAGCTCCAACAAAGCGCATACCCCATCCCAGTAGTCCAGCATCTCCTGCACTCACTGGGGGGAGGCCGGATCTTCGCAAAGCTCGACCTGGTGCAAGCATACCAGCAACTGCTGGTCGATGCCACGACAGCAGAAGCCCAGACCATCGTAACGCACCGAGGGGCCTTCCGCTGCAACTGGCTCCAGTTTGGGGTCAGCGTGGCACCTGGGGTCTTCCAAAGCCTTATGGAAAGACTCCTCCAGGGAATAGAAGGGGTAGTGCCCTACTTTGATGACGTCTTGGTGGCCGTGAAAAATGAGAAACAACTAGAAGCCAGGTTGAGGGAGGTACTGCAGAAGTTCAGAGACTCGGGACTTAAAGTCAAAAAAGAGAAGTGCCAGCTACGGGCCGAAAGGGTCGAATTTCTGGGATACCTCCTAGACAGACAAGGGATTCACCCCACAGAAAAGAAACTGAGAGCCATAAGGGAAGCACTGCGACCAAAAAACAAAATGGAATTACAGGCTGTCTTGGGACTTAAACTTTTACAATGTCTTCCTTCCTCAAAAGGCGACTGTGGCGGAACCGCTACATAGGCTGTTAGATAAAACAGGCACCTGGACCTGGGGAGCATGGGAGGAGAGTGCCTTCAACAACACAAAGAACCTGCTAACATCCGACACGGTACTAATCCAGTACAGCGAGACCCTGCCATTGGCGGTAACTTGCGACGCGTCACCATTTGGAATTGGCACCATCCTCAGCCACCAGCTACCAGATGGGAGGGAAGCACCCATCACCTTCTCATCAAGGACACTCTCAAAGCCAGAGCGGAACTACAGTCAGCTCGACAAAGAGGCCCTAGCAGTCGTCATCGGCATCAAGAAATTTCACGAATACCTCTACGGTAGGACTTTTACAATCATCACGGACCACAAGCCACTGCTAGGAATCCTGGCAGGAAACCGAGCCACACCGAATATTCTATCACCAAGAATGATGAGGTGATTCAAATTCCTAGCAGCATACAACTACCAGCTGATACACCAACCCGGCAAGGACATCGCACATGCAGATACCCTAAGCCGATCACCCTTACTGGACTGGGAAGACGACCTGACACCCACAACAGAGGTACTCCAAATAGAGACAATAGCCAACCCACTCGTGACCGCGCCAGACATTGCCAGAGAAACAAATAAAGACAAACGGCTGGCGCAGGTCTTGAGCTGGGTGGGAAAAGGATGGCCGGAAGGGGACAAAGACGAACTATTCAGACCCTTCCAGAACAGACAAACCGAACTCTTCACCGAAAAGGGCTGCATACTTTGGGGGGACAGAGTGGAAATTCCTGAAAAATTACAGGAAAAGGTATTGGGAATGTTGCATGAGGGGCACCCAGGGATGGTTAAGATGAAAAGCCTGGCCAGAAGCTACGCATGGTGGTCAGGAATGGACAAACAAATCAAAACCTGGGGTGCCAAATGTAAAAAATGCCAAGAGTCCAGATCCAATCCACCCTCCGCCCCAACCCAAGAATGGGAAAAACCAAGAGGTCCGTGGTCCAGAATTCATATAGACTTCGCAGGGCCAACCAAGGGACATATGTACCTTATCACAGTAGATGCTTACTCCAACTGGCTGGAGGTAAGCACTATGAAGTCAACCATGACGGAGGCGGTGATAAGGAAACTGAGCAAACTTTTCGCTTTGCATGGCCTGCCAGATGTAATAGTGTCAGACAACGGGCCTCAATTTACCGCACTAGCGTTTGAACAATTTCTGGCAAGCCAAGGGATATGCCATGCATTAACTGCACTGGCAAACCCAGCGGCGAATGGGCGAGCGGAACGCATGGTCCAATACACCAAGAAAGCGATCCAAAAAATAGAAACCGCCAATATACAGGACAAGATCAATAAAATGCTCCTCATTCAACACATTACACCTAGTGCAACCACAAATAAAAGCCTGGCGGAACTAATGATGGGCCAGAAACTGCGCTCCACACTAGACAGAATGCACCCAACATATAAACCAGACAAACCCCCAGGTTCCTCCAGCAAACACAGAACATTTAACATAGAGGACCCAGTATACGCAAAAAATCTCATGGGAGAACCACTCTGGGTGCCAGCAACAATCACCCAGATAACCGGGCCCCTATCATACCAATTGGAAACCAGCGACAGGAAAAACTGGAAAAGGCTCACAAACCAACTTAGGTCAAGAATAGCCACCACAACCAGCCAAACACCCGAACAAGAAACTAGAAGGAGGGGGGAATCGGTAAGCAACAGAGAAGGAACCGAAGAAAACCGGCCAACGCAAGCAGAACACCGCCCACCCAAAATAAATGAACCGATAAACCGATGCTACTCACCTGTAGACGCAGGACCAATGGAGCATGAAACCCCAGGGTCTTCACCTGGAAGGAGCAGCCAAACCAGCTCACCCGGCCAGGAAAAACCAAACGGGAGCAGAAGCGGCAGCTCAACCAGCCCAGGAGAACTGGGAGGGAGCGACCAGGAAAGGCCCAGCTCAACGTTCCAGGCGGTTCCCTCCCAAGGAACCGGAGCGACAGAGGAGGCATCCGAACCAGTCAATGACCACACCAGAACTGAGCCGCGCAGGTCAAGAAGACAGGGAAAAAGCCCCACCTGCCTACGCGACTACATCACTACGCACCGCAGGACGAAACCAAGAGGGGAGGGGTGTACAATATTAGCATACTCCAAAACCCTCACACCCTATTGGTCCGGACCAGCAGAGACCTGATTGGTCAACAAGTCGGCCGTGATTGGAGCACTAGGAATCTACCGCGATTGGCTGTGCCGATCGCGGGAAATTCAAAGTGCTGCCATTGGCTGCCGAGCCGCGAGCCAGCCCTATATGAAGGGCTGCCACGGTTTGCATCCCCAGACCTTTTTACCTTACCAATAAAGAGCTGAACTCACACAAATGGTCTCACGTCTCTGTTGAACCGATCTGCCTCCGATCTAACACTACTGCTGACCGTGACCTGCGACGCTTCACCATTTGGCGTCGGAGCCATCCTAAGCCACACTCTGCCAGACAGGAGAGAAACGCCAATCGCATTCTTCTCCAAGACATTGTCCAGGGCAGAGAGGAATTATAGCCAGCTGGACAAGGAGGTGCTAGCAGCGATCACCGGTGTGAAGCAATTCCATGAATACCTGCACAGTAGGACTTTTTCCCTTATCACTGATCATAAACTACTCCTAGGAATACTGGCAGGGAACAAGGTCACCCCAAACATATTGTCACCAAGGATGACAAGGTGGTCCGAATTCCTTGCCGCCTACAACTACCAACTGATACACCGACCAGGAAAAAGCATCTCACATGCAGATGCACTGAGCCGCTCCCCCCTACCTGACCTGGAAGACGACCCGGCACCCACAACATCTACACTACACATAGAGACATTACCCAACCCACCCCTGACCGCGTCAGACATTGCCAAAGAGACTAATAAAGACAGGCAACTGACGTGAGTTTTGAACTGGGTGGAAAAAGGGTGGCCGGAAACCGATGTCGGTGACCAGTTTAAACCTTTCCGGAACTGACAGACTGAACTATTTACACAAAGGGGCTGTATATTATGGGGGGACAGAATTGTGGTTCCGGGGACATTACAAAAAAGAGTGCTGGCCATGCTGCATGAGGGACACCCAGGCATCGTCAAAATGAAAGCCCTGGCCAGGAGTTATGCTTGGTGGCCAGGGATGGACAAAGATATTGAGACATGGGTGGCAACATGCGGAAAATGCCAGAAATCCAGACCAACACCCCCACACCTACTCTCGAATGGGAGACCCCCAGGGGACCGTGGTCAAGGGTCCATATAGATTTTGCCAGACCCACAAAGGGACATACATTTCTAATAACGGTTGACGCTTTCTCGAACTGGCTAGAGGTTAGCAACATGCAATCTACCACCATGGAGGCCGTTATCAAAAAACTAACAAAACTGTTTGCCACCCATGGACTACTGGACTTGCTAGTGTTAGACAACAGGCCGCAATTCACGGCATTGTCATTCGAAAAATTTCTCGCCGAATGGGGTATATGACACGCTTTGACAGCGCCCGCTCATCTGGTGGCGAACGGGAGGGCAGAACGAATGGTTCTTTACACAAAAGACACATTAGAAAAAATGGACACTGGGGACATACACGACAAAATAAATAAAATGCTCATGATACAACACATAACAACCCAGTACGTCAACAAACAAAAGCCCAGCAGAGCTACTGATGGGCAGAAAGTTTCGATCACAACTAGATAGACGGCACCCAACAAAAGAACCCTGACAAACCACCAGACTCATCTAGTAAATACTGCATATTTACTCCAGGAGACGCAGTTTACCCAAATTTTTTTACAGGGGATCCACTCTGGGTACCAGCCAAAATAACCCAAGTGACGGGCCCCCGGTCATACCGGCAGGAAACAGAAGCTGGAAGAAGCTGGAAATGACACATTGACCAACTAAGGTCAAGAACAACCACCGACAACACGGGTAACACACAAACACCACAAATAGACATTAATAAAAAAACCGGGGGGGGGGGAGTAACCCCAAACATTAATCAAAAGGGAGGAGAAAACCCTCCCGCAATGCAACAACAAACTGAACACCCCCAACCAACACCCATAGGCAGAAAGATAAACCAACAATACTTACTGGCAGACAACCTCAGCAGAAGGGAACCGGCAGCGAACGATTAGCGCGAAGCCTCACCTGGAAGGAGCAGCCAAGCCAGCTCAACCATCCTGGAAAGACCAGGAGGGAGCAGCGGAGCCGACAACTCGACCGACCCAGGTAGACCGCGTGGGAGTTGCAGCAATAGGCTGGACTCACCCTTCCAGATGGTTCCCTCAAGAAGAACGGGAGCAACAAGGATCCCATCCGAACCAGCCGAAGACAATGCCACAACTGAGCTGCACAGGTCAAGTAGACATGTAAAGAGCCCTGTCTACTTATGGGACTACATTACGTAGGACTGAACCAAGAGGGGAGGGGTGTTCTATATTAGCATACTTGAAATACCCTTGTCTGATTGGTCCACACATTCTACAAGCTGATTGGTTAAATGAACTACAGTGATTGGCTCCATACGAATCAACCGCGATTGGCCGGGCTGATCGCGGGAGATTCAAAGAGCCGTCATTGGCTGTGAGCCGCGAGCAATCCCTATATGAAGGGCTGCCGCGGCTCCAAGATCTTGTACAGATCTATACATTAAATAAAGAGCTGAAAAGTCACACTGGTCTCGAGTCTCCTTTCCCGCGATCCAACAGGAGGCTTTCAAGAAGAGACTGGACTGCCCTCTGTCAGAAATGGTGGACTAGAATGACCCACAAGGTTCCTTCCAACTCTGTTATTCAATGGAATGATTTGCCTTCGGAAGTTATGGGAGCTTCATCACTTGAGACTTTCAAAGAGACTGGACTGCCATCTGTCAGAAATGGTGTAGGTTTTCCTGCTTGGGCGGGGTTAGGTGGGGGTTGGACTAGATGACCTGTGAGGTCCCTTCCAACTCTGTTATTCTGTTAATCTATTTAATACTTGGTTTCAGTACTTAGGGCAGAAAACTTCACTTTTGACACAGAGCTCAAATTTGGAAAAGAAACACACATTCATGTTCTCTTGTACCAGGAAACCTGAAAACCTACTGGCAACACTGAAGATGCTCCAAAATAGCTTCAGCCCAAAGAGGAACCTGGACATCTAGTTATCTTTTTCCACCCATTACTCAGCTGCGGGATCCTTCCCAGGGGTGGGATACAATAGGGTTAACTACTGGTTCAGGATTTACGAGCTTCCCTGCATGCTGTAAGCCACGCACCTGTAAATCATCATCAGCACGCTGCATGCAGAGTAGTAGCCTTTGAAACCGCCCTCTTTTCCTGCTTTTTAACTGCAGCTGTGCCTTGTTCGGCAGCTGAAATTGAAAAATCAGGAAATAAAAATCAGGTAAGAGCCCAGGTGGGTGGGTGGGCAAAAACATCAGCAGACATAGAACCGGTTCTATGTCTGCTGCTCTTCAGAGCTACCGGTTCTACAGAGGTGGACAGAACCAGTAGAAACCCACTCCTGATCCTTCCCCTGATTGTTCCCAAGCAGCATCTCTCATCCCCTCCCAGAATGTGGTTCTCACATTCCATTATCACTTGCTGGGGGATAATTTTTGCTGTTATGACCTGACCTCTAGAGCAGGGGTCTCCAGCCTTGACAATTTTAAGACTTGTGGACTTCAACTCCAAGAATTCCTCCGCCAGCAAGTCTTCAAGTTGCCAAGGCTGCTCTGGAGGATGCCTCACCTGGCTTCTACACCCTGAACTCAGTGTGTGTGAGAAATGGCGCTCTTATACACTATGATTAAAAAGTCAAATGCAAAAAAATGTAAATTATTTCTGCAGGGTCAGCTTCTGGTCACGTAGCCTAGAGTAAAACTAATTAGAGGAATCAGCCCTTCCTCCTCACATTCCTTGGATAATAAATCAATCCCACAGGAAACAAAGAAAATCAAACTTTATTATTAAGAGATGAAGTACCCTCCCCTCTTCCAAATTTTAAGTATTAAAGTGCAGACATTCAATGTAAAAGGAGATGATTTTAGTTGCTTTTAGAAATCTTGATCCTTTGTTCATAATTGCTGAAAGGAATCAGAAATAACCTAGCATACAAAATAAAGTAAAAAGCATGGTTTTAAACTATGTTTTTGTACCCAATGTCTCAGGGCAACCTCCTTTTTGGAACAAGTGACATTTTTATAAGGACACAGAATACACACAGCATTTTGAATTTGCTTGATGCACTCAATTGTGATACAGCTTGTTAGTGTTAACACAGTAGTGTTAATAACCTATGATTGTTGGTTATATACTATGATTTATCACTGAACAATGTGCAACCTCACCTGTTATGGTTTAATCAGTAAATTGCAAGTGCATAAACTGTGAGTATGATAGGCAGATCAAGCCAGCAGATTTGCTGGAGTATAATAAGACTACAGATAGAAACAGTTGGTAAAACTACAGCAAGACTGTATAAACTTTGATCCCAATAGGAGGGAAGCAGATAGTCTTGAATCAGTTTTAGTTGCAGTATTTCCTAGGCCAACACTGGAGTGGTATGGTGACCTACAGGTGGAGCTCTCGCATCACAATCAGGAGGCTGTGAGTTTGATCCTAGACAGAGGCAGATATTTCTCTCTCTGGGCACAATGAGAATAGATCTGCTAATTAATTTTATTTTATTTATTTTATTTGTCAATCGCTTACAAGATAATAGGTATAAGTATAACCATAGTTATGAATGCATGAAATGGATACATATAAGAAAAATAAAAAGAATCAATCGGACCGGGACAGTAGGCACCTTAGTGCGCTTATGCACGCTCCCTACAGACCTCTTAGGAAAGGGGTGAGGCCAATAATAGACAGTCTAAGGTTAAAGTTTTTGGGGTTTGGGGAAGAAACCACAGAGCCAGGTAGAGTATTCCAGGCATTGACCACTCTATTGCTGAAGTTGTATTTCCTGCAATCAAGTTTGGTACGGTTAACCTTGAGTTTGTATCTATTGTGTGCTCTTGTGTTGTTATGGTTGAAGCTGAAGTATTCATTGACAGGTAGGACATTGCAATGTATGATTTTTTTTATACCATACTTATAAAACTCCACATTGGTGACAGGAAGGGCATCCGGCCAGTAAATACTCTGCTAGCTCCATTCAGTTGCCCAGACTCCACCCTGCAAGGGATTATGGGATCATTAAAAGAAGAAGAAGAAGATTTCCTAGGCCAGCACTGATATAACTTTGGCACAACCTGTGGCCAGGATTTTTCTGGTTGATTGCAAACCAGCCCCTGTAGGACTCCTGGTGGTTCTTCCAAATCAGTATTTTCAAATGTTTCACCAGATATTTGTTTTGCCATTTTGTAGGCATTTGTGTCCCTTGCAGAACAGTTTGTTCTTTTCTAATTTCTTCCCAGGGTACTTGAGAATTCCACGTGAATATCTCTGGGTAACCCTTTTCACTTGATGCTTCCCAAAGGGGGAGGGAGATCCTGCTGAGGTTGCTCCATGAGGTATCTCTTTCCTTCCCTCCGCAGCCTTCTGTGACAGGTTGGGGGAATAACTTTGAGGAACAGGAAGAAGATCTACCACCAAGACAATGGTCAGATAAAAGAAACCCGAGTCCAAAGTGGAGATGTAATTTGAGAACATGTCCCCAACTTGACCCTTCTCTTGTAGATAAAGACTGGGAGAGGGTCTTTATCACAAGATTTGCAAGATTCTGTTACTATAAAGATAGCAGTATCCATAACTTTGGTTTCCTAATCTGCTCTACCTCAAAGGATAGACCTCAACTCTCTGGCTGCAGAGAGTTCTGAAAACAAAACAAAAATTATCCCCAGGGAGGGGCAGAAAAGACCTGAGGTCTTTTCTGGGGGTTGGGTAAAAATGTGCACAGCCAAGGTAGATGCTGGCCAACAGAGAGTGTGATGCTGGCACAACATCTGGCACAGGTTTCCTTGAAATTCTCATCCATAAGAGAAAGCAGCAAATGGTCTTTCATCAGGGTGAATGGGACCTGATTATAGGGTGGAGGCAGAGTCAAGAGAGGAATGAGCATGGAGTCCTTATGTTCCCACAAGCAGTCCAAGTCCACTTCCTCTTGAATTCTGTTAATCTAGTGCCAATTTACTCCTTACCATTGGTCGACCAGATTCTTGTGACTCTAATGAAATGGAACATGTGTGATTTTGATTCTTTGTACCTGACACTGACAGGAAAAAAAAATACAGGAAGCATTTTCTTCTGCCTATATCTTTAGTCTTATTTCCAATTCCAGGAGTCAAGATAAGTACCCCTCCTACCCCCATCCCAAGCCCATGCAGCAATTCCTACAGTGCCCTTGGCACCTCCTGCAACCACTGATCTCATTCCCCTTTTCCAAATAGCCCACCTGTCCTTTCGGAGTGTACTACAGGATTTGCTGTGGCTGGATCTAACAAAATGAAATCCAATGTATAGAAAAGTAAACTTTTACACTTAGGCAAGAAAAACCAAAGGTACACACATAGACTGGGTGAAACCAGGCTCAGTTGCAGGAACTGTGAGAGGGATCTTGGAGTCTTAGTGGACAACTAGCTAAATATGAGCCAGCAGTGTGCAGCGGCAGCCAAAAAAGTCAACACAATCCTAAATTACATTAACAGAGGGATACAATCAAGATCAAGTGAGGTACTAATACCACTCTATAAAGCCTTAGTAAGACCACACCTGGAGTACTGCATCCAGTTTTGGTCATCACATTATAAAAAGATGTTGAGACTCTAGAAAGAGTGCAGAGAAGAGCAACCGGGAGGATTAGGGGACTGGAGACTAAAACATTATGAAGAATGGTTACAGGAACTGGGCTTGGCTAGTCTAGTAAAGAGAAGGACCAGGGGAGACATGATAGCAGTCTTCCAATATTTGAGGGGCTGCCACAGAGAGGAAGGGGACAAGCTATTTTCCAAAGCACCTGAAGGCCAGACAAGGAACAATGGATGGGGAGAGATTCAACCTGGAAATAAGGAGACATTTTCTGACAGAGAGAACCAATGGAACGGAAGTTGCCCTTGGAAGTTGTGGGAGCTTCATCACTAGAGGCTTTCAAGAAGAGATCGGACTGCAATAGTGTAGGGTCTACTGCTTGGGCAGGGGATTGGACTAGATGACCTACGAGGTCCTTTCCAACTCTGTAAATCTGTAATCTGTAAATAGAAAACTTTGCAGAAGAAGATCTTCCCACAGAAGAGTGGATAAATTAATAAATTATTTTATTTGTTCTGTTTATGGGCTGCCTGGAGTTGTTTGGTAGTAATGGGCGGCATATAAATTTAGTAAATAAACCAACAAAGGAATAACAACCCCGAAGTGAGAAGTAACAGCTACAGGACCGATGGGAACATCCACATTCAGATTCCTGCCATGACTGGAAACATGATCATCACTGATCTCTCTGGTCTCATAACATTGTTGCAGTCAAAGGAGGAAGCCTGAGAATCCATCATGCTGTTTGAGCTCCTTTGGCAGAAGGAGAGGTGATAAACTGTGCCAGGGCACTTCGGGGGCAGTCGCACTTCATCATAGACAATGAAGAGAAATACGATGTGGTTGTGGAAGTTGTCAAGACAAAAAGCCTTGAGAAACCAGGAACTGCTCCTCTGCAGCCCAGAACAAAAGCAGAGCCACCTGAAGGATCTGGAGGAGACCAAGCACAAAGAAAGCCCAGGCCGAGTGGATCACCCACAGGTGGGCAAGGCAAGCTGTTCAGCCTCGTACAAGGATGGCAGCCAAGTTGCCTTCCATGCAGGTGCCCCACAGTGGCTTTGCGGGAATTCTGGAGAGCAGGAACCATTGGTTGCATTTGTGGGGGAAAAGAGTGCTCCCACTCAGGTGCCCCTCCCTTGAAATCCTTCAAGGCAGGAGAGGGTTGCCTTTCTCCCTGAGGAGAATCAACGTGTAAAGAAGACCTCTAGTTTGAGAAACGCAGGGTGGGTGGCTTTTTAAATGAATAGAATAGAATATGCTAGACTAGACTAGACTAAAGATAATAGAAGAGAAATTACTAGAAATTACTAGAAGAGAATAGAATAGAATAGAATAGGAACAGGAATAGGAATAGGAATAGGAATAGGAATAGGAATAGGAATAGAATAGAATAGAATAGAATAGAATAGAATAGAATAGAATAGAATAGAATAGAATAGAGCAGAACAGAACAGAACAGAACAGAACAGAATAGGGCTTGGCTGGTTCCACATGATTGACAAACAAGCACATAAGCACACACTGGCACAGTGCTCGTGCGAGTGGGGAGTGTGTGTGTGTGCTCACCCATCACTTCCTCAGCCCAGTTCCGGGCTGTAGCCCAGGGATTGAGGACCCCTGCCTTATTTTATTCCAGACAAATAGCGGTCAAATCTTTGCTTGTTGGGCTTGAAGCATTTTTGGGAGGGCAGAGCATTGCTGTTCAGCAGGCTGGTTTCCTCCTTTCTTTTAATACAAAGACTTTTAAAAAAAGAAAAGGAGGCACCCAGACCATTCGGGATGTTCCTAGCTGACCCTCCTAGCTGGCCCTTCCCCCTTCTCCAACAGGTGAATGGATGCCCTTCTTCTTGCAGTTAACCTGCTCTTCAATTCCAGACAAGACATCTCCAAAGCGTGAAGTCTCTGTATCCAGTCACCTGCTTGCTAAAGACAATTTGGGGGCCAATCATAAAAAGCTGTCCCTTGCCAAGTCCTCCATGTCATAAACTGGGTGTTGGGAGCTTGGGAAACAAGATCATGGCATCAAACAGGATCGTTCCTCTGATTAAGTCAGGGGTCCCCAAACTTGGCAACTTTAAGACTTGTGGACTTCAGCCCCTGGAATTGTCCAGCCAGCATAGATCTTGCTTTGGGGGACCTGGAAGTTTTTAAGAAGAGATTGGACAACCATTTGTCTGAAATGTTATAGAGTTTCAGCAGAGGGATGGACTAGAAGACCTCCAAGGTCCCTTCCAGGATATTCTATCCTATCCTATCCTGTCCTGTGCTATCCTATCCTACTCTATCCTGTTCTACTCTACTCTACTCTACTCTACTCTACTCTACTCTACTCTACTCTACTCTACTCTACTCTACTCTACTCCATTCAATTCCTATTCCTATCCTATGCCATGCCATGCCATTCCTTTCTATTACTCACTGCAAACCTTAGATCGATTTCTTAGACCAGGGGTTCCCAACTTCCGGGCTGCAACCCACTTTGAGCCATTCAGAACCGGGCCACAGAAGTGGCAGGTGAATGCCTGTGCATGTGCATCCTCACTGGCACGAAAAGCAGGAGCGGACCACAATGCTGAAAAGGTCTGAGACCAGGGCTTTGCAACTTTGACAACTTTAAGTTGGGTGGAAGAAAGAGGCACTGTGTGGGTTGGGGGCAGCTAAAGGTGAAGGTATGGAGATTTTGCAGTAATCTTCCCCTTCCACACCCACCAAGCCACACCATGCCCAAGCCACGTCCACAGAACCTGTAGCAAAACATTTTGAATCCCACCGCTGCTACGGTTTTAATAGGCTCTAGTCCCAATAGCAATGGCCCTTAGACTTATATACCGCTTCACAGTCCTTTACAACTCTAAGCAGTTGACAGAGTCAGACTGAGGGAATGGGGATTTTGCAGGAATCTTCCCCTGCCATGCCCACCAAGCTAAGCCACGCCCACCGAACCAGAAGTAAAAAAAATGGAATCCCGCCACTGGGTCAGGGTGAGTATCGGGCAAGAGGTGCTGTCTGGGTGGAAAGAGGCAGAGAGGTGTGAGGGATGGGGGGAGGAATGCATGAAAAGCTGGGTGCAGGTAGGAGAGCCTCTACAGGGCTCAAGGGGGTGTGTGCAAGAGGGTCCACCCAGTTTGGAGAAGGTTGGGGAGGGCACACGCAGATGCACGAGAGTGGAGGGTGTGTGAGAGAGGTGCTGCACTGGGCAGGGAGGTTGCAAGGAATGCAGCGTGGATCAGAGTGAGGTGGCTGAATCTCATGAGATTTCTGTTGATCTTCTTAGAATAACTTTATTCTTGCTTTAAAGGTAAAAGGTCAAGGTTTCTTTACTTGCACCTACATGCTAGTTATTTCCGGCTCTAGGGGGCGCTGCTCATCTCCATTCCAAAGCCGGAGAAGAGCCAGCGCTGTTCGAAGACGTCTCCCTGGTCATGTGGCTGGCAGGATTAAACGACTTTGAAGGTGCACAGAATGCTGTTTGTTCCCTTCCCACCAAAGGGGTCCCTATTTTTCTTTTTGCATTTTTACATAAACTGCTAGGTTGGCAGAAGCTGGGACAAGAAATGCAATAGTGGTATTTTACTGGTTCAGCCTGGTTCTGTCAAGCCAGTAGCAGCAATGAGCAGCAGAGACCAAACCGGTTCTCTCTGCCACTCTGCTGTTGGGCTCACCTGCCTGCCCAGGCTCTCATACTCACCTTTATCCTCTGAATTTGAAGTGCAGAAGAGTGCCTCACGGCAGCTGCTGAAGTGACCAGGATCCTGCCGGCTTGCAGGAGGTGAGTTAGAGCACCTCTGCGCCTGGGCTAAGTATGCATTTGGTATGCACATATATGCAAAGTGTGTACACGCGTGCAAAGAGCAGCCCCCAAGCCACACCCACTGAACCGGTGGTAAAAATATTTGAATCCCACCACTGAAGTAACGGGAACTCACTCCATTACGTGGCACTAGGGATTTGAACCACCAAACTGCCGACCTTTCTGATCGATAAACTCAACGTCTTAAATGTACCCTAATCAGCATAGGTTAAAATGAAATTTCATTGCATACAGCTCTCAAAAGATCAGCCTTCTCAGAAAAAACCCAGTCTAAGAAGGCTCAGCTGCACGAACAGATTCAGTGCTGACCCCTGGAACAAATGTTGGAGTTCCCCCAGTTCAGACCAGGGTGAAACTCCCACCCCAGGGGCTGCCCCTGTAGGCAGAGAATACAATGGCATTGCATGACTGACCACCATGTTGTGTGAGAGACGTTGCCAGCTCTCCCCCTTCTAAAAATGTCCCTTCCCTGAAGAGCCGGAATCTCAGCCATGGGGAAATGGAAGGGGACGTTTCTGCTTAACTCTCTGAAGGTACTAAATCATTTTCAGTTTGTTTTGTCCCCTGCTGCCAGCGAACAGGACAGGTTAACTGATAAAATTTTATAGCAGCTGCCTTTCAGCCACCATCAATTACTCTCCATGAAGCAAACTCTGCTGGTGCCTGAAGAACTTGTCAAACGTTGACCAGGGTCCAGCTGTGGTTAATGGATCTTACTTAAGTAAACCTGCAATTGAATGTAAGCTATTAGACTGCCTGTTATCTGATTTTCCAGAGCTGTTTTATTGCTTACTATGGGAACATGGAGGAAGATGCAACCAATGGGCTGATTTGCCTGGTCTGCTTGATCTGGATCAGAAATGGATTCACCGTTGTTCTCCTCTCTCTTTTCTCTGGCCAAGATTCTGTGTTGATCTCTTACTAAATATGAAACACCTAGTAGCAATTTTATTTAGTGACTGTGAAGGAGTATATGAATCAAATTAATATTGGCTATGTGCTTTTATTACGAATTGCTTATGCTACTATATATTTGTTATTGATTAAACCAAGCTGGTTGCTTCTGATGTAATATACTGCTAGAAATCATTTGTTAAGAATTAACCTTTGTTATTGGCTCCTGCTTGTATACTGTCATCAATAAGTTGTTAGGAATTAATTCTACCTTAGTAAATTGTAGCCTTGATACTGGTTACCATTAGTACAAAGTGTGTTATGTTGCTTCTGTGTCTTGCTTCTGTTCTTGGCTTCAAAGCTAGGCACATCCTAGAAAATATAGAAGGAACTGTTACCCAGGAATATCAAACCCCAAAGATAAAAGAACCAGAATAGGGAGTTTCCTGCCTCATAGATTCTGAATCCTGAAAGCATTCTGCTGAATAAACAACTTGGCCAGGGAGGGAAACCTCCCCTATAGCAGGGGTCACCAACCTTTTGGACCTCAGGGGCCACCAAATTCATAATTTTAAAACCCATGGACCAGGGACCCCAAAATAACTCTGCAGGAATATTCCCCACCCCATTTCCTATCGATGGATCATTCTTTATTTGGGATCTCAGGATACCATCTCCAGCTCTATTCTCGGGGGGGACGGGACTTTGGGGTTCATGCAAGGAAAACAGCACAAGCAGCAGAAGTCTTTCTTTCCCTCCCCCAAACTCCACCAGAAATGAGTCTTTGTGAGCCTCTTGGAGCAGGAGGCCTTGCAGAGTCCCAAAGACTCATTTCTGGCAGAGGTTGGGAGAGAGAAAGAAAGACTAATTTGGCTGTTTTCCTTGCGTGCAACCAAAAGCAGAAGGAGAAAGAAGGGGAAAGAAGCAGCCTGGTGGGCAGGCCAGACTTGTGGGGCGAATGGGGCAAGTTCCCCCCCTCCGCCCTTTCTCCCCTCCCCTCACTACCTTGTGTTGTTCGCAATGCAAGCAATGCAAGCCTTGTGTTCCCACAGGCCATGTGGGTGGTGCAGCCTTGTGGTCCTGAGCAGCCTAGATTATTTGCTTTGGGGGTGACATTTCTCTGTGGACCACCAAAATTTTCTTGTGGACCACTAGTGGTCCCCGGCCCACTGGTTGGTGACCACTGCCCTATAGGAACGCTCCATAGATACAGTAGGCAGAGGTAGGGACTTGAACAAACAATGCGTTAAAGACCTCATTGGTAATGAACCTTTGTCTCTGATTGGGTAAATTTTGTTTCTAATGGGGTAAAATGTGTATAATACTCTGAGCCACTCTTGCAGGGGGTGGCTATTCCATACGTGCTTTTGTCTGTATTTTGGAATTAGTTTCACCCAAGTTTTTGCTTTGGCCAAAATTAAAAAAAAACTGTGATTTTTTTTTTTTTTTTTGCAAGCCTCATCCCAAGTCTCGCCCCCTTTGGCATCTCAGTGGCTTGGGGAAACTTCTGGGACCTTACAACTTTTTACAACTAAAAATACAATATAAATGAATACCATAAACACCATGAAACATTTCCCAATAGCAGCACAGCCTTCATATAAATCCATGATGAATGAAAGAAGAAAATTCTTCGGGCTTCATACAGCTCCTGCAGAAAGAACTCTTTGAAGGTCCTTTGAAAACTTCAGCAACTGGGCTTGGCTTTTTTTCATTCATTTATTTTTATTAATTAATTAATTAATTAATTAATATTTATAATTAGTTTATATGGTGCCCATCTCTCTGTCCACAGTGAAAGTTCATGTAATTTCAAAAGAGAGTCAATTCCAGAGGAAATGGGGAAATGCTTTAGAACATAGAACATAGTACAGAGAATAACAAGGTTGGAAGGGACCTTTGAGGTTTTCTAGCCCAACCCCCTGCTCGAGTAGGAGACCCTATTTACAATAGTTATCTGATTTCACAGTCAAGCTGAGTCCACAGTTTGGGAAGCCCACCCCTCTTCTAGAAGAATGAAATGTTTTGGGGAATATTAAAAGAGGCAGAATATAATATTTCCCAAAGGTGAAATGGAGAAACATACTCTTAAAGGCAGAAAGCAGCCCCAGTTTAGCAAAACACCTCCAGCAGTTGCCTGAAGTCTTTAGAGATGGATATTCTGTGTCTATTAAGGGAGACTGGGCCAATCTATTCACAAACAAAATACCTTCAGCTCCTGTGGATGGGGTTAATGTTATGAACTAATAAAACGCTTAAATAAAGTTTTATCAAACCTTAAGAAAAAGCAGGGTTCTAATCCTGCACTTCTGATTGGCCGATAATAGCGATATCGGATTGGTCCGTCCAGGGGAATCTGATTGGCTGTTAACGAGCCACTCTCATTGGTTCAAAGGTTTAACACTCCCATGTTTCTCATTGGTTACCAGGCCAGCAGCCTGCCCTATAAAAGGGTTTTTGCTCTGTTCAGAATGATTAAGAAAGAATTGAAGTTCACTGTTCACTGCCTCGTCTCTGTTCCTTGCGCCCATGCGCAGAACATAACACTGGCAACGAGGATGGGATACGGAGACATCAGAGCTGACTGAACACTACAGAGCACCAAACAGAGCACGTGGCTGAAGGCACATCGACAGCGGAAACCATGTCCGGTGGCACCATACCACCCGCTCCATTTGAACCGGCACAAGAAGACTGGGACTCGTACATAGACCGGTTCCAGAAATTTAAAGACTCTGGCCTTAAGGTTAAAAAAAATAAATGTCAACTGTGTACAGACAAAGTAGAGTTCCTGGGGTACCTAATCGATAAACAGGGCATCCACCCCACTAATGGCAAACTGAGGGCAATCAAAAATGCCCCAAGACCCAGAAATAGAACTGATCTCCAAGCTTTCCTGGGGCTCATTAATTTTTACAACATCTTCTTGCCCCAGAAAGCGACCGTAGCTGAGCCCCTACATAGACTTCTCGACAAAAAAGCAACCTGGGTCTGGGGACACTGTGAGGAGCACGCATTCCGACAAGTGAAAAACTTACTAACCTCAGATGCTGTTTTAATGCAGTATAACGAGACTCTGCCTTTAACAATTACATGTGATACGTCACCGTTTGGAGTAGGAGCCATTTTGAGCCACGTGTTACCAAATGGTAGTGAGGCCCCTATTGCCTATTTTTCTTCTTTTTTTTTTGAAAAAGATTTCATTAATTTTCTACAAACAAACAAGACAAACAAAACATAAAAACATCAACTCTCATATGTACATCCAGTGTGTCAGTTGGTTCATCATTTTTGTGCATTCATTCTGTAGTCTCAATTGCAATTATGTTACATAACAACTCATATTGTCAATCCAAACTTATATATCCTAATATCACTAAAAAAAGAAGTTTTTGACTATATTTTTAATCATTCATGCTTTATGAGCTAACAATACTTTAAACCAGTTTATTCTATAACAAATCATATAATCATATCAAATCAATCCTAAAAAACCCTTTATAAATATAATGTCAAATAACAAAATAATAGCAAAATAGCAAAATAAAGATATTCCTTACTGTCTAGCATTCTACATATTCTATTATCGTATTTTATCATCTATCCATTGATAAAAAAGATCCCAAATTTCATAAAATGGTTTATCCTCTTGCTCTCTAATTTCAAATGTCAATCTACTCATCTCAGCACATTCCAATATTTTCTTAATAATTTCTTCCTGTAATGGTATTTTCTCATTCTTCCAATTTTTAGCAAATACAATCCTATTGTTGAATAGAAATATTAGGGATGATAAAAGCATAAAAGGAATGAAAATTAAGAAGGAAGAATTTAAACTACAGGCTTTTGCTGATGATTTAGCTTTTATTCTGGAAGACCCGTTAGAAACAGCTCCAAGGTTATTGGAAAAGATAGAGACATATGGTGAGATGGCTGGTTTGAAAATAAATAAAGATAAAACAAAGATTTTGACAAAGAACATGCTATTGAGACAGAGAGAAGAACTGGCAGATCTTTTGAAAATCCAAATTACAAATAAGGTTAAGTATCTGGGGATATATTTGACAGCAAGATGTAGCACATTAAAAGAGAATAATTATATTAAATTCAAACAACAGATAGCTACAGATTTGAAGAAGTGGGAAAACTTGCAATTGTCATTAATAGGGAGAATTTCAACAATTAAGATGAATATTTTACCCAGAATTTTATTTTTGTTCCAAACAATACCAATTAGGCTTGGAAAAGACTATTTTGAAGATTGAAATAAAATCATGTTGAAGTTTATATGGCAAGGTAAAAAAGCGAGAATAAAGCTAAAGCTTTTTCAAGATGCTAGAATTAGAGGAGGTTTTGGCCAGCCTAATTGGGAATTGTATTATCAAGCTGCAAGTTTGATGTGGGTCAAAGAATGGATAACATTAAGAAAGCATAGGTTGTTGACATTAGAAGGGCATGATCTGCTGTTGGGCTGGCATGCTTTTTTATGGTATAAGGGAACTAAAACACAGGGTTATTTTAGAAGACATTATGTACGGGAGTCTTTGTGGTTAAACTGGGAGAAGATAAAAAGACAATGTTATTTGAAAATTCCAGTTTGGTTATCGACTATTGAAGCATTTTCCTATCCTATAATTTATAAGAAGGAACAAACAGTTAGATATGGGGAACTTTTGGATGAAAAGGGTGAACTTAAATCGATACAAAACTTAGAGGAACAAGGTATAAGGATGAATTGGTTTTCATATGCGCAAATACATTCAAGGTATGGTGAAGATTCTAAAATGGAGGGATTCTATGACAAGCAGACTGATTTAGATAAGATCTTGATGGGTACTGATGAGAAGGTGATTAAAAAATTATATGGTTATTTACTGGGAATGAAATTAGAGGAAGAACAAGTTAAAGAAACTATGATTGCTTGGGGGAAGAATTTTGGATATGGGATTGATCTAGAGAAAAGGCAGAAATTGTGGTCTCAAAATTATAAAATGACAATGTCAACAGCATATTAAGAAAACTTGTATAAGATGTTTTACAGGTGGCACTTTCCCCCGACAAGAATAGCAAGAATGTTTAAGAACAAATCTGAAAAATGCTGGAAATGTCATCAGATACCCAGCTCGTATTACCATATGTGGTGGACTTGTGAGGACGCTAGAAAATATTGGACTATAATTCGCATGTGGTTGGAAAAAATGACAAAGAAACACATAGATTTGAAACCAGAGATCTTCTTATTGGGAATTTTACCTGATATATATAGTAAAGATTTGAAGTACCTATTGCCTATTTTTCAAGGACCCTATCAAAGGCTGAACGTAACTATAGCCAAATCGACAAAGAGGCTCTTGCTGTTGTATCTGCTGTGAAACGGTTTCATGAATATGTGTATGGACGAGTTTTTACTATTGTTATTGACCACAAACCTTTGCTGGGGATTATAGCGGGAGACAAGCCAACCCCCTATATATTATCACCTAGAATGACTCACTGGTCAGAGTTTTTAGCTCCATACAAATATAAACCACAACACCGCCCAGGGAAAGCCATTCCCCACGCTGATGCACTGAGCCGTGCCCCACTTCCAGAAACTGTCGACGACCCAGCTCCAACCCTTATGACACTCCAGATTGAAATGCTACATTCACCGCCGCTAACAGCCAGAGACATTGCGATTGAAACAAAACGAGATCCTGTCTTGGCGCGAGTTCTTAGCTGGGTCAAACGAGGATGGCCAGCAGAACAAACCCCTGACGACTTCACCCCCTTCAGAAACCGGCAAACAGAACTTTTTTCACAAAAAGGCTGCATCCTATGGGGAGATAGAGTTGTCGTCCCAGAGCTGTTACAACGAGCAGTATTGAAAACATTGCATGATGGTCACCCCGGCATCGTGCATATGAAAGCGCTCGCATGAAGCTACGCGTGGTGGCTGGGCATCGACAAACAGATCGAAACCTGGGTAAAGACTTGTTTAAAGTGCCAAGAAGTCAGCAGTGCCCCACCTAAAGCAACTCCAACAGAGTGGGAAACACCCCTGGGGACCATGGTCCCACATCCATGTTGACTTTGCGGGACCTACTAAGGGACCTACGTTCCTTCTAACAGTGGATGCCTATTCCAACTGGCTCGAGATCCACAAAATGAAGAATACTACAACCGAGTCCGTCATCCAGAAATTGAACAGACTATTTGCAATGCATGGGCTACCAGATGTTCTGGTCTCCGACAACAGACCCCAGTTCACCGTTCTACCCTTTGAACAATACTTAGTGGACCAGGGTATTCACCATGCACTAACTTCACCAGTGCACCCTGCGGCTAACGGCAGAGCCGAGCGCATGGTACAATTTGTTAAAAAAAACCCTCCACAAAATGGACTATGGGGACATTGAAGACAAAATAAACAGAATACTCCTACTCCAACACATCACTCCACACAGCGTCACCAACAAGACTCCAGCTGAACTGTTGATGGGACGCAAGCTTCGTTCCCATCTCGACCAGCTTCACCCGTCTTACGAGCCAGAGAAACCCTGTGGATCTAGTGGAAAATGCCACGAGTTCAAGGTAGGTGACTTAGTTTTCGCCAGAAACCTCTCCGGCGAACCACTGTGGGTCGAGACAACCGTAATTCAAGCCACTGGAGCCAGATCGTACCGTGTGAAAACCTGCGACGGAAAAATATGGAAATGTCATATAGATCAGCTTCGCTCTAGGCTACAACCCAATTTCCACGATTCCGGTGACTCCCAAACTGAGGGGAGAGGGGACGTCGAAGAAACCGAATTCGAGATGGTGGAAAGCAGAAGCGAAGGAAGTCAGCAACCAGGCGCGATTAATGAAGAAGAATCAGGGAGGGGACTCTCCTCACCACAGAGGAATACCTCAATGGAGGCAAGCCCGCAAAGATCGGAGGACAACAATGATAGCATTAGCGGCACTGAGTCGTCCAATGAGGATGCGGAACCACTGGTACCAGATATGCCCAAAAACGTCCCGCCGAAACCGGATTACAGATAGGAACCGGTGGGACAGTGCAAATCTAATAGACAGTCAAAACAACCTTCACATCTCAGGGATTACATCACTGCACCCCTCAAACGAAACCTGGGGGGAAGGGGTGTTATGAACTAATAAAACGCTTAAATAAAGTTTTATCAAACCTTAAGAAAAAGCAGGGTTCTAATCCTGCACTTCTGATTGGCTGATAATAGCGATATCGGATTGGTCTGTTCAGGGGAATCTGATTGGCTGTTAATGAGCCACTCTCATTGGTTCAAAGGTTTAACACTCCCATGTTTCTCATTGGTTACTAGGTCAGCAGCCTACCCTATAAAAGGCAGGCTCTTTTTGCTCTGTACAGAATGATTAATAAAGAGTTGAAGTTCACTGTTCACTGCCTCATTTCCGTTCCTTGTGCCCATGCGCAGAACATAACAGTTAAGAATTTGCATCCCCTCACCCAAATTCTAAGGACAGGACGTTACCTTTTAGGACATAATAGGATGAATCCACCACCAGTGAAATAGCAAAAGACCCAGAAGCCCCTTCCTTGCATAATCCCAAGAATAGTTCAAACTTCAAAGTCACAGCAGCCTATAAAGATCCATCCACTCATCCAACCAATTTGTCAGCTGCCCCAGAACTTCATGCTGTGGTTGGTTCTGCTCATCAATAAACAGAGTCCTTCTTTCCAATCAGCCTCCATTTTATTTCTAGCATTTTTCTCTTGGCTTGGAACTGGATTTTTCTTCCAACAACAGGAACACCAATTGCCCCAAGTTAAACCAAGAGCTGGAAGTTTCTGTGTGTGCAGATTAGAAGAGCAGAACCAGATGTACAAATGGCTGGCTCTTCCAAAGATCTCCTTAATTCATACTGGGCCTGGCCAAAAAGAACAGAATACAGAATGACAGAGTTGGAAGGAATATTAGAGGTCTTCTACTCCAACTCCCTGCTCAAGCAGGAGACTCTGCTTGACTGAGGGGTGACTTGGGGGAGCTCCAGGTCTGCCCAAACCCACACAATTCTCCACCTGAACCAGGGAAAGGAGAGCAAAATCAAGGAGACAGGACAACTAGCTGCTACATTAGCTCAAGCAGGCCACATCAAGGCTTGAATGAGCTACATTTGAGAACAAATCCTCTGGATACTTAGAAGCTATAAATGACAACTTCTTGTCTCTTTACCAACAAAAGGCTTTGAAGAAAGTTTTGCATTGTTGTTGTTTTTTTATAACAAATTTTATTAATTTTACAAAAACAATACACAAATAATCCAGGCATAACAACTTGAAAAATCTTTTCTAAAAAAAAAAAAAAAATTAAAGAAGAAAGCCAATAGAACATACAAAATAATTCCAAATTGTAATATCAATATTTACGTTATCTATTTAACTTCATATCTTATCCCGACTTCTCCTTTTCATTCTAGTTATCCAAATTATATTTCTTGCTTATTAAAATTTTATTGCCTTTCATAAACATACAAAACACAGAACATAGGACAAAAACAAACAAACCTAAAACATCTTTTCTGAAGGCTGCTTGATCCTGGGTTGAAACTCTTCACACAGACACAAATTCAAACATCATATTCACTTTATATATCCTTCCATATCTTATTATCATTTTCAATATCATTCTTTGTCTGTTCTATTTCCAACTATCTATTCATCTTTCTTCTTTTAATATACTTCTCCTATACACTAATTGGAGTGATGCCTTTAACTCATTGTCCTAACTTAAAATTACTTCATATAACACTTAATTTATCTTGGGATTCTGTTTAGTACATTCTAAAATTACACAATAAATTTTATAAAGAAGGTAAAAACCCAGCAATAATTAAATAAACTCCTATATAAGCACTATCCATATCATTAAAAAAAAAACTAATCTTATATATTAATACTCATTTATATCAAGCATTTTACTCTAGATACACATATAAAGACACAATCTTATGGAACTTCCAGAATCCTTTTTTTTTTTTCAGTTAGATTCACCCATTGTCTCTAAATAAGCTTTTTTTCTTTAAATCTTGCTTCCCACCATTAAGGCTTCTCCTCCCCGCCTTTCTCTCTTGCTTATTCTTCTCCTTGCCCTTTTTATGCCTTTGTCTCTCCTCCTCCCTTTTCTTACTCCCTTTCTGTTGTTTTCTAATCTTGTATCCACCTTTCATCTCCTTTTTCTCTTTTTTGGTTGTTTTTTCAAACCTTAAAATCCCCTTTTTCTTATCCTCTTTCTCCTCCTCCCCAGAAAAAAACCCATTGTTCATCAAAGATGGCTTTTTCTTCCTCTTCTTCTTTGTCCCAGTCGTTCTGCTGTGTAGTCAACTTTTCATAAGTGAATAATGCCATTTCTAAAAATTGAAATACAGTGCCCAAAGTATCTTTTCCATCTTGTTCTTCCTTTTTATATTTTTGATATTCAGTTTTTAATTCATCCACAAGTGATGCCATCATAAAAAGAGAAACTTTCCCCAAAACAACCACCCAAGTATTTTTAATCAAAAATAATTCAAAAAAGATTCCAAAAGTCCAATTACCATATATCTTTCTTTAGAATTCTAGGCAATCTCCTTCTTTTTCAACTTCTGCTCCAATTTTTTTCCTCTCTCTTCCCACTTACAACAACAATTTTTAAATAATCAGAAATCCATACCGCCAATAAGGGTTTTCCGATTTCTTAAATTATTAAGTCCAATGTCCAAAGAATCTTTTGTCCCTTGGCTTTAACTTTCAAAATAATTCACCTTCAGTGCCCAAATAAATTTCAAATCTTCATCTGCTGTTTCTATGGGGTGGGAGAGTGAAGAAAAAAAAAGTTTCCCTTTAACAGCTTTCTCCACCGCTTTCCGATCTTCTTAGGGATACAATGTATCCTCCAGCAATTCAAACAATTCAGTTCCAGTGAGTTTGAGAGATGTTGATTGACCCGGCTCAGCCAGCACTTTCACTTTTCCTGCTTCTTCCAGCACAATCTTACTCGGTTGCAGGCTTCTTCATGGCGGCCATTACTGACTGCAGCTCTACCACCTCAGGAAAAAGGGGTTTTTCTGGATGAGGAGGGGGTCTGTGATACCCCCAACCCCCTGTCTGGCTCCCCTCTCTCTTCAGCTGCCTCTACAGGGCAGCCATATCCCCCAGATCCATTTGGATAGGGGGCACCTCGGCGGCAAGCGCAGCAGGAATCGCGGACAGTCACAAATTCCTGCTGCCACTGAAGCCACGTTGAACTGGAACCGAAAGTTTTGCATTTTTAAGTACTCCCAAATCATGTACTATGGACAGTCCCCCAACATAAAAGGAAACAAGAAAATGTAAAAAATAACAATATTCATGATGAAATTGAGAGCCAGTGTTGTGGCCCACCGGCAGCTAGTGGAGTTGGCAGCAGAATCAGACAGTGAGGAAGTTGGGGAGGAACATGGGCTAGTCCTGGGGGCTGAGGAAGGATTGGACGAGGGCTCTGCATCAGAGGCAGAGATAGGGCCAGGGCAGTTATCAGTTGCCTTTGGAGCTGGACAGCAGTGAGGTGGAGGAGCAGCTGGAGCCGGTTCCCAGCTTGCGCATGTGCAGAACTGCCAAAAGAACAATTACAAACTAAGGGTCAACGTGGCAGTAAAGCCACAGGTAGACAGTGAATGGCCCCTCCTATAGGGATTAAAAGAGGAGCAAAAGGTGAGGGGGCTTTTGCAGGAAACAATTCATTCATTGCAGCAGTGGGAAGATCTGTCTGTGCATCTTAGAGACTCTGAGCCGAGCCCTTCCTTGTCAGCACTGCGTTTGGAAATATTTACTTGCCAACTCTCCAAGCTAGATAAGGTCTGTGCTCCTCATTACACCCTTGAATGACTGTTTGCCAAGCCTTTGGCTGAATGTGAATGCAAGAAATTCACCTTTGTTTAATAAAAGGAGTTTTGCTGAGACAAAGAGTCTGCTTAGTGCTTTTTGGGGAAGCCTAGGACAGAGCAGCCAGTTTGGTTAGTGATGAAGGCACCAGGCTAAAAAACTGGAGATGGTGAGTTTAAGTTCTACCTTAGCTGTGAAAGTCAGCTGGTGACTTCTCTCTCTCATTCCAACCCACTTCACAAGGTTGTTGCTGTAGGGAAAATAGGAATAGTGTGTTGGATATGTTCACCGACTCGAGTTACTTATAAAAAAATAAGAAAGGTGTCATGGCTCTACCTTCAGACCTCTCTCCAAATGAGAGTTCAGAGGCGGGTGAGTTTCAGTTGGCAGAGGAAACCGAGCATTGGTCAGGATTGGGGTTCAGAGTGTGCAGGCCCAATGAAACAGCCTCAGCTGGGTCGAACAGAAGAACAATAGGATGAAACTGAGGGAGGGAAGCTGCAGCAAATTGGCCAGGCAAGGACCAGGAGCAACTGCCCCCCATTAGCAATAAGGAGGACATGGAGTCCACAGCTCCTCCCAATCCAAGGTCATGTAGAGCAGAGGGGAGCAGGCACAATGCTGGTCAGCTAGGCTACTCGTAAGGAGGCAATCTCACCTCTCATGAAGGGCTGCACTGGTGTTGCCTACTTAATCCTTCCCTGAGGACTTGAGCATTGCTGGAGCAATGTGCCCAGTTCCGTGCCTTGTGTTCTTGTGTTGTGTCTCCTGACCCATCTGAAACATGGGCTGCTTTCCTGGACTTGGTTACCCAGTGAGCTTGGAATCTGGACATGTGCCATGGAGGTGCTTTCTGAGGACCTGTTTGGAGGGAGTTGAATACACACTTGAAGAACCCTTACTGTAGGTGTGTGTGTGTCTCTGTGTGTGTGTGTGTGTGGAGCGGGAACACAAAAGATAGGACACAAGCAACTAAATAAATGAAACACAATGTGTGACTGGTCAGAGAGGAAGAAATGATGATGATTGCATTTTATTTATATATGGCTATTCTTCCTTGATGTGCGGGAACTATTGGCAAAAAACCAGTTTCCCCACAGGCCTGACAATAAAGATTCCAGGATGGTGCAGGAAGGATCTTGTCGCAGAAGGAGCAAGGAGGCTCTTCAGCCATGGAAGCTCCCGAAGGGACTTTGGATGACCCATTTTTTTCTCCACCCCAATTAGCTCCAGGGTTACTGACAGGGAAGAGAAACTGCTGCTATGGATGCAGCCCTGAGCTCCGGAATGAAAAATGGGTATAAATCTAAATAATGCATCACAATAATAAATATGTCCCAGCTGAGAAGCATCAAGGCCAGGAGGTTAGTGGAGCCCAGATAGGTGAAGTTGTGACTGAGGGCCACTTTTGTGGTGCCTTGTCTTTTATATTTTGCATTTCATTCGCATGGCTGCCAACTCTCACGCAATCAGCGTGAGACTCACACAATTCAACCAATTTTGACTGTCTCACTCTGATAAACGAAATCTCACGCTAAACCCCCAAAATGGAATGAACAAAAATAAATATATCTCTACATTCTCTGATATTCCGAATATCGATATGCCCAAGCCCAAAGTTTCGAGAAGTGAAGCCTCCGATCCTGGGCGGCTTCAGAGGGCGAACAGAGCATGTGCGAGAGGACGTTGCCCTCATTGATTTCTGTATTGGGGTGAGGAGAGAATTCCACGCTGCAGGAAGCGGTTTCTCCTTTCCGCTCTAGGATGTCACAACTCTCTGGGCTTAACCCTTGCGCTGCACTCTGCTCTGGAAGGCGGAGATGAGAGAGACGAACTCTCTATCCCCCATGAAGTACGACTACAGGGCATCCCTGGGCCTTTCTCGAGAGCTGAGCTCCCATCATCCCCTCCCCGCACCCGTCTGGTCTCAAGGCCGCTGGGATTGGGGCGCAAAGGCGCGTCCCTCTCTGGCCTCCCTCTCGCAAGGGGAGCTGCCGTGGCTGGCCTCTTGTGCGCCTTGGCTTCTCTCGCTCCCCAGCCTAATGGGAAGTCCCTGGAGAGGGAGGGGGAAGAGGGGGGAGGGCTCCTTCCCGGGTACATTGTGTCCCTCCCCCCGCCCTTTGCACCTAGATATGCGCCCCCCCCAGCCTCCCCTGGGTCCAAGAGGCTGCAAGAGGGTCTGGCAGGGAGGAGCCTCTCCAGGAAGGGGGTCCCGCCAGAGGGCAGGCTGGAGTGGGGCGGGGGGGGCTCGCAAGGAGGGGGGGTTCCTGTCCCCTCCGAGCCCCAATCGCAGCCGGTGCAGGAGTTTCTCTCTTTTTAGGCTTCTTTCCCCACTTGATGCCAGGAACGTTTGGATGCTCTTTGGGAGCCCCTGGGAAGGAATCTCGCCTTGAGGGGTCTCCCCACAAATGCCAAGCAAAGGGGGGGGGGAGTGGCCACTGTCCTCTCCTCTCCTCCCCCAGACAATCCAGGACTTCCCTGCAGGGGAGCAGCTGATGGCAGCATTGCTGGGGGTCCCATGCACAGACTGGGAGGGGGCATTTGGGGAGTGAAGGACACCAGCCTCCCCCCCCCATTCTGTGTGTGTGTGTGTGTGTGTGTCCATCTGCCTGCCTGGCCCTTTCCGACCCTTCAGCTGGACTGTGAGGCTGGTGGGTCCAAGACTCAGCCTGGATCCCCCTCCCCTCCGCAGGTGGGAGGCCCAGAGGGTGGGAGAGGGCTGGGAAGGGCCGTTTCTGCCCAGCTCCAAGGCCGGGAACCCTGGCAAGGCCCCCTCCACCCCCGGGGCCATGTGAGGGAGGCTTCTGTGGCCCTGAAGAGGCAGCCTGGAGGGGCCGGATCCCAGGCACTTGGGACGCCCCTCTCAGCCAGGGACCCTGGAGGAGGAGGAGAGCCGGAGCAGCCCAAAGGGACGGAGCAGATGGGCAGAGGCCCAAGAATGTGGACCTTTTCCAGCCAAGATGGTCAGTGAACTGCATTATTAATATCTTACAAATCCAGTTCAAGTACATTGGTGCTGCTTGCATGTATGTATGTATGTATATGTCCAAATCATGACTAAAGTATGCATCAGATTGCACCATTTAAAATGTAAAATTGTCAAAGCTCCCTACCGTGGAAGGGGGGACACCCCCCTTCCACACCATCCCCCCCTCGGTCGCTTCACTCCCTCGGGCTCGGTCGCTTCACTCCCTCGGGCTCGGTCGCTCCGCTCCCTCGCAGTGTCTCACTCCAAACTATCACTCAAGGTTGGCAGCCCTGCATTCGGATGATGTTTGTTTGCATTTGTAAAAAATTATGCTAGTGTGTTGTTTGATATTGTGAACTGCTAAGAGCTATTTGCTTTTAAGGGTGATCATTATTTCCTAAAAGAACCCTGAACAAACAGACAGATATCATCTCCATTAAATGACCCCATAATCCCTTGTGGGGTGGAGGAACAAACAAATATGAAGTCAATTCATCACAAACATCTCCTCTTCATTGAATAAAGCAGATTTATTAACCTCAGCAGGTTTAAAATGTGTGGGGCTTCAATTCCTAGAATTCCCTAGCCACCTTTGGAGTTGAAGTCCATACATCATAAACCTGCTGAGGTGGAGAAAGGCTGATATAGAAGTTAAAATAGAATTTTTTTAAAAAATTAAATAATGTTACAAATGACCAGCAAGGACAATTTTTTCACTGGACTGATGTTTGGACTGGGTTCTTGGGATTTGACAGATGTTTTGCAGTGGTGGAACAGTGATGTTGGGGAACATCTGGAGGTTGGGAGGCTGTTTGTCAGGGCAATTTTGAGAGCCGGCATGGAGGAGCCACATTAATAATGGACCTGGAGTCATGCTTCAGTCAATGGAACTAGAGATTTTTCTGTTGCCTTACGGGAATACACTAGGAAGAAGAAGAAGAAGGAGGAGAAGGGGGAGGGGGAGGAGGAGGAGGAGGAGAGGAGGAGAAAAAGAAGAAGAAAAAGAAGAAGAAAAAGAACAGGAAGAGGAAGAGGAAGAGGAAGAAGAAGAAGAAGAAGGTGGTGGAGGAGCAGGAGGAGGAGGGAGGGGAGGGAAGGTGCTTCTTCTTCTTAATGACCATTTTTTTTTTCTTAAAATGGACTCTGGTTCCACTTTGGCAGTTCAGCAGCCTTTGAGAACAAAGAGCACATTGAGAAAAGAGCAGGAGACAAAAAGTCCCCCTGGATTATATTTGTTGGCCTTTCAGGCAGTCACCATTTTCATCCCAATGCTTCAAGATGCAGGTTTTGCAGTGAATGGTAGAACTTCAGCCTTCTTGTTTATATTTATCCTTATTCCCCCAAGACTCTGGAGAGACATTTCCCCTCATTCCTTCTGCTTCTTTTTTTAGAACAGTGGCAGTTCAGTGCTTGCATTTCTAGGGAGAGACATCAAAATAAGACAGCTTGCTTTCTGAGACGTCCATTTTTGAGGTCAAACTGCAGATTGAATAGCCTCCATCTGGTTAGGCATAAGCAGCTGGTAAAAACCAGAAACTGGTCACTGAAATGAGATCCATTGGAATGCCAAAGGTGCTTTTTTTCAGGGGGCAACTAGACTTCTTGTTTTTCATTGAAGATGTTTCGTTTCTCATCCAGGAAGCTTCTTCAATTCTGATTGGATGGTTAGGAATGGAAGGATTTATACTCCTTGCAGACAGCTGGTCATTTGCATCCTTTGAGAGGGTCATTGAGGCCACTTGGAGGTTTATCTGTGTCCTCAGGGTCATGTGAGTGGTGCAAATGGTCCTGTAGTTTGCAATTTTTTTTCCTCCTCTGGGAATCCATTCCTACTCCCAACCATTCAAAGGGGGTTCATCTTATTTTTTTATTTATTTTATTTTTATTCATTTTGATTTGTCAATCACTTACAAGATAATAGGTATAAGTATATACATAGTTATGAATACATGAAATGGGTACATATAAGAAAAATAAAAGAAACAACAGGACAGGGACGGTAGGCACATTGGTACGCTTATGCACGCCTCATACAGACCTCTTAGGAAAGGAGTGAGGTCAATAGTAGCCTGCTCCCAGCACCCGAGCAACTTCCCAGCAACT
This sequence comes from Hydrophis major, assembly GCA_033807585.1. Classification (NCBI taxonomy): domain Eukaryota; kingdom Metazoa; phylum Chordata; class Lepidosauria; order Squamata; family Elapidae; genus Hydrophis; species Hydrophis major. The sequence goes on from CM066339.1 coordinate 15,082,153, forward strand.
TTCGGCTTCCTTTTAACTCGCGGGCACTCGTGCCTGGCCCCGAGCCACACAGTGGCGGGGAAACCCGGAGCGCCGCTGGGTCGCCTCCTCCAAGCAGCCCGCCCACCCGCCAGGTGGAACCCTTCCTGCTCCTTGGCGAGAAGACGCTCCCGCCTGCAAACTTTGCCTGTGCAAAGTTTAAGCCTGGAAGCCCTGGAAACCTGAGCAACTTCCCAGCAACTTTCAGCTTCCTTTTAACTCGCAGGTGCTCATGCCTGGCCCCGAGCCGCGTGGCGGAGGGGAAGCCCGGCGGGTGGGCAGGCAGGCTGCTTGGAGGAGGCGACCCGGTGGCGCTCCGGGCTTCTGCCGTGCAGCTCGGGGCCAGGCACGAGCGCCCACGAGTTAAAAGGAAGCTGAAAGTTGCTGGGAAGTTGCTTGGGTGCTGGGAGCAGGCTTTTAAGAGCTGCGCCCCAAGGAGCAACTGGCGGCCGGAGTGGCCGGGACTGGCAGTGGCGGCGAGGGGCCGACCTGTGTAGGGGGGGGCCTGGGGTGGTTTTCTCCCACATCCGGCTTTGGAGAGGCCTGCCATGCACTCTTGGGCATCTGGCTCGCTGCGTCTTGGGCGCACCTTTCCCTCACCTCTTGGCCAGCAGCAGCAGCAGCAGCTCCAACTGCCGCCTACTTCCTCCCCTAACGCCCGCTGTTGTGATGCGTATTCCCGTAGACCCGAGCACCAGCAGGCGCTTCACACCTCCCTCCATGGCCTTCCCCTGCAGTAAGATGGGAGAGAACAGTGGTTCACAGTTTATCCGTGGACACCGGAGGAGTTATGTTTTGGGAGGTGGGCATTTATTTATTTCTTATCTTATAAGTGGCCAACTTGTGTAAGCTGAGGGGGTACATTCATAAATACACACACACACACACACACACACACACACACACACACACACACACAGAGTCGTTTATTTGTAGGGGAAGAATCTATCTATCTATCTATCTATCTATCTATCTATCTATCTATCTATCTATCTATCTATCTATCTATGTTGTGTTTTTAATCGGAAGAATATCATGCCTGCGCATCAGGCACAGTGACTTGATTTGGGGAGCTGTGTGCTGACCCGGCCCGTCTGTCAAATTTTAGAAGTCAATGCGGCCCCCGAGCCAAAAAGTTTGCCCACCCCTGCTCTAAAAAGATGCAAATGACCAGCTGCCTTCAAGGAGTATAAATCCTTCCATTCCCCACCATCCAGTCAGAGCTGAAGAAGCTTTTTGGATGAGAAGCAAAACATCTTCAAAGAGAAACAAGAAAGTCCAGTTGCCTCCCGAAAAAGCACCTTTGGGACAACCATGACCTACTGAGAATGTCTACAAATCCACTGGGAGGATGATCGAGTTAAGGGCTCAACATTTTTGCAGTCCAAGTGCTAGAAACAAGTGCTACCCAACTGCTAGAACAGCTTTCTCAAGGCTTCCTACCCCCATTCCACAAATATCCCGTTCTGTAAACAACAAATATTCAGGCTGATTATGGCTGGTTTATAGCTTGCTCCTGGAATTTGTGATGCAAGTTATGTTTCATAGCCTGACTGGAATTGCAATCTGTGGAAATCCTTGTGGAGCCTTTTGGTGCTCAGTTTAAGGAAGCATGCTGTGTCTATGAGAACATGAACATTTAAAAGGTAGAAATATTGATTCATTGTTGATTCACAACAGAATGTGTTGTTGGCAAGTCCAGAGCCATCATGTTGCTCAAACTATGGAAGGGAAGAAGATGACTGGAAAACTAATATTACTAAATACTTACACAGTCCCTTTTTAGTATCTCCGTGAGGGAGAAGGGACTAAGTAGTAGAGGTACAAAGCAGCGGTGGGATTCAAAATTTTTTACTACCAGTTCTGTGGGCATGGCTTGGTGGGTGTCAGCCTCCAAGAATCCTTCTTCTGCTTATCTTTCTGGCTGCCATAGAAATGGGAATGGGGAAGAATAATTGGACTTTTGGGGGGGAAGAGTGCTGGAGGCCTAAAGTGGTGAAATGTAAAACTTGGGATGTTTTCTTGACTGCGCTTCCTTGCTTACTGCACAGATGTCACCTCTTATCTCTCTAGGCCAAGATTAACCATCTTGGCATACCAGATGTATGAAACGCCACCTGAAGATGCACGCACATGACAGATTGGATGGCCAGTTTGAACTATTGTGGGTGGGAACATGGGATAACTTTATATATGTGATTTTCACGCCCAATGCCTCAGATCTTGTATTCTTCTGATGCTACCACTTCAATTTCCAGTAAAAGTCCTTTTTTCTATAACAATGGAGTCTAAGGTTTTCTTTCTTGGATTTTAAATGGAACCTCACCTGACACCAAGCTTCTGCATGGGCCTTGGACTTACCTGGGATCCAAAATGGGCCATGTGGGGATTCCTGGGAGGGGTGGGATGGGATGGGCAGGGCCAGCCAGCAGTGGGATTTGCCAAACTAACCATAAAATTAACAACTGGTTCGCCTGAACTGGGGTGAACCAGTAGCAGCCCACCTCTGCCTGTATTGTAAAGTTACACAAACAGACTCTTGGAAGGCTGAAAATATTTCTCCCGTCTTTTCCTTTTGCTCTCCTTCTCTGAGCTGAACTATTTTGCAAAGTGGTTGCCCAGTCGGCAGCTCCACCCCCTGCCTCCCAAGGTCATTCCTACATATCACTCATTATAACTTGTCACTATACAAATGTGAGAATCCATAAACCACTCAGGCGCACTTCATCATAATGATCTTCTAGTTTTTCACTGAGTGAAAGCAGTTTTGAAAAAGCGCAGAGCTCTTTCTTAGGGGTTTATATTGCACAGATAATAGTGAGGTTATGGAGGCAAAGTGACCTAGTGGTTAAGACTATCGATTGGAAGGTTGGCAGTTTAAGGCTCAAGCACGGCACGATGGGATGAGTTCCAATGCCTTGCTCAGCTCCTGCCCACCGAGCAATTCAAAAGCGGGCAAACATGAGGAGATAAATAGGTGCCACTCCTGTGGAAAGGGAGCAGTGTTCTATGGGCCTCGGCATATGATCATGCCTGCCACATGATCATTGGAGCATCTTCAAATAATGCGGGATCCCTCAACAGTGATGAGCATTACCCCTTAGAGTTGGGCATGACTGGACAAGGAAAACCTTCCCCTTTTTTCAGAGGTTGGATTCAATTTTTTTTAACAACAGTTCTGTGGGTGTGGGCAGGTGGATGCGGCCATATGACTGGGTGAGAGTGTCCTTTTTTGCAGCCCCCTATTTTTGGGTCCTTCTGGGCCTCAGGGAAGCCTCCTTGGGGGACATTTTTGCTCTCAGAAGTCTTCTCTGGGGTCCAGGAAGGAAGAAACGGAGCCTGGGGAGGGTGTGCAGCACCCCCAAGCTCCATTTTGGGGCCTTCTGGGCCTCAGGAAAGCCTCGTGGGTGAAGCAGTAAGACAGTGAGGGGAATCCAGGCACAGCTGATTATAGGAACAGCTGATTGTCAGGAGGAGAAAAAAAAAGAAGAAATACCTTAAGGAGTGATGGGTAGGGGAGGAGGCAGTCAGCAATGTTGGGCATGTGCCATAAAGACTGATTGGGCAGAGAGGGGCGGGGCCAGCCAGGGGCATGATTTGCTGGTTTTCCAAACTGCACAGAATCAGTTCTATAGAACTGGTCCAAACTGGTAGGATCCCACCCCTGCCTTTTTTTAATAGTGACTTTATGAAATTTTCTGATTCCCAGGGAACCCTACCTGAATGGTGAAACTATGGCACAAGACCTTATTTTAAAGTTTTAAGTACATTTATTTTGCTTTATCATAAAAGATAGAATACAAAACAGAAACAAACATAAGAAAACAAAAATATATGTCCAACACTAACAATAGCAAAAAAGAAAAAAAATGGTAAACAAAAAAGAGAGAAAAAGGTGATCCAAATATCAAATAAATTTAACATTGAACACATAGACTCCACCCTGGCTGGATGCTGAAAAAAAGAAAAAAACCAGTAAATTCTTGTCCCCTTTTACAAATTATATATGTATATGAAGAAAGAGCAGTCAACAGTGTGAGCAGGACAAAAACCATTTTGAAATATCCTGCTTGTTATAAGGAAGTGTCTCAAACTCAGGCTAAAGAGATAAGCAGGATGTGTTAGGGACTGAGAGCAGGAGAGTGGCCATGAACTGTAACAAAGTGTGTAGAAAAATTGGATGCCGGTAGAACAATGGAGAACTGTAACAGAATGCATATGTGCCAGAAACTGTGTAGTTGCTTTCGCTCCAAAAATGTATATGTGTCAATTTGAAACAGGAAGAATGTGAGCCAAGCCTTCGTACGAGAAGGGGTGGGGGGGGGAACAGTTAAGGTATAAAAGTGCCGTTTGAATTTTGCTCTGCATTCCTTCAATGCCTGAGGGAACCCGTTTTTGCAAACACGTGAATAAACTCTTGTTTTCCTTGGATCAATGAACCTTGTGGTGGTCTTTTCGTAGCCTCCCACCTCACAACAGGGTAAGCTAAACATTACACTAATCTTAAAATCCCTTTGTTAACCATCTGTTATTGTGTTTGGCGTGTAAAAAGCATACAATACTTTTTAAAATGCAAATGTGACCTAAGTTTGGGAAATGTTAACTTAACAAGAGTTGGGGATTAATGTACAAAGAAGACAAAGAAACATGAAGAAGAGAAGGGGAAAAAAAGGTTTCCACATCAGGAAGGTCTAAATCAGAGCTGGTCTCCATACTTGGCAATTTTAAGACTTGTGGATTTCAACTCCCAGAATTCTCCAGCCAGCTATGCTGGGAGTTGAAGCCCATAAGTCTTAAAGTTACCAAGTTTGGGGACACCTGGTCTAAATAATTCTGTCTGAAGGACAGAACAGCCATCCTTATTTTTATCTGAAGGAGGGAAGTTGCTGTGAATTAATAAAAGTGCTTGAATAAAGATTATTAAAACCTTAAAGTAAAGTGCAGGGTTCTGGCCCTGCACTGCTGATTGGCCGATAATAGCGACATCAGATTGGTCCGTTCAGGAGAATCTGATTGGCTATTAACGAGCCTCTCTCATTGGTTAAAGAAGCTAACGTTTCCTGTGTTCTCATTGGCTAAGTACTCAAAAGCTTGCCTATATAAAGGGGCCGTTGTGGCTGTAGTTTTGCTCTGCTACACCATGTTAAATAAAGAGTTGAAGTTCACTGTTCATCGTCTCGTCTCCACTTTTTGCGCCCATGTGCAGAACATAACACTGGCGATGAAGGTGGGATGTGGAGACGTCAGAGCTGACTGAACACTACAGAGCGATAATACAGCACGTGGCTGAAACGCACCAATGGCGGAACCACGTCCGGCAGCATCATACCACCCTCTCCATTCGACCCGGCACAAGAAGACTGGGACTCATATATGGATCACTTCCAGATGTTTCTGGAGACCAACAACTTGAAGGATGCCACTACCGGAAAGAAACGAGCAGTATTCCTAACTCATTGCGGACCAACCGTATTTAAGATGGCCAAGGCACTAGTGAAACCGGCAGAAGTGAAGTCCATGGACTGGGACGTCCTCGAACCTCTGCTAAGGGCCCACTATGCACCAACTGTACCAACGCTCATTAGAAGACATGAATTTTACCAGAGAGATCAGTGGAAGGGCAAAAGTGTTGCAGATTTCATAGCGGATCTCCGGAATCTGGGAGGCCTCTGCGGGTTCTCCGACCTCGAAGAAGCCCTGAGAGACCGAATAGTTCTGGGATTAGATGCACCGACTGTGCAGAGTAAGCTGATGGCGAAAGGCGACATTAGCCTTACAGATGCCATCGCTGACGCTACTGCAGCAGAAGCAACCAGGAAGTCGGCTGTCTGAATGCGCCGCACCCACGCCCCACTTCACCAACTCGCCAGCGAAGTTTCACCTCACCGAGAAGGACAGGCAATGACAGCCCACCACGAGGACCTCGAATCGTCATCAGAAAGCGATGAAGAAGAGATCAACCGGCTCCAGTCTGAACGAGACCAACGCCATCAACGTAACCAGAGATCTCAGTACCAATGCGCTGGTTGTGGGGCAAACCACCCACGATCAGACTGCAAATTCCTCGATGTGCTCTGCCATGTGTGCGGGAAAAGAGGCCACATCGGAAGAGTCTGTAGAAGCAAGCAAGGACCCAGCCAGCTCCCGAGGGGGTCAAACTATCGCCAACCCACAGGAAGACGTCCTGTAAATCGAGAACCCTTGAACCACCAATGGAACAACCACTCCTACAGAAACAAACCACTAGCCCACTCAACGAAGTGAGAAGAGGCGCACCAAACCATTACGATTGGTCACGCCTCATCACTGGATGCCAAGAAGATCCGGGTGAAGGTGGCCATCAAAAACCAGCCTTGCCTGATGGAAGTCGATTCAGGATCGTCCCTCTCGATGGTTTCCTGGAAGACCCTCAAGCAACTCATCCCTACCGTCCGGTGACAAGACCTCAGATTCCTGGAGGTTTCCGGTTTCGCGTGGCTTCGGGGCAGCAGGAATTCGCGACTGCTCGCAATTCCTGCTGTGCTAGCTGCCGAGGTACCCCCGATCCAGATGGGTCAGGGGGATATGGCTGCCCTGTAGGGACAGCCAAAGAGAGAGGGGAGCCGGACAGGGGGTTGGGGGTGTCACAGACCCCCTCCTCGTCCTGGAAAACCCCTTTTTCCCAAGGCGGTGGAGCGGCGGTCAGCAATGGCCACCACGAAGAAGCCAGCAACTGGGTAAGATTGCGCTGGAGGAAGCAAGAAGAGTGAAAGTGCTGTCTGAGCCGAGTCAAGTAACATCTTTCAAATTTGTTGGAACTGAGCTGTTTGAATTGCTGGAGGATACATTGTATCCCTAAGAAGATCGAAAGTGGTGGAGAAGCTGTTAAAGGGAACTTTTTTTTTTCTTTACTCTCCCACCCCATGGAAACAGCAGATATGTTTGGACATATTGGACATTGAAGGTGAATTATTCTGAAAGTTGAAGCTAAGGGACAAAAGGGTTCCTGGACATTGAAAAACTTAATAAATTGGAAAGCCCTTATTAGAGGTATGGATTTTTGATTATTTAAAATTGATGTTGCAAGTGGGAAGGGAGAGGAAAAAAAATTGGAGCAGAAGCTGAAAAAGGAGGAGATTGCCTAGAATCCCAAAGAAAGGTATATGGTAATTGGACCTCTTTGATTAAACATTAACCACAGAAAGAGAAAGAGAAGAAGGAAGAAAAGTATTAATTTTTGGAATTTTTTTTTGAATTATTTTTGATTAAAAATATTTGTGGTTGTTTTGGGAAAAGTTTCTCTTTTCATGATGGCATCGCTTGTGGATGAACTAAAGACTGAATATCAAAAATATAAAAAGGAAGATACTTTGGGCACTTTGTTTTAATTTTTAGAAATGGCGTTATGTACTTATGAAAAGTTGACTACGCAGCAGAAGGACCGGGACAAAGAAGAAGAGGAAGAAGAAGCCATCTTGGATGAACAATGGGTTCTTTCCGGGGAGGAGAAGAAAAAGGATAAGAAAAAGGGGATTTTAAGAATTATAAAAACAACCAAAAAAGAGAAAAATGAGCGGAAAGGTGGAGGTAAGGTTAGAAAGCAAAGGAAAGGGAGTAAGAAAAGGGAGGAGGAGAGACAAAGGGGTAAAAAGGGCAAGGAGAAGAATAAGCAAGAGATAAAAGGGGGGAGGAGAAGCCTCAATGGGGGGAAGCAAGATCTAAAGAAAAAAAGTTTATTCAGAGACAATGGGTGAATTTAATTTAGGATAAAAGAGGGATTCTGGAGGGTACATAAGATTGTGTTTTTTATATGTGTATTTAGAGTATAAAATTCATTGTGTAATTTTAGAATCTATTAAACAGAATCCCAAGAAAAATTGTTATATGAAGTACTTTTAAGTTAGGGTAATGAGTTATAGACGTTACTCCAATTGGTGTATAGGAGAAGTATAGTAAAAGAAAAAAGATGAATGGATATTTGGAAATAGAACAGACAAAGAATGTTATTGAAAATGGTAATAAGATATGAAAGGATATATAATATCCTGGATTTTGTATATTGATAAAAGGCAATAAAATTTTAATTAACAAGAAATAATTTGGATGAAAAGGAGAAGCTGGGATAAGATATGAAGTTAAATAGATAAAGTATTGATACTATAATTTGGAATTGTTCTATTGGTTTTCTTCTTTTATTATTTTTTCTTAGAAAAGAATTTATAAGCTGTTATGCCTTGATTTTTTGTGCATTGTTTTTATAAAATTGATAAAAATGGTTTATATATATATATAAAAAAGAAAATGATAATAAGATATGGAAGGATATATAAAGTGAATATGATGTTTGAATTTGTGTCTGTGTGAAGAGTTTCAACCCGGGATCAGACAACCTTCAGAAAAGTTCTTTTAGTTTTGTTTATGTTTTGTGTATTGTGTTTTCTGTAAAATTAATAAAATTTGTTAAAAAAAAAAAAAAAAGACCTCAGATTCCAAAGAATCATACTCAAGGACTATCAGGGAAATCGAATCCCAGTTGTTGGATCCAGCCAAGTCCGTGTCTCATTTAAAAATCGTACCGCATCCCTACCCCGACCATAGTCGACAGGGATCGGCCTAGCTTGTTAGGCCTCCAATGGTTCTCTCCACTCAGAATTGAACTAGCTGGCATTCACCAAACCAGCAGCAACGACTGGGAAGAGGCTCTCGTCCAGGAATTCCAGGACGTCTTTGCAGATAAACTAGGCAAGTACAAGGGGACCCCGATATCATTTAACCTCAACCCCGAAATAACTCCCATCCACCTTAAGCCTCATCAAGTTCCACTTGCCCTTAAACCAAAGATTGACGAGCAGCTTGAAACCCCAATTGTGACACCCATCAAGCCAGATGGATCGTTAAGAATTTGTGGGTACTACCGAGCCACCCTGAATCACGTCCTTCAGCAAAGTGCTTACCCGGTACCGGTGGTACAACACCTTCTCCATTCCCTGGAGGGCGGAAAAGTCTTCGCTAAACTAGATCTAGCCCAGGCATACCAATAACTGCCTGTAGACAAAAAAACGGCAGAGGCCCAAACAATCGTTATGCACCGAGGTGTGTTTAAATGTAACCAACTCCAATTCGGAGTAAGAGTGGCCCCAGGAATCTTTCAAAGTCTGATGGAGAGACTCTTGCAAGGGATCAAGGGGGTCGTGCCATATTTTGATGACGTTTTAATTGCTGCTCCAACTCGAGAAATACTAAGGGAGCGCCTGGGGTTGGTTCTCCAGAAATTTAAAGACTCGGGTCTCAAAGTTAAAAAAAAACAAGTGTCAACTATGTACGGATCGAGTAGAATTTTTAGGGTACTTAATTGATAAACAAGGCATTCACCCCACCGATAGCAAGCTTAGGGCAATCAAAAATGCCCCCAAACCCCGAAATAAGGCTGATCTCCAAGCTTTCCTAGGCCTTATAAATTTTTATAACGTTTTCCTGCCTCACAAAGCAACCATAGCAGAACCCCTACATCGTTTGTTGGACAAAAAAGCACCCTGGGTTTGGGGGCACCGAGAGGAACATGCGTTTCGATAAGTAAAAAACTTATTGACCTCCGATGCTGTTTTGATGCAGTATAACGAGACTTTGCCTTTAACGATTACATGTGATGCATCACCATTCGGAGTGGGTGCCATTTTGAGCCACGTTTTACCAAACGGTAGTGAAGCCCCTGTTGCCTATTTTTCAAAGACGCTATCAAAAGCAGAACGCAATTATAGTCAAATCGATAAAGAGGCCCTTGCTATTGTATCTGCTGTTAAACGATTTCATGAATATATTTATGGGTGAGCTCTTACTATAGTAACTGACCACAAACCTTTACTGGGAAAAATAGCGGGCGATAAGCCAACCCCTTATATATTATCTCCCAGAATGACTCGCTGGTCAGAATTCTTGGCTGCATATAATTATAAGTTGCAACACCGCCCGGGGAAAGCCATTCCCCACACAGACGCATTGAGCCATGCACCACTTCCGGAAACCATTGATGACCCCGCTCCGACCATCACAACACTTCAGATTGAAACACTTCAAACATCGCCACTGACAACTCGAGATATCACAATTGAAACTAAACGTGATCCCATTTTGGCACGAGTCCTCGGCTGGGTAGAGCGTGGATGGCCATTGGACCAAATCCCTGACAACTACGTTCCCTTCAAAAATCGACAGACAGAACTGTTTTCCCAGAAGGGCTGCATCATTTGGGGGGATAGAGTCGTTGTCCCAGAGCGGTTATAGTGAGCGGTACTGAGAACCTTGCACAACGGCCAGCCCGGCATCGTCCACATGAAAGCACTCGCACGAAGCTACGCGTGGTGGCCGGGCATAGACAAGCAGATCGAAGCCTGGGTAAAGACTTGTTACAAATGCCAGGAAGTCAGCAATGCCCCAATGAAAGCAACCCCAACAGAATGGGAAACACCGAGGGGACCATGGTCCCGTATTCATCTGGACTTTGCGGGACCTACTAAAGGACACACATTCCTATTAACAGTGGATGCCTTCTCGAACTGGCTTAAAATCCATGAAATGAAAAATACAACAACCAAATCAGTCATCAGGAAATTGGACAGATTATTTGCAACACACAGACTACCAGACATTCTGGTATCCGACAACGGGCCCCAGTTTACTGCGCTTTCTTTTGAACAGTATCTGGCGGACCGCGGTATTCGCCATGCGCTAACTTCACCGGCGCATCCTGTGGCCAATGGAAGGGCCGAGCGCATGGTACAATTCGTCAAAAAAACTCTGCATAAAATGGACTATGGCGATATCGAAGACAAGATTAACCGGATACTCTTTTTGCAGCACATCACTCCACACAGCGTCACCAACAAAACTCCGGCTGAGTTGTTGATGGGACGAAAGCTCCACTCCTACCTCGACCGACTACACCCAGCGTATGAACCTGAAAAACCACACGGGTCCAGCGGGAAATGCCATAATTTCCAGATAGGCGACTTGGTTTTCGCTAGAAACTTTTCTGGTGATCCATTGTGGGTCGAGGCAACTGTAATCCAAGTTACCGGACCCAGATCGTACCGAGTGAAATGTCGCGACGATAGAATATGGAAACGCCATATTGATCAGCTGCATTCAAGGCTGCAGTCTGGGGTCTGCGATTCCGGTGATTTCCAAATTGAGGGGGGAGGAGATGCCGAGGAAGCTGAGTTTGAAACGGCAGAAAGCACAAGCAGAAGAAATGACCATCCAGATACAACACGGGAAGAAGGATCGGGGACAGGGATAAGCTTCCCTCAAAGGGATACCGAGGACATTAGTGGCAACAAAATTTTAGATACAGAACCGGAGGCACCCTGTTCGCCAGAAAACGTCCTACCCCAGCAAGACTATAGACAAATACCAGGAGGACAACGTAAATCAAACAGACAATCAAAACCACCTGCCTACCTCAAAGACTACGTGACCGCACCCCTTAAACGGAACCCGGGGGAAGGGGTGTTGTGAATTAATAAAAGTGCTTGAATAAAGATTGTTGAAACCTTCAAGTAAAGTGCAGGGTTCTGGCCCTGCACTTCTGATTGGCCGATAATAGCGACATCGGATTGGTCCATTCAGGAGAATCTGATTGGCTATTAACGAGCCTCTCTCATTGGTTAAAGAAGCTAATGTTTCCTGTGTTCTCATTGGCTAAGTACTCAAAAGCTTGCCTATATAAAGGGTAGTTTTGCTCTGTTACACCATGTTAAATAAAGAGTTGAAGTTCACTGTTCATCATCTCGTCTCCACTTCTTGCGCTCATGCGCAGAACATAACAGAAGTCATTCCGTTCCCGGTGTTTTATGGCCAGTTTCAGTGATTGTTGATGGATTGTCAGAGGAGACAAACAATGGGAGGCTCTTAGCCCCTAAGTGGGACTTAACTCTGCAATTTCAATCTGAACAACATTGTTTGGAAGATGCTTTAGACTGGCCAGGGAGGCTGAAGAAATCACAACCAATTTGTGCACCACTCAAGAGTGGAAAGATGAGGTGTATTCAGGGATGGGATTCCACTGGTTTAGAACCGGTTGTTAACATTCCTGTTAGTTCGAAGAACTGGTAAAACAGCCCCCTGGCTGACCCCGGCCCTCTCCGCCTATTCCTCCACTCCTGGAACCACTTTTTGTTATTTTGCATGCGTGACATTGTGCACATGCACGACATGCCTGCAGCCTGCTTTTGCCCACCAGGCCAGATATTGTTGCCTGCCTTTCACTGCGGCAGAGCAAAAAACTTACAAGTCCCTCTCCCTTCGGGAATCAGTTGAATCCTGTTTCTCTCTGCTGCTCAGGAGCCATTTCTGAAGGGAGTGAGACTTGCAAGGTTTTTGCTCTGCTGGGAGTGGCTCTCCCAGCAAGAGCAGGTGAGAGAAGCAGCCTGGTGCCGACACGAGCCTCTCCTGATTTGCCTGCTCAAAGGTAAGCTTGCTAGTCGTGCTAGCTCTTCCCCCACAGTTTCCGGGGCTCCCCTGTCCTTGCCTGGCCTAACTAGCTGCTCCCCTCCAACATCCCTGGGCTCAGCTGGCTGGATTCCCCACCAGCGTGGCCCCATCCCACCAGTGGTGCTATCTGGGCCTGTCTACCTGCCCCCCCAATCCCTGGGCTCAGCTGGCTGGCTAAGCCACCATAGGGCACTCTCCCAGCTCTCCCTATCATGTGGCAGTCTCCTGTAAGAAGCGCTATTGCCACAGCATCTCCACCACCTCTGCTCACTTCTCCTGGGAGCAAAATGAAAGGAAGCGGATGGAGGCAGTCAGGTCTGCCACCTCCACCTGCTTCCTTTTGTTTTGCTGCCACTGCTGCTGCCACTGCCACCAGTAGAGGTACTGTATTTTAGGAGGGCCTGGGGTGGTGGTGCTCCATGGCCCTGCTACTGCCACAGTGCCTCCGCTGTGCTGCTGCCTCTGCCTGCTTCCTTTCATTTTCTGCTGCCGCTTCTACTGGGAACAAAACTGCTTCCTTTTGTTTTGATGCCACCGCCGCCACAGCTTCTGCCACAGGAGGAGAAGGGTCGCCTGAAGGGATGCTTCCATTGCGGCTGGTATAGTTGGGTGACACTTCTCCTCCTTCCTCCCCCTCCCCCTCTTGTGACCAGCAGTTGTGGTGGGGTCAGGAGGGTGGACACGTGTGGGGAGACGCTCCTCAATAGCAAGTAAGAGAAGCAGTCTGGAGCCAACACAAGCTTCTCCGTTGTTTTTTCCAGCTGGGAGAGCGAGAGAGCCTCTCTCCCAGCAAAGTGAGAAGCCTGAAAGTCCCGCTCTCATCGAATGGGCTCCTGGGTGGCAGAAAGAAGCAGGATTAAACTGAGCTGCTTCTCTTTCAATGAGAGGGGGACTTTCAGGCTTCTTGCTTTGCCAGGAGAGAGGCGCTCTTGCTCTCCCACTTTGAAAGAACAATGGAGAAGCTTGTATCAGCTCCGGACTGCTTCTCTTACCTGCTATTGCTGGGAAAGTGCCACTACAGCCGCTTACACAAGGACCCCAGAGCCAGGATAGGTGTCTCTGCCATTTGCGGGTGTGTTTTGCGATGTCCTGGGGGCGGGTGTGCAAAGCACCGGTGGCGCAGGGGCATGTGGAGGTACTTTTTTTCTTTTTCTGCCACCTGGTGCTGACTTGAGCTGTCTGATCATTCAGTTCATCCCAGATGAGGTGTGGGGGGGGGGGCAAGAAAAGAAAGAAAGAGAGGGGGAGAGAGAGAGAGAGAAAAAAAGAGAGAGGGGGGAAGAAAGAGAATGAGGGGGGAGAGAGAGAGGGGGAAAGAGAGAGGGGGAGATAGAGAGAAAGAAAGAGAGAAGGAAGAGACAAGAAAAAAGAAAGAAAAGGGAAAAAGGAAAAAGGGAGAGAGAAAGGAAGTGACAGGAAGAAAGAGGGAATGGTCGGAAGGGACAGAAAGAAAAAGAAAGAGAGGGAGAGAGGGAGGGAGGGGAGACAGAGAGGGGGAAAGAGAGGGAGATAGAAAGAGAAAGGAAAAGAGAGCGAAAGAGAGGGGAGAGAGAGAAAGAGAGGGGGGAGAGAGAGAGCTCTGGAATGTTAGACCAGACATCAACAACTTACTATCTCATGGGGACCAAGATCATTCCAACAGGTGCTGGCCTGTTCTGACCTAGGCTTCCTTAGAAATCTTAGTTCTGGCAAAACCTCTTTTATTTCTCAGCTGTGAATTACGTTCATTCCTAGCCTACAAGGCTTCACAGTCTTTCAGGGGAATGTTCATAAACACCTACCTTATTGCACTTGGAATGCTGCCAGAGAATGAATTGCCAAGACACAAGGCAAAGCCAAACTTGACACAGAGTCCAACATAACTTTTCAAAGCTTGAATCGACCAGACAAACTAATTGCTTCCTGCAAAAGCTCATGTCCCATTGGCTCCTCTTTTATGTTCTGTGGGAGGGGCAAATCATATCTGAGGTGTGGCCTTACTCCTGAGTCAACTCTGCTTTGTCAATTGTTCTTGTCTTCTGCACATGCCCTGCACATGCTCAGGCTGGGAACTGGTTCCAGAAACTCCGCCACCTCACTGCTGTCTAAGTCTGAAGACAGCTGATGAATGCCAGCCTGCCCTGGCCCCATCTCTGCCCCTGATGCAGAGACCTCGTCCGAGCCTTCCTCAGCCTCCAAGACTGGCCCAGGTTCCTCCCCAACCTCCTCACTACTGTCCAACTCTGCTGCCAGCTCCAACAGGTGCTGGTGGGCCACAACATGGCCAGAGACTGGAAGAGGTTATCAAGGAGACCCAGAACACTTAATTGGACAACAAGACCTGTGACAAGGAGGGAGGAAGCTGTCTAATCTTTAATTATACTAAAAGCATGGGAAATAAGCCAGAGTTGGTTTGTTTTTCAACCATGCTGAAATTCAATAAAACAGTTCTTTGAGAAAGCTAAAAGTCTCAGAGTTGTTGAATTGGTTGGGTTCATTAGTTGGAACCTTAACAATAGGGCCTGGACTGGGACACTCATTTATATATTTAGTTTTATGTATGTATTACTCCAATTAATATGCCCCCCTCATCTATTCAAGGAACCCTGGACCAAATGTAAAAGAGAATTTTGTTCAAACAAAAGAAATATGGGGGGAAAAAGAGAGAAAAGAGACAACAATAAATGAACAAGGAATGTTATGGATGATTTTCATTTGGTTGGAAAATCATCTTGATGAGTCTTCAAATGAACCCATTAGACCCACAGTGGCACAACAAGGATACAGCCAGAGAGGTTCCAGGTTGAGAAATTCCACTTTTTTGTTAGAACAATGTAATATTCTGAGATTGATCGATTGATTATGTGCCATCAACTTGATGTCACGTTTGGTCAAAACATGTGTTGTTCTATGTGGGAAGACTGGAAAGCAGCTACAGAAGCAGTAGGGGTGTTTGTGTATGTGTGTGTGTGTGACTAGGTTCTATGATAGATGGACTGACAAGTGTAATTCCAGGGAGAGAAAGAAAGAGAAAGCAAAAAGATGGTTGTTACACTAGAATTAAAGCTGTAAATATATGCAGCCTGCAGAGTAACAGAGCTGGAAGGGACCATGCTTCCAGCCATACCATTTCAGATGAATGGTCGTCTAATCTCTTCTTGAAAACTTCCAGGATTAGAGCATTCACAACTTCTGGAGGCAACTTGTTCTGCTGTTTAATTGTTCTAACTATCAAGAAATTTCTCCTTAATTCCAGGCTACTTCTCTCCTTGATTAGTTTCCATCCATTGCTCCTTGACTTGCCCTCAGGGGCTTTGGAGAATAGGTTGATCCCCTCTTCTTTGTCACCGACCCTCAAATATTGGAAGACTGCTATCATATCCCCACTAGTCCATCTTTTCACTGGACTAAACTTACCCAATTCCAGCAACTGTTCTTTATATGTTTTAGCCTCCTGCCTCCTCAAAGATTTTCTTTGCTGCTCTTCTCTGCACTTTTTCTAGCATCTTCTCAATGCCTTTTTTTTACATCATGGTGACTACGAAGAAAAATATGAAAAAAGGAAAGCAAAAAGGTACATAAAAAGACCAGGGATTCTTGGAATTTCCAACAGAGGACAAAAGAGAAAGAACTGCAGAGATACGATAGACACAGAATCGCCTCCCTTAATTCACAGGGTATATTCTGGTTTTAGAAATTTAAATTGACTTTTGACTACATACCTGTCATGGTTTTTCTCCCCTAAATGCAGTAATTGAATGACATTCCTGACTACCTTTCATCAACCAGTGATAGCTTAACAAAATCTCAATTCCCCATTCCTCAGAAAGCAGATAAAATGGAAGCGAACATGCTTGGGCTTCAAATGACCAAGATTGGGGCTTAAGACAAGTACTATCTGCCTGTCGCAAACCCATTGAATCTGCAGGGACAAGAGAAGCCCCACAGTAAATTTTATAGGAAGTCACCCTTCAATGCCAAGAAAAAACATGGGAAAACTTTTGGCAAAGACTTTCAAAACAGGCAGGGACAGTGGTGCTCTTGGGGGAGGGGAGGAAGGGCTGAAAGAAGGCTATGGCAGTGCAATCAAAACTCTTGAGTTTTGGTTCATTCATAAAAGGGTGGTTGCAAACCTTTTTGCTTTTTTTTTTTTTTTTAACTCCCCCTCCTTCTGCTGACACAGGAACAAACTTGGGTTTTGGATAGAGATTCTCAATGCTTGGAGTCCATGGAGATGGCTACCCTCCAGTGGTGGTGTTCTACAGGTTCGGCCTGGTTCATAGGAACTGGTAGTAAAAAATGTTGCCATTTGGCTGAACTGGTAGTAAAAAAACAGCTACTGGTTCAGCCAAACCAATGTTTCTCTTTTCCCCTTGTCCTGACAATCAGTTGTTCTGATGACCTATGCCACTTCTGGCACACGTGGCATAGGTTTGCCATCACAGATATAGCCTAAAGACAAAAGAAAACAGAAATCACCAACTGGCTGCAGTGAGCTTTCCCACTCCTACATTACAACTGCCACCAATTTTTGATCACCTTGAGGTTACCCTCCTAATAAAGATAGAAGAATGTGGAGTGGGATGAACTTTCTGGGTGGTCCTCAGAAACAGGAGCCCAATGCCTTAATTGCAGGAAGATGCTGCCCCATATCCTGAAATATGAGCAAAAATGATGGCCTTGTATTCTGAGCACAATTACTCTATGGAGTACTCTCAGTGGCAGCTCCAGCTATATCTCCAGAAGGGAGCCAAGTTAAGGACATCAGAAAAGTCAATATCTTGAAATGTGAACCTTGTAAAAGAAGTGAATGGAGAGGCATTGTGACCCACTCCTTTTGGTTTTATCAGGATCACATTGTTTCAACTCCTATCCTCAAAATGACACTATAGGGCACTACACACCAGACCAATGGTTTTTCCCCGAATGCCATTATTCTGCTAAACAAATAATTCCCACAATACTGTCAACTTATTTTCTAAGACTGCATTACTATCATTCCTCTCATTTTTCCTGGTACCTATCTCTTCCCACTTATGACTATAACTGTGTTGTTTGTATCTTTACAATTTATATTGTTTTATTAGTTCCCTAGTATGACTTGATTGCTTATTAGTAACCTATGACTATCACTAAGTGTTGTATCTTATGATTCTTGATGAATGTATTTTTTCCTTTATGTACACTGAGAGCTTATGAACCAAAGACAAATTCCTTGTGTGTCTAATCACACTTGACCAATAAAGAATTCTATTCTATTCTATTCTATTCTATTCTATTCTATTCTATTCTACAGTCTATTCTGTTCTGTTCCATTCTGTTCTGTTCCGTTCTATTCCGCTCCATTCCATTCCATTCCATTCCATTCCATTCCTCTCTTCTTTTCTCTTCTCTTCTCTTCTTTTCAATTCAATTCAATTCAATTCAATTCAATTCAATTCAATTCTATTCTATTCTATTCTATTCTATTCTATTCTATCTTCTCTTCTCTTCTATTTTATATTCTGTTCTATTCTATTTTGTTGGAGTGTGGAGGAACCACTGGCTGAAGGGGAAGGGATCCTCCTAGATGGAATAATGAGAATTCCATCTTTGAGTGTCAGTCTGTGCTCCCTTCAAATCCCAAGAAAGAAATACTCAGACTCCATGGTTAGAGCAAAGTTATCTTTTTACTGGAAAATAAAGTGAAAGCTTCAGATTTAATCCCGAAACTGAGAAATTGGCGCGCAGATCACATATACAAAGGAATGGAAATGCTCCCACCCCCCAAAGTCCAAATGACTCTTCCAATTAAAAGTTCTGAATATGATCATGTGGCCATCTCCAGGTGGTGATGAGGCTTCTGTCAGTTGACCTTGACATATTTTGATAAAAGTTCACAGTTGCGCAAAAGGGACAGAAGCTAGCCAAGAAATGGAAAGTTAAAGAAAGGAATCCCCCCTCCCCTTGCTAACCCAGCAAAGGAATGCAAAACACCTCCAGCCTTCTTCCCCTCCAAATTCCCCCCTCCCTCCGTTGCTATTGACAGCCGAAAGAAATAGATTGGCATAGCAGCAGAGAAGCAATAGTTAGAATGCAGAAGATATATTATGGAAGATATCTTGAGGCTGACATTGAGTTTGTTTAGAAGAGCAACCATTTGGGGTCTGGTCTATATTTGCCAATTCCCAAGGGGAGGCAGACTATCTGTTGAGATTCTTATAACATAGGTGATCAGTAATAAAGTATTTACTTGGGCCTATCCATGTGGTTATAGTTGTTTCCACCTGAAATGGAGAAGAGGATTTTTCTTCTTGCCCTGCTTCTCCTGAAATCTGCCTTCTAATTTTGTCCAGAGTCTTCTGGAAAAGGAAGGTTTTGAAGTGACAGCTGAGGCCGTTTAAATGCTCCTCTCCTTGTAAAATTGTCATGTTTCATCAAGCCCTGAGATGCACCATGGAGGCTAAAGCCATGTCATAATAAGCAGGTACAAAAGGTCTCTCTACCTCCTACCAAGCTGTGATGTTCTCCTCCAACTTGTGTTCAATCAAATTTCCCTTCTCTTTCCTATGTCAAATCTTGGCTCTTCTCCTCAAGTGTTTTCAGTGTAAGCTTTCTCATTTTTTTCCCCCTTCCCTGTCAGGAGCAAATATAAAAGTAATGAGAAAACAAAGGTGAGAGAGGGGAGGGTGCAGGGGAGCAAAGGGAAGGAGAGAAAGCTGATTCTCGAAGTTGGCATTGATCTCTGCTGAAACTGCCAGGAGCGTTAAAATGCCCTGGAAGATCCAACGGCCTTGGAAGTGAGATGTTTCCCTGTTGCAAAGGAAGGAGGACTTAAATGCATGAGGCAGATATTTCCCACCACTAAAAATGTTGGGCTCGGACCATCAGCTCTCTCTGAAGCCACGTGGCCTGCTCTGCTTCTGCTTTCTGGACAGGGCCAGAGACCAAAATGGCCGCCCAGAACACATTTGAGGCTGCGGGTTGGGTTCAGCTGGTCAGCACCTTGGAGAGCTCCCACCTTAGGCAGTGGATATAGGTTCCAGAAGCGGAACTTGGAAAGCCGATGGGGAGCATTGCCCTCAAGGCCTCCTGCCAGATGATGCCCAAACCAAATGGTGCAATCATTATTGTTGGCATGTGGCACTGGTAGGACTAAAGGTGGTAATTTAATCTTCACTTTCTCATCTGATTGGAAAGACATTAGGCAAAAGCCTCAGTTGATTAAAGCCACATCAGATAGTTGAAGTCGATGTTTATGAGCCCTCCAGGGAAGGCTGTGACAAGGAAAGTTGATATAAATGGTAAATAGTGTGAATTAATCAGTGGGATGAAAATAAGAAAAATAGATATCCTACCAATCTCTGAAACCAAGAAAGGAGAAGGATCTAATAAATCTGCATGGTGGTAGCTTGTGATCTGGGTTTGATGAATACAGATAGTCCTTGACTTATTACCATTCATATACCACCTGTTCAAAGATACAGCAACACTGGGGGGAAAAAAGTGACTTAACTGGTCTTTATAATTATAACCATCATAGCATCTCAACAGTTACATTTTGACAAAGATCTCAGCATGCTTGGATTGTCTATTATTCTCCAAAGCACCAGAAGGCAGGACCAGAAACAATGGTTGGAAACTAATCAAAGAAAGAAGCAACCTGGAATTAAGGAGAAACTTCCTAACAGTGAGGTCAATTAACCAGAAGAACAGCTTCCCTCCAGAAATTGTGGGTGCTCCATCACTGGAGGTTTTAAAGAAGAGTCTAGACAGTCACTTGTCTGAAATGGTATAGGTTTTCCTTCTTGAGCAGGGGGCTGGACTAGAAGACCTCCAAGGTCCCTTCCAGCTTCTATTCTATTCTATTCTATTCTATTCTATTCTATTCTACCCCTATTCTCATTCTCATTCTATTCTACTCTCAAAATTTGTGACCTTTCCAGGTGACTTTTGATAAGGAAAGTCTGTGGGGAAAGCTAAATCCAGTTAGCAATGGCATGACTCACATTGATAAAGGGCATAAAATCAAGTATGATTCACTTAACAAACCCTTTGCTTAGTAATGGAAATTCTGCCCCTGATTTTGGTTGTAAGTTGAGGACTAACTGTAAACAAAGAAAAGTCATGAAAAAAATTAAGTGAAAATGTGCATCAGTGCATGAACAGGTGTCATCTAGTTGGTTGTGGGATCAAAGAAAAGACAGACGATAGGATGATAAAGGAAGAATAAGAGATGAGATTGGGGACAATTGTGCAACATTCTAGAGGTATAAGAAGATCCAGGAGTCCCCCCCCCCTCTCTAGATGACAGGAAGGGATGAGTAGAAGTGGTGGGATTCAAATATTGTTGCCACTGGTTTGGTGGGCATGGCTTGGTGGGTGTACTTGGTGCACATGCACATACTTTGCACAGGCACAGAGGCGTTCTAACTCGCCTCCTGCAAGCCTGCACAATCCCGGTCACTTCAGCAGCTGCCACACAGCGCTATTCTATGCCACGCTATTTCAAATTCAGAGGATAAAAGTGAGTATGGGAGCCCAGGCGGGCAGGTGGGCCCAACAGCAGAGCGGCAACAGAACCAGTTTGGTCTCCACTGCTCATTGCTCCTACTGGCTCGCCAGAACTGGGCTGAGCCGGTTGAATACTACCACTGATGATTAGGACTAAATCAAGAGGGAAAGAGAGAGAGAGATGTGGAACAATAATAAATGACAATGGTGAATGGCAAGCATCTGCATAGAAAAAGGTCTGTTTCAAATACAGGTGGTCCTTGATTTACAACAGTTCATTTAGTGTTACAACAAAGTTACAACAGCACTGAAAAAAGTGACTTACAGCCATTTTTCATAGTTACGACCTTTGCAGCTTCCCCATGGTCATGTGATAAAAATTCAGATGGTTGGCAACTGGTTCATATTTATAACCTTTTCTGTGTCCCAGGACCATGTAATCCCCTTTTGCAACCTTCTGACAAGCAAAGTCCATTGGAAAAGCCAGATTCACTTAAGAACCCTGTTATCCACGGATGGGATTCTACCAGTTCAGACTGGTTCAAGTGAACCGGATGTTAAGTTTTAATTTGGTTCACTGAACTGGTGTTTCAACTGACCAGCCCACCTCACCTCTCCCCTCCCAGGAGTCTCCACGTGATGCAAGTAAGTGCAGGGTCCATGCAGAGGCTCTGGGAAGGGGAAAAACAGGTCTTCTGGAAGTCCAAAAACAGGCCTGTTTCCAGCTTCTGGAGAGCCTCCAGAGCCTGGGTCTCAGCTGATGGTCTGGATAACCATAGATAGGAAATACGATTCAGCAATCTTGGAGGTTTGAAGTATCTTTATTTCTCTACGCACACAGCAGTCAGCAAGAATGCTTTATTCTGATCCAGGTTAGCACTGGAAGCATCTGCCTTCCAGTGTAATTTATCCCCTTACTCCACCTACCTAAATGCCTCTAACTCTGCCCTATGCTCATTTCCCAATCACCCTATTATGCCTAGCCTTATTATGCATAAGCCCTGTATCCTAATCCGCCCTCTCTCCTATCTCCTTTCCCAATCCCCTTTCCCAATTCAGTATATACACCCCCCCCCAGGAGTTCTGGTTTGGATTCCCCCACAACTGTCGCCTTCCTCGCTGACAGTCAGATCCTGGGTAGTGCGAGGGATTCCTCATACAGTAGTTGTCTCCCAGCTCTCGTTGCTCTGCTGCCTCCAGTGGTTGTCATATGGAAGTGCTGAGCCTTCCTGAGATCACAGATGCTGCGGCTGTCAGGTGCCAATTCCTATGAGGCCATTTTCACCCTCCCAGAGGCCCGGGGGCAGCCCTCCAGAACCCTTGGGAAGGCAAAAACCAGCCCTCCCAGAAGTTCTGGTACGCCACACCCACCATGGTCATGCCTACCCAGCAACTGGGCAGAGAACCGGTTGCTGGGATTTTTGGATCCCAC
The DNA here is from genome assembly GCA_033807585.1 of Hydrophis major. Taxonomy (NCBI): domain Eukaryota; kingdom Metazoa; phylum Chordata; class Lepidosauria; order Squamata; family Elapidae; genus Hydrophis; species Hydrophis major. Next base: position 15,104,543 of record CM066339.1, read on the forward strand.
CCCTGCTGTCATCAGCTACGGTGATTCACGTAACAACTGTGGCAAGAAAAGTCATAAAACGGGGCAAAACTCAGTTAAAAGATGTCTCACTTAACAACAGAAATTTTGGGCTCAATTGTGGTCGTAAGTCAAGGAGTACCTATGTATGGTTTAAGCATATCTTTCATGCAGAGAAATTAGTTTAAATCTGAAAGCATGACTGATCTTATTATTTTTAAAATGAAATGTCATTGACAAGAGTTCTTTTTATTATTTTGAGAGTATCAGCAATAGAACTTGGGGAAACTGGCATGGAAGAAAAGAAAAGAAATTGAAAGAAAAGTATGAATCGTGGATGAAAAAGTGCTCCAAGACAAAGTGTAGTCTCTCAAAAGAATGAATGGAAGGTGAGCATAAGAACATGGAGCAGGATGAAAATAATTATGTTACAGAGCATTAAACAAAGTGAATGGAGTTATATTAATGGGGAAAAGACACTTGGTGGAACAATGTCATGGCTGGAAAAAGTGTGTATAAGGGAATATGGTTGCAAAAATGAGGATAAGAAGATATTTTATAATGTGCAGATAGAGAAAAGGGTGTAAAGAGTGGTTAACATTAAAAGGAAATGGCAATGAGTTTGAAGGAAATTAAGTTAAATTATTTCAGGACTATGTAAGAAGAGCTAAAATAGAACTCTCCAGCAAAAAAAAAAAAAATGGAATTAATAAAAATGGTAATTTTGGGATGAATCTGAAGTGGAGAAAAGTTAGAAGGACTGTTGAATAGATGTGTATGGCAATAATACTGATTATGGAATTGAAAAGTGGAATTGGAATAGAATACTATAAATGTTTGAAAAAAACATGATTAAATGCATGCAATAATGTGAGTATATTGAAAAATATTACTATTACAGATGTATGGGTGTAATTGGGGAAATATTAAAATCAAAAATCTATATTGAAATTCTGAATAGAGGCTGTGGATTACCTTAACATGTTTATGAAGGCTGCACCTAGGCCTGATGTTAGGAGAAGCTATTGTTGATTCCTTAGGCAAAGGGAAACGTGACAACTACAGGATGGTTAAGTTGTTAAGTGTGCCCAGGAGGGCTTTGAGTGGAAGGATACAAGAAATGATAAAGAGCAAAATTTTGAAGGTGTCTCATGAATTTATGATGAAGGGTTTTTTAGGGACGCACATAGCATATTTTTGGTGATTAGCAGTGAGAAATACTGTATATAAATGAGTACTTTTTATTTTACCTTTGTACAAACTAGATTTAGATATTTAGATATTTCCTTATATTTTTTTCTTTATGATGCTTTTACAGTAATTTCTGTTCAGAGTATTGCAGCATAAATTCAGCGCCAGAAAAATAAACACAGATGGCTGAAGCTTCATTTAACTTCTTTAGAAACACAAAATTACAATACCAGTTGTAGATTTCCCCAACATGGAGCAAACTCAAACAGAAGCAGACATGTTACAGGTTCAAGCAAAACAGTAACTCAACTTCAGCAGACAAGCAAGCAAGTTAGTTTCTCTTTTCATTTTAAAGCTGAGCACAAAACAGAGATAAACCATGCTCAGATTCTCTCTTTCAGCCCTCAGCTCAACTCTCATTGGCTGAGCTTGTTCCTAAGCTCTATTCCAGTTCATAAATACTGTATACTCTGACAATTTCTTTGCCTTATTGTTTATTAGTATGTATGTAGAGGGTTAGATGATTTTCTTCTTGCTAAGCATCATCATCTTCTTTTAACGGGGTGAAGTCTGGGCAACTGAATGGAGCTGTTTACTGGCCGGATGCCGTTCCCGTCACCAATGCGGAGTTATATTCAGCAGATGTATTCTCAATGTGCTAGGAGAGAGAAATATCTGCCTCTACCTAGGATTGAACTCACAGCTTCCAGATTGTGAGGTGAGAGCTCCCATCTCTAGGCCACCGTACCACTTCTTCTTGCCAAGCATGGTGGGCAAAAATACCTTGTTTTGTAATTTATGGTTTAAAATAGCCAGATATATCCAGAAAATGAGTTACTTTACTTTTGTTACCAAGTTCAACCAATTGTATGGGCTCAATTGTATGCTGTCTGAGAGAAAAATATTATAAGTTATGTTGTGTCCGCGAAATGATGCCAGGAGTCGGTGACTTTAGTGCAAAGCTCTTTATTAGCAAGTTGGAACCGAACTCGCGAAAGGAAAAAAGCCCGCGGCTTTTATTCCTTTCGCCGCGGCGGCCGCGGCCAATGGCACCACTTTCAATCTCCCGCGATCCAAATGGACCAATCGCGGGAGATTCCTAGCGAGCCAATCGGCGCGGCTCGCCTGACCAATCGGAGAGCCCCGCGCTTTGGCCAATCAAAGCGCGGGGATCTCGAGTATGTTAATTAAGGACAGAACACCCCTCCCCTCTTGGTTCAGTCCTTACGTTGCGTAGTCACGTAGGTAGGCGGGGCTCCGTCTGGGCCTACTTGACCTGCGCAACTCAGTTGTAGGCTGGATCCCGGCCGGTTTGGTCGGGATCTCTGCTGCTCCTGCTGCCGTCGTGGGAACCGGCTGGTCGATCGGGCCGGTCCTTTCTCCGTAGCTCCCTCCTGGGCCTTCCGGGTTGGTTGAGCTGCGGGTTTCACCGCTCCCGCTCGGTCTTTCCGGGTCGGTCGAGCTGGCCTGGCTGTTCCTTCCTGGCGAGCTGGCCTGGCTGTTCCTTCCTGGCGAGCTGGCCTGGCTGTTCCTTCCTGGCGAGGGGTCATGATGGCTGCTTTCCGGTGAGTACTGCTGGTTTGGTTTTGGTCCCCTGGGTATTCCCTCCCCCCTTGGTTTGTGTTGTGGGGGTTGGTTTCGCCTGTTTGTGCATCGGTGGTTTGTTGGTTGGTAGTCCTCGACCTTAGTTGGTCGATGTGGCGTTTCCACGCTCGTCCGTCTGCTGTTTGTAGCCGGTACGAGTGTGGGCCTGTTGCTTGTGTGATGACGGCTGGAATCCATAGTGGGTCTCCCGTCAGGTTCTTTGCGTATACGGGGTCACCGGGTGCGAAGGTTCGGTGTTTGCTGTTTGAGTCTGGGGGCCTCTCCGGGTTATACGTGGGGTGTAACCTGTCGAGTGGGGAGCTTAGTTTTCTGCCCATTAATAGTTTGGCTGGGCTTTTATTGGTTGTGGTATTTGGGGTTGTGTGTTGGGTGAAGAGTAGTTTGTTTATTTTCTCCTGGATCTCCCCGTGGTCTATTTTCCGGATGGTCTTTTTAGTGAATTGGACCATCCGTTCTGCCCTACCGTTCGCCGCCGGGTGCGCTGGTGCTGTCAGCGCGTGGCGGATGCCCCTTTCCACTAGGAATTTTTCAAATTCCACCGAGGTGAACTGTGGCCCGTTGTCAGAGACGACGACGTCTGGGAGGCCGTGTGTTGCAAAGAGTTTGCAGAGTTCCTTGATCACGGCCTCCATGGTTGTCGTCTTCATGTTGCTTACCTCCAGCCAGTTGGAGTAAGCGTCAACTGTTATGAGGAAGGTGTGACCTTTTGTGGGCCCGGCGAAGTCTATATGGATCCTAGACCAAGGTCCCCTTGGGGTTTCCCACTCTAGGACGGGTGCTGTGGGTGGGCTTGGCCTAGTTTCCTGGCATCGTTGGCACCTAGCTACCCAGGTCTCTATTTGTTTGTCCATCCCTGGCCACCAAGCGTAACTTCTGGCCAGGGCTTTAGTCCTAACGATGCCAGGGTGCCCCTCGTGTAGCAGTTCCAAAACCTTCCCCTGTAGCTTTTCCGGAATGACCACCCTATCCCCCCATAGTATGCACCTTTTTAATAAGGAGAGTTCCGTTTGGCGGTTTCGGAACGTTTTGACGGACTCGTCGTTGTCCCTTTCCGGCCACCCTTTCTCCACCCAATGCAACACCCGCGCCACACGTTTGTCTTTATTAGTCTCTCGGGCAATGTCTGACGCGGTTATGGGCAGGTTGGGTAGAGTCTCTATGCTGAGGGTGGTCGTCGTGGGTACTGGGTCGGTGTCGGGTTCCGGTAGCGGCGAGCGGCTTAAAGCGTCTGCATGGGAGATCGTCTTACCCGGTCTGTGTATGAGTTCGTAGTTGTAGGCTGCCAGGAACTCGGACCACCTTGTCATTCGGGGAGACAGAATGTTCGGGGTGGCCCGGTTTCCTGCAAGGATTCCCAGCAGCGGCTTGTGATCCGTTATGATGGTGAAAGTCCGGCCGTAGAGGTATTCGTGGAATCTTTTTACGGCAGCAACGATAGCCAGAGCCTCTTTGTCCAGTTGGCTATAGTTCTGCTCCGGTTTGGTGAGGGTCCTTGAAAAGAATGCGATGGGCGCTTCTTTTCTGTTGGGAAGGGTATGGCTGAGAACAGCGCCGACGCCGAAGGGTGATGCGTCGCATGTGATGGCCAGAGGTAGGGTCTCGTTGAATTGTATAAGGACGGCGTCGGAGGTGAGGAGGTCCTTCGTTCTTTGGAAGGCGGCTTGCTCGCATTTCCCCCAAGTCCAGGTCGCCGCCTTGTCCAGGAGCCTATGCAAGGGCTCCGCCGCCGTCGCCTTTTGGGGTAGGAAAACATTGTAAAAGTTCAGTAACCCCAAGAACGCCTGTAGTTCAGTCTTTGACTTGGGTGTGGGGGCTTCTTTGATGGCCTTGATTTTTTTGTTTGTGGGGTGAATGCCGTGACGGTCTAGGAGGTAGCCTAGGAATTCTACTCGTTCCGTGCATAGCTGGCATTTCTCCCTCTTGACTTTTAGTCCGGTCTCTTTAAGTTTGGTTAGGACCTTCCTTAGTCGACCCTCTAGTTCGGCTTGGTTGGCTGCCGACACTAGGACGTCGTCGAAGTAAGGTACCACCCCCTTGATACCTTGCAATAGTCTCTCCATTAGGCTTTGGAATATGCCCGGTGCCACGCTGACTCTGAATTGGAGTTGGTTGCATTTGAATGCCCCCCGGTGGGTGACTATGGTCTGCGCTTCTGCCGTTTGCTCGTCGACCGGCAACTGTTGGTATGCCTGGGCGAGGTCGAGCTTGGCGAAAACCTTGCCCCCTCCCAGTGAGTGCAGTAGGTGTTGCACTACTGGGATGGGGTAGGCGCTTTGTTGCAGCGCGCCATTTAGGGTGGCCTTATAGTCCCCACAGATCCTCACCGACCCATCGGGCTTGATCGGGGTGACTATGGGGGTCTCCCACCGGGCGTGGTCTATGGGCTGTAGAACCCCTTGTTTGATGAGCTTGTCAATTTGCTCGTCTATCTTGGGTTTCAGTGCGAATGGCACCCGCCTTGGTTTCAGGCGTTTTGGGGGGACGTTAGGGTCTAGGTCAAAAGATATAAGGGGCCCTTGGTACTTGCCTAGGTTTCCGTCGAAGACCTCTTGGAACTCCCGGGCCAGTTTCTGCTCCCAGCTGTCGTCAGTGACATGGTCGACTCCCGTGAGTGCGATGTCGAGCGAGGCGAACCATTGCAGTCCCAGTAGGCTTGGGCGGTCGCGGTCGACGATTGTTAGGGGAAGTCGTTCGGTGCGCCCCTTATACGTGATGTTGAAGTGTTTGGTTCCGACTACTGGGATGCGGTTTCCCTGGTAGTCCTTTACAATGAGTCTCTGGCTGTCTACGTTCCTCCTTTGGAGGGTAGGCACCAAGCGCTTTATTTCATGCCATGTAATCATGGAGAGGTAGGACCCGGAGTCCACCTCCATTTTGCATGGCTGGCCCTCAATGCCTACCTCCACGTGGACTTTCCGGGCGTCGTTGGTGATGGCGTGGCCGATGGTGACCGTCTGGTGGGTCTCCTCTCTCCTCCGGTTGTCGCCGCCTCGCGAGGATCGCCCGTTCCGGTCCCATCGGCTGTCCGAGGGGCGATTTCTGGTCCGGGGTGGTGTGCTTTCTCTCCTCCGGTCGTTCTGGTCCCATCGTGCCGGGCTGCGATTTTTCTTCAGGCGGCAGACACGGGCGATGTGTCCCTTCTTGTCGCAATGCCGGCAGATCGATTCGAAAAACCGGCATTCCGACCTGGGGTGGTCGCCGCCGCAACCGGCACAGTTGGTCCTCGACTTACGACCTCGCCGGCTTTGTGGGTCGCGGCCTGTCTGGAGTCGATGGATGTCCTCCTCGGCATCGGAAGTGCCCGATACCGAGTGGAAATCGCCCTGGTGGGTGGTCGTCTCGGGTTGGGGCTCGGTCGACCTTGCCGGGTTGTTGTTTCCGCTGCGGTCCCCAGTGTTCGGTCTGCGCATGCGGTCGGCGGAAGTTCGGGTTGCTTCGGCGGCTGCGGCTGTAGTGAGGGTGTCTGCTAGGCTGATGTTGCCCTTGGCCATCAGCCGGCTCTGGAGGACGGGGTCCCACAAACCGAGCATGATTCGGTCTCGCAGGGCGTCGTTTAGGTTGTCGAACTCGCAGAGCCCCCCTAAATGCCGCAGCTCGGTGACGAAGTCGCTGAAGCTCTCACCCGACCTCTGGTCCCACCGGTAGAACTCATTGCACCGGATCAGGATGGGTACCTCTGGAGCGTAGTGTCCCTGAAGTATGGGTTCGAGGACGTCCCAGTCCATCGCGGTCACATCGGCAGGTTTGGCAAGCGCCTTGGCCATCTGGAAGACCTCGGTCCCGCAGTGGGTCAGGAAGACGGCGCGTTTCATTGGGCCGGTGGCGTCCTTCAGGCCGCTGCACTCGAGGTACATGCGGAATCGGTCGGAGAATGATTCCCAGTCCTCAGTGGCGGGGTTGAAGGGTGCGGGTGGTGCGATTTTCGCCATCGCGGTGGTTCGTCTGGCTTCCGTCGGACACGTGGTTCGGTTCAGGGTCTGGATCCCACCTTCGTCACCAGTGTTGTGTCCGCGAAATGATGCCAGGAGTTGGTGACTTTAGTGCAAAGCTCTTTATTAGCAAGTTGGAACCGAACTCGCGAAAGGAAAAAAGCCCGCGGCTTTTATTCCTTTTGCTGCGGCGGCTGCGGCCAATGGCACCGCTTTGAATCTCCCGCGATCCGAATGGACCAATCGCGGGAGATTCCTAGCGAGCCAATCGGCGCAGCTCGCCTGACCAATCGGAGAGCCCCGCGCTTTGGCCAATCAAAGCGCGGGGATCTCGAGTATGTTAATTAAGGACAGAACAAGTTACTCTTTTATAATAGGATTTTACGCAGTTTAAGTATGGTTATGTTAGAAGATTCCCTTTTTTTACATATAAACTCCCCCCCCCGCCCCAAACCCAAAATGTGTTCAGTTACAAGTACATGATGCATTGTTACAATCTTTTTGGAAAACAGGATGATCTGCCTGGGGCTGGGCAACAAGTAAATAAGATAAGGGACATCCTCCCAAGGTAAAGCCCAGCAGTGAAACAAGATAAGACACCGAGGCACAGAAAACAGGGTCATGTTGACCTTTAAGCCTATAGTTTAGCTCATCTTATAATCAGGGGGAACAGGGAGGGCCTGTTAGGCGTGGCGTGTTCTGTGCAGGAGTATAAATGTATTGTTTGAGTATGGAATTTTGCTCTTCTTGTACCAATCCATTTTGGAAGGGTCTTGAAGGCCTGTTTGCAAATGCTTATTTTCTTTAATAAACCTTTGAATTGTGAACCAGATCTGTCTCTGTATTGTGAGTATTAAACAATTAGGGTCTTACATCTCACATGTCCTATCATTTCATTTTTCAAAATATCTCATAAAATGCAAGTATTCCAATCCAGATCTTCAACTCTTGAACCTCAACAAATGCTGTTCTCCATTTTATAAAAATGTAAGTGAAGCTATTTATCAGCCCTACATCTACATCCAGTTCATTGGGCCTGCTAAGTACCCCTGGGAACCCACAAGCACAATTTAAAGTCAACCTCTGCCCTTGATATTGAAAGGGATTAGAGGAGCCACTTAGATCCTTTTCTTCCATGGTCAGCCAGGAAAGCGGCTAGCTGATAAAGAAATATATTTTTATGCTTCTGCTGTTGTTTAGAATCTGCCTGACTTGCCTTCTTTCCTAATGCCAGGAGGGCACCACCCTGCCCAGCAATTTCCTATAGACCATCATGCCAGGCATGAGGTTGTTCAGGCTCCAGTTCATGTTTATCCACGTTCATCAGAATTACAGAATAACTGAATTGGAAGGGACCTTAGAGGCTTTCTAGTCCAACCCCTGCTCAAATAGGAGACCTTATCCTATTACAGACTCTCCAGTTTCTTTTTAAAAATTGTTATGGACTAAGCCATCGCATCAATAACAATCCTAAATAGCTTTACTTTGCAGCAGGCTCGTAATCCTGCACTTCTCATTGGCCTGAGAATAGCGAGTCGTGATTGGTCATTTCTGGCCAGTCCGATTGGCTGTTAACAGGCCTCCCTGATTGGACGCTTGTTAGAGCGGTAAACTCAAATCATTGGTTGTTTGACCGCAGCCAGCTCTATAAAAGAGCTGCTGCTGCCCAAGTATTTGCTCTGTTCTTATTTCACAATAAAGAGTTGAAGTCACAGTTCGATGTCTCTCTCCGTTCCTTGTGCCCATGCTCAGGACTTAACACTGGCAACGAAAGTGGGATGCAGAGATGATAGAGCTGACTAAGAACTCATCGAATAAGACAGAGCACGTGGCTGAAGAGCGCACGCAACGAATGGCAGAATGACCAGCGGCGCTATACCACCCGCTCCATTTGACCCAGCAAACGAAGACTGGGACTCTTATATAGATCGTTTCCAGATGTTCCTAGAGACCAACAATTTAAAAGATGCTACGCCTGGCAAGAAACGAGTGGTGTTCCTGACTCATTGCGGCCCCGCCGTTTTCAAAATGGCTAAAGCACTTGCTAAACCGGCGGAAGTGAAGACCATGGATTGGGATAACCTCGCGCCAATCCTCTGGGCCCATTACGCACCCGCAGTACCTACACTGATAAGAAGACACGAGTTTTACCAGAGGGACCAATGGAAGAATGAGAGTGTTGGGGATTTTGTAGCTGACCTCCGGAACCTAGGAAGCCTCTGTGGTTTTGCAAACATCGAGGAAGCCCTGAGAGACCTCATAGTTCTGGGTTTAGATGACCACACTGTGCAGGGTAAACTCATGGCGAAAAGAGACATCAGCCTTGCAGATGTCATCACCGACGCTACTGCCGCAGAAGCAACCAGAAAGTCAGCCACTCGAATGCGCCGAGCAAACGCACCGCATCGCCAACTCGCTAACAATAGCCCGCTCTCCATTGAGAAGCATGCTATTACTGCCCACCATGAAGATCTCGAGTCATCCTCAGACAGTGAGGAAGAGGAGGTCAACTGGCTCCGCTCTGAAGGAGAGCAAAGGAACCAGAGACTTCCGCGCCAATGTGCTAGTTGCGGGGCAAACCTCCCGCGATCGGACTGCAAATTCCTTGATGCACTCTGCCGTTCCTGCGGGAAAAGAGGCCACATCGCGAAGGTCTGCAGAAGCAAGCGAGGGTCCAGTCCAAGCCGAAGGGAGAACAACCTCAGTCGGGAGACAGGCAAACCACCTGAGAATCGGGACCGCCTGAACCATCAATGGAACAACCATTACTACTACAGAAATCGAGCACCTGCCTCTTCAGAAGATGAGAAGAGGCGCACCAAACCATTATTATCAGGCACGCTTCATCGCTAGATGCAAGAAAGATCCGCGTAAAGGTTACTATTGAGAATCGACCATGCGTGATGGAAGTCGATTCAGGGTCATCCCTATCGATGGTATCCTGGAAAACCTTCAAACAGCTGATCCCTACCATCTGCCTCCAGGACCTCAGCACTCAAAGAATCATCCTAAAAGACTACCAGGGAAACAGAATTCCAGTTGTCGGTTCCAGCCATGTCCAAGTATCCTTTAAGGACTGCACCGCGACGCTTCCCATGACTGTCGTCGATCATGACCGGCCCAGTTTGTTAGGGCTACAGTGGTTCGCTCCACTCGGGATTGAACTAGTCGACAAAAAGGCTTCCTGGGTCTGGGGACAGCATGAAGAATGGGCATTCCAACAAGTAAAAGACCTCTTAACTTCCGATGCTGTATTGATGCAATACAACGAGACTCTACTCTTAATGGTTACCTGTAACGCCTCACCATTTGGAGTGGGAGCCATTTTAAGCCACATCCTGCCAAATGGGAATGAGGCACCCATTGCGTTCTTTTCGAGAACTTTGTCTAAAACTGAAAGGAACTATAGCCAACTTGATAAAGAGGCTCTCGCTATTGTATCCGCAATTATACGTTTCCATGAATATGTGTATGGAAGACTCTTTGCCATAATTATAGACCACAAGCCGCTACTTGGTATTTTGGTGGGAAACAAACCAACTCCCCACATCTTATCACCAAGAATGACACGTTGGTCAGAATTTTTAGCTGACTACAATTACTGATTGCAACACCGCCCGGGGAAAGCCATTCCCCACGCTGATGCTTTGAGCCGCTCTCCACTACCAGACATCATTGAGGACCCAGCTCCAACCTTAGCCGTATTGCAAATTGAAACCCTTAAATCGCCACCGCTGACCGCTCGAGACATCGCCGTAGAAACAAAAAAGGACCCCCTTTTGGCACGAGTCCTCAGCTGGGTAGAACGGGGTTGGCTGGACAGCACACCCAACAACACTTTCAAGCCATTCAGAAATCAACAGACAGAACTATTCTCCCAAAAGGGCTGCATCTTGTGGGGAGACAGAGTTGTAATTCCAGAGAAATTGCAACATAACGTTTTAAAAATGTTGCACAATGGACATCCAGGCCTCGTGCGGATGAAGGCATTGGCCAGGAGTTACGCATGGTGGCCTGGGTTAGACAAACAGATAGAGACCTGGGTAGCAAAGTGCAGCAAATGCCAGGAGACTCGCTCCACTCCTCCAAAAACTCCCTCAACTCAGTGGGAAACGCCTGAGGTCCTTGGTCCCGTATCCACATCGATTTTGCGGGACCCACAAGAGGACACACTTTCCTCCTAACAGTGGATGCCTATTCTAACTGGCTCGAGGTCCACAAGATGAAAAGCACCACCACGGAGGCAGTCACTAAAAAATTGAATAAGCTATTCGCTACCCACGGATTTCCGGATGTCCTGGTCTCCGATAATGGCTCCCAATTCACTGCCCTGGCATTCGAACAGTACCTAGCAGACTGGGGCATCCGCCATGCCTTAACATCGCCAGCTTACCCTGCAGCCAATGGTAGGGCTGAGCGAATGGTTCAATTTGTAAAAAAGACTTTACACAAAATGGACCACGGCGACATTGATGAAAAATAACCCGGATGTTTCTCTTCCAACACATAACCCCAAGCAGCACCACAAACAGAACCCCAGCTGAACTCCTGATGGGCCGAAAACTTCGCTTGCATCTCGATCGCCTCCACCCTAATTATACGCCTGAACAACCCCCAGGATCCAGCAGCAAGTGTTGATCATTCCAGGAAGGTGACCCCGTGTTTGTGAAAAACTTCTCGGGTGACCCATTGTGGGTCCCCGCTACCATAACACAACTTACGGGACCCTGATCCTATCGTCTACAAACTGCAGATGGTAAAATGTGGAAGTGCCACGTAGACCAACTCCATTCCAGACTAGCACCTATTCCCATCTCAGCCCCTGAAACTGGGGGGGGGGGGAAGGAACATCGAGGAGGCCGAAAAAGAAATAACAGATGACTTAACAATCGAAACCCAGCAGTCTACACAACCAACCAGGGGATACTCACCGCCAGAAGGAGAACCGAGCTGGGGAGTGGCCTTGCCACATGACAGCACTGCGATGGAAACGGATCCAGGGAACCCGGAAGACAGCAGTGGCGAAAGCAGAGAGAACAGCCCAGAGCCATTCAACGGAACAGTGGGACTGTTTTCGCCATCCAGCTCAGTTGGCAGCCCACCGGAACCAGAACCAGAACAGAAACCAGTGGAACAGCGCAGATCAAGCAGACAGGTGAAGCGACCTGCCTATTTACGAGAATACGTCACCCCACCCCTCAGACATACGTCACCCCACCCTTCAGATGGAACCTAGGGGAGAGGGGTGTTATGGACTAAGCCATCGCATCAGTAACAACCCTAAATAGCTTTACTTTGCAGCAGGCTCGTAATCCTGCACTTCTCATTGGCCCGCGAATAGCGAATTGTGATTGGTCATTTCTGGCCAGTTCGATTGGCTGTTAACGGGCCTCTCTGATTGGACGCTTGTTAGAGTGGTAAACTCAAATCATTGGTTGTTTGACAGCAGCCAGCTCTATAAAAGAGCTGCTGCTGCCCAAGTATTTGCTCTGTTCTTATTTCACAATAAAGAGTTGAAGTCACAGTTCGATGTCTCGTCTCCGTTCCTTGCGCCCATGCTCAGGACTTAACAAAAATCTCCAGTGATGGAGCACCCACAAATTCTGGAGGCAAGCTACTAATTGTTCTAACAGTCAGGAAATATCTCCTTAGTTCTAGATTGGATCTCTCTTTGATAAGCTTCCATTTGTTACTTCTTATCTGGCCATCAGGTACTTTGGAAAATAGGTTGACTCCCCTCCTCTCTGTGAAAGCTCCCCAAACATTTTAAGACTACTATCATGTCACCACTAGTCTTTCTGTTCATTAAGCTAGACTCAGTTTTGGCAATTGTTCATAGGTTTCCAGTCTCCTAATCATTCATGTTGCTCTTCTCCGCACTCTTTCCAAAGTCTCTTTTATATTGTGGTGACCAAAACAGACACAGTATTCCAAGTGTGATCTTACCAATGCTGTGTAAAATCATACTAACACTTCATATAATCACTATCCCTCTCTTGATGCAGCCTAAGATTGCATTGGCTTTTGGGGGGTAACTGCAACACATTGCTGGCTCATTGTTGAGGTAATTAATTCCCCATTAGGAGAATGAGCGCACACAGGGAGACATAGTGAGAGTGGTGAAGAATAACACACAAACAGCACACAGCTACACTGTATCGTAAAATGTAGGTTTTACTTCCAGTAAACAGTTAAGTAAAGTCCAAATACAGTCCAAGTCTTTCATGGTTAAAGCAGTCAGTTTTCAGTCCAGGGATAATCCAAATAACAAAGTCCAGTATTAAAAATAGTTCAGTAACAGACTTACATCAAATCCAAAAATAACGATGATCAGTAACAGTCAATAAGGAACAGCAACACTCTCAGCAACAGGACAGGAACAAGCCAGGTTTCTGGCTCCATCTTATGGCCATTTGAGGAACCACACCCAATTACAATTTTAGCATTCCCTTAAAGAGACAGTATTAAAATGTCTATCCTGGTTTATATATTTTCCAACACAAATGTTATAAGGTGACTTACATTCCTAACACTCATACTTTTTTTTTTTTGAAATTTTTTTTTTATTAATTTTCTACAAACAGACAAGACAAACAAAACATCAAAACATACACCTCTCATATTTACATACGGTGTGTCAGTTGGTTCATCATTTTTGTGCATTCATTTTGTAGTCCCAGTTACAATCATGTTACATAACAACTCATATTATCAATCCAAACTTATATATCCTATAATCACTAAACAAAAAAAAATTTTTTTTGACTATACTTTTAATCATTCATGCTTTATGAGCTAACAATACTTTAACCAAATTATTCAACTAATCATATAATCATACCAGATCAATCCTAAAAAAAAAAAAAAACCTTTATAAATATAATATCGATTAACAAAATAATAGCAAAATAACAAGATAAAGATATTTCTTACTATCTAAAATATTCTATTATCGTATTTTATCATCTAGCCATTTATAAAAAAGATCCCAAATTTCATAGAATTGTTTATCCTCTTGCTCTCTGATTTCAAATGTCAATCTACTCATCTCAGCACATTCCAATATTTTCTTAATAATTTCTTCCTGTAATGGTATTTTCTCATTCTTCCAGTTTTTAGCAAATACAATCCTGGCCGCTGTTAATACATTTACAATCAGATATTTCAAATCTTTACTATATATATCAGGTAAAATTCCCAATAAGAAGATCTCTGGTTTCAAGTCTATATGTTTCTTTGTCATTTTTTCCAACCACATGCGAATTATAGTCCAATATTTTCTAGCGTCCTCACAAGTCCACCACATATGGTAATACGAGCCGGGTATCTGATGACATTTCCAACATTTTTCAGATTTATTCTTGAACATTCTTGCTATTCTTGTCGGAGGAAAGTGCCACCTGTAAAACATCTTATACAAATTTTCTTTATATGCTGTTGACATTGTCATTTTATAATTTTGAGACCACAATTTCTGCCATTTCTCTAAATCAATCCCATATCCAAAATTCTTCCCCCAAACAATCATAGTTTCTTTGACTTGTTCTTCCTCTAATTTCATTCCCAGTAAATAACCATATAACTTTTTAATCACTTTCTCATCAGTACCCATCAAGATCTTATCTAAATCAGTCTGCTTATCATAAAATCCCTCTGTTTTAGAATCTTCATCATACCTTGAATGTATTTGTGCATATGAAAACCAATTCATCCTTATACCTTGTTCCTCTAAATTTTGAATCGATTTAAGTTCACCCTTTTCATCCAAAAGTTCCTCATATCTAACTGTTTGTTCCTTCTTGTAGATTATAGGATAGGAAAATGCTTCAATGGTTGATAACCAAACTGGAATTTTCAAATAACATTGTTTTTTTTATCTTCTCCCAATTTAACCACAAAGACTCCCGTACATAATGTCTTCTAAAATAACCCTGTGTTTTAGTTCCCTTATACCATAAAAAAGCATGCCAACCCAACAGCAAATCATGCCCTTCTAATGTCAACAACCTATGTTTCCTTAATGTTATCCATTCTTTGACCCACATCAAACTTGCAGCTTGATAATACAATTCCCAATTAGGCAAGCCAAAACCTCCTCTAATTCTAGCATCTTGCAAAAGCTTTAGCTTTATTCTTGCTTTTTTACCTTGCCATATAAACTTCAACATGATTTTATTTAAATCTTCAAAATAATCTTTTCCAAGCCTAATTGGTATTGTTTGAAACAAAAATAAAATTCTAGGTAAAATATTCATCTTAATTGTTGAAATTCTCCCTATTAATGACAATTGCAAGTTTTCCCACTTCTTCAAATCTGTAGTTATCTGTTATTTAAGTTTAATATAATTATTCTCCTTTAATGTGCTACATCTTGTTGTCAAATATATCCCCAGATACTTAACCTTATTTGTAACTTGAATTTTCAAAAGATGTGCCAGTTCTTCTCTCTGTCTCAATAGCATATTCTTTGTCAAAATCTTTGTTTTATCTTTATTTATTTTCAAACCAGCCACCTCTCCATAAGTCTCTATCTTTTCCAATAACTTTGGAGCTGTTTCTAGCGGGTCTTCCAAAATAAAAGCTAAATCATCAGCAAAAGCTTGTAGCTTGAATTCTTCCTTCTTAATTTTCATTCCTTTTATGCTTTTATTATCCCTAATATTTCTATTCAACACTTCCAAGGTCAACACAAATAGCAAAGGAGATAGGGGGCATCCTTGTCTTGTACCTTTCCTTATATTAATAAAATCTGTAAGTTCCCCCTCCATCATTACCCTTGCTGTCTGTTTATTATATATGGCTTCTATTGCTTGAGTAAATTTTTTAGTAAAACCCATCTGCTCCAATAATAATAACATAAATCTCCAGTTCATGTTATCAAATGCTTTTTGAGCATCTAGGAATATCAAAGCAATTTGCTTTTCAGGATGAGCCTCATAGTATTCCAAAGTGTCCAAGATTACTCTCATATTGTCTCTAATTTGTCTCTTTGGCAGAAATCCATTTTGATCTGGGTGAATAAAATTATTTAGATATTTTTTAAGTCTTTCTGTTAAAATTGAAGCAAAGATTTTATAGTCTGCGTTCAATAAAGAAATAGGTCTATAATTCTTAATTTGCAGTGGGTCAGTCTCTTCCTTCGGTATAAGTGTAATGTAAGCCTCTGACCATGTTTTAGGTATCATCTTTTTTAACATAACTTCATTCATAACTTCTAACAATTGGATGCTCAATGATTCTTGAAATGTTTCATAGAATTCTGCTGGAAGCCCATCTGGACCCGGTGCTTTCCCATTATTTTGTCTCTTAAATGCTTCATTTAATTCCATCATTGTTATATTGCTTTCTAGCATTTCTTCAGTCTCTTTAGGTATCTTTCGTAAATTAGCTTCCTGTAAATACTGTTTGACTTTTCCTTCATCGATATTCTCTTGTTTATATAATTGCCCATAAAAATCTCGAATAATTTCTTTTTTCTCCTTATTCCCATAACAAACTTGGCCTTGATCATCTATTAACTTCAATATTTTTCTTGATTCCTTCTCTTTTCTCAATTTATATGCTAGCCATCTACCTGGTTTATTTGCATCTTCAAAATAATTCTGTTTAGAGTTTCTGATTTTCTGTGCCAGTTCTTCTTTTTCTATTAATTCCATTTTATGTTTAATTACATCCAGCTTCAATTTAATATCCTTTTTCTGTGGCATTTTCTGTAATTCTTTTTCAAGAATTTTGTACTCATCTTCCAAGGCCTTAAAAGCTTGCCTTTTCCTAATATTCTTTTTTCTTGTATAATCTATTATCAAACCTCTGGCATATGCCTTCATTGTATCCCACACATTTTGCGTTGAAGTATCTTCTTTTTTATTTTCTCTGAAGAAAAAAGCCAATTCCTTCTCCATCCATTGTATAAAATCTTTCTCCTTTAAAATAGTATTGTTTAATGTCCATCTCGATCTTTTTTTTTGTCCCTTCCATTTAATTGTCATTGGGCTATGATCTGCCCAAGTACTTGTTTCAATATTTGTTTCTTTAATATTGGATATTAATTCTGTTGAGATCCAAATCATATCTAATCTGGACCATGATAAATGTCTATTTGAATAAAAAGTATATTGTTTAGCTTTAACATTTCTTTCTCTCCAAATATCTTTTAAAGTTAATTCATCTGTCATTTTAAAAAAAGACCTTGGGAGAGCCTTTCTATTTTGCTTTGTTGTTGTTGCTATATAGTCCAATTTATTGTCCACAATTCCATTAAAATCTCCCATCATAATTATATTAACATAGTCCAGTCCAATTATTTTCATATGTAGCTTTTTATAAAACTCTTCTTGTTTATCATTCGGAGCATAAATTGCAATCAAGAGTATTTTTATATTATTGTCCATTATTTCTACTATTAATATTCTTCCATCTTCATCTGTGTAAAGCAATTTTGCTGGGATAGCCTCTTTAATGTATAGAACCACTCCTCTTTTCTTACATTGAGTCAAAGAAGTAAATATTTTCCCCAGTTTTGGCTGTACTAACAATTGTTCATGTTGTTTTTTAATATGAACTTCTTGTAGACAAATTATATCAAATTTTAATTTCATTAATTTATGAAAAGTTTTCCTTCTTTTAACAGCTGAATTAAGTCCATTTATATTCATTGTAATCAGTTTTCTTTCTTCCATGATTATGCTTTATATTTAGGTCTAACAGCTCTCGTGGATCTCACTTCACGCTGTTCTTTATTGTCCACCTGTCCACTTACAGCTCCTTTCTCTTTTTCAGTCTCCAGTTGTTCCTCTTGAAACTCAATTACTGAGACCTCTTTCTCTGCCTCCTCTCTTCTTCTTCCAAAAAATTCTGCATGGAAAAGTTCTGCTTTTTCAATTGAATCAATTCTATGTCTCTGCTCTTGCCACGAAAACATTAATCCTTCTGGAATCAGCCATCTATAATTCACTTCGTTTTCCAGTAGCATTTTGGTCAGAAATCGATATTCTCTTCTCATCTCTCTCACTCTTCTGGGTATTTGTTTTAAAACCACAATCTCTTTACCTTTGTATTTCAATGTTTTCTCTCTTACCACTTGTAATATTTGTGTTTTAATGGATCTTTTGGTAAATCTAATATGGACTTCCTTGGGTAATTTATTCCTCATCGCATATCTTGTATAAACTCGATATACCTCATCTATTCCATCCATCATCTTTTCCTCTGTAATTTCCAAAGCATCTGCCAAAATTTCTATCATTTGCGCTACCAAGTTTTCTCCTTTTTCCTCTTCTATATTTTGAAATCTAAGGTAAAATTCTGACCTTTCCATCTCCCACCTCAGCATCCCACCTTTTTCTTGTTCAACCGCTGTTAATCTACTATCAATATTTCCAATCTTCTTCTCTCTTTGTTTTCCTTCTTCCTCAATTTTTTGAAATCTCTCCTCATACTTAACCATCATTTGTTTGATGTCTTCCACTTTTTCATCAGTCTTCTCTATTCTTTGTTCAATATTTTCTGTTCTTTGTTCAATGATGTCTGATTTTATCTTGAGATCTTGGATTCCTTGCATAATCGTCTGTAAAGTTACTCTTTCTTGTTCCTTATCTTGCTTCAACATTGTCTGGATTAAGCGTTGTCCTCCAGCTGATGGGGAAGCAGAGGTAGAAGTAGAAATGCCAGATGGTATTGGTTTCCTGCTCATTTCAATGCTTCCAATGCTTCAAATTCTTCTTAAACTTTTAATCCAACTAGTAAAGCAGCCAATTATAATCCAAAATGGAAAACTCCGATAGTCAAAAACACGAAACCAAGGAAGAAACAGCAAAAAAGGAAGAAGAAAGATCTTCAGGTTCTTCTAGACCCTAATCCAATTACGAAATAGTCCACCATAAAAAAAGAAAAAAAAGTAGAAAGAAGAAAAACAAATCCAAAAATAATAATATTAAGAGCAAAAAGAAAAAAGAAAAACAAAAAGTTCCCAGATTCTTCACACCTTAATCCAGTTGAAAAGTCTCAATAATAATAATAATAATAAAAAGAAACAACAACAAAGTGGTCCAAGAACATAGATAGGAAAAGCAAAAAAGTCCCAATAAAAAAGAAAAGAAAAATAAAGAAAAAAAAAACCCTGAGGCTTTCCCTTTAAAAAAAATAACAAACAAAAATAAAAATATTACTAGAATTGAAATTTTTAAAAAAAGGCTAGCGTGTGGGGTATAAGAAAGCACACTGCACTTTATTTATTTATCCAAGGCTCTTGTTATGACTCTCTTCTCCAGCAGCTTCAAAGCCAAACCTCAAGTGTTCTTGATAACAGTCCAGGAAAGCACCTGCAATAATATTTTGCTGTGCTCTCCCTCTATCTTATCACGTTAAAATGTCCTTGAGAAGAGGTCTTTTTGCAATTCTCTCCAATTCAAATAAAATACTTTCAAGCCTCTAGTTGGCAGTGTTGCAAAGTTTCTTAATGCTCTTCCTCCCCCCCAGCCGGAAAAAAGGAATAATATATACAAAAAAAAAAAAAAAAGAAAAGAAAAGATAGCCAAAGGGAGCCTCTATCCTAGAGAAAGTTAAAAAATCAAAGGGAGCATAAAAATATATATAATAGAAAATTCAATCCAGTTACCTACAAAGTCACAGTAAAATCTTTCCCAAAAAATATAAAGAAAAGAAAAAAACCCAAGCCTCAATTTGACATCACTTTAAAAAACGCCGCTCAAACAATTTCAGTCAAAAAAAAAAAATCTCACAGCTTTCTTCTTATTCCGGATGAACTTTCCAACCTCAGCGAATTTACAACACAAAAAAGTTTTTCTCACCCAGCCGACACACTTTCACTCCAATCACTTTCTTTCCGGAGCTGTCCCGACTTCAGCAGCTATGAAGGCTGCCTCTCCGCCGCCAGAGAAAGGGATTCTTCCGGATCAAACCAGAGATTTTGCAATATCTCTGGGATCCTGGAACAATGCCCTTCACGATCACCGTCTCTACGGGACGGTTTAGGTCCGTTAGGACCGACCAGGGGCGAAAATATCGGCTGCGATCTCAGAGCCCCGAGATCGTAGCTGTATCGCCGAAACGAAGCTCCGCCTTCTCCCCCTTCCTAACACTCATACTTAAGTGGTTATCCACTGGTACACTTAGATTCCTCTTACAATTACTTCTGTTGAATCTGGTACCACCTATTCTATACCTGTGCATTCTTTTGGCCTGTGTAAAACCTTACTTTTCTCACCACTGAATTGTACTGGATTGGACAAGGTTCAGTGTTCAACTCTGTCAAGATACTTCTGGATTCTGAGCCTTTCTACTTAAAGGGTCACCTATTCCTCCACTTGGTGCTGTCTGCAAATTTTAAGAGTCCCCCTTCTATCCCTATATCTAAATCATTTATGAAGATGTTGAAGAGTACTGGGCCTGAGATAGAACCTTTTGTGCATCTCCCCCTCATACTTCTCTCCAGATGTAATTCCATTGAGGGCTACACATTGAGTGTGGTTGGTCAGCCAGTTACAAATCCATTTGGTGTGATGGATACATACACAAAGTAGGCTATAGTCTACTTTGTCAAATGCCTTATTGAACTCCAAGTGTACCATTTCCGTAGCACTTCTCTGGTCCACTAATTGAGTCACTTTGTCAAAGAATGCAACAAGGTTTGTCTGGCATGAGCTGTTTTTGACAAACTCATCTTGGCTTCTTGTCAAGTGGTTGTGTAGCAAGCTGTCCAAATGAAGTTGGAGACACGGACACAAACTTGTAGTTTTATATAAATAAATATATATTTATATTTAGAGCAGATGAGATAGTCAGGGACACAGGAAGATCATGAGGTAAATCATTAAAAGCATACAGAGCACATACAGAAGCAAAAAGGCGGGAAAAAAGGAAACTAACTGCCCCTTTACACCCACAGCAACCAATCATAATGCAGATTGCCTCATGCAAGAGCCCGCACTCTCCAACCGATCAATTACAATTGTGTGTTCTGGCCCTTTGTACACTTTAGAATTCCACGTAGAAGCTACTAAATTAAATATCCTGGTTATAACCTTGCTTGCAGGGTTCACAGATCCATTTTTGATTATTTTTTCCAGGATCTTCACAAGTATCATCCCTTGGGCATGAGTGCTTAATAACTGGCCACTGAGGGGTTGAGCTGAAGTCCTTGAAAGGAGGCAAGGGGTGAGTGCTCTGTATTCCCAACATGAGTTTCTTGACTTATGGAGCAGGATGAAGTCAGGGGTAGAGGATCCATTTTTATTAATAACAGAGTTGGAGGGGACTCAGAGCTCTTCTAGTCCAACCCCCTGCTCAGGACACCCTATACCTGTGATGGTGAACCTATGGCACATGTGCCACAGGTGGCATGCAGAGCCATTTGTGTGGGCACATGGGCCCAAGCAAACTTACCTGCACTGCACATGCATTTCATCTGCATATGCACATGCAACTGATTTTTGACCTGTTTGAGGTCATTTTCGCCCTCCTGGAGGCTCGAGGAAAGCCTCTGCAGCCTTGGGAGGCCAAAAAACGGGCCCATTATCAGCCTCCCAAGGCTCCCAAGGCTTCCCTTGAACCTCCAGGAGGGTGAAAACAGCCTCTACCAGGCTCCAGAGGCCCTCCAGAGGCTGAAAACAGGCACTTCCTGTATTTCCAGAGGGCCCATTTTTCAGCCTCCTGAGGCTGTAGAGGCTTCCCTCAAGTCTCTGGAAGGGTGAAAACAGCCTCAAACAGGCCAAAAATCAGCTGGTAGGTGTGTGCGTGCGCAGTGCAGGTACGGGGGTGAGGCGGGGGTGTTGTGCGCATATGCACGGGGGGAGGGGGCTGGGTGCATTGTATTTTGGGTGCCGATGCATGCATGCTTTTGGCACACCACAACAAAAATGTTTGCCATCACTGCCCTATACCATTTCAGGAAAATGGCTGCCCAATCTCTTCTTAATTCCTGCTGTGCAAGAACATTCTCTTGTATTATTTTTAGCCCATTGTAATCCAATCAGATGAAGCGAATTTGCTTTAAGAAAGGAGTAGATTTTTTCCCCTCAGATAATTCTGATGGCTGGGTAGATGATGAGGGCAACCTAGCCCTGTCAATGTCTCTGGTTTCATGGCACAGTTCTCTCTCCATAGTCTGAAGCCTCCTGGTCTTTTCACCTGCCATTCAATCCTGAGTGGAAACCTCTGGAAGGAACAGTTCTGGAGCAGCCAAGGAGTCTGTAGAATGATGGAAAGATGCCTAAGAGCAAAATAATACAAATGGGAAAACATCATAATCTGAACAAAAAAAAAAAAAAAAAAAGGCTTCCTGGGAATAAGGTAGAAAAGCAGAAGCCAGAAAGTATAAAGATAAAGCATATGTTTGAGCAAATTGCAAGGCAGATTTCAGCAGAGGATGAGATTAAATGTTATTGCCAGCTTTCCTCTCTCCTTTCTTTTGAATCTGGACTGACAAAGCAAAATACTATTCTTTACCTGAAGGTCTATTGGATGGTTTATAGGAAGGCCTTGCCCTCCTGTGAGGGCAAGCTCTCAATGTGTTTAGAGGGCATCCTCAGTAAGAAAAAAATAGTGATTTAGCAGGCACCAAAGAACACTGCAAAAAGAAAGCAAAGGGAACCATTTTTCTAAGCGGGAAAGTGATGTACGGTAGAGAGTTGGAGATATTTATTTCAGCTGTCCTGGGAGGAAAAAGCGAGCAATCTGGGCTTTCAGAGGGACGTGGAAACACCTTTCAATTTTGTCTTGCAGAGCTGTAGCAGAAGCTGGGGCTTAAAGAGCACAGAGATAATGGACACTAGATGAAAAAAGTTTTAAGATCTAAGAAACAGACAGAACTGCATTTAAATTTATAGACTGCCAAATCCCTAAAGATTCTTGAAAGCATAAAATAAAACAAGGTACCATTAAAAAAGTGGACAAATAAAAGGTCCACAAATGAATGGAAGTATAAAGCAAAATCCAGCTAATCAAATCACACTAGAACAGAACCATGATAGAATCGAGGCCCAAAGGGAGGATAGATTTCCAGAGGGTGCATGGGTGCAAACCAGTGAAAACTAGTGCTGCCAAGCCTCAGCCCTCTTCACTCCCTAGAGTGGAGCCCTAGATGTCAGGCCCCAAGAATTGAAAATAATACATGGAGTTACTTCAGAGTATTTCTATTGCTCTTCATCTATAGACAGAATCTTGCCAGACTAAAACAACTATTTGCATAAAAGCATAGATAAACTCTGGGAATTGCTAGGGAGGAGCAGTTTTAGCTCTCTTGCTCCCTTTCAAAGTTTTCAAGCTCAGCTGCCTCTTTGCCCTCTGGGAAGCAGCACTTTCCTCCTCGGAATCCAGACTACATTCCACCACATCAATTTTGTCTCCTGGGAAGATTGAACAGACTGCACGGATTCTAAAGAAGAAGAGACCTCCTGCAGGTAATAGGAGCCAAGCTGTGAAGGTGTTGGGTCTGCCATCTCCAGCCTCTTCACTTTGCTGGCATCCTGCCATAAATTGTAAGGGAATGGGAAGGAATTTGGGGTAGTACCATGTGCGCCTGGGAATGAGAAGATAAATGGCAGAGGAGAGACACATTGACAAAAACCAGAGGGGCCAAATTGGAATGAACCATCCTTCAAGGACACCTTGTCTGGGAACTGAATGTGAAACTGTAGTGAGAGGTGCCAAGCATTCCCAAAACATCATAAAGGCATCCTATTGGACATTGATGGACTGGTCAAGGTGGGAGGGTCAAAGAAAGGGGGAAAAGTGTAACCTTTGCATTGGAATATTCAGATCTAGCTTTACTTCTGCTGAGTCCACTTAATTTTAATGAAAGAACCTATCACTCCAACTAAATGGAGTCGAGGGTCTTTCTTTGCTAATGTCTAAGTTGGGGCAGTCTGACATTAAGCTAGGTCTGCAATAACAGTGGGGAAAGTGCATGTCTGCTCAAGAGAGCAATTAGGAGAAGATGGAAGCTTGGGGAGAAGCTGCAGTGAAACCCCAAAATGTGGAAGATTACCCTGAATGGCTGGGAAAGGCAGAAGCAGGGGTGGGATTCTGCGGATTTGGACAGGTTTGGGAGAACCCCTAGCTCTGACGATCAGCTGGGAGAGAACCAATTCGCTCCGACGATTATGTGGGCTCACCCACCGCTGTACTGACCTTTATCATCCCAGCTGATCAGTTATAGAGGTGCAGATGACAGACTCAATCATTTATCTGTAGAACTGTATCAGCAGCTCCTTGGGCAGTTTGAGCTTTCTGAGTTGGCGCAGAAAGAACATTCTTTGTTGTGCTTTTTTGATGATGTTTTTGATGTTAGGTGTCCATTTTAGGTCATGTGATATAGTAGAACCTAGAAATTTGAAGGTCTCTACTATTGATACTGTGTTGTCTCGTATTGTAAGAGGTGGTAGTATAGGAGGGTTTCTTCTAAAGTCTACCACCATTTCTATGGTTTTGAGTGTGTTCAGTTCCAGATTGCTCTGTTATACCACGATGCAATTTGTATAACCTCCTGTCTGTATGCAAATTCATCATTGTCTCGAATGAGACCAATCACTGCTGTGTCATCAGCAAACTTCACTATTTTAACAGATGGATCGTTTGAGATGCAATTGTTGGTATATCGGGAGAAGATAAGATAGCACACAGCCTTGGGGGGGGGGGGCTGTGCTGATTGTACAGGAATTGGATGTGATTCCACCTAGCTTCACCTGCTGCTTCTTGTCCATTAGGAAGCTTATGATCCACTTACAAGTGTGTTCAGGTACTGCTAGTTGGTTTAATTTATTTAGAAGAGTGTCTGGAATGATGGTATTGAATGCTGAACTGAAGTCTACAAAGAGGACCCTTGTGTAAGTATTTGGAGATTCAAGGTGTTGTAGGATGTAATGCAGAGCCATGTTAACAGCATCATCTGTTGATCTATTTGCTCAGTATGAAAACTGCATGGGATCTAACAGCGGATCTGTGATGGTTTTCAGGTGGGACAGCACAAGTCTTTCAAAGATTTTCATTACTACAGATGTTAGAGCAACTAGTCTGTTGATGGAGGGCTTCTTTGGCACTGGGATGATGGTAGAACATTTGAAGCAGGAAGGAACATAGCACATCTCTAGTGATCTATTGAAGATTCGGGTGAAGATGGGGGCCAATTGGTCAGCACAGACTTTTAAGCAAGAAGGAATTATCTTGTCTGGCCCTGGTGCTTTTCCTAGCTTCTGTCTGTGTAATAGATCTTGCACTTCTTTTTCTGTGATCACCAGAGGTTGTGAGCCCAATGGATTGGGGCCAGTTGTAGGAGGCTTGGCTGTTGTTGGTGTGTTTGAGATGTGGGTTGTGGAGATAGGTGGCTGTAGTTTCTTTTCAAACCTGCAATAAAACACATTCAGGTCATCTGCTAGTTGTTGATTTCCTTCTGTCTGGGAAGGAGGTTTGCTGAAGCCAGTGATGTTTTTAAGAGTTTTCCACATGTTTGCTGGTTCATTTGTTGAGAATTGATTCTTTAACTTTTCAGAATAACTTCTTTTTGCTGCTCTGATCTCTCTTGTTAATATATTTCTGGCCTGGTTGTATAGCATTCTGTCACCTTTTCTGTAGGCTTCCTCTTTGGAGTGATGTAGCTGCTTAAGTTTAGCTGTGAACCAAGGTTTATTGTTACTATATATTTGCATATATAGTATATAGTTCCATATATAGTTCCTTGTTGGTACACATAAATCTTCGCAGAAGTTAACATATGATGTTACAGTATCTGTGACCTCATCTAGGTCTGCAGAGGCATCTTCAAAAACATTCCAATCAGTGCAATCAAGGCAGGCCTGGAGTTTCAGCTTTGCCTCATCCAACTAAGTCTTAACTGATTTAATTGTTGGTTTAATGGTTTTAAGTCTTTGTCTGTAGGTAGGTGCAAGGTGAATCATGCAGTAGTCAGAGTATCCCACAGCTGCTTGTGGTAAAGACCTATAAGCATCTTTTACTGTTGTGAAGCAGTGGTCTAAAGTATTTTTGCCTCTGGCGGGAAAATTTACGTGCTGGAAATATTTTGGGAGCTCTTTCCTTAAATTTGCTTGATTGAAATCTCCTAAAATGATGGGAAGGGAACCTGAGTGTTTGGCTTCAGCCTCCATAATTTGATCAGCAAGAGTTTGTAATGCCTTGTTTACACAGGCTTGTGGAGGAACATGTTGTGTATGCAATATAATTAATAAAGTGTGAGCTTGGAATAAGTGCAGGGTTCTGGCCCTGCACTTCTGATTGGCTGTTAGGTGGCTGGACCGGATTGGCCCGTTCCAGGGAATCCGATTGGCCCTTAACGGAGAGTTCTTATTGGTTATAAAAGCTAGCGTTCCTAGCTTGTTATTGGTTAAATGTTACAAGGTTTGCCTATATAAGGCGGGTTTTACTGATATTAAATGAGCAAGTCACGATGTAAATAAAGAGCTGAAGTTCACCGTTCAGAAACTTGTCTCCATTCTTTCTCGCCCATGCTCGAACTTAACACTGGCGATGAGGGTGGGATTTGGAGACATCTGAACCAACAAAACTTCGAAGAACACTGAGCACGTGACAGACGACGCCAACAACGGAACCATGTCCAGCGGCATCGTACCACCCACTCCGTTCGATCCATCACAAGAAGACTGGGAGTCTTACATGGATCATTTCCAAATGTTCCTAGAGACGAACAACTTAAAGGACACCACAGCCGGGAAGAAACGGGCAGTGTTCCTGACGCATTGTGGTCCAACCGTATTTAAGATGGCTAAGGCACTAGCCAAACCCTGAGAAGTGAAGGCCATGGATTGGGATGACCTCGAACCTATCCTGCGAGACCACTACGCCCTGACCGTGCCTACGCTCGTGAGACGCCACGAGTTTTACCAAAGAAGCCAGCGAAAGGGAGAGAGCGTAGCTGACTTCATAGCAGACCTCCGAAATTTGGGAGGCCTCTGCGGATTCACCGATCTAGAAGAAGCACTAAGAGATCGCATAGTTCTGGGATTAGATGTACCAGGCTTTCAAAGCAAGCTGATGGTGAAAGGCAACATCAGCCTTGCCGACACCATTGCCGATGCTACCGCAGCGGAAGCAACCAAGAAGTTGGCTGCACAACTATGCCGAAACCGCACTCCGGTACCACCACCGGCCAGTGAAATCTCACCTAGTTCAGAATTGCAGCTCACGACAACGCACCACGAGGACCTCTCTTCGTCGTCAGACAGCAACGAAGAAGGGGTCCATCGACTGCGGTCCGACCAGGACCCTTGGCCGAAGCTGGCTGTGGAGCCAACCATGCCAGATCCGAATGCAGATTCTGCGATGCACTCTGCCATGAGTGCAGGAAACGAGGCCACATCGGACAGGTCTGCCGCAGCTTGCCAGGATCCAGCCAGGCCTCAAAAGGGGCTAACTATCACCAATCGACAGGAAACCGTCCTGTAAGGCGAGAGCCAGTAAACCACTCCTACAGAAATCGAGTTTTGCAGAGAGAAGAGGCTCACCATACTATCACTATCTGTCACGCCTCAGCCTTGGACACTAAGAAAATCCGAGTCACGGTAGCCATCGAGAACCAGCCTTGCCACATGGAGGTCGACTCGGGATCGTCTTTCTCGATGGTGTCATGGAAGACACTCAAGCAACTCATCCTCACAATTCAACACCAAGATCTCTGTTTCCAACGCCTCATCCTCAAGGACTACCAAGGGAATTGAATCCCCGTCGTCGGGTCCTGCTGAGTCCGAGTCTCTTTCAAGAAGCACACAGCATACTTACCTTTAACAGTCATCGATAGAGATTGGCCAAGCCTACTGGGCTTCCAATGGTTCGCGCCACTCAGCATTGAAGTGGCCGGCGTAAACCGAGTTGATAGCTGTGACTGGGAGGAAGACCTTATCTCTGAGTTCAGGGACGTCTTCGCGGACAGCTTAGGCGAGTACAAGGGGACCCCGATCTCATTCAGCTTAGATCCAAAAATAGCTCCCATTCGCCTAAGGCCCCGTCGAGTTCCGTTTGCCTTAAAATCGAAAATCGATGAACAACTCGACAAACTGATAGCTCAGGGGGTGTTGGAGCCCATCGATCACTCCCCATGGGAAACCCCTATTGTAACACACATTAAGCCAGATGGGTCAATCCGAATTTGTGGGGACTACCGGGCCACTTTGAACCACGCCCTACAGCAGAACGCATATCCAGTTCCGGTGGTGCAGCACCTCCTCCATTCCCTGGGGGGCGGGAAAGTTTTCGCTTAATTGGATTTAGCTCAGGCATATCAACAATTACCAGTAGATGAAAGAACGACACAGGCCCAAACTATTGTGATGCACCGAGGTGCCTTTAAATGCACCTGGCTGCAATTCAGAGTAAGTGTAGCCCCGGGGATTTTTCAGAGCCTTATGGAAAGGTTATTGCAAGGGATTAAGGGTGTGGTCCCCTATTTTGACGATGTATTAATTGCAGCCCCTACAAAAAAAATCTGACAGGACTGGTTAAGATTAGTCCTAAAAAAATTCCAAGAGGCCGGTCTTAAGGTTAAAAAAAACAATGTAAATTGTGTACTGACAGTGTTGAGTTTTTAAGGTACCTGATTGATAGCCAGGGCATTCACCCTACCTAAAGTAAATTAAAAGCGATCAAAAACGCTCCCAGGCCAAGAAACAAGGCCGATCTCCAGGCATTCCTAGGCCTCATCAATTTTTATAATGTATTTTTACCGCACAAAGCAACCGTCGCTGAACCGTTACACCGATTGTTAGATAAAAAAGCAATTTGGTTATGGGGTTACCATGAAGAACAGGCATTCCGAAATGTTAAAAAACTGCTCACTTCTGACTCTGTACTCATGCAGTATAACGAGACTTTGCCATTAGTTATAACCTGTGATGCATCGCCTTTTGGGGTGGGCGCTATTTTGAGCTACGTACTGCCTTATGGGAACGAAGCCCCTGTTGCATATTTTTCAAAGACTCTGCCAAAAACGGAGCGGAACTATGGACAAATTGATAAAGAAGCCCTCGCAATTGTCTCAGCTGTGAAAAGATTTCACGAATATGTGTATGGTAGGGTTTTTACTATTGTGACTGACCACAAGCTGTTATTGGGGATAATAGCCGGAGATAAGCCAACTCCTTATATATTATCCCCTAGGATGACCCGATGGTCAGAATTCTTAGCTGCTTATAACTATTGGCTGCAATACCGCCCGGGGAAGGCCATTTCCCACGCTGACGCATTGAGCCGAGCACCGCTTCCAGAGACTCTCGACGATCCTGCACCAACGGTAACCACGTTGCAAATCGAACCACTCAACTTGCCGCCACTGACCACCCGAGATATCGCAAGAGAAACCAAACGCGACCACACCCTAGCAGGCATCCTAGGCTGGGTAGAACGTGGATGGACATTGGACCAGTTATCAGATGACTTCACACCATTCAAAACTCGACAGACAGAACTCTTCTCCCAAAAAGGCTGTGTCATCTGGGGTGATAGAGTCGTTATTCCAGAACGGCTCTGAAAAGCGCTGCTGAGAACTTTGTACGATGGCCATCTTGGCATCGTGCGAATGAAAGCCCTTGCACGAAGCTATGCATGGTGGCCGGGCATTGATAAGCAAATCGAACAATGGGTTAAAGCTTGTCCCAAATGCCAAGAAGTCAGCAACGCCCCACCAAAAGCCATGCCTACTGAATGGGAGACACCACGTGGACCCTGGTCCCGAATTCACCTGGACTTCACGGGGCCAACCAAGGGCCACACCTTCCTGCTTACCATCGATGCCTACTCCAATTGGCTCGAAATTCATCGCATGACGACTACGACCTCCGAGGTGGTCATCAAGATTCTAAACAGACTCTTTGCAACCCACGGATTACCAGACGTCCTGGTATCCGATAACGGCCCACAATTTACTGCACTAGCGTTCGAGCAGTACCTCGCTGACCGCGGCATCCGCCATGCGCTCACCTCGCCTGTGCACCCTGCGAGCAATGGCCGAGCAGAACGCATGGTTCAATTTGTGAAGAAAACCTTGCAAAAGGTAGACTACGACAACATTGATGACAAGGTCAACCAAATCCTCTTTTTGCAACACATCACCCCACATAGCGTCACCAACAAAACTCCCGCTGAACTGCTAATGGGACGAAAGCTCCGCTCCCACCTTGACCGGTTGCACCCTGCATATGAACCAGAAAAACCACTAGGATCCAGCGGTCGCTGTCGCACCTTCCAGGTAGGAGACCTGGTTTATGCAAAAAACCTATCGGGCGACCCGTTGTGGAAGCGACAATAGTACGTGCAATGGGCCCTAGATCCTACCTCGTGCAATGCTTTGACGATAAACTTTGGAAACGGCATATCGACCAATTACGGTCAGGGCTTGCAGCAGCCAATTCGCAACTCCCCTATGACCAAACTGAGGGGGGGGAGGTACGGAAGAAGATGAAGCCCTAGGAAACCCGTTCGAAGGAAACGACGATTTAATTGAAACTCAGGAAGTGGAGCTGGAGGGAGAAACGTTTGCACCTCAGGGAATCGAGGAAAATGTAGGCAACGACGTAGAAGTGAACTCTGAACCAGAGACAGCCCCACTGCCAGACAACGATCTACCTCAGCGAGATTGCAACCAGCCAATACAACGAAAATCAAATAGACTAAAAAGACAACTGTCCTATTTAAAGGACTATGTAACTGCACCCTGAACTAAGGAACCAGGGGGAAGGGGTTTTGTGTATGCAATATAATTAATAAAGTGTGAGCTTGGAGTAAGTGCAGGGTTCTGGCCCTGCACTTCTGATTGGCTGTTAGGTGGCCGGACTGGATTGGTCCGTTCCGGGGAATCTGATTGGCCCTTAACAGAGAGTTCTTATTGGTTATAAAAGCTAGCGTTCCTAGCTTGTTATTGGTTAAACGTTACAAGGTTTGCCTATATAAGATGGGTTTTACTGATATTGAATGAGCAAGTCACGATGTAAATAAAGAGCTGAAGTTCACCGTTCAGAAACGTGTCTCCATTCTTTCTCGCCCATGCTCAAACTTAACAGAACATACACAGCTATTAGGAGAAATGAGGAGAACTCATGTGGAGTGTGAAATGGCTTGCAGTTGATGTGTAAAGACATCACAAAACTTATATATTATAGTTATATCCTGAGACCAGCTGTTGTTGATGTGAAAACATAATCCTCCACCCTTTGTTTTACCTGATGTCTCTTCAATTCTGTCTGATCTAAAATGTCTGAAATCCTGGGATGTATATGCTGTTGTCCCCATGAATTTGTGGTTTAAGCTAGGTTTCAGTAAAACAAAGAACAGCTGAATTATGAAAATCAGAATTACATTTATTTAAGAGATGAATTTCATCCATCTTGTTAGCCAGTGAGTGTAAATTAGTCAGAAAGATTGAAGGGAGAGGAGTTTTTACCCCCTTATTCCTTATTCTGTTTAAAATTCCTGCTCATTTACCTCGTCTCCTCTTCTGGCCTGGTCGTTTCTTTGCTTTCTTTATTGTAATCCACACTGGGGAATTGGGTAGAATCTCCTTTGCATTTGCAAAGACAGGTGGGAGTGAGGGAATCAGAAAGCTGCTCCTTAAGGAAACATTGCCTAATTCTTAGCAGAAGGTCTCGTGAGTATGAAATCCGTCGTGAATTGCAGATAATAATAAGGAATAAAGAAACCATTAGAGAGCATTTCACCAAGGCAGCTGTTGTCAGCACCATCTTGTCTGAAGTCAAGGCAAGGCAAGAAACAACAGATGGAAACTAATCAAGGAGAAAACCAATCTGTAATTAAGGAGAAACTTCCTAACAGTGAGGACAATTAACCAGTGGAACAGCTGGCCTCCAGAAACTGGAGGTTTTTAAGAAGAGACTAGACAGCCACTTGCCTCAAATGATAAAGCGTCTCACAATGCTTGTGAAGGGGGCTGGACTAGAAGAACTTCAATGTCCCTTCTAGCTTTATTCTGAATTGAATTGGTCCTTACTATCAATGAGAGCAGAACTGAGGGGTAGCCGAATGCCTGGCAGGAAGCAGGACATACAATTTGACTCCTCTGGATGTCACTTGGGGCTGGGAGACCTGAACCACAAGGTGGACTCTGGGTCGCCTGCAGCCCTGCCTGGGCCAGGTGAGCCTCTCTTCCTCCAGAACCTTACTTAGGGTGTTGCCCTCCCAGCAGGACTTTCAGGGCGAGGAAGAGATGCTGTATGCAGCAAACTCTTTCTCTGCAAGTCATCTGACTAGCTCATCCTCCTGGTTTTATATTAGTTCTATGGCTGCTCTTCTAATCTGGAAGAAAAGAACATCTGGCATACATTAGAGCAGGGATGGGAGACTGGATAGTGGATGTGCTCTTTCCTCTATTTTGTTTAGCCATTTGTCTCGTTGCCTGATTTATTGGCAGATTTGTCTTTGGACCTGCCAGGAAATGGTTTCATGGCCTGAGCACCTGGGCTTCTGGGCAGGTGGGGCTCCTCATTGTGTAAAAGCTTCGCTGATGATCAGGTTGGCCTCCTTTATGTCCTTGTTCATCCCTGTATCCTTGCTTAGTTGAAATTGTTTTTCCTAGGAGGAATATTTTCAGACTGGTCAGAAGAGAAACAGGTGGGGGTGTCTATGAGCATCTCTGCCTGGAGGAACAACCCTCCAATTAAACGGTAATGGAAACCCACTGGAGACAGGCATGTAAGGTGGCCCAATAACACAAGATTTCAGCTGCCTCTTGTGCAATCCTGCAAGATCATGATGAGCCGTGGTGGCGCAGTGGTTAGAAGGCAGTATTGCAGGCTACTTCTGCTGCCTGCCGGCTGCCTGCAATTCAGCAGTTCGATCCTTACCAGGCTCAAGGTTGACTCAACTTTCCATCCTTCCAAGGTCGGTAAAATGATGATCCAGATTCTTGGGGGCAAGAAGCTGACACTGTAAAACTGCTTAAAGAGGACTATAAAAGCTCTGTGAAGTGGTATATAAGTCTAAGTGCTATTGCTATTGCCCTTCCTTCCTTCCTTCCTTCCTTCCTTCCTTCCTTCCTTCCTTCCTTCCTTCCTTCCTTCCTTCCTTCCTTCCTTCCTTCCTTCCTTCCATGGTGTCCAGTGATTAGAGTGCAGTACTGCAGGCTACTTCTGCTGACTTCCAGCTGACTGCAATTTGGCAGTTCGAATCTCAGCAGGCTCAAGGTTGACTCAGCCTTCCCTCCTTCCGAGGTGGGTAAAATGAGGAGCCAGATTGTTGGGGGCAAGAGGCGGACTCTGTAAACCACTTAGAGAAGGTTGTGAAGCCCTGTGAAGTGATATATAAGTCTAACGGTTATTGCTATTGCTCATCCTTCCTTCCTTCCTTCCTTCCTTCCTTCCTTCCTTCCTTCCTTCCTTCCTTCCTTCCTTCCTTCCTTCCTTCCTTCCTCCCTCCCTCCCTCCCTTCCATGGTGCACAGTGGTTAGAATGCAGTATTGTAGACTAACTCTGCCCATTGCCAGGAGTTCAATACTGACTGGCTCAAGGTTGACTCAGTCGTCTATCCTTCTGAGGTCAATAAAAATGAGGACCCAGATTGTTGGGGGTGAGAGGCTGACTCTGTAAAACCACTTAAAGGGGGCTGTAAAAGCACTGTGAAGTGGTATATAAGTCCAAGGGCTATTGCTATTGCTACCATGGGTGGAAATTTGTATTAAAATCCTGTGCAAAAGTCCACAGGAGGTGAAATTCCTGGATTAGATTGTGCAAGAACTCCAGATGGTATCTGCATCACGAAGCAAGAGCAATTATACCTAGATTTATTTAACACCCCATAATACTTTACAGCACTGAGCACTTTACAAATGTTGCCATATTGCCCCCAACAATCTGGGTCTTCATTTTACTGACCTCGGAAGGATGGAAGGCTAAGTCAACCTCAAATCGGTCAGAATCAAACTCCAGACTGTGAGCAGAGCCCATGTCAGGCTACAGAATTTTTCCCATTCACTCAACTAGGATGAACTTCTGAAAACATATCAAAATGTATCAAAAAGGAATCCTTTATTGAGATGAGACAATTCATGTCGGAGTTCAAAGCAGCATCTGAGGTCTCTCGGGCATACAGGGATACATAAGGGAGTTTAGAACCCCTCCCCTTATCTCAATGTGCATTTAGTAAAACAAAAGCCAGTATGTTAATTCCTCCCCACCCCTTTTGTAAGGAACGATCTTTTTCACAGTTTCCCAAGGCATACCTGATTTCCCCCATCCCCTTTTTAGAACGAACTTTTCCAGAGATTCCCAGGACACATTTCACTGTGGAATTTTTATGATCTTCTCATCTCCTGGTTGTGCCTCTCAGAGGTGATAGGTTCCGGCCATCTGGGTTTCATCCCTCCATTGTATCATGTGTAAGTTATACAAATTCGATATAAGATTAAATATATTCAGGTTACATCAAGAAAGGATTTCTTTATTACCCTCCCCCCCCCTTTTTCTTCTTCCACTGAAGCAATGACAGATACACGGGTCTGACAGCCTGCCCTCCTTAAAAAACAGATAGGTCTACCTGGAAAAAACAAAAATCATGCATTACATTTGCAATTCAGGATGGTTTATCAGGGTATTTTTGGTGGAACTTACATAGTAATGTAGGTGCTACCCCTCATTTTCTGAGGAAGGAAGATGTTTCCAAGCTACTAAATATTGTGTGGATCCATGGTGAGTGCGTGAATCAAGGATATCTTTAATTTCAAAATGTTGTTCCCCATGTACCATGATGGGGGTTGGAGGTGTGGGAAGGGGGGGGTGTTAAGTCTGGGCGGTGGGTCCCAAGGAGAGACGAGACTCAAAGTAGTGACAACAGCTTTTTATTAGGAAATCAGATACTGAGACAAGACTCCCAGCCACGGCAGCTCTTTTTATAGAGCTGGCTGCGGCTAGGCAGCCTATGACATGCTTTTGAGCTTGCCGTGCTTGGTTTTACCCAATCGCAGTAGCCTGAATATGAACCAATCAGAACGCTTAGTATTGTCCAATCACGGCCCGGCTTTTCCAGACCAATAGGAATGCAGGCGTACAAGCCTGCTAGTATGGAACACCCCTCCCTTCTTGGTTCCATCTAAGGGGCGGGGTAACGTAATCACGCAAGTAGGTGGGTCTTCGTACCTGCCTACTAGACTTGCGCAGTTCACAATGTCTCTGTTCAGGTTCGGACGGGCTCTGCGTCGCTCTCAAGCTACTAGATAGAACTGCCTGGAAGGGTGAGCCAGTCCTCTGGCTGCGACTCCCACCTGGTGATTCCGGGTCGGTTGAGTCGTTTGCTCTGCTGCTCCCGCCTGGGCTCTCTGGGCTGGTAGAGCTTGTCTGGCTGCTGCTTCCAGGTGAAGTGCCTGTCTGCCATGACTCACTTCTGGCTGGTAAGTATTGTTGGTTTTTATTAAATGTTTGCGGGGAGTGTTCTGCTTGTACAGGTGTTTGTTCATTTTCTGAACCCCCCCTCTGATTTCTTGGTTAGAGTCTATGAGGGGGGAAATGGCCAGCCTGGATCTTAGCTGGTCAATATGACATTTCCATGACCTTCCATCGGTAGTCTCAAGCCGGTAGGAGCGGGGGCCTGTGACTTGGGTGATTTTTGCAGGTATCCAAAGCAGGTCCCCTGTAAAGTTTTTGGCAAAACCAGTGTCTCCTACCTTGAAGGTGCGGTGCTTGCTGCTGGAACCAAGGGGTTTTTCTGGAGTGTAAGCAGAGTGCAGATGGTCTAGAGGTGACCTGAGTCTTCTGCCCATTAGTAGCTCTGCTGGGTTCTTGTTGGTGGTGGTATTCGGTGTGATATGTTGTAGGAGAAGCATCCTGGTGATCTTCTCATGGATGTTGCCATGTTCCATTTTGTGCAGAGTTTTTTTTGTAAATTGAACCATGTGTTCAGCTCTACCATTCGCCGCCGGGTGAGCTGGCGATGTCAATGCATGTCAGATGCCGCGGTCTGCCAAGTATTGTTCAAAAGCCAAGGCAGTAAATTGTGGCCCATTGTCAGAAACGATAACATCTGGCAGACCATGCATGGCGAAAAGTCTATTTAATTTCTTGATGACAGATTCCATGGTGGTTGTCTTCATTTTGCTCACCTTGAGCCAATTCGAATAAGCGTCAACAGTGATTAAGAAGGTGTGCCCCTTGGTCGGCCCCACGAAGTCAATATGGATGCACGACCAAGGGCCTCTGGGTGTCTCCCATTCTAATGGTGGGGCTTTTGGGGGAGACGAGCAAGTCTCTTGGCATCTATTACAAGCGGTGACCCAGGTTTCAATTTGTTTGTCCATGCCTGGCCACCAAGCATAGCTCCTGGCCAGGGCTTTCATGCGCACAATACCAGGGTGCCCGTCATGCAGCAAGTTTAAAACTTTTTTCTGTAGTGTTTCTGGTATTACTACCCAGTCTCCCCACAACACGCAACCTCTTTGCGAAAAGAGTTCAGTTTGCCAGTTTTTAAATGGTTTAAAAAGTTCATTTGGCTCGGTTTCTGGCCATCCCCTCTCCTCCAGCTGAGAACTCGCACCAAGCGTTTGTCCTTTCTGGTTTAGTGGGCAATATCTTGAGTGGTTACTGGTGGCATTGATATAGTTTCAATTTGCAAAATTGGTAATATGGGTGCTGGGTCTTCTTGCAAATCTGGCAAGGGGGAGCAGCTTAAGGCGTCGGTGTGAGAGATAGTCTTGCCAGGGCGATGTATCAATTTGTAATTATAAGCAGCTAGAAATTCAGACCATCTTGTCATTCTAGGTGACAAGATGTGTGGAGTGGGCTTGTCACCCACCAATATGCCAAGTAGGGGCTTATGGTCTGTAATAATGGAAAATGTCCTACCATAAATGTATTTGTGGAATCTCTTTACTGCGGAAACGATGGCGAGGGCTTCTTTGTCCAGCCGGCTATAGTTCCTCTCTGGCTTGGACAAGGTCCTGGAAAAGAATGCAATGGAGGCTTCCATTCCATTCGGTAAAACGTGGCTCAGGATGGCTCCAACCCCGAAAGGCGATGCGTCGCAAGTGACAGTCAGTGGAAGTGTTTCATTATATTGCATGAGGACTGCGTCTGAAGTCAAAAGGTCTTTTATTTGGTGAAAAGCGTGCTCTTCTCGCCGTCCCCATACCCAGGAAGCCTTTTTATCAAGGAGTCTATGCAGAGGTTCCGCGACAGTCGCTTTCTGGGGTAGAAAAATGTTATAGAAATTAATGAGTCCGAGGAAGGCTTGGAGGTCCGTTTTGTTCTTTGGTCTGGGGGCATTTTTGATGGCTTTCAATTTTTTATCTGTGGGATGAATTCCTTGTTTGTCAAGGAGGTATCCAAGAAATTCAACCCTTTCAGTGCATAATTGGCACTTTTCCTTTTTCACCTTGAGGCCAGTGTTTGAATTTCTGCAGGACCACCCTCAGTCATTTTTCCAATTGTTTTTTGGTAGGGGCTGCTACCAGAACGTCATCGAAATAGGGCATGACTCCTTTAATTCCCTGCAGCAATCTCTCCATTAGATTTTGAAAAATCCCCGGTGCAACACTGACCCCAAACTGGAGCCGGTTACATTTGAATGCCCCTCTATGTGTCACTATGGTTTGGGCTTCAGCCATTTCAGCATTGACTGGCAGTTGTTGATAAGCTTGAGGCAGGTCGAGTTTTGCAAAGATTTTGCCACCCCCTAGTAAGTGCAGGAGATGTTGGACTATGGGCACCGGGTAGGCGCTCTGCTGCAATGCGTGGTTGAGGGTGGCCTTGTAGTCACCACAAATTCTCAGGGAGCCATCAGGTTTGATGGGGGTGACAATTGGGGTCTCCCAACGGGCATGATCGATGGGTTCTAACATGTCTTGCACTATTAGTTTGTCTAATTGTTCATCTATTTTAGGCTTCAGTGCAAAAGGCACTTGGCGTGGTTTGAAACGGATGGGAGCGATGTCAGGGCTGAGATTAAAGGAGATAGGGGACCCCTTGTACTTGCCTAGATGTTCACTGAAGACTTCTTGGAAGTCCTGCATGAGCGTTGCTTCCCAGTCTTCGTCTTCTGTGTGGTTGATGCCTGCCATCTCAATCCCCAATGGTGCGAACCACTGCAACCCAAGTAGGCTGGGTTGGTCTTTAGCAACTATTGTGAGTGGTAGGATGGTGGTATGGTTTTTGAACGAAACTTTAAAATGTCCAATGCCAGCGACCGGAATGCGGTTACCTTGATAGTCTCTCAATATTAGCTTCTGGTTACTTAGCTCTTGGAGGTGGATGCTGGGAATTAGTCATTTTATGGTCCTCCAGGAGACCATAGAGAGGGAGGAACCAGAGTCTACCTTCATGGTGCAAGGTTGGTTCTCAATGGTGACCTCTACACATATCTTTCGTGCGTCTATTGATGAAGCGTGGCCGATGGTGACTGTTTGGTGCGTTTCTTCTCTTCTGGGTACCTCGATGAACTTCCTGGATCGGCTGTCCCAGTTCCACCAGCTGTCATTTTGGTGGTCCCGGTTCATGGTGGGGGTGCCATCACTTCTTTTTGGGCTGTTTCCTCGTCGTTGGGGGCTGGAATGTCATTTGTTGCGGCATACTTTGGCAATATAGCCTCGTTTTTCGCAAAAACGGCAAACAGCATCCAGGAACTTACATTCGGAATGCGGGTGATTTCCTCCGCAGCCGGCACATTGGTAACTCGACTTACGACCGCGCCGGTCTTGTCTGAAGTTTGTGTATTTCTTCCTCTTCACTGTCAGAAGGGAATTCGATGTCGCCATGGTGAGTGGATGCTGTGTGTTTTTCTGCTGTGGTTGTCGTCTCACTGGTGGGTTGGTGGTCGGTTCCATTTGAATGCCGCATTCGCGCTGCTGACTTACCGGTGGCCTTGGCTGCGGTGGCTTCGACTACGGCGTTGGCGAGGGAGATATCCCCTTTAGCCATCAGCCTGTTTTGGAGAGTTGGGTCTTTCAGGCTGAGGACGACTCGGTCACGCATGACCTCGTCTAGATTGGCGAATCCGCACAAGCCTCCGAAGTTCCTCAGGTTGGCTACGAACTCTCCGATGCTCTCACCCTCATGCTGATCCCTCTGGTAAAAGTCATGCCAACGGATGAGGATCAGCACCGCCGGGGCATAATGGTTCCGGAGGATGGGAGCTAGGGTATCCCATTCCATTGTCTTGACGTCTGCGGGCTTTGCGAGTGCCTTGGCCATTTTAAAAATGGTGGGTCCGCAGTGTGTTAGAAAGACCGCTCGCTTCTTGTTGCCGGTGGCATCCTTCAGGTTGTTTGATTCCAAGAACATTTGGAAACGATCGATGTAGGAATCCCAGTCCTCGCTGGCCAGATCGAATGGTGCGAGTGGCACGGTGCTGCTGGCCATCTTGCTGGTTGTCTATGCACTTCCTGCCACATGCTAGTCAGCTCTGTTGTCTCAGTACTCCACCTTCATCGCCAATGTTAAGTCTGGGCAGTGGGTCCCAAGGAGAGACGAGACTCGAAGTAGTGACAACAGCTCTTTATTAGGAAATCAGATACTGAGACAAGACTCCCAGCCACAGCAGCTCTTTTTATAGAGCTGGCTGCGGCTAGGCAGCCTATGACATGCTTTTGAGCTTGCCGCGCTTGGTTTTACCCAATCACGGCAGCCCGAATATGAACCAATCAGAACGCTTAGTATTGTCCAATCACGGTCCGGCTTTTCCGGACCAATAGGAATGCAGGTCTACAAGCCTGCTAGTATGGAACAGGGGGTCTGAGGTTTGAAGTGATCTCTGGCTTGATCAAGCTACAGTGAAATACTGGATGAATCTGCCTAAGTATTTTTTCAAGTTGAAGCTCTACCATCACAGGGTTATTCATTCTGGAGATGGGGAATGGGCCAATGAATTTTGGTCCTAATTTCTTAGAGGATTGTAATGATTTTAAGAATTTTGTGGACAAATATACATGGTCCCCAATCTTGAAAGGTTTAGGTTCGCAACGTTTTTTGTCTGTTTGAGTTTTGTAAACTGCTCTAGCTTCCTGTAAAGATAATCTTACTACTGACCACATGGCTTGTAAGTTATCCATCCACTCCTTAAGGGAGGGGATTTCAGGATCTTTGGTGGGTAGTTCTGGCATGGGATTGAATTCTTGGCCCATAGTTACCTGGAATGGGGTAAATCCCATGCTACTATGGACTGAGTTATTGTA
This sequence comes from Hydrophis major, assembly GCA_033807585.1. NCBI lineage: Eukaryota > Metazoa > Chordata > Lepidosauria > Squamata > Elapidae > Hydrophis > Hydrophis major. The sequence goes on from CM066339.1 coordinate 15,144,407, forward strand.
TGCTTCTTCTGGAAAAGGAAGAAGGTCAGTCCAATTGTCCTGTTGGTGATTAATAAAACATCTTAAATATTATTCTAATACGCTGTTCACTCTCTCTATTGATCCGTCAGTCTGGGGGTGATTTCCTGACAAAAACCCCTGGGTGGAGCCTAATAGGTTTAAAAAAGCCTGCCAAAATTTGGATGTGAACTGAACAGCCCTATCTGAGATAATCCATTGGGGGGCTCCATGAAGGTGATAAATGTGTATTAGGAACATCTTTGTCGATCCCTTGGCAGTTGGGATCTTTTGACATGGAATAAAGTGAACCTGTTTGGAAAAAAGATCAGTTACCACCCAAATGACTGTATTTCCAGCACTTTCGGGAAGCTCCACTATAAAGTTCATAGAGATCTCTTTCCAGGGAGCAGAAGGGTCTGCTACTGTTTGTAAAAGTCCAGGATATTTTCCTTGTCTTCTCTTTGCAGCAGCACAGGTGGGGCAGCTTGCAACATAGCTTTCAATGTCTTTTTTGAAGGACGGCCACCAAAATTGTCTTTTGATGAGGTGTAGAGTTTTTACAAACTCAAAGTGTCCCGCCATTTTGGAGTTGTGGCAGCATTTCACGAGGTTCATTCTCTGGCTTGCAGGGACATAAAGTTTGTTCTCTATCCAAGCCAGTCCATTTTTGAGTAAACAAGCGTTTTTGTTAGCCTGAAGCCAGTCGTCCTTAAGTAGTGCCTCCTTAAATATTGACATCATTGTGTCTTCAGTCAGGGATGTTTTTTTTTTCTCTTGTGCCCGGATAATTACTTTGGCTGCTAGTTGAGTCAGTTGGACCATTGGTTTTATAACCTCAATCTTTTTGCTGTTGTATTGGGGTTTTCTGGACAGTGCATCTGCTAAGAAGTTCTTTCTCCCAGGAAAATATTTGAAAGTGAAATTAAAACGTTTAAAGTATTGAGCCCACTTTGCTTGTTTTTCGGAGAGTTTCCGTGGATTTCTCAGGGCTTCCAGATTTTTGTGATCAGTCCATACTTCAAAGGGGATTTGAGTTTCCTTCCAGAAAATGTCTCCATGTGATCATTGCCCACCGCACAGCATATGCCTCTTTCTCCCATATGGCCCATCTTTGCTCAGTTTCCATCCGTTTCTTGGATGTATAAGTGCATGGTTGTAATTGTCCACTTCCATTCTTTTGGAGGAGGACTGCTCCAACTGCAACATCACTGGCGTCTTCTTGGATGACAAAAGGCTGTTCGGGATCTGGGTGCTTAAGGACCGGTTCTCCTGAGAATAGATGTTTGAGTTTGTCAAATGCTGCTTGGCATTCCATTGTCCAGATAAGGGGTTGCCTTGGTTTGGGTTTCTCCCCCAAGTTCGTGATAGGGAGGGCAATGTTTGCAAAAGCTGGAATGAATTGGCAATAAAAGGAAGCTTTGCAGTTGTTTGCGGATGTGCGGTGGATCCCAGTCCATGACTGCTTTTACTTTCTGTGGGTCCATCTCTATTCCTTCGTGGGATATTCTATACCCCCAATAGTCAATGTTTTCTTGGTGGAATTCACATTTAGAGAGTTTTGCATATAGTTTAGCGTCTAACAGTTTTGTGAGGACTGCACGGAGTAGCTTGATGTGTTCTGCCATCGTTTCCGTGTATATTAAAACATCATCAAGATACAGTAGAACCCCTTTATATAAAAATTCATGAAGGGTTTCATTGATCAATTGCATAAACACGGCAGGTGTTCCTTGCAGTCCAAAGGGGAGCACTTTAAATTGATAGCATCTGAATGGTGTGTTAAAAGCTGTCTTCCACTCATCCCCTTCCTTTATTCTGATGCAGTAATATGTCTCTTGTAAGTTTAACTTTGAAAAAAACATTCCTTTCAAGAGGTGGGCTAACATGTCCTTCATGAGGGGGAGTGGATACATATTCTCTATGCAAATTGCGTTCAATTTTTTGCAATTAACACACAAGCATATGGAGCCATCTTTCTTTTCATGGAATAACACTGGGGCAGCTAGTTTTGGTCGGGTGGGTTCAATGAAACCCCTTTTAAAATTTTAATTGATAAATGCTCTTAGTTCTTTCAGTTCTGTGGGAGACATGCAGTACATTTGTGGTTTTGGGAGTTTAGCCCCTGGTAGGATTTTGATAGTGCAGTCTGTGGCTCGATGGGGTGAGAGTTCATCATAAGCTTCCTCACTAAATGCTTGGGCCAGATCCTGGTACTCATTGGGGATGTTAATGGGTACAGGCGACTGTCTGTTCATGGCCGATTCTTTGTTTTCTGTCCCTTTCTTTATCCTTTCCTCTGAGCTATTTGCAAATATTACATCTTTCTGGAATTGTACGGTTCCTTTCCTCCAATTTATTTTTGGATTCCACTTCCAAAGCCATGTGAGACCTAGGACTAGCAGCTCTTCCATTCCTGGGGCTACAATGAATGTGAGCATCTCCCTATGGTTCCGCCTCCTCTGCCATCATGTACCATTCATGCAAAAGGTTTGGGGCCCCAAGGGACAGCGTATAGATCATCATTTAGTCCATCTTTGAACCAACAGACTAGGATATCCTATGACCAGTCTACCCAGCCGGCCAGGTCACGAAATTCCTTGGTGTATTTTGCTACCGGGTGACGGCCTTGTTTTATGACTCTAATGCGGTTGCGGGCTTTTCTATTGGTGAGGGGGTCCTTGAAGCGGTGGCATAAGGCCGTCATGAAGCGATCAAGGTTTCTTAATTCTGGAGCATTGATGTTGTGGAGGGTCACCATCCATCTGGCTGCTGCCCCTTCAAGGGCCACAGTGACAACTTGTACTCGGAACCCCAGGGTTGGGAAATCCTGCCCATATTCTTGCATGTAGGTGAGCACTTGCGCCAGGAAAAATCCCAGTTTCTGGGGTCTCCATCAAATTTTACCCCCAAGGGTGGGATCTTCCTCTGCAGGTGTATGTCTCTGGGTTGGCCAGGGTTAATCCCCTGATCCAGGGTGTTTAGGGGTACCTGGTATGGCTGCTGGTTCTTCAGCTTGTCCCTCTGCCCACTCAATCTCTGCTGGATCCGGGTTGGGGGCTCGGGTCCTCTCATTTTCTGGTTCCCTCACTATCCTCCATTGTTGTCCTGGTGCATCCCTCACATTGAGGTTTTCCAGGGCTTCCCTCATGGGGTGATTTATGTACCGACTCATTCGGTCGTCGGCCAATAGTTCCTTGTCCCATTCTTCCTGATTCGATAGGACCTCCAGCTCCAATTTCCACCCAGTTTTACGATTGCCCCGGGTGAGGGTTACTCCTCTGGTTCTTCCATCACAGCTGTCTCTTTTTCCTACACCTATAGACCACCAGAGTTTGGTGGAGGTTTCGTAGGCAGCCTCGCTATCTTCGATGGGGTGCACCGAGTCAGTATCTGGCTGGGTAACTGTCAACATTTCTCCCCAGCATTCAGAGGTGATAGGCTCTGGCCATCTGGCTTTTCTCCCTCCATTGTATCATGTGTGGGTTATACAAATTCGATATAAGATTAAATATTTTCAGGTTACATCAAGAAAGGTTTTCTTTATCAGCCTCCCCCCCTCTTTTCTTCTTCCACTGAAGAAATGACAGGTACATGGGTCTGACAGCCTGCAACTCTGCATTCTAACTACTGCGCCACCACGCCTCCTACCGTGTAGTCCACCAAATTGTTTTACAATAGAAGTAACAAGGGCAGGGACATGTGCCCGCTTCCCCATGCACCAAACTTAATCTTAATCTCTTCCTGAGATCTCATGAAATCTATACAATCCAGCCAGGATCTCAGCAGAAATCTCCAAGGATTTTGATGTTTTAACATTTTAAAAACATTTTTAAATAATGCAGAGAAGAGCAACTAAGATGATTAAAGGCCTGGAGACTAAAACATATGAAGAACAATTGTAGGAAATGGGTATGGCTCCACTAGTGAAAAGAAGGATTAGGGATGATATGATAGCAGTCTTCCAATATTTGAGGGGCTGCCACAGAGAAGAGGGGGACAACCTATTTCCCAAAGCATCAGAAGACAAAACAAGAAATAATGGATGGAAACCAAACAAGGAGAGAAGCAACCTGGAACTAAGAACAAACTTCCTAACAGTAATAACAATTAACCAGTGGAACAGAAGTTGCCTTCAGAAGTTGTGAGTGATTCATCACTGGAGATCTTTAAGAAAATATTGGGTAGCCATTTGTCCAGAATGGTATAAGGTCTCCTGCTTGAGCAGGGCATTGGACTAGAAGACATTCAAGCTCCTTTCCAATTTTATTACCGTATATACTTGAGTATAAGTCAACCCGAATATAAGCTGAGGCACCTAATTTAACCACAAAAAACTGGGAAAACTTATTGACTCGAGTATAAGCTGAGGATGGGAAATGCAGCAGCTACTGGTAAATTTCAAAAATAAAAATAGATACCAATAAAAACTTTCACTAGGACAGTTGAGAATAAGTTTGATGTTCACAATTTCCTCTTTGAAAGAGACCAGTAAATAGGGAACAAGAAGATGAAGAAAAAGAAGTGTGTTTTTTCACACTTTTCACACTGCAGTGAACAAAAATGGCATCATAGGAACAGACTTATTCTCAGTCCAAAGGTTTGTTTCTGATTTCTTCCCTGATTTAAGGGAAATTTGGGAAACAATCTCACTATCACGAAAGGTTTAATTGATTCACTAACCCAAAAGATGATGATGATGACAGTGGGAGGCAGGAGTCACTCTCTCCCTTGCAAGAAAAAAGCAAGAGCCGTTCTTATGATCTCTCCCTCTCTCTCTCTCTCCCCGTAATACAGTCAAGCCCTTTCCAGCACGCGCGATCTGCCTTCGCCACTTTGCACCTTGCAAATGCAAAATCTTGGGGTTTTTGCATTTGCAAGGTGCAAAGCGGCAGGGGCAGATCCCGCGTGCTGGAAAGGGCTTGACTGTATTACGGGGAGAGAGAGAGAGAGGGGGAGATCATAAGAATGGCTCTTGCTTTTTTCTTGCAAGGGAGAGAGTGACTCCTGCCTCCCACTGTCATCAACATCTTCTTCTTTTGGGTTAGTGAATCAATTAATTTGGGAAATGATCTCACTATCAGAAAACAACGCGAGCTGCCACCACCACCTCCCCCTCCCCCTCCTCCCAAGTGGACTGAAAGCAGCTGGAGCTGAGGAAATGAAGCTGAGTGGAGCGACCTGGCTCGCATTGTTTTCTCAGCCTAGAGCTCAGAAAACAATGCGAGCCGCCACCACCACCACCACCTCCTCCCCCTCCTCCCGAGTGGACTGAAAGCAGCTGGAGCTGAGGAAACGAAGCTGAGTGGAGCCGAAGCAACCTCGGCTCACGTTTTCTCAGCCTAGAGAAAGGGGAAGGGGGCTCATCTGGACCAAGAGTGAGTCTCCCCCTCAGTTTCCCCTGAAGGATCTTCCGTCGCTTTTGCCTTCTCCCTACATCTTCCCTCTGTTAAAATCCCCCCCACACACACACTTATTTTTGGTTGGATAGATTTCGTGTCTGAGCATTCTCACATGGCGGGTCTCCCCCCCCTAAAAACAGTTAAAAAAAGAAAAAACAATATATCCTCAAGCAAGAACTTTTCTGCTTCCGATTACCCCCATGCTTAAAAGTTGCAAAGGAAACACGGAAGCAGGGAAGCGGCTGCCCAGCTTCGGAGCTCCACACCATTTTTTTCCAGAGGGGAATCTGACTCGAGTATAAGCCGAGGGGGTTTTTTCCAGCACAAAAAATGTGCTGAAAAACTCGGCTTATACTTGAGTATATACAGTATTCTATATTTGTAAGAAATAAATACTTTAATTGTAAAACAATTTGGTGGGATGCACAGACATTCTTTAAAATCAGAGTGCACTTTTCTGACTGCCAAGGAAAGTCAATCATTGGGATGACATTTTAAAAAAACAGTGCATTAATAGATTAGTTCCTTTGCAGCACTGTGGGGTGATCGAGAAGGCTGTTAAGATGTTAATGGTAAAGAAGATGGACTGTTATAGCAGAAACGGCACCAAGATGGATTTGCAGGTCCAAATCCAATGGAACTGGCATCTCTTGACTCCTGACCACAAGGGCCAATTTGGGTAGGGAGAAAGAATTTGTGTCTCCTCCTGGCTTGTCACTTTGCCTAAAAAGTTATTTTTACCTTTTGCCATTTTTCTTGTTTTTGCATTTTTAAAGCTATCTTAAGTACTCACTAAAGTAGAAAACCAGAGTTCAAACATATGCATATGTCTATGCTTTAAAAAAAAGTTAATTCCTGTAGTATCTGCTGTAGTGACCTGTTTCTGAATGTTATAGTCTGTCATCATCATTTTCATTTAAAGACCCCATAATCCCTTGCAGGGTGGGCAACGGAATGGAGCTAGCAGAGTGTTTAAATGGCCTTCCTGTCACCAAGTGGAGTTTTGTCCAGCAGATATATTCTCAGTGTGCCTAGAGACAGGAATATCTGCCTCTACTTAGGATCAAACTCACAGCTTCCTGTGAGAAAGTTATAGTTTGTCATATTTTGAAATACTTAACTGGCTGGTTATTACTCCTATGGTAAATGTCTACAGGGATTCCTAATCATCCAGGTTGTGATTGTTCCAAAGGTGGTTTTCAAAAGGCAACTGTTCTTAGTTTTTTTCCTTGAAAACTTTTCTTTTCTCATTCAAAAAGCTTCTTCAACTGAAGATGTCTTTGGAAAAGCATCTTTGGGACATATTTCTATGGTCGTCCCAATGAGCTGTTTGTGAAATCTAAATGTTGGCAGAATGTGATATGTGGAACTCCCTTGGAAAACAAACAGAAACTATAGGTGGCAGTTTGAAAGTGTTGTTTATGGTTTGAAACAGCTGGAACCAGAACTGGTTGATAGGACATCATCCCAGGGCTTAATTGCTATGCTGGTTGCCCCTCCACTTCTGGTCTCCATTGAGGACTGTGGCTAGTCTAGTGAAGAGAAGGATCAGGGGAGACACGATAGCAGTCTTCCAGTATTTGAGGGGCTTCCATAGAGAGGAGGGGATCAAACTATTTTCCTAGGCACCTGAAGGCCAGACAAGGAATAATGGATGGAAACTGAACAAGGAGAGATTCAACCGGGAAATAAGGAGAAATTTTCTGACAGTGAAAGCAATCAATGAATGAAACAGAAGTTGCCTTCAGAAGTTGTGGGAGCTTCATAACTGGAAGCTTTCAAGAAGAGACTGGACTGCCATCTGTCAGAAATGGAGTAGGACAAGGGTCTTCAAACTTGGCAAGTTTAAGACTTGTGAACTTCAACTCCCAGAATTCCTGAGCTAATATGACTGGATGAGGAATTCTGGGAGTTGAAGTCCACAAGCCTTAAAGCTGTCAAATTTGAAGACCCCTGGTGTAGGGTTTCCTGCTTGGGTGGGGAGTTGGACTAGATGACCTACAAGGTCTGTTCCAACTCTGTTAATATTAGACTCTAAGTTCAGGTAGTCCTCAACTTATGGCTGTAAGGGAGCCTGCCCATCAGGTGGTAAGTCATGATGATCGTAAATCAGTTCACCTACATGACTGATCTGATTTTATGAGCACTAAGCTAACCCTAAGGTCATGAAGCAAACATGTTTATCATAAAAAAAAAACACCAGAGATTCGCTAGGGGCCAGGTTTGCTGAAGATTGAAAGGTTTTGGCAAACTGTCATTAAATGGCCACGTAACTGAGGAACGCTGGAAAGGGCCACCAATGTGGGATGAACACGCAACATATGGCTATGGAACAGTGGTGCTGCTGTTGGAATTTTGAAACTGGATTGCAAGTTGCCCCAGGGAAATCTGTCATAACTCTGAATCATCATTAAGCAACTAGTTATAAGTCAAGGACTACCAGTACAAAATAAGATAATCCCACCGGCTTGCATACCATCCGGTCAGGGCATCCCTGAAATGAAGTAAAATCTTCTGCTCCTTGCAAGAGATGGCAAAACAAAGGGTCCTTTTCAACTTGGGAACAACTTGGGTGCCCAAACTCATTAATTTGTCAAGCTTGAGCAGAGATGACAGAGGCCATTTCTCCTCACTTCCTTGTTACTCAGTGGTAGCTGAGACTGGAAGTTTCCCCTGGTCCACGTGAGCCAGCTGGCTTTCTGCTGTCTGCTGTCCTTTGCTCTCCTGACCCCTGCACCAATTGTTGTGGCCTGCCAGTGGCCAGTGGAGCTGGTGGCAGACTCAGACAGTGAGGAGGTTGAGGAGGAACATGGGCCAGTCCTGGAGTCTGGGGTAGGCTCTGACAAGGGCTCTGCATCTGAGGCAGAGATGGGGCCAGTGCCGTCTGACAGTTATCAGCTGCCTTGGAAGTCAGACATTCATGAGGCAGAAGAACAGCTGGAGCCTGTTCCTGATGTGTGCATGGACAGAGCTGCCAGGAGAAGGGAACAGTTAAGGAACAAGGAAATAAAGGCAGAGGTGGATGATGAATGACCCCTCCCATAGGGAATAAAGAGGAGCAAAAGGGGACTGGTGCTTGCAGGAAACAATTAGTTCATTTAATTAGTGTGAAGATTTGTTCATGACTCTCAGAGGCTCCTTGCCAAGTATTTCCTTGTACAGCATTGCACAACTCTCCAAGCCTGATAAGGTCTGTGGTTGTAAATCACTCTTGAAAGACTGTTTTCTGGGACTTTGCTGGATGTGAATGACAGGAATTCACATTAGCCTATTAAAAAGGGGTTTTGTCGGGACGAGGAGTCTGCTTCGGGATTTTGTGAAGCCCAGATCAGAACACCAGTGAGGGCTGCTCCTGGTCATGACTGGCCACTCAACCTCCCACCTGTGTCCACTTTTCTTTCCCCTTATGGGATTTTTCCTTCCTGCTTCCCACCTGAATTCTCCCCCTCACCCACTGCAGATGTGAGAGGAGCAGGTGTGTAATCAAGGGGGTATTTGGAAGGAAACTCCCTGCCGCCTTCTGCTCCAGCGGTAGGGCTGCCCCTCTTGCCAAGTGCCAGCCAGGCAGCTGTATCTCCTTTTACTCAGGGTGGAAAGCCCTGGAAAAGCTGCTTTGAATCTGTTTAGGGTTACAGCTCAGTGGCTTTCTTGCAGTTTGGTTTTGCTGTTTTTTCCTCTCTTTCTTTCACAGTTCAGGGTTCTCGCCAAGACTGTGGATGCTGTTCATGACAGATGGGCCTGTCAGCCATTCATACTCAATAGAGCTATGCGAGCAGCAAGCCTCTTGAAGGGGCGGGGGGGGGGGGGTGAATGTAGATCTTGCTCCCTTCAGTGGCAGAGCCAGAATCATTTGTATCTGGGATGAAGGAACACCAACATTTCCCTGAGGGCCAAAGGATGTTGCACCCAAAAACGTCAGGAAGCATCAAACAGGGTGGCCTGCAAGGTGCAGAGCCAAGTTGAGAAGAAGATGGATGAATTGTTAAGGGGATATCAGATTACACACACACACACACACACACACACACACACTTGGGGAAGCTCAAAACAGGAAGCCTTCAAATCCTTATTTATTGTAGCTTTAGAGAGTTGGGCCAGGACTGAACCTTGTGGCCACCACACAATATCTGATTATCATTTGATATAAGAATGTCATCATTTTCAAACCAGCTGAATTCATCTACCATTAAAGTTCTGTTCAGACTATGTCATCATATAATTTGCCATGTACAAGAGATTTGATGTCCACGGCAGTTCCACTAGTCATGAAGCAAGTTCTCTTCCAAACAAGATTTGTTCTCCATAAACCCATGTTGATTACTAGTAATCCCTGCACTGTTTTCAAGGGGTTTAGAACAGTGGTTCCCAAACTTTTTTAATCCACCATCCTCTTGGTGCTACAAACTCATCCTCGGTGCCCCACACCCAGGGGTGGGATTCAAATTTTTGTGAGCGTGGCCTAATTTGAGGATGTGGCTTGCTGGTCATGTGACTGAGTGGGTGTGGCTTGCTGGTCATGCGACTGGGTGAGCATGGCTTGCTGGTCACATGACTGGCTAGTGTGGCTTGCTGGCTAGGCATGGCTTGCTGGTCACATGACTGGGTAGGTGTGGTTTGGTGGTCATATGACTGGGTGGCAAGGCCAGGTGACTGGCAAGCCAAATACAAATGGTTCTCACTAAATGGCTGTTTGTTTAGCAAGTGTTCTAATTTATGACTGGCCTCCCCAGAGCCACTTGACCTGTTTTGGGAGTTTTGACATCTATGCACACACATACACACACACTCCCTTCTAACCCTGCTGGAGCAGGTCATTGGACTAGAATCAGCAAAGCATCTCTGATTAGATTCTAGTAGTGAATAGAATCTAATCAGAGATGCTTTGCCGATTCTTGTTGATTTGTTTTATTTGTATTTCTTTATTTTATGTTGCTGAATTGCATTGACATATGTGTCCCTTCGTGTGCACAACCCAGAAGCTTTTGTGATTCTTTGCAGCAAAAATTACCAATCTCTGGCTTTGCTCTACTTTTCAAATGTGCCACCACTGCCGTGTTCTAGGTGCCGGCCCCGCAGGTCCACCCCATTGAGCCCTGCTGCACCAGAGGGACCTGCCCAAGCAAGTCCAAGCAGAGCAGGGCACCAAGTCAATGGGGTGAGCCTGAGAGAGGGAAAGAGAGAGAGAGAAAAGGGAGAGAAAGAAAGGGAGAAGGAAGAAAAGAAAGAGAAAAGGGAAAGAAAGAAAAAGGGACAAAGAAAGAGGGGATGGAAAGAAAGGACAGAAGGGAAAAAATAAAGGAGGGAGGAGAAAGATATTGAGATATCTATTCTAGTCCAATCTCCTGCTCCAGCAGGGTTAGAAGGAAGTCTATGTGTGTGTGTTCTCCTTGTAATTTACCAGTACATTTTGGTTTTGCCTTCTTCAGAATTGGCTCTGTAATACATTGGGGAAAAGTAATTTTTTAGGGTGGAGATCTGGTCCAATGGATCCTGTTTAAAGCCTCAACAAAATGTGAGAGCTTCTTGACCATGTGATAGTCTTGACCATGTTTTGTCCACAAAACCTTTAATAGAAGCCAAAGATGTTTCAATGTGGAAAAGGGCCTCAGTCTAAATTAGGCCTCATTTCAATCTGATGCATCAGGTCTCTCTCTCTCCCTCCCCCCCTCTGTCTCTCTCTCTCTCCCTCCCTCCCTCCCTCTCTCCCTCCCACTGGCTTTTCTCTGCTTTCCCGATGTGCCTGCGGGGCTAGCACTTTGAACATGGATGGATGGATGGATAGAGAGAGAGAGACAGAGAAACAGAGAAAGACAGGTAGGTAGGTAGTTAGGTAGGTAGGTAGATATATTGGTTGGTAGGTACTTAATAGATAGATAGATAGATAGATAGATAGATAGATAGATATAGATAGATAGATAGATAGATAGATAGATAGATAGATAGATAGATAGGCAGGCAGGCAGGCAGGCAGGCAGGCAGGCAGGCAGGCAGGCAGGCAGACCTTTTGGATGAATGTATGGATAGATAGGTAGGTAGGTAGGTAGAAAAAGTAGATAGATAGATAGATAGATAGATAGATAGATAGATAGATAGATAGATAGACAGATCAATATATTTTGGTAGATAGGTAGGTAGGTAGGTAAATAGAAAGACAGGCAGGCAGGCAGGTAGATAGGTAGGTAGGTAGGCAGGCAGGAAAGCAGGCAGGCAGGCAGGCAGACAGAAAGACAGAATGCAACAGTGACGTCACTTTGGGAAAGTAGAGAAAAGCCAGAGTGGAAATTAAAATCCACACAAGTTGCCAAGTTTGAGAAACATGGCTGAATATATCAACCCAGCCATTCTGGTTTAGAGTTTAGCATGCTGTTTGATTCCGGCTTAGTCAATAAACCATGGCTAAGATCTTTCTGCTCCTTAATGCAGCTGCCCCTCTGCCCCTGTTCTTTCTTTGACATCCAATTTTGCAATGCCAAACTCCCCAGGACAGCAATGCAGCAGAGTTCACCTTCTTTAATTTGACCCAAGGTCCACTTCCATAGGGCCAAGCAAGGGGAAATATTCTGCACACGCTCAGAGACTCCCAACTTCGGGGAAGTGCTCCACCCATGTGCACTTTACACTCTGCCCAAGAAGAGGAAGGCGTGCAGAAGCAGCCCAGACCGGTGGAGGGGAGGTGGAGGGAACAATTGCTTGGAAAGCAAGCAAGCAAGCAAGCAAGCAAGCAAGCGCAGTGCTTGGTCAGAAAAACCAGGCTGGGGAGGGAGGCTAGGTTCTAGGTCCGGCCCAGCCACACAGAGCCAAACCAAACCAAGCCACATGCCTTGGAGAGCTGCAGCTGCACCCACCCGCATCCTGCATGCAAGCCCAGCTGGCTGGAGAGGCGGAGGCCAGGTGGGCATTGTGTGCTTCCTTGTTCTCCTCTGGGGAAGGAGGCCCTAACACTGGACCACCCACCCCTTCCACTGCGTGCCTTGGGAAGGTTTTACTTTTGGGCCTTCTGGTGCTCCTCTGCTGCTTCCATCGGGGAAGGCAGCCTGCAAGCTAAGGCACCCCCTTTCTGCCCCTTCCCCCTCCCCCCAGCTTGGCAAGGCTCGCCATACGGGGGTTCCACATTTGGGGCGCTGCACATGGGTTCCGCATTCGAACGGTGCAACAGTCAATGGGGTGACCCTGAAGGGCCAGCACCTCAAATGCCTCCTGCCACCTCTTAGCACCCCCTGCCAGTCCCCTTGCCTCTTAGCACCCCCCCCAAGGCATCCCACTGCCCCTTTGGGGTGGTACTGCTCATTTTGGGAACCACTGGTTTAGAAAATCTGGTCTCATGTGATTTGCTTTAAACACTTCCTAGGTAAGTATTGGCATCAAACCAAGCTATATTTTCCTGGATCTTCCTCCCCCGCTCTTTTGGAAAAGAGGATAAACTTAATTTATCATGGATTTCACATCAAATTAAATACAATTATTTTGCACTGTATCAAATTAAAAACTTCAGCTGGGCAAGGTCTGGAGGTGTTATGGTGGTAGGGGTCATAAACAGCCATGATACTTTAGGACAGGTATCTTTTGGACACATTGTTGGCCAAACCAGGGCACAGGGAGGGGGCGTGCATGGAAGCAACCCCCGTGCCCCATTTTGGCCAGCAAAGTGCTGCAGGAGGTCCAGGCCAAGAATGTTTTGGTTGCCAGAGGTACCACAGGCTGGTCCTTTGCCATTTCCAGGCTGGCCCCATGGGCCAGATATTTGCACCCCATGGGCCAAATCAGGTCCGTGGGCCTTGAATTTGACACCCCAGCCATAGGATGTTCAATACTGGCTTATAGGATATGATTGATATCCTATATATTTCTCAATTTCAGCAACTTTAAGTTGTGTGGACTTCAACTCCCAGGATTTCCTAGCTTCGTGGGGGCAGGAGAATTCTGGGAGTTGGAGTCCATACATCTTTAAAGTTATTCAGGTTGCAAAACAATGGATCAGACACCAGAAAGCTATGTTCAACTTGCATTGCATAGGCCAGTGGTGGCTAACCTTTTTGGGGTCCTGTGCCAAAAATTGCATGCTTGCTCACATGCCAGCACCCAGAAGGCAATGTGCACGCCCCCATGCCCCCTACGCATGCACATATGATTCCCCCTGCTGCCCCCTTACCTGCACTGCGCCTTCCAGCTGATTTTTGGCCTGCCAGATGCTTGAGGGAAGCCTCTACAGCCTTTGCAGGCTGAAAAATGGGACCGTTTAATCACTTCTGCTATTTCTGGAAATACAGGAAGTGATGAAACAGCCCTATTGGCAGGCTGAAAAAGGCCTGAAAATCAGCTGGTCTGTGCACACATGCGCAGTGAGGTAAGTTTGCCTGGGGCTCATGTGCCCACACAAATGGCTCTGCATGTGCCATAGGTTCACCATCATGGGCATAGGCTCAGCAAAGGTGGAAAACCCTTGTGGGAAGCCACCCCTCTCCTAGAAGAATGAAATATTTTGAGGAATATTCAAAATATTTTGAGGAATATTCAAAATATTTTGAGGAATATGAAAAAAGGGCAGATTATTATACTTTCCCAAAGGGAGAAATGGAGAAACATGTTTTTCCAGATGGAAAGCAGCCCCCTCCTTTCTTAATAGCCCTCAGCAGATGTCAGCACTTAACAGATAAAGAGCTTATTGAAAGAAGCCAAGTATCTAGGTAGCTCTATTCATAAACAAATAGCCCTCACTCAAGATCCAACAAAGGTAGGATTATCCTTCAGCAACAACAGGAATTGCCCAAAGCCCCTTTATTGCCTCATCTCAGTTGTACTACCCCTAGCAAATTTCAATCAAATGTAACTCAAACACCTAGGATTTGTACTTTGCCCTAACCATGCCCTTACTATGACTCTTACATGGCCTCATGGGGGTCTGACAACAGCCAATAGAAGACATGTCCTTGCACAAGAACAGGAAGCTCAAGTGCAAAGCCCAAGAGAAGGTATAAAACCCCACTCCACTCTCAACTCCATGTGGTCAGCTTACCCAGAATCATTGGAGAGATGATAGTGCAGTGACCACCAGGGACATTTGTATCATTTCTTTTGTGCCACCTTTTGAGCACAAAATCTGCAGCTGTCTCAATTCTGTTTCCCTCAGAGGACTTTCAGAAGCAAATTCTCTGCCATTGAACAGAAAGAGAAGCAGAGGGGAGGGGAAATGTGAGAGCATCTCTGCCCTGCATTAGCTCAGAGTCACATTTGATGAAATGTAGAAAAATCTACAAAGTGTCAGAAAAATCCTCAGAGCTCCAAATTTGACAGCTCAAATACAGAGGAGTGTTCTACCTGTGCATCGCAGCATGAACTGCAGCTAAACTTTATTTAAAGTGAAGAATAAAAGTGTTCTGTATCTTCATTTGCATTCTTGAAACCCCGCGTTTTGATTGGTCAAAGCGCGGAGTGATCTGATTGGTTTAGCGAGCCACGCTGATTGGCCCGCTGAGAATCTCCCGTGATTGGTGGATACAAATCATGGGAGATTCAAAGCGGTGCCATTGGCCATGGCTGCCGCGGCTTGAGAATAAAAAACCGCAAGTTTTCCCTTGGAGCCAGATCGGTTCCGGGGACCAATAAAGAGCTGAAACCTAGTCACCGCCTCTTGGTCTCTTTACCGACGGACATGACACTGGCAACGAGGATGGAATCCCGATCCTGAACCCCAGCAAGCATGTGTCCGATGGAAGCAAGACCGACGAGATGGCCAGCATCACTCCGCCCGCACCCTTCAACCCCGCTAGCAAAGACTGGGAATCCTACACGGACAGATTCCGGATGTTCCTTGAATGCAGCGACATGAAGGACGCCACCGGGCCGAAGAAATGAGCCATCTTCCTGACACACTGCGGGCCCGCAGTGTTCAAGATGGCGAAAGCCCTAGCGAAACCCACTGACATCACCAGGATGTACTGGGCCGACCTCGAACCCTTACTCCGAAAACACTACGCTCCCGCCATTCCCACCCTCATCAGATGGCATGAGTTTTACCGGCAGGACCAGAGGTCGGGCGAAAGCCTCAGTGACTTTGTTGCAGAGCTGCGGAACCTAGGAGGATTATGCGGGTTCTCCGACATGGATGAGGCCCTACAGGACCGAGTCGTGTTCGGGCTTCAGGACCCAGTCCTACAGAGTCAGCTGATGGCCAAAGGCAACATCGCCCTCGCCGATGCCATCGCTGAAGCCACCACCACCGAGGCCACCAGGCAGTCAGCAAACCGCATGCGGAGACCGGACGCCGGGGACCGCACCACAAACAACAACCCTGGACAGGCGACCAAGGCCCAATCGGAAGCAAGTCACCACAAAACTACCACCCACCATGGCGAATTCCACTCCACCTCTGACACTTCGGACAAGGGGGAGAAATCCACCAGCTCCAGGCAGGACACGACCAGCGCAGTCGGTGGGGTCGTAAGTCTGGGACCGCGTGTGCCGGCTGTGGAGGCGACCACCCTAGATCCGAGTGCTGGTTCTTCGATGCAGTTTGCCGGCACTGTGACAAAAAGGGTCACATCACCCGTGTCTGCCAACTAAAGAAAGTCTAAAGCCCCAGACGGCGGGACCACAGCGAGTGGAGATGGGACAGCATACCCCCCAGAGCCAGAGATCACCCAGCCGACAGCCGATGGGACCGGAGCAGGTGAACCCGACGAGGTGGAGAGACCCAGCGGAAGGAGGAAACACACCAGACGGTCATCATCGGCCACGCATCAACGACCGATACCCGAAAATTCTACGTGGAGGTAGGCATCGAAGGCGAGCCATGCAAGATGGAGGTGGACTCTGGGTCCTACCTCTCCATGGTCGCCTGGCAAGAAATCAAATGCTTGGTGCCTACCATCCAAAAGAAGGGACTGGAGAATCAGAGACTAATCATTAAAGATTACCAGGGAAACCGCATCCCGGTAGTCAGAACCAGACAATTCAGAGTAACATTTAAGGGACGTACTGGAAAGCTTCCCCTAACAATCGTGGACCGAGACCGACCCAGCCTTTTGGGACTGCAATGGTTCGCACCGCTCGGCATCAAAGTCACGGGCATCAACCACATCGCCGAGACTGATTGGGAGCAACAACTGGCATGGGACTTCCAAGAAGTATTCGACGGCACCCTAGGCAAGTACTGAGGGCCCCCTATCTCTTTCAGCCTAGACCTGAACGTTCCCCCGAGACGCCTAAAACCAAGGCAGGTACCTTTCGAACTCAGACCAAAAATTGATGAGCAAATTGACAAGCTCGTCAAGCAAGGGGTCCTACAACCAATAGACCATGCCCGGTGGGAGACCCCAATAGTCACCCCAGTCAAGCCTGATGGGTCGGTGAGAATCTGCGGGGACTATAAGGCAACTCTAAACTGCGCCTTGCAACAAAGCGCCTACCCCGTCCCAGTAGTGCAGCATCTTGTACACTCACTGGGGGGAGGCAAGGTTTTTGCGAAACTCGACCTGGCCCAAGCATACCAGCAGCTGCCGGTCGACGAAGAAACCGCAGAGGCGCAAATCATAGTCACCCACCGGGGAGATTTCCGATGTAACCGACTCCAGTTCGAAGTCAGCGTGGCGCCTGGAATTTTCCAGAGCCTCATGGAGAGACTCTTACAAGGCATCAAGGGGGTGGTGCCCTATTTCGATGATGTGCTGGTATTGGCAGCCAACCAGCCAGAACTAGAGGGTCGACTAAGGGAGGAGCTAACCAAATTCAAGGAAACCTGGCTAAAGGTGAAGAGGGAAAAGTGCCAACTTTACACAGAGCAGGTCGAATTCCTGGGGTACC
The DNA here is from genome assembly GCA_033807585.1 of Hydrophis major. NCBI lineage: Eukaryota > Metazoa > Chordata > Lepidosauria > Squamata > Elapidae > Hydrophis > Hydrophis major. The sequence continues at coordinate 15,161,605 of CM066339.1, forward strand.
TCGTAGACCGGCATGACATCCGCCCAACCGACACCAAAATTAAAGCCATCAAAGAGGCCCCCACACCCAGGTCTAAAACGGAACTGCAGGCGTTTCTGGGACTACTTAATTTTTACAATGTGTTCCTGCCCCAAAAGGTGACCGCGGTGGAGCCCTTGCATAGGCTCTTGGACAAGGCGGCTACCTGGACTTGGGGGAAACGCGAGGAAGCTGCCTTCAGGAAAACCAAGGACCTGCTCACTTCAGACGCTGTCCTCATCCAATACAATGAGACCCTACCACTAGCCATCATATGCGACGCCTCACTCTTTGGCGTCGGCGCCATCCTCAGCCACACAATCCGGGATGGAAGAGAAGCGCTCATCGCCTTCTTCTCCAGGACACTCACCAAACCAGAGTGGAACTATAGCCAGCTGGACAAGGAGGCCCTAGCCATCGTCGCAGCAGTGAAGAGGTTCCACGAGTATCTCTACGGCCGCACCTTCACAATCATCATGGACCACAAGCCGTTGCTGGGCATCCTGGCAGGAAACCGGGCCACCCCGAACATTTTATCTCCCAGGATGACAAGGTGGTCCGAATTCCTTGCCGCCTACAGCTACCGGCTCACGCACTGACCCGGTAAGACTATTACACATGCAGACGCTTTGAGCCACTCACCTCTACCCGACCTAGACACCGACCCAGCACCCACAACGAGCACCCTCAGCAGAGAGACTCTGCCCAATCTACCCATAACCACGCCAGACATTGCCCAAGAAACCAATAAAAATAAAGTCTGGCGCGGGTGTTACATTGGGTAGAGAAAGGGTGGCCGGAAAAGGACAACGACGAAGCATTCAAAACATTCCGGAAACGGCAAATGGAACTTTCGCTGCAAAAAGGGTGTGTACTGTGGGGGGATAGGGTGGTTATCCCAGAAAAACTGCAAGGGAAGGTATTAGGGTTGTTACACGAGGGGCACCCGGGCATAGTTAGAACGAAAGCCCTGGCCAGAAGTTACACTTGGTGGCCAGGGATGGATAAGCAAATCGAGGCCTGGGTGGCAAGGTGTCAATGCTGCCAAGAAACCAGACCGAGCCCTCCTGCGGCACCGATCCTGGAATGGGAAACCCCCAGGGGACCCTGGTCTAGGGTCCACATAGACTTTGCCGGGCCCACCAAGGGACATACATTCCTAGTAACCGTAGATGCTTACTCCAACTGGCTGGAGGTAAGCAACATGAAATCCACCACCACAGAGGCCGTAACCAAGGAACTTTGCAAACTCTTCGCAACACACAGCCTCCCGGATGTCATCCTGACGGACAATGGGCCCCAATTCACCTTGCTGGAATTTGAAAAATTCCAAGCAGAACGGGGCATATGACATGCACTGACAGCTCCGGCACATCCGGCGGCGAACAGAAGGGCGGAACGGATGGTTCAATTCACGAAAAAAACCATCCAGAAAATCGAACACGGGGAAATCCAAGACAAAATAAATAAAATGCTTTTTATCCAACATATAACCCCGAACACAACAATGAACAAAAGCCCGGCAGAACTACTGATGGGGAGGAAAATAAGGACCCCACTCGACAAACTGAACCCCACATACAACCCGGAAAAAACCCCAAACTCCTCCAGCAAGCACCGGTCTTTTGTGCCAGGCGATGCCGTCTACGCAAAAAACCTAACTGGAGACCCACTATGGGTACCAGCAACCATAACCCAACTGACAGATCCCCACTCGTACCGGCTGCAAACAACCGACGGACGAGCGTGGAAACGCCACATCGATCAAATAAGATCGAGAACGGCCACAAGAAACACAACTGACATGCAACCAGACACAGAAAATCCCCTTAACACAAGCCAAGAGGGGAGGGTATACCCTGGGAAAGAATACCCTGGGAACCAAAACCCAGAAGAAAACCAACCATACTCACCAGCAAGCAGCCAGCTCGAAGCCTCACCAGGGAGAAGCAGCCAGGCCAGCTCGACCAGCCCAGAAAGACCGGGCGGGAGTGGCGAAAACCGCAGCTCAACCAGCCCAGGTAGACTGGGAGGGAGCTGCAACAATCGGCCCGGCAAGGCCTACCAGGCAGTTCCATCGACAAGGCCGAGAGACACAGAGAACCCGACCAAACCGGCCAGGAGCCAACCAATGACTGACCTGCGCAGGTCCAGTAGGCAAGTGCGGAGCCCCGCCTACTTACGGGACTACATTACGTAGGACCAAACCAAGAGGGGAGGGGTGTTCTGTACCTTCATTTGCATTCTTGAAACCCCGCGTTTTGATTGGTCAAAGCGTGGGGTGATCTGATTGGTTGAGTGAGCCACGCTGATTGGCCCGCTGAGAATCTCCCGCGATTGGCGGATATGAATCGCGGGAGATTCAAAGTGGTGCCATTGGCCACGGCCGCCGTGGCTTGAGAATAAAAAGCCGCAGGTTTTCCCTTGGAGCCAGATCGGTTCCGGGGACCAATAAAGAGCTGAAACCTAGTCACCGCCTCCTGGTCTCTTTACCGACGGACACGACAATAAGGGTAGAAGTGTGTGAGAGAAAGAGATGCATAAACACCCTCTTGCCGTCTTACAGAATATTTCCTGGCATCATGGCTTTTATCATGTTATCGAAAATCTGACAGGAAAGAGAATTGCATCTTCAAGAATAATTTCCTTCATGCTGGAAACCTTGGCGGAACAGAGCTGAAGGAAGGAGAGCTGAATGTCAGAAGAGGCTCTCAGGAATTCACCGTAGCCAACTAAACACGGTCAACTCACCAGAGCTAACTTGCCATAGCCAACTGGCCATGGAAAAACTCACCGTGGGACAAAAGTTAAGCTAATATCTAATAAATGGTGCAATAGAAAGGATGTAAAGAAAGGATGTTAAAAGGAAGGGGCAGAATGAAATGGGAATAAGAAAAATGCAAATATTAATTTTATTTGTTTTAAATAATTAAATTGAATTGTTAAATTGTCTCCCAGCGAGTTGGTTGTGGCGAGTTGTCCCATGGTGAGTTAGCTGTGGTGAGTTGGCCATGGCAAGTTGGCCGTGGTGAGTTGGCTGTGCCAAATTGTCCCATTCTGCTGAGGAGCATCTCTGATAAGGAAAGGGGGGGCAAAAGTCCATAGCTTCAGCAGGGCCTCTGTGGGGAGGGGCTGAAAGAAGCCAAATATGGGGGCTACCCCGCTACTATGGTAGTAGCAAGACTTGGCTCCTATAGCATGCTTGTTCTTTGCCCAATTAGTTTTCCAGTTGTGACTTGAGTTACAACTCTAATAGCCAAAATTCATAAAAGTTATAAAATGGGTGAATCACATGATGGACTCTATTTTATGACCTTTTTTGCAATAGTTATTAAGTGAATGCTGCAGTTGCTAAGTGAAGCCATTGTTTTCCATGGGCATGGTTTTGCCAAAAGCCAGAAGGGCTGGTTTTCATCAAAACTGTCATAAATTACTACCAACCTGCCTTCCATTGAGGACCTGTATGCTGCACAAGTCAAAAAAAGGGCTGTGAAAATATCTACAGACCCCTCACATTCCGGACATAAACTGTTTCAACTCCTTCTCTCAAAATGTCATTATAGGGCTCTGACCATCAGATCAACTAGACACAAGGACAATTTTTTCCTGAGCACCATCACTCTGCTACAAATAATTCCCATAACACTGTCCAACTATTTACAAAGTCTGCACTACTATTACTATTAATGTTCTCATCACTCCTTATCACCCATCCCTTCCCACTTGTGACTGCATGATTATAACTTTGTTGCTTGTATCCTTACAATTTTTATTGAATGTTTCCTAGTATGATTTGATTGCTTATTGTATTCTATGACTATTATTAAGTGTTGCACCTTATGATTCCTGACTCAACGAATGTGTCTTTTCTTTTATGTACACTGAGAGCATTTGCACCAAAGACAAATTCCTTATGTGTCCAATCACTCCTGGCCAATAACGAGTTCTATTCTATTCTAAGCGCAGCCATGTGACCATGAGGTGTTGCAAATGGCCATAAATTCCAGCCATGTTGTTAAACAACCAAAGGGTAGTGATGGGAGATATTATGTCACATGACATACAGAACTGCCATCCAACCAATGTTTATTTTTTATTTTTTTATTTTATTTGGTTTGTCAATTGCTCACAAGATAATAGGTATAAGTAAAAACATAGTTATGAATACATGGATACATATCAGAAAAATAAAAGAAACAATAGGACAGGGACAATAGGCACGTTGGTGCGCTTATGCACGCCCCCTACAGACCTCTTAGGAAAGGGGTGAGGTCAATAGTAGACAGTCTATGGTTAAAGTTTTTGGGGTTTGGGGAAGAAACCACAGAGTCAGGTAGAGTATTCCAGACATTGATCACTCTGTTGCTGAAGTCGTATTTCCTGCAATCAAGTTTGGTGCGACAAACCTTGAGTTTGTATCTATTGTTTGCTCTTGTATTGTTATGGTTGAAGCTGAAGTATTCATTGACAGGTAGGACATTGCAATATATGATTTTATATACTATATTTAGATTGGACCGAAGGTGGCATAGTTCTAGGTTTTCTAGGTCTAGAATTTCAAGTCTGGTGGCATAAAGTGTTCTGCAACGAGTAGAGGAGTGGAGAACTTTTCTTGTGAAATATTTCTGGACTTTCTCAACTGTGTTAATATCAGATACGTAATGTGGGTTCCAGACTGATGAGATGTATTCGAGTATTGGTCTAGCAAATGTTTTGTATGCTCTAGTTAGTAGTGTAATATTAGCAGAGAAAAAGCTACGTAAGATTAGTTAACAACTCTTGGTTTCCGGTTCTGCGTGGCTTCGGTGGCAGGAGGAATTCGTGACTGTTAGCGATTCCTGCTGCGCTTGCCGCTGAGGTACCCCCAATCCAAATGTGTCAGGGGGATATGGCTGCCCTGTAGGGACAGCCGAAGAGAGAGGGGAGCCGGACAGGGGTTGGGGGTGTCGCAGACCCCCCTCCTCGTCTGGAAAAACCCCTTTTTCCCAAGGTGGTGGAGCAGCGGTCAGCAATGGCCGCCACAAAGAAGCCAGCAACCAGGTAAGATTGTGCTGGAGGAAGCAAGAAAAGTGAAAGTGCTGGCTGAGCCAGGTCAATCAACATCTTTTAAATTCGCTGGAACTGAGCTGTCTGAATTGCTGGAGGATACATTGTATCCCTAAGAAGATCGAAAGCGGCGGAGAAGCTGTTAAAAGGAACTTTTTTTCTTCACTCTCCCACTCCATGGAAACAGCAGATGAAGATTTGAAATTTGTTTGGGCACTGAAGGTGAACTATTCTGAAAGTTGAAGTTAAGGGACAAAAGAGTTCTTGGACATTGGACTTGAAAATTTAAGAAATTGGAAAACCCTTGTTAGAGGTATGGATTTCTGATCATTTAAAAATTGATGTTGCAAGTGGGAAGGGAGAGGAAAAAAAATTGGAGCAGAAGTGGAAAAAGGATGAGATTGCCTAGAATCTCAAAGAAAGATATATGGTAATTGGACCTCTTTGATTAAACAGTAACCCCAGAAAGAGAAATAGAAGAAGGAAGAAAAGTATTAACTTTTGGAACTTTTTTTGAATTATTTTTGATTAAAAATACTTGGTTGGTTGTTTTGGGGAAAGTTTCTCTTTTCAGGATGGCATCGCTTGTGGATGAACTAAAGACTGAATATCAAAAATATAAAAAGGAAGAACAAGATGGAAAAGATACTTTGGGCACTTTATTTCAATTTTTAGAAATGGCGTTATGTACTTATGAAAAGTTGATTATGCAGCTGAATGACTGGGACAAAGAAGAGGAACAAGAAGCCATCTTTGATGACCAACGGGTTTTTTCCGGGAAGGAGGAGAAAGAGGATAAGAAAAAGGGGATTTTAAGATTTAAAAAAACAACCAAAAAAGAGAAAAATGAGAGGAAATGTGGATGCAAGGTTAGAAAGCAAAGGAAAGGGAGTAAGAAAAGGGAGGAGGAGAGACAAAGGGGTAAAAAGGGCAAGGAGAAGAATAAGCAAGAGAGAAAGGGGGGAGGAGAAGCCTCAATGGTGGGAAGCAAGATCTAAAGAAAAAAAGTTTATTTAGAGACAATGGGTGAATCTAATTAAGGATAAAAGGGGGATTCTGGAAGGTACATAAGATTGTGTTTTTATATGTGTATTTAGAGTATAAAATTTATTGTGTAATTTTAGAATCTACTAAACAGAATCCCAAGATAAATTAAGTGTTATATGAAGTATTTTTAAGTTAGAGTAATGAGTCACTCCAATTAGTGTATAGGAGAAGTATAGTAAAAGAAAAAAGATGAATGGATAGTTGGAAATAGAACAGACAAAGAATGTTATTGAAAATGGTAATAAGATATGGAAGGATATATAAAGGTTTTGTTATGTTTTTTTGGGTTTTGTATGTTGATAAAAGGCAATAAAATTTTAATTAACAAATAATTTGGAAGTTGGGATAAGATATGAAGTTAAATAGATAAAGTAAATATTGATATTATAATTGGGAATCATTATGTTCTATTGGTTTTCTTCTTTAATTATCACTATTTTTTTTTTAGAAAAGAATTTATAAGCTGTTATGCCTTGATTGTTTGTGCACTGTTTTTGTAAAATTAATAAAATTGGTTTATAAAAAAAAAAGAAAATGATAATAAGATATGGAAGGATATATAAAGTTAATATGATGTTTGAATTTGTGTCTGTGAGAAGAGTTTCAACCCGGGATCAGGCAGCCTTCAGAAAAGATGTTTTAGTTTTTTTTTTTTCTATGTTCTGTGTTTTGTATGTTTATGAAAGGCAATAAAATTTTAATAAGCAAGAAATATAATTTGGATAAAAGGAGAAGTCTGGATAAGATATGAAGTTAAATAGATAATGTAAATATTGATATTACAATTTGGAATTATTTTGTATGTTCTATTGGCTCTCTTCTTTAATTATTATTATTATTATTTTTAGAAAAGATTTTTCAAGTTGTTATGCCTGGATTGTGTATTGTTTTTGTAAAATTAATAAAATTTGTTATAAAAAAAAAAGATTAGTTAACAACTCTTAATGCCTTTTTGCCTATGTGGTTACAGTGGGCTCGAGCACTTAGATCATTAGAGATGAGTACTCCAAGATCCTTGACAGAGTTTGGATCAACAATGTCTTGACTATTCAGTCTGTATTTTATTTTCTGATTTTTTTTGCCAATATGTAAGACAGAACATTTATTTGTTGAGATTTGAAGTTGCCATTTGTTTGACCATTCTTATACATAGTCGAGGTCTTTTTGAAGGATAGCAGTATTGTCTTTGGTGTTGAATAGCTTTACATTGTCAGTGAAGAGAACACAGTTCCTCTTAATATGATCACAGAGGTCATTTATGTAGAGTATGAAGAGAGTTGGTCCTAGAACTCTGCCTTGGAGGACACCACTGTTGACAAGTACAGAATTTGATAGGATGCTCCCAATTTTGACCATTTGTTGTCTGTTTGACAGGAATGCTTCTATCCAGTTATGCAGGTGTCCAGAGATATCATAAGATTTTAGTTTTAGGAGTAGTTTGTCATGTACCACTGAATCAAAGGCTTTATAGAAGTCTATGTAAATTGCATCTATTGTTTTGCCCTGATCGAGTTGTGTAGTCCATATGTTTTTGCAGTGTAAGAGTTGCAAATTACAGGATAGTTTTTTTCTGAAACCAAATTGTTTATTAGAGAATAGGTTGTGGAGGATAATGGATTGGTTAATAATTGATTCCATGACTTTACAGGTGATGCAGCATAAAAAGATTGGTCTGTAATTTTCAGCTAGGCTGGGGTCTCCCTTTTTGAAGTTGGGGATGACTGTGGCTTGTGACCATAGTTTTGGCAAGGAGCTGATCCTGAAAGATTTTTTTAAAAGTTTTTATTTTTTAAGACAAGCATATACAAACAATACATGAAAACATAAAACCATCTTCCATTTTATATACATACAGTGTGTCAGTTGGTTATGAATCTTTTGTGCAATCCTTTCATAGTTGTTACTCACAGTTTATAAAAATTTCACATTATCAAACTAACATATTCTTATATATTTATCAATTATTAATCATCCATGACTAAACTATTTATTCCATCATTTTATACATCCCAAATTTTATTTTAAAATTTATATTGTGCTTTCATCCAATGGTTATATTTGTCTACATTATATTTTATATCAATCTATTAAACTTCTATAACAAAATTATCTATTCTGTTACATTACCATGTCTTTTTATCCAACCATTGATAAAACAAATCCCATATCATAAAAAATTCTTTATCTTCTTGTTCTCTGATTTCAAATGTCAATTTACTCATTTCAGCACAGTCCATAATTTTCTTAATAACTTCCTCCTGCATAGGTATTTTATCATTTTTCCAATTCTTAGCAAATACAATTCTAGCTGTTGTTAAAATATTTACAATCAAATATTTCAGCTCTGTTGTATATTTCCAGTATGATTCCCAATAAAAAGAACTCTGGTTTAAAGTCTATATGTAGTTTTACCATTTTTTCAAACCATGTGTGGATTTTAGTCCAATATTTTTTTCCATCCGAGCACGTCCACCACATGTGGTAATATGAACCAGGTATTTGATGACATTTCCAACATGTATCCAATTTATTCTTAAACATTCTCGCAAGTCTCATCGGGGGTAGATGCCACCTGTAAAACATCTTATACAAATTTTCTTTATATGCAGTTGACATTTTCATTTTATCATTTTGAGACCACAATTTTTGCCATTTTTCTAAGTCAATCCCATATCCAAAATTTTTCCCCCAAGCAATCATCATTTCTTTTACTTTTTCTTCCTCTAATTTAAACTCCAGCAAATGTCCATAAAGTTTTGTAATTAAGTTTTCATCAGTACCTGTCAAATTTTTACCTAAATCAGTCAACTTATCATAAATACCTTCTGTTTTAGAATCTTTATCAAATCTAGATTTTATTTGCAAATGTGAAAACCAGTTCATTTTTACACCTTGTTCTTCCAATGCTTGCATAGATTTGAGTTCACCCTTTTCATTCAATATCTCACCATATCTAATTGTTTGTCCCTTTTTATATATTACTGGATAAGAAAAAGCTTCAATGGTAGATATCCATAGTGGAATTTTTAAGTAGTATTGTCTTTTTATCTTCTCCCAATTCAAAAACAGTGCCTCTCGAATATAATGTCTTCTAAAATACTGCTGTGTTTTAGTTCCCTTATGCCATCCCAACAGCAAGTCGTGCCCTTCTAAGGTCAATAGTCTACTGTTCCTTAATGTTATCCATTCCTTTACCCACATCAAACTTGTCACCTGGTAATATAACTCCCAATTGGGCAAGGCAAACCCTCCTCTTATTCTTGCATCTTGTAATAGTTTTAGTTTTATTCTTGCTTTTTTACCTTGCCAAATATATTTCAACACAATTTTATTTATGTCTTCAAAAAAATCTTTCCATAATCGGATTGGAATTGTCTGGAATAAATATAAAATTCCAGGCAATACATTCATCTTAATTGTAGATACCCTACCAATCTATGATCATTGTAGTTCTTCCCATTTTATCAGATCTGCCACAATCTGTGTTTAACATAGTTATCCTCCTTCAGTGTGCTACATCTTGGTGTAATATATATCTCTAAATACTTGACCTTGTTTGTGACCTGTATTTCTAAAATTTCTTCCAACTCTTTCTTTCGTCTTGCTAACATCTTCTTTTTGGTCAACATGGATAAAATTATTTAAGTATCTTTTCAGTCTTTCTGCCAAGATTTTATAGTCTGAGTTTAATAGGGATATAGGTCTATAATTTTTAACTTGCTGCAAGTCTGTATCCTCCTTCGGTGTAAGTGTAATATATGCTCCTGACCATGTTTTGGGTATTTATTTCTTTAGCATAACTTCATTCATAACTTCTAAGAGGTGAAGATTCAATATTTCCTGAAAAGTCTTATAGAATTCCGCTGGCAAACCCTCTGGACCTGGTGCTTTCCCAACATTCTGTTTTTTTAAGGCTTCTGTTAATTCCATCATCATTATATTCCCTTCTAACATTGTTTCAATATATTTAGGTACCTGAGGTAAATTCACTTTCTGTAAATATTGCTTAACTTTTTCTTCTTGAATATTCTCTTGAAAATACAATTTTCCATAGTAATTTTGTATAATTTTTCTTCTCATTTCCATAGCAAACATGTCCTTCTTCATTTATTAATTGACTATTCCTTCTTGATTCTCTTTCCTTTCTCAGTTTATAAGCTAGACATCTGCCTAGTTTGTTTGCGTCTTCAAAGTAATTCTGTTTAGCATTTTTAATTTTTTGTGCTAGTTCCTCTTTTTCCATTAAAACATTTATGTTAAATTATATCCATTTTTTAAAAAACAAACCTTATTAATTTTTTTTAACACACACAGTCAGACTTAAACAAACATTACACAAAATATAAATACATAAAACTTCTTTTTGGAAGGTGGCTTACCCCGAGTTAACTCTTTTTATACAGACATCAATCAAAATTTATACTCACTTAATATACTATCTCATATCTTATTTAACATTCTCTATTTTCCATATATTTTCTCTCTCCTACTCATTCTTTTAATTCTATTTTATTTATTCCATCTCAATTAAATAATTATATTTGCATCTTTGGTCTGTTTTCTTTCAATCTCCTACTTATCCTTTCTATCTAATACAATATTTCTCCTGTAAACCAGATTAAAGTATGACAACTTTTTATCTTCCCCCTAAATAACACTTAAAATAATACATATTTTCCGTGCTGATTCTGCTTCGTACATTCAAAGTATTACATTTCAAAATAGTAAAACAAACAAATAATATTGAGTTTAATAAGTAATAATAAAACTAAAAACAAATAAAAAAAGAAATATTAAATTTATAATATAGTAAAAACAATGTTTCATAAGAAATTAAATTCTTTTATTAATTCTTAAACAATAAAAATATTATTTCATACTATTATGAATTTAAGAAATTAAACTCTATAATTAAATCATGACTTCGCTTTAATACATTTTTAAATCATATAATATTCTAATTTTCTAGCTCAACTTCAAATACTAATGTCTACAATAGATTTTTAAGTACTTTTGCAGAATCATTTTTTTAAAAAAGATTATCTCACTCCTTATCTCTGAAAAAAAAACATTTTTTTGCATCTTGTTTAAAGCCTTTATGACTTCTCTTTCCTTTCCCCCTTTCTTTCTTTCTAACTTTTTGACCCCCCCCATCTCTCCAATTTCACTCTCTTAATCTTCCCTCTCTGTTGTATTTCTCTTTTCTGTTGCTTTCTGACATCATATCGCTTTTTCATCTCCTTTTTCTTTTTCTTGGTTGCTTTTTTAAGTTCTAAGTTCATCTTTTCCTTGCCCCCCTTCCGCTTTTCTTCCTCCACTAAGTGTGTCTGTCCACTAAAGATGGCTTCTTCTCCTTCATCCTGTAGTATTTCTTGGTAAGTAGAAATTGCATTTCCAAAAAGCAAAAGATAGATCCAAATGAACCCTTATCTGCGTTTTTCAGTTTTTGAAATTCCATTTGTAGTCCTTCAAAAGACAATGCCATTCTTTCTTCCTTTCTCCTTCAATGCAACCCCAATGTCTTTAGTCCCTTTTTTTAAAAAACAAAATTTCAAAGATCTCAAAGTCACAAAGCAAACCAAATCAATTTTAAATTGTTGCTGTTGTTGTTTTTAAATCCAATGTCCAGAAATCCTTCATCCCTTGGCTTTAAATTTCAAATTGAGTGACCTTCCGTGCCCAAGTGGATTTTCCAGATCTCCGTCTGCTATTTCTGTGTGTGTGTGTGGGGGGGGGAGAGTTAAGAAAAAAAAATCCCATTTAACAGCTTTAACTGCAGCTTTCCAGTCTTCTTTAGGAAACAATGTATCCCCAGGCAATTCAAACAGTTCAGTTTCCAGGGTAATTAAGAGTTGTTGCTGTCTCGGCTCAGCCAAACTTTCCTCCTGCAACCTCCAGCACAAATCTTACCTGGCTGCAGGCTTCTTTGTGACGGCCATCACTGACTGCCACTCCACCACCTTGGGAAAAAGGGGTTTTTCTGGCTGGGGAGGGGGTCTGTGACACCCCCAAACCCCTGTCCAGATCCCCTCTCTCTTCAGCTGCCTCTACAGGGCAGCCATATCCCCCAGACCCATTTGGATCGGGGGCACCTTGGCAGCAAGCACAGCAGGAATTGCAGACAAGCAAATTCCTGCTGCTATTGAAGCCACGCAAAACTGGAAGTCTCTATATCCATTTTATTTTTAATGTCATTTTTTTGTGGGGACTACTGTAAATCTTTTTCCAATCTTTTATAATCCTCCTCCAATGTTTTGAAAGTCTTTTTCTGTTTTATATTTCTTTTCCTTGAATAGTCTATTATCAAGCCTCTTGTGTAGGCCTTCATCGTGTCCCAGAGATTCTGTAAAGATGTGTCCTCTTTTCTATTTTCTTTAAAAAGGAAAATGAGTTCTTTCTCTACTTTCTGTTTTAAGTCTTTTTCTTGTCAGTGTGTGCTCCCTTCAAAATGCAAGAAAGAAATACTCAGACTCCATGAGTTAGAGCAAAGTTCTCCTTTTACTGGAAATCAAAGATTTAATTCCGAATCTGAGAAATTGGCGCGCAGATCACAAATACAAAGGAATGGAATTGTTCCCACCCCCCAAAGTCCAAGTGACTCTTCCAATTAAAAGTTCTGAACACGATCATGTGGCCATCTCCAGGTGGTGATGAGGCTTCTGTCCGTTGACCTTGACATATTTTGATAAAAGTTCGCAGTTGCACAAAGGGGATAGAAGCTAGCCAAGAAATGAAAAGTTAAAGACAGAAATCCCCCTCCCCTTTGCTACCCACAGCAAAGGAATGCAAAACACCTCCAGCTTTCTTCCCCTCCAAGTTCACCCCTCCCTCTGTTGCAAATGATAGCTGAAAGAAATAGTATAGCTTAGCAGCAGAAGAGATGCAATAGTTAGGATGCAGAATATATATATTATGGAAGTTATCTTGAGGCTGACATTCGGACTCCCTAGAAGAAGGACATTAGTCCCTGTAAGAAAAAATAGCATAAACATATGTTATCATTTGCATACACTTCTATGGTTTATCAGGGTATTTGGCATAAAAGTTCTTGAGCAGTTCAGGAGCCCTAATGTCTTTCTCATTTACCCATTCAGCATAGGATGGAAGAAAATGTCTCCAAGCTACAAGATATTGGATACGACCCCTCCATTTCTTAGAGTCTAAAATTTCTTTAATCTCGAAATGCTGTTCACCCTTAATCAACAATGGTACAGGGGGATCAGTCTGGGTGGGTCTCAATGTACAAGTATATTCGGGTTTTAACAAGCAGACATGGAAAATCGGATGAATATGACGAAGGGTCTTTGGTAAAGTCAACTGAACAGTCACAGGATTTACAATCCGCTCAATAGGAAAAGGGCCCACATACTTAGGGCACAAATTCTTCGATTTCTGGGTAGTCTGCAAATATTTAGTTGAAAGGAACACTTTGTTGCCCACTTGATAAGACTTCTGCGGGGCTCTCTGTCAGCAAATTTCTTATGAGACTGGTGCGCCTCATCCAAAGCTTTATGAGCGACCGGCCAATTAAATTGAAGTTGAGATATCCAGTCATCCAACGATTGGACCCTGGGTCTTTCATGAGGAAGCTCAGGTTTGGGCACAAAATCTTGTCCCGTTGCCACTTTGAAAGTAGTAAACCCCATACTGTTGTGGACAGAGTTATTATATGCCATCTCCGCAAAAGGCAGTATATCCGCCCAGTTGTCCTGCTGATAGTTTATGTAACACCTGAGATATAGCTCCAGCACCCTGTTAGTCCTCTCGCAAGCCCCATTTGTTTGGGGATGGTGAGCGGAGCTCAAGCTCTGGGTGGAGCCTATTAGCTTCAAAAATTCCCTCCAAAAGTTCGAGGTAAATTGGACCCCTCAGTCAGAAACTACACGCTCAGGAACACCTTGCAACTTGTAGACATGTATAATGAACATTCTGACCAATGACTTTGCCGAGGGAATCTTGGAACAAGGGATGAAGTGGGCTTGTTTGGAGAACAAATTGGTCACCACCCAGATGACTGTGTGCCCAGCACTCTCGGTCTACTATAAAATCCATGGAAATTTCCCTCCAAGGAGCAATTGGCCTAGCCACATCTTGCAACAGACCTGGTGGTTTACCAGGAAGTCTTTTGGCTGAGGTGCAAACTGGACACCTCGCTACATTAAGTCTCAATGTCCTTTTTCAATGAAGGCCACCAGAACTGCCATTTCACCAAATGTAGGGTCTTCACAAACCCAAAATGACCAGCTGCCTTGGAATCATGAGTTTGTTGTAAGACTTGGCTCCTCAAGGATTGTGGTACATACAACTTCGCACCTACCCAGGCTAAACCATCTCGGAAGGTGCAGTTACTCGCATTGGCCAGGAACCACTCATCTGTTTTCAGGGCATCCTTGAATCGTTTCATCAGGTCACTGGACAGATCCCTCTCTTGCTTCTTCTTTTGAGCTCTGGTGACCACTGGGGCAGCTAGCTGTGTGGTTGACACAATCGGCCTTATCATTTCTTGGCGAACACTATTGTATTGAGACATTCTAGATAGCACATCTGCCATGAAGTTTTTTCCCCCTGGAATGTACTTCAAAGAGAAATTGAACCGTTTGAAATACTGAGCCCACCTAACTTGCTTAGGGGATAACTTCAGTGGTGTTTTTAAGGCCTCCAGGTTCTTATGGTCAGTCCATACCTCAAATGGGTGTTTCGCTCCTTCCAAGAAATGTCTCCAAGTTAGTAGGGCCCAACGGACTGCAAAAGCTTCCTTCTCCCAAACAGCCCATCTCCTTTCAGTGTCAGTCAACTTACTGGGATATACTTAAGAGAGAAATTGAATCGTTTGAAATACTGAGCCCACCTAACTTGCTTAGGGGATAACTTCTGAGGTATTTTTAAGGCCTCCAGATTCTTATGGTCAGTCCATACCTCAAATGGGTGTTTCGCTCCTTCCAAGAAATGTCTCCAAGTTAGTAGGGCCCAACGGACTGCAAAAGCTTCCTTCTCCCAAACAGCCCATCTCCTTTCAGTGTCAGTCAACTTACTGGGATATACTTAAGAGAGAAATTGAATCGTTTGAAATACTGAGCCCACCTAACTTGCTTAGGGGATAACTTCTGAGGTATTTTTAAGGCCTCCAGATTCTTATGGTCAGTCCATACCTCAAATGGGTGCTTTCCTCCTTCCAGAAAATGCCTCCAAGTTAGTAGGGCCCAATGGACTGCAAAAGCTTCCTTCTCCCAAACAGCCCATTTCCTTTCAGTGTCAGTCAACTTACGGGAAGTGTAGGCGCACGGTTGTAGTGTCCCCTTATCATTTAATTGAAGTAAGACCACCCCCACTGCCACATAGGTCGCATCAGCTTGGATCACGAAAGGGGTGTCCATGTCTGGGTGTTTCAGTTCTGGCTCTGCAGCAAATAGTCTTTTAAGCTTTTCGAAGGCGGCTTGGCACTCCATGGACCAATTTAACGGTGGGCTGGGCTTTGATTTCATTTCCCCCTTTGTCTTTAGGAGGTTGGTGATGGGCATGGCTATTTTAGCAAAAGATGGGATGAATTGCCGGTAAAAGTTAGCAAATCCAAGGAAACTTTGAAGCTGTTTTCGGGTTCTCGGTGGGGCCCAGTCCAATACGGCTCGCACTTTCTCTAAGTCTATCTCAATGCCCTCGGGTGAGATACGAAATCCCAGGTAGTCGATTTTTTCTTGATGGAACTCACATTTGGATAGTTTGGCATACAATTTGGTGGCCCGCAGTTTGTGCAGCACAGAGCGTGCCAGTTTCACATGTTCGTCTCTAGTCTCCATGTAGATAAGGATATCATCAAGGTAGACCAGAACCCCCTTGTATAAATGTTCGTGAAGCACTTGATTGATCATTTGCATGAAAATGGCTGGTGCCTCCTGTAGGCCGAAAGGGAGAACATTGAACTGAAAACAACCCATCGGGCAGTTGAACGCAGTCTTCCACTCGTCTCCCTCTTTAATTCGGATTCAGTAGTATGCCTCCCTCAAGTCCAACTTTGTGAAAATCTTCCCTTTGGCTAGGTGGGCTAACATGTCCTTCATCAGAGGGAGGGGGTACACATTCCCCACGGACACTGCGTTTCGGTTTCGGTAGTCAACCACCAAGCATTTGGAGCCATCTTTCTTCTCGCGGAACAACACAGGGGCCGCCACTCGAGGTTTGGCGGGTTTGATGAAACCACGTTTCAAGTTCTTGTCAATAAACACTCTCAGTTCCTCCAGCTCCCGTGGTGTCATTGAATACAGCTTTGGCTTTGGGAGCGTCACCCCCGGTAGAAATTCAATACTACAATCGGTTGACCGATGAGGAGGGAGCTTGTCGGAGGCCTCTTCGCTAAAGACCTCTCTCAGGTCCCAGTACTCCTTTGGGATTTTCTCCCCCCCCCCACGCATTCGGCACCTGCGGAAGCTGTCTCGGCCGGGCTCTGGGGCTTCAGATGGGATTTCTCCTCCCCTTCTGGGTAGGGTTGCTCCTCCCCTACAGATGGCCGATCGGTGCGGATACATATCCACCCCTCTCTCCAGTTCACATGGGGATTCCACTTCCAAAGCCAGGGCAATCCCAATATTAGAGGCTGTTCCATCCCAGGGACCACAATAAAACACAGGGTCTCAGTGAGACAATGAACCAGTGGAACAGCTTGCCTGCAGAAGTTTAGCTGCTTCATCACTGGAGGTTTTTATGAAACGACTGGACATCCACTTATCTGAAATGGTAAAGGGTCTCTGCTTGAGCAGGGGTTGGACTGGAAGACCTCCAAGATCCCTTCCAGCTCTATTCTAATTGATTGATCTATGAAGAACAGCTGCAGGAATTGGGTATGTCCAGTGTAATGAAAAGAAGGACTGGGGTGACATGATAGCAGTTGTCTAATATTTAAGGGGCTGTCACTGTTAGGACAAAGCACCAGAAGGCAAGGCAAGAAGCAATGGACAGAAACTAATCAAGGAGAGAAGCAATTAAGAACAAAGAAGAAACTTTCTAACAATGGGAACAATTAATCAGTGGGATGGCTTGTGTTCAGAAGTTGTGGGTGCTTCTGTTCTAACCCAGGCTTTGTCAAACTTAATGAAACACAAGCTTATTTTAAAGGCAAAATCTATTTTAATGCAATGCTGGGAATTATTTGCATTCTCAGCCAGAACTAATTATAAACAGTTCTCCCAGATAAGAGCACACCTTTCAGTGCAGTAGAATGCTGCCAAAAAACAGAAGTCCAATCAATTAAACATAAACCAACCAAAGTCCCAGAAAAAATCAACCAGAGTACGCAGAGCTTCAAGAAGGATTCAGAGTCTAATTGAACTGCTTTGCTTCCTGCAAAGGTTTCATCATTGAGGTCTGACTTTTATTCCTTATGGGAGGGGCAATCACCTCCCAACCTTACTCCTGAGTCACCCCTTCTGCTTCAGCTGCTCTCGCTTTCTAGCAGCTCTGTGCACACGTCCACTGGGAAGAGGCTCCCCTGGTTCCTCTGCCTCGCTGCTGCCAGACTCTGAAGGCTCTGAAAGCACCCCACTCCCAGATGGTCCTGGCCCCATCCCTGCATCAGGTGCAGGACTCTCATCTGAGTCCTCTCCAGACTCCTGGACTGGTCCCTTTTCTTCCCCACTGTCCGACTCCATTGCTGTCAGCACTGGCTGCTGGTGAACCACAACAGCTTCATCACTGGAGGTTTTTAAGAAAAGACTGGACAGCCACTTGTCTGAAATGATAGAGTCTGCTGTTTGAGCAGGGGGTTGGACTAGAACAGCGGTCGCCTACCAGTGGGCCATGAGAAAATTTTGGTGGGTCACAGAGAAATCTCACCCCCAGAGCACCCCCCCAAGGCTGCACTGCCCACATGACCCGCAGGAACCCTCCATGCCCACTCACTCCTTACCCAGTAAACTTGCCTGCTAAATTTCTGTTTCCTTTTTCCGACCATCATTTGTTCTGCTGTGCCGGGAGATTTAGATTAGCTAGGAAGCAGGAAATGGTTGAGTTTCTTGCTTTCTAGCTAGTTTTTAGATCTTCAGCTCTGCTTTTAAGTACAACCGAACCTCCCTTAGGACTGAAGATTTGCTTGAAAGCAAATTCAGTGCAGACTCACAGCAAGCAAATTTGAGAGACTGAGCTAGCCGATGGCAGATTGATAGATCACTGAATGATTCTGTGAGCAACTCAATCTGCCTGCTTTGCCTGCTTTGGGGTAAAAGTTGCTCTTTTTTATAAAAAAAATTCAATATTTACATACATGATGTGTTGTGAGTTAATTTTGTGAGTTTGCTTACAAGCAAATTTTATGCGACAGACTGAGCTAGGCAATGGCAGATAGATTTCTGAATGAATCTGTGATTCTGTGAGCAACTCAATCTGCCTGCCTGCTTTGCCTGCTTTGGGGTAAAAGTTGTTCTTTTTTTAATCAAAAATTCAATATTTATATAAATATTTATAATATTTACATACAAGCCATGCCCAGCCAGTCACATGACCACCAAGACACACCCACAAATTAGGCCACACCCACAGAACCAGTTAGTGGTCCCTGGGATCTAAAACTATGAATTTGGTGGCCCCTGAGGTCCAAAACCCTGTACTAGAGCAATAAAACCTCCTTATAAAGCTTAACATTGATTATGATTAACATAAGTGGACAATTTTGCTACTAAAAGAAGGAAAGTATTTCACAAATTAGAGAAATTAAAATTTGATATACACTGCTTACAAGAAGTACATATAAAAAAACAACAACATGAATATATATTAATATAAAAAAATTAGGGAAATTATTTACGTCGCTGGCACAATCTTAAAAAAGGGGTGTGGTATTATATATTAAAGACACAATTTTGGCAGAACTAATCTATACATAGGACGATGGAAGGATTTTGATGGTAGAAATAATGGACCATAACGTTAAAACAGTTTTAATTGCAATTTATGTTCCAAACGATAACCAAGAAGAATTTTACAGGAAATTACATATGAAAATAATTGAATTGGACTATGTTAATATTTGAATGATGGGAGATCTCAATGGAATAATTAATGGTCGGTTGGATTATAAAATGCAGAAATCAATAAAGAAAGCTAGAAAGTTACTACCAAAATCTTTCTTTCGAATAACAGAAGAATTTAATTTAAAAGATGCATGGAGAGAGAGAAATGCGGAAAGTAAGCTATACACTTTTTACTCAAACAGGTATGCATCATGGTCTCGGATAGATATGATATGGATGTCAGCAGAATTACTGGCTAACATACGAGAGATTGAAATAGAAACAAGCACTTGGGCAGAACATAATCCACTGACAGCCATTTGGAAAGGATACAGGAGGAGATCTAGATGGATTTTAAATAATACTATCTGTCAGCCTCAAGATAACTTCCATAATATATATATTCTGCATCCTAACTATTGCATCTCTTCTGCTGCTAAGCTATACTATTTCTTTCAGCTGTCATTAGCAACGGAGGGAGGGGGGAATTTGGAGGGGAAGAAAGCTGGAGGTGTTTTACATTCCTTTGCTGTGGGTAGCAAGGGGGGGGGATTCCTGTCTTTAACTTTCCATTTCTTGGCTAGCTTCTATCCCCTTTGCGCAACTGCGAACTTTTATCAAAATATGTCAAGGTCAACGGACAGAAGCCTCATCACCACCTGGAGATGGCCACATGATCATATTCAGAACTTTTAATTGGAAGAGTCACTTGGACTTTCTCAGATTTGGAATTAAATCTGTAGCTACCACTTTGATTTCCAGTAAAAGGAGAACTTTGCTCTAACTCATGGAATCTGAGTATTTCTTTCTTGGATTTTGAAGGGAGCACACACTGACATTATTCCAAATCTCCACATCAACCCACCCGGAGAAAATATCAACTTTTCTTCTGAGGGGGTTTCATCTCATGTCGTCTCCAGCCAGCGATGAAGATGACCAGGGAGCTGCGGGGGGGCAGTCGATGCTGCTACCAGAGATGCCGGCTGCTGACCTGTTGGCCGACCTGACTCTGGAAGAAACCCCAGCTGAGATGCCCAGATGGTCGTTGGGGGTTGGTTGGAGAGACCCTGAAGACCCCCCCCTCCTGGGATCACTGTAAGTCGAAGAGGTGTGAGGGAACGGCTGTGGCAAGAGAGGGAGGAGATGGAATGCAGGCTGGATCAAGCCAGGAAATTCCTTATGGATGTTTCTGAGAGGCACGGCACGGCTCCAAGGTATAAGGGGGAAGGGGGAGCGAGTTCAGCCTGGGGAAGTCGAGCAACCCCACCCCCCTAGCCCAACCTAGACCAGTGCAGCTGCCCGCCACCGCCCTGGGAGCCCCAGCAATAGGAGTGATTCCTGGAAGACGCCACCTGCCCCCATTAGATGTGAAGTTTGGAGGAAATCCCCAGGATTTGGGTTTTTTCCTGGTACAAGTCGGGAGCTATATGGCAGAATTTGAAAGGGAGTTCACCTCTGAGGCAGCCAAAGTGAGATGTGTTACCAGAACCCTGGAAGGGATGGCAGCAGACTGGGTGGTGACTTTGTACAATGATAACTCCCCCCAACTGCGGAGCCTCGATGTTTTCATGACTGCATTGAGAAGGAGGTTTGAGGATACTCTGGCAGAGAGAAGGGCCAGGATCAGAATGAAGATCCTGATCCAAGGGGGGAGATCGGTTGCTGACTACACCCAAGAATTCAGGCAGCTGGCATACCACATCCGAAGCTGGTTCCAGGGGGCCCTGGTAGAAGCCTACAAAGATGGCTTAAATGAAGATATATATTACATGTGTATTTCCAGAAGGGATCCACATGATTTGCAGCCGTGGTACTTGCTGGCAGAAGAAGTGGACATAGATCTGGCCCGAAGCAGATGCAGAGGGGGCCCCCCATGTCTCCAAGAGACCTCCAACCCCTGAAAGGGAGGGGCGATGGCAAGAACCAAATCCACGGCCTGTTTTCATTGCAGGAAGGAGAGCCACAGGATGGCGGGTTGCTGGGCCAAGCCGGATCCAAAAGGAGTGCAGAGCCCAGGGAGGAAGCCTGAAAACCCCCCAACCAAGCCTCACAAAACTTGGCTGAAGATAAGGGAGGTTGCAGAAGTTGCCCCTTCGGCGGGAGAGGAGCTGGAACCTCTGACCCCCCTCGACAAGTGGAAGACCGACTCAGAAGATTTAGTCCCAATAAGTCCTAACCAAGGGCCCATGACCATCCCAATAAAGTTAAGGGTGCCCACCTCAGGGACTGAGGGAGATATGTTGGCCTTATTGGACTTGGGATGCACGAGGTGCATAATTAACATGAAGGTAGTCAAGGGTATGGGCATTGGACTGAGAACTTTAAAAATGCCCATATCCTTCTGCCAACTGGATGGATCTGAGGCGGGAGGTTGCCCTGCACGTTTTATAATGGAGCCCCTAGAGATGACCATGGGAACCCACCGCGAGACCTTCTGTTTTATAGTGGCCCCTGGGATGGAACAGCCCCTAATATTGGGATTGCCCTGGCTTTGGAAGTAGAATCCCCATGTGGACTGGAGAGAGGGGTGGATACGTATCTGCACCAATTGGCCACCGGAAGGGGAGGAGCAACCCTACCCGGAAGGGGAGGAGAAATCCCATCCGAAGCTCCAGGGCCTGGCCGAGACAGCTTCCGCAGGTGCCGAACGCATGGAGGGGGAGGAGAAAATCCTGAAGGAGTACTGGGACCTGAGAGAGCTGTTTAGCAAAGAGGCCTCCGATGAGCTCCCCCCTCATCGGTCAACCGATTGTAGTATTGAATTTCTACCGGGGGAGATACTCCCAAAACTGAAGCTGTATTCGATGATACCAGGGGAGCTGGAAAAACTGAGAGCATTTATCAACAAGAACTTGAAACGTGGCTTCATTGAACCCGCCAGATCTCGAGTGGCGGCCCCTGTGTTGTTCCGCAAGAAGAAAGATGGCTCCAAATGCTTGGTGGTGGACTATAGAAACCTGAACGCAGTGTCTGTGGAGAATGTGTACCCCCTCCCTCTGATGAAGTCGGGCTGCCCCCACCCCCCTTGCCCAGCCTACGCCAGCGCAACAGCCAGTTGCCGCTCGGGGAGCCCCAGCAATGGGTGTGATTCCAGGAAGACGCCACCTGCCCCCGTTAGATGTGAAGTTTGGAGGAAATTCCAAGGATTTGGGTTTTTTCCTGATACAAGTCGGGAGCTATACGGCAGAATATGAAAAGGATTTCACCTCTGAAGCAGCCAAAGTGAGATGTGTTATCAGAACCCTGGAGGGGATGGCAGCAGACTGAATGGTGACTTTATATAATGATAACTCCCCCCAACTGAGGAACCTCAATGTTTTCATGACTGCATTGAGGAGGAGGTTTGAGGACCCTCTGGCAGAGAGAAGGGCCAGGATCAGAATGAAAACCATAACTCAAGGGGGGAGATCAGTTGCTGACTACACCCAAGAGTTCAGTCAGCTGGCATACCACATCCGAAGCTGGTCCCAGGGGACCCTGATAGAAGCCTACAAAGATGGCTTAAATGAAGATATATACCACATGTGCATCTCCAGAAGGGATCCATATGATTTGCAGTTGTGGTACTTGCTAGCGGAAGAAGTGGAAATAGATCTAACCCGAAGCAGATGCAGAGGAGGCCCCGTATGGAGCAAACCACTCCCCCCGCGTCTCTGAGAGGCCCCTAACCCTCGGAAGGGAGGGGTGATGGCAAGAGCCGAATCCACTGCCTGTTTTCATTGTGGGAAGGAGGGCCACCGGATTGTGGATTGTCAGGTCAAGCTGGATCCAAAGGGAGTACGGGGCCCAGAGAGGAAGCCAGTTTTCCATGTTAGTTTTTTGAAACCCGAGCCTACCTGTACATTGAGACCGACCCAGACCGATCCCCCTGTATTGTTGTTGATTGAGGGTGAACAACATTTTGAGATTAAAGAGATTTTGGAAATGGAGGGGTCGTCTCCAATACCTTGTAGCTTGGAAACATTTTCCTCCATCCTATGCCGAGTGGGTAAATGAGAAAGACATTAGGGCTCCTGAACTGCTCAAGAACTTTTATGCAAAGTACCCTGATAAACCATAGAAATGTATGCACTCGTTAAAGTGTTTTTATGTTATTCTCTCTTACAGGGACTAATGTCCTTTTTCTAGGGGGTCCGAATGTCAGCCTCAAGATATCTTCTGCATCCTATATACTATACCTTCTCTGCTGCTATGCTATGCTATTTCTTTCAGCTGTAATTTGCAACGGGGGGAGGGGGAACTTGGAGGGGAAGAGAGCTGGAGGTGTTTTGCATTCCTTTGCGGTGGGTAAGCAAGGGGAGAGGGTGTATAAATTCTTGTCTTTAACTTTCCATTTCCTTGCTAGATTCTATCCCCTTTTGCGCAGCTGCAAAGTATTAACAAAATATGTCAAGGTCAACGGACAGAGGCCTCATTACCACCTGAAGATGCCCACATGATTATATTAAGAACTTTTAATTGGAAGTGTCATTTGGACTTTGGGGGGTGGGAACAATTCCATACCTTTGATATGTGATCTGCGCGCCAATTCCTTAGATTCGGAATTAAATCTGTAGCTTCCACTTTGATTTCCAGTAAAAGGATAACTTTGCTCTAACCCATGGAGTCTGAGTGTTTCTTTCTTGGATCTTGAAGGGAGCACACACTGACAGGGGGGTTGGACTAGATGACCTACAAGGTTCCTTCCAACTCTGTTATTCTATATTCAGTGGGACAGAAGTTGCCTTCAGAAGTTGTGGGAGCTTCATCACTGGAAGCTTTCAAGAAGAGACTGGACCGCCATCTGTCAGAAATGGTGTAGGGTCTGCTTGGTTGGGGGGTTGGATGTTGGACTTGGTTAATCTGCTAAATACCTGTAATAGCAGTTAGCAAGCTGGTTGAGGAATTCTGGGGGTTGGAGTTCATACATCTTAAAGTTGCTCAGGTTGAAAAACAGCGACTTAGACAATGCAACCAGTTTTCCGAGGGGATGAGGGCTCCTTCATTAGATTATGCAGAACTGATTTTCCATTTTGCAGCAGTGGTGGGTTTCAAATTTTTTTACCACCAGTTCTGTGGGCGTGGCTTGGTGGATGTGTTTTGCACACGCCAAATGTGTGCTTTGTGTGCATGCAGAGGGTTTGCTACTAACCTTCTCCTGCAATCCTTCACTCTCCCTGTGTCTGCAACAGTTGATGTGCAACAATCCTCTGTGCTACACAAAGCAGCTGAACTTCAAAATCAGGAAATAAAGATCAGTATTGGGCAGGCAGGAGAGTTCAGCAGCTGATTGTCAGAGTGAATTGGTTCGCTCACAGATGACCCTTGGAGCTACTGGTTTGGTTGAACCATGCCAAACCGATAGAATACCATCACTGTTTTGCAGGGAAGTTTTGATTTAGTTCCCCACCTGTTCACAAGATGGAACTTGATTACCTCAATGGCCTCTCTCAAAGGTTGGGTTCTATGATCTGATGAACAAGCTGAAATAATGACATGCAGGAGGGAGCCACAATGTGTGTCATCCTGAGTGCAAGACATGGAATCATGGTCTGAGGTTATGAATCAGGAGCACTCCCAAGGATTCTTCAATACTCTGAGTAGCTTTGTCAGGCCTCTTAGTTGCTAAGAATGATTAAGGGAGCAAGCTTAAGGGTTGAACTACACACGCTTGATAACTACTATAGGAGCTCTCCAGCCTTTCTTGATTAGTGAGTTCATGAATCTCCGAAGCTTTTGAATCTCTTGTTTGCAGAATATTTGCATGATAGACTAAGAGTCAGTTTATTGGGTAAGATTGCAACAGGATTTGTCATCTGCTGATTGTAGAAATACTCCTCTTCTCAGCCTAAGGACAATCTCTTGCAAATATGATAGTAATGTCAGTTATAAAGGGAGTTTCATAAATTATGTTTAAACAAAATTGGACCTTCATCTACCAGAGGTGGCTTAATTTGGATTCCTGAATCATGATCATGATCATGATGATCATGATGATGATCATCATCATCATCATTCTAGCCATTGTCTATCCACTGCAATATGAAGGTCTGTTACTGAGTAACAGTTCAATTGTTCAATTCCTATCCATTATTATTCATTGTCTGCCTTCAGGTGCCTTGGAAAATAGCTTGACCCTCCTCTTCTTTATGGTAGCCCCTCAGATATTGGAAGACTGCTATTCTGTCTCCCCTGGTCCTTCTCTTCCCTAGATTAGCCAAGCCCAGTTCCTGCAACAGTTCATAATATGTTTTAGTCTCCAGTCCCCTAATTATTTTGGTTGCTTTTCTCTGCACTCTTTCCAGAGTCTCAGTCTTTTTTATAGTGTGGGAAGCAGTACTCTAGGTGTGGTCTTTGCTAAAAAATTTATTCAAGCAATAGAAGCCATATATAATAAACAGACAGCAAGGGTTATGATGGAGGGGGAACTTACAGATTTTATTAATATAAGGAAAGGCACAAGACAAGGATGCCCCCTATCTCCTTTGCTATTTGTGTTGACCTTGGAAGTGTTGAATAGAAATATTAGGGATGATAAAAGCATAAAAGGAATGAAAATTAAGAAGGAAGAATTTAAACTACAAGCTTTTGCTGAGGATTTAGCTTTTATTTTGGAAGACCCGCTAGAAATAGCTCCAAAGTTATTGGAAAGGATAGAGACATATGGAGAGGTGGCTGGTTTGAAAATAAATAAAGATAAAACAAAGATTTTGACAAAGAATATGCAATTGAGACAGAGAGAAGAACTGGCAGATCTTTTGAAAATTCAAGTTACAAATAAGGTTAAGTATCTGGGGATATATTTGACAACAAGATGTAGCACATTAAAGGAGAATAATTATATTAAACTTAAACAACAGATAACTACAGATTTGAAGAAGTGGGAAAACTTGCAATTGTCATTAATAGGGAGAATTTCAACAATTAAGATGAATATTTTACCTAGAATTTTATTTTTGTTTCAAACAATACCAATTAGGCTTGGAAAAGACTATTTTGAAGATTTAAATAAAATTATGTTGAAGTTTATATGGCAAGGGAAAAAAGCGAGAATAAAGCTAAAGCTTTTGCAAGATGCTAGAATTAGAGGAGGTTTTGGCCTGCCTAATTGGGAATTGTACTATCAAGCTGCAAGTTTGATGTGGGTCAAAGAATGGATAACATTAAGGAAACATAGGTTGTTGACATTAGAAGGGCATGACTTGCTGTTGGGCTGGCATGCTTTTTTATGGTATAAGGGAACTAAAACACAGGGTTATTTTAGAAGACATTATGTACGGGAGTCTTTGTGGTTAAATTGGGAGAAGATAAAAAGACAATGTTATTTGAAAATTCCAGTTTGATTATCGACCATTGAAGCATTTTCCTATCCTATAATCTACAAGAAGGAACAAACAGTTAGATATGGGGAACTTTTGGATGAAAAGGGTGAACTTAAATCGATCCAAAACTTAGAGGAACAAGGTATAAGGATGAATTGGTTTTCATATGCACAAATACATTCAAGGTATGATGAAGATTCCAAAACGGAGGGATTTTATGATAAGCAGACTGATTTAGATAAGATCTTGATGGGTACTGATGAGAAGGTGATTAAAAAATTATATGGTTATTTACTGGGAATGAAATTAGAGGAAGAACAAGTCAAAGAAACTATGATTGTTTGGGGGAAGAATTTTGGATATCGGTTTGATTTAGAGAAATGGCAGAAATTGTGGTCTCAAAATTATAAAATGACAATGTCAACAGCATATAAAGAAAACTTGTATAAGATGTTTTACAGGTGGCACTTTCCTCCGACAAGAATAGCAAGAATGTTTAAGAACAAATCTGAAAAATGCTGGAAATGTCATCAGATACCCGGCTCGTATTACTATATGTGGTGGACTTGTGAGGATGCTAGAAAATATTGGACTATAATTCGCATGTGGTTGGAAAAAATGACAAAGAAACATATAGACTTGAAACCAGAGATCTTCTTATTGGGAATTTTACCTGATATATATAGTAAAGATTTGAAATACCTGATTGTAAATGTAGTAACAGCGGCCAGGATTGTATTTGCTAAAAATTGGAAGAATGAGAAAATACCATTACAGGAAGAAATTATTAAGAAAATATTGGAATGTGCTGAGATGAGTAGATTGACATTTGAAATTAGAGAGCAAGAGGATAAACAATTTTATGAAATTTGGGATCTTTTTTATCAATGGATAGATGATAAAATACGATAATAGAATATTTTAGATAGTAAGAAATATCTTTATCTTGCTATTTTGCTATTATTTTGTTACTTGATATTATATTTATAAAGGGTTTTTTTAGGATTGATTTGGTATGATTATATGATTTGTTGAATAATTTGCTTAAAGTATTGTTAGCTCATAAAGCATGAATGATTAAAAGTATAGTAAAAAAAATTTTTTTTTATTTTTTTTTAGTGATTATAGGATATATAAGTTTGGATTGATAATATGAGTTGTTATGTAACATAATTGTAACTGGGACTACAGAATGAATGCACAAAAATGATGAACCAACTGACACACTGGATGTATATACCAGAGTTGAATGTTTTAATGTTTTGTTTGTCTTGTTTGTTTGTAGAAAATTAATAAAATTTTCTTTAAAAAAAAAAAAGAAAACTTCCAGTAATGAAGCTCCCATAACCTCTGAAGTCACCTTCTGTTCCATGGGTTGATTGCTCTCACTATCAGAAAATGTCTCCTTATTTCCAGGTTGAATCTCTTCTTGTTCAATTCCTATCCATTATTATTCATTGTCTGCCTTCAGGTGCCTTGGAAAATAGCTTGACCCCCCTTTTCTTTATGGTAGCCCCTCAGATATTGGAAGACTGCTATTCTGTCTCCCCTGGTCCTTCTCTTCCCTAGACTAGCCAAGCCCAGTTCCTGCAACAGTTCATAGTATGTTTTAGTCTCCAGTCTGGTTGCTTTTCTCTGCACTCTTTCCAGAGTCTCAGTCTTTTTTATAGTGTGGGAAGCAGTACTCTAGGTGTGGTCTTACTAAGGCTTTATAGAGTGGTATTAGTACCTCAGTTGTAGCTTTTGTATCGATTGTGAGGTTAGTGTCCACGTTTCAATGGCATATGTTAGAGCAGGCAGCACACAGGGTACCTGAATAGAATGTTGGGTTCAGTGGCTTTGAGGATTTGAGGATTCTGTTAGCTTCTCTACAGATAGTATGTAAAGAAAAGGAAGGAGTCGACCCATTCTGGGCCTGTAGCATTCACCTCCCAGGGTCTCCACTAGAAGGGTAACATTGGTCCCTTGACCAGAGCCCCTCTCAATTCAGAACCAGCCCTCCAAGAGTAAAGAGGGGACCTGAGACTTCCAGTCTCATAACAGAAGAGACAACAGATCGAGAAACTTCAAATCAAGAATTTATCCAGAGAACTGGAGGTGGATTTTCCAGATGCTGCTAAGTAGAACATGGACTTCCGTAGTTATTGCATCACTGAGATAGGTTAGTTAGGAAGTCCTGTAGGCAATTACTTATGTCCTAGTAACCTCATGGCTTGACTGTTGCACTATGCTCTACATGGGACTGCCCTTGAAGTCCAGGTACCTCAACAGGTCTCTGCAACACTGTATTGTAATTGTAAGGGCCACCTTTGCTCAGCATTTTCTTGCAACGTGATAGCTACCAAAAAAGTGAGTCATTTAAAAAAAACCAGCTAAGCAGGTGAGGGTTTAATTAAGTTAAAAGCTTTCCTAAATAGAAGGCAATTAAGCTATTGATCAAGAGAGGAACCAAGTTAATTGAGCCTGTCTCACTGATTTCTTCGCAATCAATTCAACCCACAGCACTTTCCAAAAATCTTTTGGGAATAATCCCAAACTAGGATGGGGGTCAAACCTGAAACAAGAATTGTTGGCTTCTCCCCTGATTTCCTAACACCACAAATCTTCACCCAAAAACGCACATCCTTACTGTTCCCTAAATATACTTTTAAATAAAGATGTTTTTGATGAAGACAATCAAGGCTATTCTGGCCTATTTTTAACAGACAAAAAATTCTTGTCAATTTATTCTCACATCTCTTTTCATTCTTCACAGAGAAAGGAACAGGTAGGTTTTCTTTCTTGAATAGAAATGGAAAGCAAGGCAGTTTTGTGAGCCATAAAATGCTCTCATTTTGTTGTACTCGGCGTCCGGGTGAGGCTTGGGCCCAGTGGAGAAAATGCTATTTTGTTTTATCTTCTCTTTCAAAGGCCAGTTTTCAATCTCTCTTTAAAGGCTGTAACACAATTGAAATATGTTTGCTCTGAAATGGTTTGAAACGAAAGCCTCTTCCTGGAATCTAGCAAGTTGTGACAGGAAGCAAGAACCAAGGGAGCGAGGTTCAAACAGGTGTGCTGCTTCCTTTGGCATCTGGAATTCCTGCTCCACTGCCTGAAATGAGATATTGAGCTGCGCGATGAGCAACAATTTCATGCACAGGTACAAAAAGGTTACAGCTTTAATGGGGAAGCTTTTATATTCCAAAATATAATGCTTCGCTCTTAGCAGAATTACATGAAAACAGAAAAGATGGTAAATCTACCCAAAAACTTTAATCCCCCCAAGTATCAACACAGTGATTGTTTGGGGTATTCTCCCTCCCATTTTTAAAAAAATATTTTTATTATGCATTTTTCGTTATTATTCATCACATTTCCTGTTTTACAACATCAGTGAACTGATTATATCAAGTCCTTTTTTATATCACAGTATACACCCTAATTATTACTATTATTCTCAGAGTACAAAGCAGGGACATTTATGGCCTGTCTCAAAAAGGTCAAAATGGGAACTGCAACTACACTTGTTTTACACGGACATAGTTTCCCCAATCAGAGGGGCCTGATCCACCAGGATCCCAGCCTCAGGAGTTGGCAGACCCTTTGTCAAGCTCCAAAAAGCAAAAAAGATATGCAGTTACTTCTAAGCAGTTTCCTTTGTTGGTCTTCACCTTATATGTGGCGCAATGGTTAGAGGGAAGTACTGTAGGTTACTTCTTCTGCCTCTTGGCTATCTGCAATTTGGCAGTTCAAATCTCATCAGGCTCAAGGTTGACTCAGCCTTCCATCCTTCCAAGGTGGGTAAAAGATGGGGACCCAGATTGTTGGGGTCAAGAGGCTGACTCTGTAAACTGCTTAGAGAGGGCTGGAAAACACTGTGAAGCAGTATATAAGTCTAAGGGCTATTGCTATTAGAAATCTTGCCAAACACAAGCAAACTACTTCCATTACCAAAGGTACATCCTGAGAACCTCTAGTGAGGAGGTGACATGACCTTTTTCCTTCCAACCCAACCATCTAAACTTGCAGCCCTTCCCTCTTGGGAATCCAGACTACACTCCTCCACATTGTCAGCACATACTCACCAGGGCAGGTGTGGGAGCCCAAGTGAAAAGAGCCAGATCCTGGCAGAGCACTTTGTTCCCATGTGCTCAGCTCCTGGAGCACAAATGGGACAACGCAGTATGTCCCAACTCATCACAGCCAACTTGTCACGGTCAATTTGATGCAACTAACTCGACACGCCAACTTGCCATAGCAACTCTGCAACCATTTGTGAATCAAGCCAGAGTGGGTGTCTGCTTAGTCTGAAATAAGAAAGTGGGGTCTCCAGTGCAACACAAGGCCTTTCATTGCATGATTCTGGCTCCCTTCTTGACTTATTTTACCCACTCCTCTGGTCACCTGGTTCAGACCCCTTATGAAATGGGCCTCACACACCCCGACCCCTACCTTACTGGCCCATTTCTTCTGCAGCCAGCAAGGCTGGCAAGGCTCTCCTAAAGGCCTGTGTAGCTGATAATATCTGGAGCTCTGTTATTGGCTGAAGAGGCCAGGAAAGCCTTGCCGGCTGCAGAAGAAAAAAAAATCCTGAAAGACTCTGACAGTGAAAAGGATGTCAGGGGTGACATGCACAAGTGAGGTTAGTCAGTGGATGACATCCCCTGAAAATAAGACCTGGTGCCTTTTTTTGGTGGCAAAAAAAATTACAAGACAGGGTTTTATTTTCGGGGAAACACGGTAGCTTGATAAGAGAATGGTGAATGGCTGACTTTTTACCATCCATTGTAGCTGACAGGAGAGTTGAAACCTTTGCAAAAGATTAGGCTCAGCAACACACACCCCTCTTCAAATGGCCACTGCATGGTTTTCGAAATAAGCAATCTTGCACACGGACTAGGTTGTGGTTGACAATCACAGTTATGCAGCCCATAAAGAAGCTGATTGCAGAGAAGAAATGCTGTCTGGCTGAAACTCCAGTCAGCCAGTGGCTCTTCACTTGTTTTTTAAATCATGTTATTGCTCATTGTGTGTTACTGTTATGACTCCAAGGGACATCACTTGGACCAACTGCTGGGTTGTGTTTATCCTTCACATACAGGTGGCACACTTCATAAATTTGATGTGCAAACATTATGGAAATTCAGCTCATAAACAGTTAATCACCAATGAGTCAGGGTGATGGGCACAAATAGGATCTGGTTTTAAAGAAAGGGAGGGAATGACTAGCAGTTGGAGAAACAGCCAACAATTTCTGGGAATTATTATGGTAAAGAAAGTGGAGTGATGCCACTTTCAATACCAAAACAAAAGCAGCTGTTGTTGCATTGTGGCATGATATGGATTTCCAGCACAATATTCTACCTTTTTAATAGAAGGTTGTAGAAGGTTATTTAAGATTTTATTAATTTAGAACGGGTGTAAAGCATCCATTTCCAGCCCCGTCTGGATACCCAGATGAGAAATAAGGTTGATAGTGTGATGACCCAGGACAAGACAAGAAGGCCACACTGCCAGCTGAGAGTTCAAACTCCCTTTAATGCTCTAAATTTCCCCCCAAATGCTCCCACATCTTGGCAAGTCCCCAAGCAAAGCACACACACACAAACATGGCAGCCTCTGGCTGCGCACAGTCCAGCAAAGCAAAGGAACAGGAAAATGAGTTGACAAAGCAAGGAAGAAGCAATGAGTCCATGAAGCAAGGAAGAAGCACTGAGTTCACAAAGTCAGGAAGAAGACACTTGGCCCACAAGTAGGGAAGAACTGAGCAGTCCTGCAAACTTCAAATGTCTGTACTGGCACCCCAAACTCCATGAATTCAATTTTTGTTCCCAACAAATGCCCCTCCCCACTGCATCCCTTTAAATATCAGTCCCCAGGTGTGCCTTGTGAAGAGGGGTGGGGTGCTTTCCTCCCAAGTTGTTGGGTTGGCCTGCACTGTTCCTGCCTTCTTTCCACTCTCCATGCTCGGGGATCAGGAGGAAGCAGCCCGTGCTCATTGCCTGAGCTTTGTCACTCCTCATTTCCACTGCTTGCCCTCTCTTGATCATCCTGCCCCTGTTCCTCCCTGCTAAGAAGCTGTCCTAATCCAGATGGGCCCTGGGCTGCCTCAACCTGCTCCTCCTCACATCCCTCCAAAGCCAACGAAGCTGCCCCCTCAATCTCCGTCAGCTTCAGCTCTGGCTCATCCTCCTCTGCAGATTCAGGCTCCAACGGGGGCATGACAGGTGGAAGCTGGTCCCTCAGAACTTCACCATATCTGGGACCACCCAGGAAGCCTGCCCTTTCCCTATTTCATCTTTTTCCAGTAAAAGGGAAAAGAAAGGGGTCATGGGCAGTGGAGGGAACAGCCAGAGGGGAGAGGATTCAGCTAACTGGGGTTGGGGCAAAGCCTACAATAAAATGAAACATCACAGGTGAACCACAATTTTTTTAATGTGGAGCAAGCAAAAGAGTGGAGCGTGCCTTCTTGGTAAGCCAGCATTATGTGTTGCCCTCAAGAAATTATCACTGGCCCACATTCAAGCTGGTGCAAACTTTTGACATGCAGATCAGCCCTTAGTCCAAGTTACCAGTGAAATTAACCAAAGGTATTCATTAATTTCTTTCAACATCTTACTCATGACAACAGAACTATGGACAATGAGTTAGCCCCATTTTCTGGGTGATGACAACACCATTAACCATACATTCACCAGTCTGGGTTTGCTATGTATGACATATGACATGGGTTTGCTCCATATGACAAAACAAATCTGATGTCAACTTTTATGTGGTCTGCGAATATCTGGTGGATAAAAAGACCTTGTCACCCACTTGATATGGTTTTTGTGGAGTTCTCTTTTTATCTGCAAATTTTTTATGAGCTTGATGAGCATCATCTAATGCTTTACGGGTAACCAGCCAAGTAAGCTGGATCTGTGTTATCTATTCGTCTAACGATTGAATGTTAGGTTTCTCCTGTGGAAGTTTGCGTATGGGTTCAAAGTCTTGTCCCGAGGCCACTTTAAATGGAGTAAACCCAGTACTACTGGGTTTGGCAAGCACTATTATATTGAGGTAATCCAGATAAAGCATCTGCCATGAAGCTCTTTCCCCCAGGAAGAATGTACTTCAATGAAAAATTAAAGCGTTTAAAGTACTGCGCCCAGTGAACTTGCTTGGGAGACAGCTTCTGAGGTGTTTTCAAAGCCTCCAAATTTTTATGATCCATCCACACCTCAAATGGGTGTTTTGCCCCTTCTAGGAAATGCCTCCAGGTTAACAGAGCCCAGCGAACTGCAAAAGCTTCTTTTTCCCAGATGGCCCATCTTCTTTTGGTTTCAGTTAGTTTACAGGAAGTATATGCACACAGTTGCAGAGTCCCCGTCTTGTTTGCTTGTAGTAACACCACCCCAACTGCTACGTCACTTGCACCGGCTTGGATTACAAAAGGAGCATCCATGTCCAGGTGCTTGAGTACTGGTTCAGCAGCAAACAGATGTTTTAGTTTCTCAAAAGGGCTTGACATTCCATGGACCACTCCAGTGGTTTACTAGGCTTCAGTTTCACCTCCCCTTTGGTTTTTAGGAGATTTGTGATAGGCATTGCAATCTTTGCAAAAGCAGGGATAAATTGACGGTAAAAATTAGCAAATCCCAAGAAACTTTAAAGTTGCTTCCTGGTGCGGGGTGGGACCCATTCCAAAATGGCACGAACCTTCCCTGGATCCATTTCTATGCCATCATGTGAGATGCAATAGCCTAAATAGTCAATATTTTCCTGGTGGAATTCACACTTGGACAACTTTGCATACAGCTCAGTAGCTCAAAGTTTTTCCAGAACTGACCGCGCTAGTTTCACATGTTTATCACGAATCTCTGTGTAGATAAGAATATCATCAAGATAAACCAACACCCCTTGGTATAGATGTTCATGCAACACCTGATTGATCATTTGCATGAATACTGCAGGGGGCCCCTGTTCGCCAAATGGAAGAACGTTGAATTGGAAACAGCCCATTGGGCAGTTAAAAGCAGTTTTCCATTCGTCCCCTTCCTTAATTCGAACTCAGTAGTATGCTTCTCTCAGGTCAAGTTTTGTAAAAAATTTCCCTTTGGCCAAGTAGGCCAACATATCCTTCATCAAGGGGAGGGGGTACACGTTCTCCACTGAAATAGCATTGAAGATCCTGTAGTCAACACATAAATGAAGAGAGCCATCTTTCTTTTCACGGAACAATACTGGGGCTGCTACCTGGGGTCTAGCAGGTTGGATGAAACCATGTTCCAAATTCTTATCAATAAATGACTGCAGCTCTTCTAGCCCCCATGATGTCATCGAGTACAGTTTTGGTTTTGGGAGTTTCACCCCAGGTAAAATTTCAATGCTGCAATCTGTTGAGCGAAGTTCGTCCGAGGCCTTTTCACTGAATACTCCTTAAAGTCCCAATATTCCTCTGGAATTTTCTCCTCCCCCTTCAGGCTCTCGGTGCCAGTGGAAGCCAGTTCAGTGGGATTCTTTACTTTCAGTTAAGATTGCCCCTCCTCTTCTGGGCGTTGGTCAGTAAGCATGCACAATGACCCCCTCTTCCAATCAATGTGGGGGTTCCATTTCCAGAGCCAAGGCAACCCCAGTATTAGGGGGCGCTCCATCCCAGGAGCCACAATAAAACATAAAGTCTCTCTATGCTTCCCCATCATCATTTCTATTGGTTCCATTATGAAATGTGCAGGGCTGCCCCCAGCTACTGATCCATCCAGTTGGCAAAAGGCTATGGGCATTTTTAAAGTCTTTAGCCTTAAGCCCATTTTCTTGACTACCTCTGAGCTGATTATGCACCTTATGCACCCAGAATGTGAGAAGGCCAGCATTTCCACTTTGGCTCCTGATGTGGGTACCCTTAATCTCACTGGAATGGTCATAGGGCTCTTGTTTGGACTTACCAGTGAGTGATCTTCCGATTTGGATTCACTCTCTTCAGAAGAGGTTGGAGTTCCCAGCTCCTCTCCTTTCAGAGGGGTGATCTCTACAACCTCCTCTTAAGCACCGTTTCGCAAGGCTTTGCTGGAGTTTTTTCAGGTATTCTTCCTCCTCCTGGCACCCCCTTTGGCTCTAGCTTGGCATGGCAGTCTGCAGCCTGGTGGCCTTCCTTCCCACATCGAAAACATGCAGTGGTCTTGGGTCTTGCCACCATTCCTCCCTTTTGAGGTCTTAAGGCTTCTCAAGGACTGGTGGGGAGGACCTGCTCCAACCAAGACCCCCCCAGCATCTGTTTCGGGTCAAATCAATTTCCACATACCACAGCTGCAGCTCACTGGGGTCTCTTCTGACAATACAGCTTTGATATACATCTTCATTCAACCCACCTTTAAAAGCTTCTATCAGGGCTCCCTGGGACCAGCCTCAAATATGACATGCCAGCTCTCTTAATTCCTAGGTGTAGTCGGCCACTGATCTCCGCCCCTGATTTATGGTCTTCATCCTAATTCTGGCCTTATGTTCAGCAAGTGGGTCTTCAAAGCTGGCCCACAGCACAGTCATGAACAGGTCATAATTCATCAGCTGAGGGGCATTATCACTATGCAAAGTCACCTTCCACTTTGCAGCTGTTCCCTCCAGAGCCCTTTTAACACATCTAACTTTGGCTGCTTCTGAGGAAAAATCCTCTCCATATTCCTCCATATGGCTCCAGACTTGTGCCAGGAAGAATCCTAACTCCTTGGGATCCCCCCCCCCCATATTTTACTTCCAACGAAGGCACTTTGGAGTTCTACACCTTCTGGCAATTACTCTCATCACCAGGGGGCCCTGGGCTGCTGCTGCCTGTTGCACCGACCCAGGTTGATTTATGGGGGTGGCTGCTCTGATTCTTCTGGCTGGGGCTACTTCCCCCTCCTCTCCCTCATATCTTTGATCAGTTTGAGGTTCTTCGATAGCTTCACTTAGAAGATGCATGGTTTGAGTTAGTAGAAAATTCTTTCTTTCCTTCTCTTGCCATGGCTCCTCTCTTCCATGCCGACAGGTAGTGGTCACTCCTGGAGGAGGCTTTTCCTCAGGATCCTTCCAGCCAGCTCCCAGGGACCATTTGGGTTTTACAGCTGGTTTTTCCCCAAGACTTAATTCTGCTAACAAGTTAGCTTCCCCTGCCACCTCTAACAGCAGGGAATCTTGTCCTCCAGTTGCTCCCAGGTCTTATTGGTCGCTGGCTGGATTTGACATTATGTTCAGATCCCCTCAGAAGAAAATTTATTAATTCTCTGGGTGGGCTGGTATTGTGGATATTCAGAATAATGTCAGCTGGTGCTCCATTCAAAATCCAAGAAAGAAATACTTAGAATCCACTAATCAGAGAAAAGATATCTTTTACTGGAAATCAAGTGGTAGCAACAAAAGAATTCTGAATTGGAGAAAATGGGCGCATAAATCACATATACAAAGTGATGGCAACGTTCCCACCCTCAATAGTTCAATTGGCTCATCCAATTAAAAGTTGTGTATATCATCATGTGGGTATCTCCAGGTGGTGATGAGGCCTCTGTCCATTGACCTTGACATATTTTGATAAAGAATTGCAGCTGCGCATAGCATAGGATAGAAACCTAAGCAAGAATCTACCCCCCCCCCAGATTATACAGTTCTGATTTGTAACACCTCCAGCTCACTTCCCATAACCATTTCCCCCCCCCCACACACACACATTACTTATGACAGCCAAAAGATGCAGAGCAAAGGGAGAAAATCTTGAAGGCTGACATCTGGTCACATTGCCTACTTCAAAAGCTGATACAAAAATTTATGCCACCAGATAAAGACTGAAGGCACCAATTATCACATTAAATAAGAGGAAAACCTTCTACGCACCAATTCCACCTGCACTTTCTAAAATTTTGTAAACAACAAACTAAAAGACTCAAAGTCCACCACACTCCTGAAAGGACCTAATGGTAAAGACTGCAACGATGACACCATTAAAGCCAACCTCTTTAACACATTCTTTGGCTCAGTATTTATAAACAGCAATGGATCAAGCCCAGTATTTCCTAGTCGAATAACAGACAACTACAATGATCCAATACATATCGATTTTAAAGAAGACAATGTTGAAAAAGCACTGCACAATCTAAAACCATCTCTATCTGGATGGAATATGTGCCTACTTCTTTAAAAAGCTATCCACTGCCCTAGTCGAACCTCTAAGCATAATCTTTGAAAAAATATTTCAGGACAAGAGATAAAGTGAATTAAAAGCGAAGAGAAAAGAGTTTAAGCAGCAAAATTAAGCTAATTAAAATGAAAGTCCCCCCGCCCCTTTTTATTGAAACTTAGAACTTGACAAAGCTCTTAATTTTAAACTGGACTGGACCTTTTTAAAATTTTCTGTTCTTGTTTGTATTTTCTTAACAATATTTTGAAAGTCTGTTTTGACCAAGACTCTTCTTTTTGACCTGAGATTTATTTCCTTTTTAAAAGAAAGGATTTTTTTTCTTTTGTTCCTGGCACTGGATACATGACGGGGGAATGAAAGTGAAGGAAAAAATGTAGCACTGCCATCTAGAGGCTTGGACATATTGTTTCTTTTTCTTCTGTTTGTTTATGCATCCGTGTTATACTCAAAGACTCTGTGCTCCTTTTTTCCCCCTTTTTCCTTTTCTCTTTTTTCTCTTTCTTTTTTTTACAGATAAGTACTACAAGATGAGCAGAAAGACAACAGCCTCAGCTTCCTCAATACCAATAACCTCTTCACCATCTGGAGGACAACGGTCAATACACACAGTTTTACAACAGGAGAAAAGAAGGAAGTGACATTACAGATGATTATGCAAAGAATTCAGAAGAGAAAAGAGAATGGAGAACATTGGGCAAAGAACTGAAAAGACAGATGAGAAAGTAGAACATATTCAACAGATGATGATGAAACATGAAGACAGGTTTAAAAAAATTGAAGAAGATACACAAAGAGACAAGAAAATTGGAGATATTGATACTTGATTGAGTGATGTTGAGAAGGGCAGGTGTGAACTATTAGGATGGGAAATTGATAGATCAGAATTCTATCTAAGATTTCAAAATGTAGAAGAAGGAAAAGGTGAAATCTTGCTGAAATAATGACAGAAATACTCGCAGAAGCACTAGAGATAACCAAAGAGAAGATGATGGATGGGATGGATGTGTATATACAAGATATGCAATGAGAAACAGATTACCAAGAGATTACATCAGATTTACTAAGAAGATTACTAAAAGACACAGATACTGCAGATGGCAAGAGAGAAAACACTAAAATATAAAGATAAAGAAATTGTGATGCTGAAACAGATACCAAGAAGAGTAAGAGAGATGAGAAGAGAATACTTATTTTTGACCAAAGAATTACTTAAAAGAGGAGTAAACTACAGATGGCTGATGCCAAAAGACCTCTTGTTCACTTGGCAGGAACAAAGACACAGAATTGACACAGTTGAAAAAGCTGAGCTATTCTCCTTAGAATATTTCAGAGGAAAGGAGGAAGAAGCAAGAAAGGAAGAGTCATTAATTGAATTCCAAGAGGAGTGTATACAGGGGTGGGATACGACAGGGTTAACTACCGGTTCGGGATTTATAAGCTTCCCTGCACGCTG
The DNA here is from genome assembly GCA_033807585.1 of Hydrophis major. Taxonomy (NCBI): domain Eukaryota; kingdom Metazoa; phylum Chordata; class Lepidosauria; order Squamata; family Elapidae; genus Hydrophis; species Hydrophis major. The sequence continues at coordinate 15,200,590 of CM066339.1, forward strand.
GGAGCTGCATGCCTGTAAATCATCACCAGCACCTGTCGTGTAGAGAAGCAGCCTTTGAAACAGCCCTCTTTTCCTGCTTTTTAAACTGCAGCTGTGCCTCATTCGGCAGCTGAAGTTGAAAAATCAGGAAATAAAGATCAGGTAAGAGCCTGGGTGGGCAGGTGGACAAAAACATCAGCAGACATAGAACCGGTTCTATGTCTGCTGCTCTTCAGAGCTATCAGTTCTACAGAGGTGGACAGAACCAGTAGAACCCCACCCCTGAGTGTATAGCAGTAACTGAAAAAGAAAAAGAAGAAGGTGCAGTAGGCGGTGTACCCAGAGAGTAACAAGAATTAAGAGCTACTAGAGCAGTGGTTGCCAACTGGTGGGCTGTGAGAAAATTTTGGTGGGCTGCAGAGAAATCTCACCCCCAGAACATCCCCCCAAAGCAATTAATCCAGGCTGCACAGAAACACAAGGCTGCACTGCCCACATGGCCCGTGAGAACCCTCCATGCCCACTCACTCCTTTCCCGGTAAACTTGCCTGCTAAATTTCTGTTTTTCCTTTTTCTGACGATCATCTGTTCTGTTGTGCCAGGAGATTTAGATTAGCAAGGAAGCAGGAAACGGTTGGATTTCTTGCTTTCTAGTTAGTCTTTAGATCTTCGGCTCTGCTTTTAAGTACAGCCAAACCTCCCTTAGGACTGAAGTTTTGCTTGCAAGCAAATTCAGTGCAGATTCACGGCAAGCAAATTTGAGAGACTGAGCTAGCCGATGGCAGATAGATAGAGCACTGAATGATTCTGTGAGCAACTCAGTCTGCCTGCCTGTTTTGCCTGATTTTGGGTAAAAGTTGTTCTTTTTTATCAAAAATTCAATATTTATATAAATATTTATAATATTTACATACAAGCCATGCCCAGCCAGTCACATGACCACCAAACCACACCTACAAATTAGGCCACACCCACAGAACCAGTTAGTGGTCCCTGGGATATAAAATTATGAGTTTAGTGGTCCCTGAGGTTCAAAATGTTGGCAACCCCTGGACTAGAAGACCTGCAAGGTCCCTTCCAGCTCTATTCGGATTGATTGATTTCCCCCTAGCTTTACTGCTGAACTGAAGTGTGGGCCCCAGGTCCCTTCTGTATGCCCTGAATAAGGAAGCAGCAAGAGAGCATGGCTGCCTTCAACCACCATCACACCACACATTGGTTCCTGACGGAAAGGGATTCAAAAATTTTAACAACCAGTTCTGTGGGCATGGCTTGGGTGATAGGTGTGGCTTTGTGGTCATGTGACTGGGTTTACATGGCTTTGTGGTCAAGTTATTGGCTGGGCGTGGCCAACTCAACATCACTCACTTCGAGGCATGCATCTCCTCATCTGGCCTCTCGTGACTGTGGGGATGCTACAACAGTCGTAATTGTGAAAAATGGTCATAAGTCACTTTTTTCAGTGCCACTGTAACTTTGAATGGTCACTCCACACAAGCAAAGTACCAGCAAAGGAGGGGAAAAAAACTCCAGAGATGTCCCTGAGACAGGAAGTCTAGTCCTGCCAAGAATGTAATAAGAGTCAATGCAGAGGCAATTTCTATAAGCAACACCAGAATGTTTCCTTCCTTTGTTACAAGATTAGGCCAGTAATTCCTTCTAACAACCGATTCTCCGAACTGCTTAGAATGTTAACAACTGGTTCTAGCAAATAGGTGCGAACTGGTAGAATCCCACCCCTGGCTCCTGATTTGTCCTGAACGCTGGCAATTCAGTTGTCTCTTCTGGCTGTTTGCTAGCAGACTCAATCTCCTCTCTTCTATCCCCTGGATGTCTCAAGGGAGGTTTCTGCAGACTTTTCTCCAAGCAGGTTTGTTTTTAATCAAAAAGAAAAAAAAAGAAGGAGAAGCAGAAGAGGCTCATTTTTACATGTTTGCTTCTCTGGCTTTCCAGCATTAATAGATGTGTAAGTAGACATTTATATGGGGTGGCATGACAGATTGGAAATAAAATGGATAGAAACATGTGAGCAGATGGTTGCTGATCTCTTTGTCATGAGCTTGCCACACCATGCAAGTCAGATGAAACATTTAAGGGTTAGCCTTCAGTACCTCTGGGGGTCTGGGACCCCCAACCTTCCCAAAGGGGCTGCTTTCTGCTGGAAACGCTGTGATTACACCATATGGTTATAGATCTTCCAGCAATAATCTCATCTTGGCAACTCTCCATCATGCCAGCAATAACCAAGCATATCTTTCAAGTCAAGATTTTATTTTCTTTAGTACCTGTGTTCATGATAGAAAGCTGAGTTATATTTCTCCCCACCCCCAGTTCTGATGAAAATCCAAATTTATAGCTGCAGAAAAAATGTCCTCCAATGGAAACACATTCAAGAATATCAGCACAGAGCCAAGTTAAAAACGCCAGGATGGGGCTGCACAACACCAGAGAGATTTGTAGCTATCTGGAGTTCTAAGTGAAGGACAACATGCAACCTAATGGTGGTGAGGGAGGGAACATAGCCCAGCAGCAGAACTCTTCATGTGGATCTGGGTGAAAAAGTTTGAGCCCTGGAGGAAACGTGGTTCCCAACGACCATGTGGGAAGGGGAAATTGAAGCAGAGGCTTTGCACATGCCTGGAAATCAGACCTCTAAAAAAGTAATTAGCAGGGGGCCTATTAAGGGTGCGATAGCCTAGCAGGGCTTAGAGAAATGTTTAGATTGAACAAGAATGATAGAGATGAAGAGAGTGGTGAGATTCAATTTTTTTTTACTACCAGTTCTGTGGACGTGGCTTGGTGGGCGTGGCAGGGGAAGGATACTGCAAAATCTCCCTTCCCTTCCCTCGCCCACCCCACTAACCTGCTTTCCAGCTCCGTTCTCCTGTGCGGGACTCAATGGGAGGCAGAGAATAGATGTGGGGGCAGTCAGAGGTGGAATTTACCAGTTCTCCAAACTACTCAAAGCTTCCGCTACTGGTTCTCCAAAACTGGTCAGAACCAGCTGAATCCCACCTCTGCTTCCTTCCCTTTGTTCCTCTCTTCCTTCCCCTTTTGTTCCTCTCTTCCTTCTACTGGTGGGATTCAATTTTTTTTTACTACCGGTCCCACTAACCTGCTTTCCAACTCTGTTCGCCAAAGAAGACCAAGCCAATCAGCTGGGACTTGGGAGGCAGAGAATAGGTAGGGGACTTGGGAGGCAGAGAATAGGTAGGGGTGGGGCCAGTCAGAGGTGGCGTTTGCCAGTTCTCCTAACTACTCAAATTTGCTGGTTCTCCTAACTACCGGCTGTTCAGAACTAGTCAGAATCTGCTGAACACCACCTCTGCATCCTTCCCTTTGTTCCTCTCTTTCTTCCCCTTTCATTCCTCCCTTCCTTCCCCCTTCCTTCTCTCATCCTTCTCCTTTCGTTTCGGTCTTCCCTCCAGTGGTGGGATTCCAATTTTTTTACTACCGGTCCTATGTGCGTGGCTTGGTGAGCATAGTGTGGCTTGGCGTGGTGGGCAGGGCTTGGTGGGCATGGCAGGGGAAGGATACTGCAAAATCCCCATTCCCTCCCCACCCCGCTAACCTACTTTCCAGCTCCACTCTCCTGTGCAGGGCAACCAAAGGAGACCCAGCCAATCAGCTGGGACTCAATGGGAGGCAGAGAAGAGATGGGGGCGGGGCCAGTCAGAGGCAGGATTGGCCGGTTCTCCAGACTACTCCAGAACTGATCAGAACCAGCTGAATACCACCTCTGGATGAAGATAGAGAGAAAGATTAGGAGTTAGAAAGATTAGAAGCTTACAGATGTTAGGCATTTTTCTTTTATGTAAGTTTAAATAATATAATGAGGACTACATAAATGTGATAAAGATTATGAACAAGGTTAGTGGGAATTGGATCAATATGAATGTTACCTAGTCAAATTTGTTCATATATAATAGAGAAATGTTTCGATTGAACAAGATAGAGATGAAGATAGAGAGAAAGATGAGGAGTTACACATTTTTTTGGTCTATGTATGTTTGAACAGTATAATGAGGATTATTTAAATTTGATAAATTTAGTTTACTGAAGTAAACTATGGTCATTGCACCTCATACAACGAAATCAAACACCATCTTCAGTGCACATCATGACCATGACCATGAAAATAAACACAGGCATCCTTCACCCTCCACACATTGAACCAGAAACTCTTGACACCACACCAACACTGCACTATACAGCAGAATTCAAAAGAGCTACTGCCCTGGGATAGAAGCTGTTTTTCAGCCTATTTGTCCTTGTTTTTATTATTCTATACCGTCTGCCAGATGATAATAGTTCAAAAAAGGGGTTCCCAGGATGAGATGGATCTTTGAGAATGTTTTGAACTTTCTTAAGTTAGCGGGAGCTATAAAGCTGTTCCAAAGAGGGGAGAGGGCAACCAATGATGTTCTGGGCAATGACATTAACCCTCTGGAGTGCTTTCCTATCTGCCACTGTGCAATTGGCAAACCATACAAAGGTGCAGTATGTTAAAATGCTCTCTATGGTGCAAGAGAAAATACTAAAGTACAAAGATAAAGAAATAGTGGTACTGAAACAGGTACCGAGAAGACCAAAGAGTTACTTAAGAGAGGAATAAATTGGCTGATACCAGAAGGTCTCATGTTTACCTGGCAGGAACAAAGACACAGAACTGATACAGTTGAAAAAGCTGAGTTATTCTATCTGGAATACTTCAGAGGAAGGGAGGAAGATACAAGAAAAGAAGAGTCGTTAATTGAATTTCAAGAGGAATGTATAGTAGTAATTGAAAAAGAAGAAGGAGCCGTAGGTGGTGTACCCAGAGAGCAACACACAAGACATTGAAAACACACAAGACATTGAAATAGAAACAAGTTCCTGGGCAGATCATAATCCAATAACACTTGTATGGAAAGGACAAAAAAGAAGATCTAGATGGACTTTAAATAATATGATGTTAAAAGAAAAAGATTTTAAACAGAAAATTGAGAGAAAACTGACTTTTTTCTTTAAAGAAAACACAAAAGAGGATACATCATTACAGAACCTCTGGGACATGATGAAGGCTTATACAAAAGGCTTGATAATGGACTATACAAGGAAAAGAAACATAAAATACAGAGAAAAACCTTTAAAATATTGGAAGATGACTACAAGAGGCTGGAAAAAGAACTACAGAAATTTCCACAAAAAAGGACATTAAAATTAAAATGGACATAACTAAATATAAAATGGGGCTAATGGAAAAAGAGGAAATAGCACAAAAAATAAAAGAATGCTGAGCAGAACTATTTTGAAGATGCAAATAAACCAGGCAGATGGCTAGCATATGAACTGAGAAAGGAAAGTGATTCGAGAAGGATAAATCAATTGATAAATAAACAAGGACATGTATGTGATGGAAATGTAGAGAAGAAAAAAATTATTTAAGATCATTATGGAAAATTGTACCATTAAGAGAATGTTCAGGAAGAAAGAATTCAACAATACCTACAGGAAGCAAATTTGTCCCAGATACCCAAAGATATTGAAATAATGTTAGAAAGTAACATAACAATGATGGAATTAACAGAAGCTTTAAAAAAGCAAAACATTGGGAAAGCACCAGGTCCAGACGGTTTGCCAGTGGAATTTTATAAGACATTTCAGGAAACATTGAATCTTCACTTATTAGAAGTTATGAATGAAGTTATGACAAGGAAGAGAATACCCAAAGCATGGTCAGAAGCATATATTACACTTGTACTGAAGAAGGATACAGACCCACAGCAAGTTAAAAATTACAGACCTATATCACTATTAAACTCAGATTATAAAATTTTTGCTTCAATTCTGGCAGAAAGACTGAAAAGATACTTAAACAATTTTTTTCATTCTGATCAAAAAGGATTTCTGCCAAAGAGACAAATTAAAGACAATATGAGAATAATTTTAGATACACTGGAATACTATGAGGCACATCCCGAAAAACAAATGGCTTTGGTGTTTTTAGATGCACAAAAAGCTTTTGATAATGTGAATTGGCGTTTTATGCTGTTACAATTGGACCAAATGGGCTTTGGTAAAAAATTTACTCAAGCCATAGAAACAATATATTGTAAACAAACTGCAAAGGCTATGATAAATGTGGAGTTAACAGACTTTATAGATATAAGAAAAGGGACTAGACAAGGCTGTCCACGGTCGCCTCTGTTGTTTGTATTAACACTGGAAATGCTGAATAGGAACATCAGAGAAGAAAAAGAAATAAAAGGAATGAAAATTAAAAAAGAAGAGTATAAATTGCAAGCTTTTGCAGATGAACTGGTATTCATATTAGAGGATCCATTGGAGTCAGCACCGAAACTGATAGAAAAGATAGAAGAGTATGTGAAAGTAGCAGATTTGAAAATAAATAAAGATAAAACAAAGATTTTAACAAAGAACATGTTAGCAAGATGAAAGAAAGAATTGGAGGAATTTTTGGGGATCCAGGTCACAAATAAGGTTAAGTACTTAGGGATACACATAACACCAAGACATAGCACACTTAAGGAGGACAATTATCTTAAACTCAAACAGATTGCGACAGACTTGATAAAATGGGAAAATTTACAATTATCATTGATTGGGAGAATATCTACAATTAAGATGACTGTATTGCCTAGAATCTTATATTTATTCCAGACAATTCCAATCAGACTAGGAAAAGAATTTTTTGAAGATTTAAACAAAATAGTGCTAAAATACATTTGGCAGGGGAAGAAAGCGACAATAAAACTTAAATTGTTACAAGATGCAAGAATAAGAGAAGGATTTGCTTTGCCCAATTGGGAATTATATTACCAGGCGACGAGTTTGATGTGGGTAAAAGAGTGGATATCACTAAGGAATACTAGACTTTTGAATTTAGAAGGACATGACTTGCTGTTAGGGTGGCATGCCTTCCTCTGGTATAAGGAAACTAAAACGCAGGGGTATTTTAGAAGACATTATATTCGAGAAGCATTGTTTCTAAACTGGGAGAAGATAAAAAAGCAATATCATTTAAAAATTCCACTATGGTTATCTACTATTGAAGCTTTTTCCTATCCAATAACATATAAAAAGGAACAAACAGTTAGATATGGTGAGATATTGAATGAAAAGGGTGAACTCAAATCTATGCAAGCATTGGAAGAACAAAATGAATTGGTTTTCATATTTGCAAATACAATCTAGATTTGATAAAGATGTTAAAACAGAAGGTATCTATGATAAGTTGACCAATTTAGGTAAAATTTTGACAGGTACTGATGAAAAAGTAATTAAAAAACTTTATGGACATTTGCTGGAGTTTAAATTAGAGGAAGAAAAAGTAAAAGAAACAATGATTGCATGGGGAAAAATTTGGGATATGGGATTGACTTAGATAAATGGTAAAAATTTTGGTCTCAAAATTATGAAAGGACAATGTCAACTGCATATAAAGAAAATTTGTATAAGATGTTTTACAGGTGGCACTTACCCCCCACGAGAATTGCGAGGATGTTCAAGAATAAATCGGATAAATGTTGGAAATGTCATCAGATAACTGGTTCATATTAGCATATGTGGTGGACATGCTCAGATGCAAAAAGATATTGGACTATAATCCACACATGGTTGGAAAAAATGATAAAACAACAGATAGACTTTAAATCTGAGATATTCTTATTGGGAATTATACCAGAAATATACAGTAAAGAATTGAAATATTTGATTGTAAATACTTTAACAACAGCTAGAATTGTATTTGCTAAGAATTGGTAAAATGAAAAAATACCTATGCAGGAGGAAATTATTAAGAAAATCATGAGTAAATTGACATTTGAGTAAATGAGTAAATTGACATTTGAAATTAGAGAATAAGAAGATAAACAATTTTATATGATATGGGATTTATTTTATCAATGGTTAGATAAAAAGTCATCGTAAAGAAATTGATTAACATGCTTTACAATAAAAGTTAATAGATTGATATAGAATACAATATAAAATATATAACCATTGGATGAATGTATAAAATTAAACCATAATGAAATTCAGAATACCTCGTATAGAATGATGGAAAAATAGTTTAGTCAAATGAAAGATTAATAATTGATATTACATAAACATGAGTTAGATTGATAAGGTGAGAATTTATACAACTTGTGAGTAATGGTAAAAAAAAGGATAGCACAAAAGATTGTAACCAACTGACATACTGTACGTATATAATTGAAATATGGTTTTATGTTTTTATGTTTGTTGTAAAAAATAAAAACTTTTAAAAAATGCTCTCTATGGTGCAGTGGTAGAAGGTCACCAGCAGTTTCTCATTCAGTTGTTGTTTTCTGAGAAGCCTCAGGAAGTATACTCTCTGCTGGGCCCTTTTGACCAGGGCTGCAATGTGAGCACCCCAGGTCAGGTCCTCTTTTAGGGTAACACCCAGAAACTTAAAACTGGCCACTTGCTCCACTCGGTCTCCATTGATAAGCAAGGGCTGGATATCTGATCTGTTCCCTCTATAATCCACTATAAGCTCCTTGGTCTTATTGGTGTTGAGGACCAAGTTGTTGTCTCCACACCACAAAAGCAACCGGTCGACCTCATCTTGGTAAGCAGACTCATCCCCCGTGTTATGGATTAAACCATCGCAGCGGTACAACCCTAAACAGCTTCGTCTTACAGCAGGCTTGTAATCCTGCAATTCTCATTGGCCCAGAATAGCAAGTCGTGATTGGTCAGGTTTGGCCAGTCTGATTGGCTGTTAATGGGAACCCCTGATTGGACACTTGTGAAAGCGATAGACTCAGTTCATTGGTTGTTTAACGACAGCAAGCTCTATAAAAGAGCTGCTGCTGCCCAGGTCTTTTGCTCCGTTCTTTCTTGTTAAATAAAGAGTTAAATGAAGTTAAATGAAGAGTTAAATGTTAAATAAAGTCACCGTCCAATGTCTCATCTCCGTTCTTTGCGCCCATGCCCAGGACTTAACACTGGCGACGAGAATGGGATGCGGAGATGATAGAGCTGACTAGAACATATTGGACAAGGACAGAGCACGTGGCGAAAGAGTGCACGCAACAGACGGCAAGATGACTAGCAGCGCCATACCACCCGCTCCATTCGACCCAGCAACCGAAGACTGGGACTCGTATATAGACCGCTTCCAGATGTTCCTGGAGACCAACAATTTAAAAGATGCTACATCTGGCAAGAAACGAGCGGTGTTCCTGACTCATTGTGGCCCCGCCATTTTCAAAATGGCTAAAGCATTAGCAAAACCAGTGGAAGTGAAGACCATGGATTGGGACACCCTCGCTCCAATCCTCAGGGCCTATTACGCACCCACAGTACCTACACTGATACGAAGACACAAATTTTACCAGAGGGACCAATGGAAGGAGGAGAGCGTTGGTAATTTCGTAGCTGACCTCCGGAACTTAGGAGGCCTTTGTGGTTTTGCAAACTTAGAGGAAGCCCTAAGAGACCGAATAGTTCTAGGATTAAATGCACCGCACGTGCAGAGTAAGCTGATGGCGAAAGGCGACATCGCCAATGCTACCGCCGCAGAAGCAACCAGGAAGTCAGCCGCTTGAATGCACCAAGCGAACGCACTGCTTTGCCAACTCGCTGACGAGGTCCCACTCGCCACTGAGAAGCACGCTACCACTACCCACCACAAAGACCTCGAGTCATCCTCAGACAGTGATGAAGAGGAGATCAACCGGCTCTGCTCGGAACGAGAGCAAAGGAACCAGCAACGTCCGCGCCAATATGCAGGTTGCGGGGCAAGCCACCCGCGATCGGACTGCAAATTCCTCGACGCAATCTGCCATAACCGCGGAAAAAAAGGCCACATTGCGAAGGTCTGCAGAAGCAGACGAGAGTCCAGTCCCAACTGAAAGGAGAATAACCTCCTTCGGGAGATAGGCAAACCTCCTGAGAACCGGGACCGTCTGAACCAACAATGGAACAACCACTACTACTACAGAAACCAAGCACCTGCTTTTTCAATGAGATGAGAAGAGGCCCACCAAACCATTATCATCGGCCACGCTTCATTGTTCGATGCAAGGAAGATACACGTGAAGGTTACTATTGAGAATCGACCATGTGTGATGGGATCATCCCTGTCGATGGTATCCTGGAAAACCCTCAAACAACTGATCCCTGCCATTTCCCACCAGGACCTCAGTACGCAGCGAATTGTCCTGAAAGATTATCAGGGAAACAGAATCCCAGTTGTCGGTTCCAGCAATGTCCAAGTATCATTCAAGGACCGCACAGCAACGCTTCCCCTGACTGTCATCAGTTGTGACTGACCCAGCTTGTTAGGGTTACAGTGGTTCGCCCCACTCAGAATTGAACTAGCCGGCATACACCATACCAGAAATGACGACTGGGAAGAGACTATCATCCAGGAATTCCAGGACGTGTTCACAGGAACATTAGGCAAGTACAAGGGTACCCCTATATCGTTTAATCTCAGCCCCGATATAGCTCCCATTTGGCTTAAGCCCTGTCGAGTACCTTTTGCCTTAAAACCTAAAATCGATGAGCAGCTAGATAAACTGATAGCCCAGGGCATATTGGAACCGATTGACCACGTCCGTTGGGAAACCCCGATAGTAACGCCCATGAAGCCAGATGGTTTGTTAAGAATTTGCGGGGAATATCGGGCCACCCTAAATCATGCTCTTCAACAGAGCACTTATCCAGTACCATTGGTTCAACACCTTCTTCATTCCCTGAGTGGTGAAAAAATATTTGCGAAATTGGACTTAGCTCAGGCATACCAGCAACTCCCTGTGGACGCAGCAACTGCAGAAGCCCAGACAATAGTTACACATAGAGGCGCTTTTAAGTGATAGACTCCAATTCGGAGTAAGCGTGGCGCTGGGCATTTTCCAAAGTTTAATGGAGAGACTATTACAAGGCATAAAAGGTGTCGTGCCTTATTTTGACGATGTCCTAATAGCTGTCCCCACTAAAGAATTATTAGTACAACGATTCAGAAAAGTCCTGCAGAAATTCAAAGACGCGGGTCTTAAGGTAAAATGAGACAAGTGTCAACTTTGTACGGAGAGAGTGGAGTTCCTGGGATACCTTCTCGACAGATAGGGAATCCACCCCACCAAAAAAAACCTAACCGCAATCAAAAAAGCCCCGAGACCAAGGAATAAGACAGACCTTCAAGCCTTCCTGGGACTCATTAACTTTTATAACATCTTCTTGCCCCAGAAGGCAACCGTAGCCGAACCCCTACATAGACTTCTCGATAAAAAGGCTCCTTGGGTTTGGGGACGACGTGAAGAGAAAGCGTTCAAAGAGATAAAAGACCTTTTAATCTCCAATGCCATATTAATGCAATACAACGAGACTCTCCCTTTGATGGTTACCTGTGATGCCTCACCATTTGGAGTAGGAGCCATCTTAAGTCATGTCCTCCCAAATGGAAAAGAGGCACCCATTGTGTTATTTTTGAGAACTTTGTCTAAAACCAAAAGGAACTATAGTCAACTTGATAAAGAGGCCCTCGCTATTGTATCCTGCTTCCATGAATATGTATATGGGAGACCCTTTACCATAATTACAGACCACAAGCCACTACTTGGGATTTTGGCAGGAAACAAACAAACTCCCCATATATTATCACCAAGAATGACACATTGGTCAGAATTTTTAGCCGCCTACGATTTCCGATTGCAACATTGCCCGGGGAAAACCATTCCCCGTGCTGATGCTTTGAGCCGCTCGCCACTACCAGACTTTATAGAGGACCCTGCTCCAACCGTAACCGTACTACAAATCGAAACCCTCAAATCGCCGTCATTAACCGCTCGAGACATAGCCTTAGAGACAAAAAAGAACCCTGTTTTGGCACAAGTCCTCAGCTGGGTAGAACGTGGTTGGCCAGTCAGTGCAACCGATGACACATTCAAGCCATTTAAGAATCGTCAAACAGAACTGTTATCCCAGAAAGGTTGCATAGTATGGGGAGACAGAGTCATAGTCCCAGAGAAATTGCAATATAGGGTATTGAAAATGCTGCATGAGGGACATCCAGGCATTGTGCGGATGAAGGCACTGGCCAGGAGTTATGCATGGTGGCCTGGTTTAGATAGACAAATAAAAACTTGGGTAGCAAAATGCAGTAAATGCCAGGAGACTTGCTCCGCTCCTCCAAAGACTCCCCCAACTCAGTGGGAAACGCCTCGAGGTCCTTGGTCCCGTATCCACATCGATTTTGCAGGACCCACGAGAGGACACACTTTCCTCTTAACGGTGGATGCCTATTCAAACTGGCTTGAAGTCCAAAAAATGGAAAGCACCACCACAGACGCAGTCACTAAAAAAACTGAATAAACTATTCGCTACCCATGGACTTCCTGATGTCCTCGTCTCAGATAATGGCCCCCAATTCACTGCCCTGCCATTCGAACAATACTTGGCAGATTGGGGCATCCGCCATGCTTTAACATCGCCAGCTCACCCTGCAGCCAATGGTAGGGCTGAATGAATGGTTCAATTTGTAAAACAGATCCTGAACAAAATGGACCACGGTGACATTGACGACAAAATAAACCGAATGCTTTTTATCCAACACATAACCCCAAACAGCACCATGAACAAAACCTCAGCAGAACTCCTGATGGGCTGGAAACTTCACTCGCATCTTGATCGCCTCCACCCAGAACAACCCCCGGGATCCAGCAGCAAGTGTCGGGCATTCCAGAAAGGGGACCCTGTGTTTGCAAAAAACTTCTCGGGCGACCCATTGTGGGTCCCCGTGACAATAACACAACTTACAGGACCCTGATTCTATTGCCTACAAACGGCAGATGGTAAGATGTGGAAACACCACATAGACCAACTCCGTTCCAGATTAGCGCCGGAACCTCCAGCTGGAGGGGGGAAGGAACATGGAGGAGGATGAAGAAGAAATCGAAACCCAACAGCCCAGGGGATACTCACCATCCAAGGGAGAACCGAACCAGGGAGCGGCCTCACCATGTGACAGCACCACGACGGAGGCGGATCCAGGGAACCCGGAAGACAGCGCTGACAAGGGCAACCTGGAACCACAGTCTTCGCTATCCAGCCCAGAAGACAGCCCACTGGAGCCAGAGCCAGAACCAGAACAGAACCCGGTGGAACAGCGCAGGTCAAGCAGACAGGTGAAGCGGCCTGCCTATTTGCGAGAATACATCACCTCATCCCTCAGACGGAACCAAGGGGGGAGGGGTGTTATGGATTAAACCATCGCAGCGGTACAACCCAGCTTCGTCTTACAGCAGGCTTGTAATCCTGCAATTCTCATTGGCCCGGAATAGCAAGTCGTGATTGGTCAGGTTTGGCCAGTCTGATTGGCTGTTAATGGGAACCCCTGATTGGACACTTGTGAAAGCGATAGACTCAGTTCATTGGTCGTTTAACGGCAGCGAGCTCTATAAAAGAGCTGCTGCTGCCCAGGTCTTTTGCTCCGTTCTTTCTTGTTAAATAAAGAGTTAAATGAAGTTAAATGAAGAGTTAAATGTTAAATAAAGTCACCGTCCAATGTCTCATCTCCGTTCTTTGCGCCCATGCCCAGGACTTAACACTGGTGACGAGAATGGGATGCGGAGATGATAGAGCTGACTAGAACATATTGGACAAGGACAGATTCCCGTTAAAAAAAGATTAAAGGCGAGGCGAGTTCCTTTTTTTTTTTTTTAAACAAATTTTATTGATTTTACAGAACACAAACAAAACTAAAAGATCTTTTCTGAAGGTTGTCTGATCCCGGGTTGAAACTCTTCGCACAGGCACAAATTCAAACATCATATTCACTTTATATATCCTTCCATATCTTATTATCATTTTCTTTTTTATATTATATATATAAACCATTTTTATCAATTTTATATAAACAATGCACAAGGCATAACAGCTTATAAGTTCTTTTCTAAGAAAAAATAAAAGAAGAAAACCAATAGAACATAACAATCCCAAATTATAGTATCAATACTTTGTCCATTTAACTTCATATCTTATCCCAACTTCTCCTTTTCATCCAAATTATTTCTTATTAATTAAATTTTTTTTTGCCTTTTTTCAATATACAACATCCAAAAAAAAAAAAGCATAACAAAACCTTTATATATCCTTTCATATCTTATTACCATTTTCAATAATATTCTTTGTCTGTTCTATTTTAACAACAGACAAAAAACATGTAAGACATAAAACATGACATAAAAAAAATAAAAAATAAAAAAATTATAACATTCTTCATAAATTTACAGTGTATCGGTTGGTTTACCACTCCCTTTTGTGCATCCATTTCATAGTCATCAGAATAATTATATTACATAATAACTCACATTATCAATCATCAATAAAATATCCCAATATCATTATTGAACAATCATTTGACTGTAATTTTACTAATTCATACTTAAGCGGGATAACTATAATTAAGTTAAATTATTTTATGACAAATCATGAAATCATACCAAATCTATCTTAATAAAATATTCTTAAAAATTATCAAAACCAAAAAAAATTATATATTCATTATTTCCTAAATTTCTACATATTCTATTATCATATTGTATTATCTAACCATTGATAATAAAGATCCCAAACTTCATAAAATTGTTTATCTTCTTGTTCTCTAATTTCAAATGTCAATCTACTCATTTCAGCACATTCCAATATTTTCTCAATAATTTCTTCCTCTAATGGTATTTTCTCACTCTTCCAATGTTTAGCAAATACAATCCTAGCTGCTGTTAATACATTTACAATCAGATACTTTAAATTTTTGTTATATATATCAGGTACGATTCCCAATAAAAAAATCTCTGGTTTCAAATCTATGTGTTTCTTTATCATTTTTTTTTCCAGCCATATGCGAATTCTAGTCCAATATTTCCTGGCCTCCTCACAAGTCCACCACATATGGTAATATGAGCCAGGTATCTGATGACATTTCCAGCACTTTTCAGATTTATTCTTGAACATTCTTGCTATTCTTGTCAGGGGGAAAATGCCACCTGTAAAACATCTTATACACATTTTTTTTATATGCTGTTGACATTGTCATTTTATAATTTTGTGACCACAATTTTTACCATTTCTCTAAATCAATCCCATATCCAAAATTCTTCCCCCAAGCAATCATTGTTTCTTTAACTTGTTCTTCCTCTAATTTAATTTCCAACAAATAACTATATAGTTTTTTAATCACTTTTTCATCAGTACCTGTCAAAATCCTATCTAAATCAGTCAATTTATCATAAAATCCTTCTATTTTAGAATCTTTAAGATACCTTGCATGTATTTGCGCATATGAAAACCAATTCATCTTTATACCTTGTTCTTCTAAGTTTTGCATCATTTTAAGTTCACCCTTTTCATCCAATATTTCCCCATATCTAACTGTTTGTTCCTTCTTATAAGTTATAGGATACGAAAAAGCTTCAATAGTTGATAACCAAACTGGAATTTTCAAATAACATTGTTTCTTAATTTTCTCCCAATTCAACCATAACGATTCCCGTATATAATGCCTTCTAAAATAACCCTGTGATTTAGTTTCCTTATACCATAAAAAAGCATGCCAACCCAATAATAAATCATGACCTTCTAATGCCAACAACCTAGTCTTTCTTAACCTTATCCATTCTTTAACCCACATTAAGTTTGCAGCTTGATAATACAACTCCCAATTAGGAAGGCCAAATCCTCCTCTAATTCTAGCATCCTGTAAAAGTTTTAATTTTATTCTCGCTTTCTTGCCTTGCCATATATACTTCAACAAAATTTTATTTAATTCTTCAAAGTAATCCTTACTTAACCTAATTGGTATTGTTTGGAACAAATATAAAATTCTGGGTAAAATATTCATCTTAATTGTTGAAATTCTACCTATCAATGACAATTATAAGTTTTCCCATTTTTTCAGGTCGGATGCTATCTGCTGTTTAAGTTTAATAGTTATTCTCTTTCAGTGTAGTACATCTTGACGTCAAATATATCCCCAAATATTTAACTTTGTTCGTAACTTGAATTTTCAATAAATCTGCCAGCTCTTCTCTTTGTCTTAATAACATGTTCTTTGTCAGAATCTTTGTTTTGTCTTTATTTATTTTTAAACCAGACATCTCACCATACGTCTCTATCTTTTCCAATAGTTTTAAAGCTGTCTCTAAAGGGTCTTCCAAAATAAAGACCAAGTCATCCGCAAAGGCTTGCAATTTGAATTCCTCCTTTTTGACTTTCATTCCTTTTATGTTTATATCCTCTCTAATATTTCTATTTAAGACTTCCAAGGTCAATACAAATAACAAAGGAGATAATGGGCATCCTTGTCTTGTACCTTTTTAAATATTGAAAGAGTCTGTGAATTCTCCATCTATCATTACTTTTGCCGTTTGCTTATAATATACGGCTTCTATTGCTTGGATAAATTTTCTAGCAAAGCCCATCTGTTCCAATAGTAATAACATAAATCTCCAGTTCACATTATCTAATGCCTTTTGGGCATCTAAAAATATCAAAGCCATTTGTTTTTCTGGGTGCGCCTCATAATATTCCAATGTGTCCAGGATTACCCTCATATTGTCTTTAATCTGCCTCTTTGGTAAAAATCTGCCTCTTTGGTAAAAATCTGATCAGAGTGAATAAAGTTATTTAGATATTTTTTAAGCCTTTCTGTCAAGATTGAAGCAAAGATTTTATAGTCTGCATTCAATAAGGAAATAGGTCTAAAGTTCTAAATTTGTAATGGATCGGCCCCTTCTTTTGGGATAAGTGTAATATAAGCTTCTGACCATGTTTTAGGTATTTTCTTATTTATCATGACTTCATTCATGACTTCTAACAGTGGGATGCTCAATGATTCTTGTAATGTTTTATAAAATTCTGCCGGGAAACCATCTGGTCCTGGTGCTTTTCCATTGTTCTGTCTGTTGAGTGCTTCAGTTAATTCCATCATTGTTTTTGCACTTTCTAACATTTTCCGAGTTTCATCAGGTATCTTAGGTAGGTTAGCATTTTGTAAATACTGATTAATTTTTCCTTCATCAAGATCCTCCTGTTTATATAATTGTCCATAAAAATTTCGAATGATTGCCTTTTCTCCTTATTACCATAACAAATTTGACCATGATCATCTATTAACTGTGATATTTTCCTTGACTTTCTCTTTTCTCAACTTATATGCTAACCATCTACCTGGCCTATTTGCATCTTCGAAATAATTCTGTTTAGCACTTCTAATTTTTCGTGCCAGTTCTTCTTTCTCTGCTTGATCCATTTTATGTTTAATTATGTCCATTTTAAGTTTGATATCTTTTTTCTGTGGCATCTTCTGTAATTCTTTTTCCAGTTTTTTATGGTCATCTTCTAGAGCTTTAATCATTTGCCTCTTCCTAATGTTCTTTTTCCTTGTATAGTCAATTATTAATCCTCTTGCATATGCCTTCATTGTATCCCAAACATTCTGTATTGAAGTATCTTCTTTTTTATTTTCATTGAAGAAGAAGGCCAATTCTTTTTCCATCCATTGTGTAAAATCTTTTTCCTTTAGAATAGTATTGTTTAATGTCCATCTAGATCTTCTTTTTTGTCCTTTCCATTTAATTGTCATTGGATTATGATCTGCCCATGTACTTGTTTCAATATTTATTTCTTGAATATTAGATAATAATTCTGTTGATGTCCAAATCATATCTATTCTGGACCACGATAAATGCCTGTTTGAATAAAAAGTATATTGTTGAGTTTTAGCATTTCTTTCTCTCCATATATCTTTCAAATTTAATTCCTCTATCATTTTAAAAAGTTGCTACCCATTCTCCTATGTCTTTATCCATCCCTGGCCACCATACATAACTCCTAGCCAGGGACTTCATTCTGACAATACCCAGGTGACCTTCATGCAATAATTCAAGTATTAGTTTCCTGAATATGTTTGATATGACCACCCTATCCCCCCATAGTATACATCCCTTTAAGATTGATAGTTCCATTTGTCTATTCTGAAATGGTTTAACAGTCTCGTCACTTGCAGTCTCTGGCCAGCCTTTACCTATCCAATTTAAAATCCGTACCAGGTTGCTGTCTCTCGTGGTTTCCATAGCAATGTCTGTTGCTGTTATGGGTAGATTTGCCAACGTCTTGATTTGAAGGGTTGATGTGGTTGGTGCAGGATCATCATCTAAATCAGGTAGGGGGGAACGGCTCAGGGCATCAGCGTGTGTTATGTTCTTTCCTGGTCGGTAGATCAAGTTGTAGTTTTAGGCAGCTAGGAATTCAGACCACCTTGTCATCCGCGGTGACAGTATATTAGGTGTAGCTTTGTTTCCTGTGAGGATTCCTAGGAGAGGTTTATGGTCTGTGACAAGTGAAAAAGGTCTGCCATAGATATATTCGTGGAAACGTTTTATTCCTATTATTGCGGCCAATGCCTTCCTATCTAGTTGGCTGTAATTCCGCTCCAGTTTAGATAGAGTTTTTGAATAGAATGTGATAGGTGCTTCTCTTCCATCGGGTAATACGTGGCTGAGTATGGCACCTATGCCGAATGGTGATGCATCGCATGTTAATGTTATTGTAAGGTTCTTCTTGTATTAGCACACAGTCTGATGTAAGTAAATTTTTTATTTCCTGGAATGCTGTTTCTTCTCATCGCCCCCAGGTCCGGGTAGCTTTCTTATCAAGCAACTTGTGTAGTGGATCTGCTATCGTTGCTTCTGTGGCAAGACTACATTGTAAAAATTAATAAGTCCCAAGAAGGCTTGCAAGTCTGTTTTATTTTTGGGTCTGGGAGCTTCCTTTATTGCTCTGATTTTCTTTTCAGTGGGGTGGATCCCTTCTTTGTCTATGAGGTATCCCAGGAATTTGTTTTGTCGGTGGCTAATTGGCAATTTTCTTTTTTTACTTTAAGTCCCACCTCTTTAAATTTTTTAAAGACCTCCCTTCGGCCATCTTTCAGTTGTTCTTTGTCCTTGGCTGATACTAATACATCATCAAAGTATGGTACCACCCCCTTTATTCCTTGCAATAGGCATTCCATTAAGCTCTGGAATACCCCTGGGGCCACACTAACTCCAAATTGCAGTCTGTTGCATTTGAATGCCCCCCTGTGTGTCACAATTGTTTATGCTTCCGCTGTTTCTGGGTCAACTGGTAATTGTTGGTAGGCTTGCACAAGGTCCAGTTTCGCAAAGATTTTACCTCCCCCTAAAGAATGTAATAAGTGCTGTACCACTGGAACTGGGTATGCGCTTTGCTGTAGCACGTGGTTAAGGGTTGCTTTGTAGTCCCCGCAGATATGTACTGACCCATCTGGTTTAATAGGGGTAACAATTGGGGTTTCCCACCTTGCATGGTCTATTGGTTCTAATACCCCTTTTGCAATAAGTTTATCTAATTGTTCATCAATTTTTGGTTTTAAGGAACTCACCTTGCCTTTAATCTTATAGGAGCTATATTTGGATTTAAATTAAATGAGATAGGGGACCCTTCGTACTTGCCCAGTTCTCCATTGAAGGTGTCCTGGAATTTTTTCATCAGGTTCTCTTCCCAGTCTGTCTCAGCATTACTGTTTATTCCGGTTACTCCAATTCCTAATGGTGCAAACCATTCGAGTCCCAATAGCTGGGTCAATCCCGGTCAACTATTGTTAATGGAAGGACTTTAGTGTGTTTTTTTAATTCAACTTTGAAATGTCTGGTACCTACTACAGGAATTCTGTTTCCCTGGTAGTCCTTTAGTGTGAGTTTTTGTATTTCGAGCTCTCCCTTGTTTATATCAGGTATTAGGCTTTTTAGGGTATCCCACGATACCATTGATAAATACGAGCCTGAGTCCACCTCCATCTCACATGGCTGGCCTTCTATAGTGACTTGTACATGTACCTTTTTTGCATTGATTGAGTTTGAGTGCCCAATGGTTATTGTTTGATGTATTTCCTCTTTTCTGTTTGCTTCTTTCCATTGCTTGTTTCTGTTTTCTTGATTCCAACGGCTCTCTATTTGCTTTCCCCTCCCTCTGGGGGGGGGGTATTCCATCTTTGTCTAGGGCCGTAGTTATTTCTAGTTCAGCATGCCCTTGCTATGTCCCCGCTGTTCACAATACCTGCAAATAGCATCGAAGAAATGGCATTCGGAATGTGGATAGTTTCCTCTGCACCCAGCACAACGGAATTCTGACTTTCTTTCATTCTGCTCCTGTCTACCTTTTTCCGACCAGAGTTGATTTACCTCTTCTTCTTCCTCTTCATCTTCTGATAGGGATTCAATGTGGTGTGTTGTGGTGGTGGGTTTTTTTGTTTCATCTGGTGTCTTATTGCATGTTTGATTACTGTCTTTTGGGGTTTCTTTTGGTAATTTATTCATTTGTCGCATGGTGGCTGCCGATTTCTGTGTGGCTTCCGCTGCGGTGGCTTCTTCTATTGCCTCCTTCAATGGTCTTGTTAGTAGTCGACCCTGTAGTGTAAGGTCCTTTAATTCGAGGACCACGCGGTCCCTCATGGCTTTATCCATGTTTAAAAATTTGCATGCTCCACCAATGTCTCTTAGTGCTGCAACAAAATCTCCGATACTCTTGTTTTCCTTTTGGTCGTGCTGATAAAATTTGTGTCTTTTGATGAGGCATGAAATGGTTGGTGCATAGTGGGCTCGCAGTAATTTCTCTAGGTTGGTCCATGCCATCGTCTTTACATCATTGGGTGCTGCCAATGCCTTTGCCATTTTGAATACTGTGGGACCGCAGTGGGTGAGGAAGATGACTCTCTTCCTATTTTGGGATACTCCTTGGAGATCACTCCCTTCTAGGAACATGAGGAATCAGTCGATGTAGAATTCCCAGTCTTCGGTTGTTCGGTTGAATGGTGCAGGTGGTGAGTTGTTCCCGGCCATTTTGTCTCACTCGATTCTCGTTGCCACGTGCGCAACTAGGCACCTTTGTCTCACTATCCCACCTTCATCGCCAGTGTTGCATTGTGGGAAAAGAGACTTGAGACCCAGTTGACTTTTTCTTTTTCTTTTTCTTTTCTTTCTAGTAACTGCATGCAGAGAAACCGCGGCAGCCTTTTTTTATAGCCGGCTGCTGTCGGCTTGTGGCCAATGATGGTCCTTCAAATCTCCTGCCGCCATGGACCAACCTATCATAGGTAAGTATGCAAATATAAAACAAAGATTATAGAGTAAGGGACTCAACACACAACCTTGTAGTGTACCAGTATTAGGAATAAGGACTGAAGAGGTATGGTTACCTAATCTGCCTCTCTGTGAGCAGCCAGACAGGATATCCATAATCCAAAGGCAGATTGAATTAGAAAGCCCAAGGTCCAGAAGTTTAGACACTAGTCTATGTGGAAGAATTGTGTTAAACGCAGAACTAAAAATGCATCCTCACATAGCCCCCTGCCCCGCTGTTCTAGATGAGTCAGAGCACTGTGAAAGTGATGGCTATAGCATCTTCTGTAGATCTATTTTTTCTGTATGCAAACTGGTGTTTATCAAATGTATGCGGAAGACCAGAAATGATGTGCCAGCAGACCAATTTCTCAAAGCACTTGTGCCACTGGTCTCTAATCATTGAGGTTGTTGATAGGGAACTTCTTTGGCAGCAGAACAATGGTGGAAGCCATCAAACAAGATGGAATAGGTGAAGATCCTGGTAAAGACTCCAGCCAACTGATCAGCACAGTCTTTAAGCACTTAGCCAGAGATACTGTCAGGATTGGCAGCCTTTCTCCACAGCCCTAAGAATGGTCCTCACCTCCTGCCCCTCCACAATGAGATGGGGGCTACAATTGGCTGGTAGTTGTGTTTTATCTGTCTCTGATGTCTCCATTTCAAAGCGAGCAAAGAAATGATTCAGTCCCTCTGCCAATGAAGCATCCTCCTCAGCAGGGATAATATTGGTCGGTTGATGGATGTGATAAATATGATAGAGATAACTAAGACTGTTATTGTGAATTGGATTAATATGAATGTTACCCAGAACCAACTCCGTTCACACACAATATGGATGTATATTTTTAAAAAATAATAGAAATATATTTTTAACAAAAGATGCTGGGCTTATTGACTGGAATGTTAGCAGTTTGAGGCCTGAGCTCCACATGATAGCAACAGCATCTCTCTCTCCCCCCTCTCTTTGCCTCTCTTTCTGTGCCTCTCTCTATCTCTCTCTCTGTGTGTGTGTGTGTGTGTGTCTCCCTCTCTGTCTCTCTCTCTACCTCTCTCAATGTCCTTCTGTCTCTTTTTGCCTCTATCTCTCACTGCCTCTCTCTGTCTTTCTCTTTGCCTCTCTCTCTTTCTCTGTCTCTCTGCCTCTATCTGTCTCTGTGTTTGTCTCTATCTCTGTCTCTCTCTCTGCCCCCTCTCTCTGTCTCTCTCTGCGCCTGTCTCTCTCTCTTTCTCTCTCTGTCTCTCTCTATGTGTCTCTGTCACTTTCTCTCTCACAATGTGTGTGTCTATCTGTCTGTCTCTGTCTGTCTGTCTCTATCTCTCTCTCTGTCTCCCTGTCTTTCTCTGCCTCTCTCTCTGTCTCTGCCTCTCTCTCTCTCTCTGTCTCCGTCTTTCTCTGCCTCTCTCTCTGTCTCTCCCTGTCTTTGTCTCTCTGTCTCTGCAACAATGTCTCTGTCTGTCTGTCTGTCTGTTTCTGTTTCTGTCTTTCAGTCTTTCTCTGTCTCTCTGTGTCTCTTTGTGTCTCTCTGTCTCTCTGCTTCTCTCTCTCTCTGTCTCTCTCCCTCTCCCTCTCTCTCTGTCTCCATCTCTCTGCCTCTCTCTCAGTCTCTGTGTCTCTGTCACTCTCTCTCTCAATGTTTGTGTCTGTCTGTCTCTGTCTCTCTGTCTCTGTGTCTCTCTGTCGCTCTATCTCTGTCTTTCTCTGTCTCTCTCTCTGTGTCTCTCTCTCCCTGTCTTTCTCCCTCTTTGACTTTCTCTCTCTCCCTCTTTCTCTGTGCCTCTATCTCTTTCTCTCTCTGTGTGTCTCTATCACGGTCTCTCTCTCTCTGTGTATGTTTCTCCCTGCCTCTCTCTCTGCCTCTCTCTCTGCCCCCCTCTCTCTGCCTCTCTGTCTGTCTCTCTGCCTCTATCTCTGTCTCTCTGCTTGTCTATGTCTCTCTCTGTGTGTCTCTCTCTGCCTTTCTGACTCTCTCTGTCTCTCTCTCTCCCTCTCTGTCTCTGCCTCTCTCTCTGTCTGTCTCTCTGCCTCTCTCTGCCTCTCTCCGTCTCTCTCTCTCTTTCTCACTGTGTGTGTCCCTCTGTCTCTTTGTGTGTTTGTGTCTCTGTCTCTCTCTGTCTCTGTCTCTCTCTGTCTCCCCTGTGTCTGTCTCTGTCTCTCTCTATGTGTGTGTGTGTCTGTCTCTGTCTGTCTGTCTGTCTCTGTCTCTCTCTGTCCCTCTCTCTGCCTGTCTCGCTGTCTGTCTGTCTGTTTCTCTCTGTGTGTGTCTCTGCCTCTCTCTCTCTGTCACTCTGTGTCTCTTTGTGTATCTCTGCCTCTCTGTCTGTCTCTCTGTCTCTATCTCTGTCTGTCTTTCTGTCTCTCTCTGTGTCTCTTTCTCTGTCTCTTTGTATCTCTCTCTCTCTCTCTCTCTGTGTGTGTGTGTGTGTCTGTCTCTGTCTCTATGTGTGTGTGTGTCTCTGTCTCTCTCTATGTGTGTATGTCTGTCTCTGCCTGCCTGTCTCTCTCTCTCTGCCTCTCTTTCTGCCACTCTGCCTTTGCCTCTCTCTCTGTCTGTCTCTCTATCTCTCTGTCTCTCTCTGCCTCTCTCTCTGTCTCCCTGTCTCTCTCTCTCTCTCTCTGTGTGTATCTCTCTGTCTCTCTCCGCCTCTGTCTCTCTCTGCCTCTCTGTCTCTCTCTCTCTGCCTCTCTGCCTCTCTCTGCCTCTCTCTCTGCCTCGCCCTTTGCCTGTCTCCCTATGTGTTTCTCTGTCTCTCTTGGAAGGGACCTTGCAGGTCATCTAGTCCAACCCCCTGCCCCAAGCAAGAGACCCTACACCATTTCTGACAAATGGCAGTCCAGTCTCTTCTTTATCCCCTTTACCTACAAAACAATACTACAGGTAGTCGTCCTCTTACAAACATTTCTTTAGAGACCATTCAAAGTTAAAATGACCCTGAAAAAAGTCATGACTGGTCCTTGCACTTACAATTGCCCCAGCATCCCGAGGGTCTCGTGATCCAAATTCAGGCACTTGTGGCAACCAACATGTGTTTACAACAGTAGCAGCATCCCCGGGACATGTGTGATCACATTTTATGTCCAGCAAAATCAATGGGGAAAGTTGGATTCGCTTAATGACTTGATGATTTACTTAACAACAGCAGTGATTGGCTTTACTACCATGGCAAAATAAAAATTAAAAAATCGGACACAACTCACTTAAGAAC
The DNA here is from genome assembly GCA_033807585.1 of Hydrophis major. Classification (NCBI taxonomy): domain Eukaryota; kingdom Metazoa; phylum Chordata; class Lepidosauria; order Squamata; family Elapidae; genus Hydrophis; species Hydrophis major. Next base: position 15,224,946 of record CM066339.1, read on the forward strand.
AATCATGCTTTGCAAAAGAAATTCTGGGGTCAATTATGACTGTAAGCCGAGAACTACTTCTCTTTTGATACTTAGCTCTAGGCTGAAAAATTCTCCATTTTTCTTTTCGCTTCCATTCAGCTTCAGGAAAGAGAATTTTTTGCTTTGACATTTCATCTCTTTCTGATATCTCCAGTTCGGTAGAAAGCTCCAAAGGCATTCTTCAGCAGCCTGAGAAGAAGGTTACAAAACAATAACTTTTCAGAGTTTTTCTATAAAGTAGCAAAACATTATCTATCTATCTATCTATCTATCTATCTATCTATCTATCTATCTATCTATCTACCTATAAGCAGGCCGGATTCACAGAGATTGCCTGGATAAGCTCTACAGCTTTTTGTGGAAAGGTTTTCCAGAAGTGGTTTAACCATTGCCTCCTTCTTAGGGTGGAGAGAAAATGACAGGCCTAATATCTCTCTGCCCAAGCTACTTCACAGGATTAGTTGTGAAGAAGAAAGGTGCACTTCAATCAGAAGGTCCTTTTGACTTACAGTTCCACCCTGTGATGGCCACCTTCCCGGGCAAGGCTGTTATACGAGACAGGCCATTAGGGTCATCCCAATGAGCAGCAAAAATAAATAATGCCTGGCCCCTGAATTAAGTAGTGAGTTGGTGGCAGGGATGAGAAGAGAATGCAGTTGCTCTTGATATGATCATTTATGTAGAGTATGAAGAGAGTTGGTCCTAGAATACTGCCTTGGGGGACACCACTGTTGACAGGTACAGAATTTGATAGGATGCTCCCAATTTTGACCATTTGTTGTCTGTTTGACAGGAATGCCTCTATCGAGTTGTGCAGGTGTCCAGAGATATCATAAGATTTTAGTTTTAGGAGTAGTTTGTCGTGTACCACTGAATCAAAGGCTTTATAGAAGTCTATGTAGATTGCGTCTATTGCTTTGCCCTGATCGAGTTGTGTAGTCCATATGTTTTTGCAGTGTAAGAATTGCAGATTTCAGGATAGATTTTTTCTGAAACCAAATTGTTCATTAGAGAGGAGGTTGTTTGTCTCTAAGTGGAGGATAATGGATTGGTTAATAATTGATTCCATTACAAGTGATGCAGCATAAAGAGATTGGTCTGCAATTTTCAACTAGGCTGGGATCTCCCTTTTTGAAGATGGGGATGACTGTGGCTTGTGACCATAGGAGCTGGTCCTGAAAGATTTTTCAAAGATTATGCTTAGAGGTTTGGCTATGGCAGTGGATAGCTTTTTTAAGAAGTAGGCACATATTCCATCCAGTCCAATAGATAGAGATGATTTTAGATTGTGTAACGCTTTTTCAACATTGTCTTCTGTAAAATCAATATGTATTAGATCATTGTAGTTGTCTGTTGTTTGACTAGGAAATACTGGGCATGATCCATTGCTGTTTACAAATATTGAGCCAAAGAATGTGGTTAAAGAGGTTGGCTTTGATGGTGTCATCGTTACAATCTTTACCATTAGGTCCTTTCAGGGGTGGGATGGACCTTGAGTCTTTTAGTTTGTTGTTTACAAAATTGTAGAAAGCGCGGGTGGAATTGGTGTGTATAAGGTTTTCCTCTTGTTTCATGTGATAATTGGTGCATTCAGTCTTTATCTGGTGGCATAAATTTTTGTATCAGTTTTTGAAGTTGGCAACATGACCAGATTTGTTTTTCTGCCAAAGTGGTCTCTTTTTGGATTGAAGCTTCCTTATTGTTATGGGTAATTTGTTTTTTTCTGGTTGTGGGAGTTGTTATTGGTACATATAGATTGATGACTCTTTTGACTTCAAGTAAAAATATGTTGTATTGGTCTTCAACAGTATTGCATCCAGTGAATAGAAATTGCCAATCAAGGGATGAGGGATCATTGTCTATAAGATCATGTGGAAACACTGATGGTTGTTTTCTGTCTCCTTCTATATTCCTTCTAGAAATCCTGGTTTTATGACCTTTGGCAAGTATGGCTCAACTATCCAAACCACACGAGTGTCTTACTGGTTCTTTGGAGATACCACTGTTGACTTTGTGTGAAGAAATATTCCTGCCTTCATTTTTAATGGCCCATAAATAGCTTTTTTCACCATTCGGGATTGCAGATTCCAGTAGCATAGGGTTCCCTTAGGGGAAGATGGTAAATGAAGTGTTCTCATGTTGTCATGAGCTGTTACCATGATGAAACAAATAAGAATCAGCAGATCCCAAACAGTGTCCTAGCTTCAATGGACATCAATAGAAATCCTATTATTGCTGATATTACTAGAATACACTGCATTAGACATTTTAGGTATAATCCACCTCTATCTATCGTCTATCTATCAATATCTATCTACCTACCTACCTATCATCTATCTATCTATCTATCTATCTATCTATCTATCTATCTATCTATCTATCTTCTATCTATCTATCTATCTATCTATCTATCTATCTATCTATCTATCTGTCATCAATCTATCTATATATATCTACCTACCTACCTACCTACCTACCTACCTACCTACCTACCTATCTATCTATCTATCTATCATCTACCTACCTACCTACCTACACTATCTATCTTTTGCACAGTTAGGAACAATTACCAATAGAGCATCTGTGTTGGAGCACCATAATTCTGGAACATCTTCCCAAGTTGGTGGAATTATATTAGATTAATCTTTATTACTGCCATAATTATAGGAAGAAGACACTGGATACATCAAATATGTATATTGAATATGTTCAGAGGCACACACTTCTAAAATCTATGGATATAATAAAAGGTAAGCATAAAGCACAATAAAAATTACATGAAAATAATAAGAGAGATAATAGTGATGATCACCAAGATTAATACAATTCTTCACTCAGAAGTAAGACAAATTAGATCAATTAAAAGCACAAAACTGAGCGACACTGGAGAGAATATATCAGCACCCTGATCACACAAACAAGCATTGCAGTTTCTTTCTGGGTTTCTTCAGATGCATCATCGAGGTTTCCTTGTGAAGAGCCCAGGGGAGCACATGGCTCGGAGTAGCCATAGAGCATCCCTACATGGCCACATATAGTGATGTGATGGAAACCAGTACAATATTCCTTCTCTCATCTTTCATCCAACCTTGGCAACTTTATGACTGGTGGATTCCCAGAATTCCCCAGCCAGTATAGCACAATAGCGAAAGAATAAATGAACCCATGGTATAAACCAGAACAGAATAACAGAGTTGGAAGGGACCTTGTAGGTCATCTAGTCTAACCCCTCCGCCCAAGCAGGAGACCCTACACCAATCACAAATCCTTCTTTCCCAGCTTGGAGGTGGTGGGATTCAAAAATTTTTTTTACTACTGGTTCTGTGGGTGTGACTTGGTGGGTGTGGCTTGGTAGGCTACTGCAAAATCCTGATTCCCTCCCCATGCCACTAACCTGATTTCCAGCTCTGTTCTCCTGTGCAGGGCAACCAAAGGAGACCCAGCCGATCAGCTTGGACTCAATGAGAGGCAGAGAAGAGATGGGGGCAGGGCCAGTCAGAGGTGGGATTGGCTGGTTCTCCTAACTACTCAAAATTTCTGCTACAGGTTCTCCAGAACATGTCAGAACCTGCTGAATACCACCTCTGCTTGGAGGGAAACTTTCCTGCTACAGGTAGCCTGAACTAGAAAAACTGTCCCCATTCCTAATAAAGTTAGATCACTTAAAAAGGGGGCAGTTGCCCAATCTCCAAACAGGCCTTTCCAGGTAGACAACCAGATGAGCCACTTCTACTTTATTGTAAGTCTATATTGACAGAATCTTGCAAGCTTTCTTTCTCTATCAGATACGCAGCTGTGGGACACACACACACACACACACACACACACACACACACACACACACACATAGCCATGCTCAGTGTTAAACACTGCAGGGGAGAGTCTTGTCAGCTTCTGGTGAGATCACATTGGAATAGCACTTAGATTTATATACCACTTCATAGTACCTTATAGCACTAAGCTGTTTACAGAGTCAGGCTGTTGCCCCCAACAATCTGGTCCTCAGTTTACGAACCTCGGAAGGGTGGAAGGCTGAATCAACCTTGAGTCAGTCAGGATTGAACTCTGTGGGCAGAATTAGCCTGTAGTACTGTGCACAGTGCATCTAGGAATGAAGGAAGGAAGGAAGGAAGGAAGGAAGGAAGGAAGGAAGGAAGGAAGGAAGGAAGGAAGGAAGGAAGGAAGGAAGGAAGGAAGGAAAGCAATAGCTTCACAGTGTTTTCCAGCCCTCTCTAAGCGGTTTACAGAGTCAGCCTACTGCCCCCAGCTATCTGGCAACCTATTGCCAGCCTATTGCCCCCAGCAATTTTACCAACCTCAGATGAATGGAAGGCTGAGTCAACCTTGAGCTGGACACACCAACAGTTGAACTAGATTAAATGATCCTAGATCTGAAGAGATTGAAGCTGATGGCTGAAATCAGGAAATCAATTAAATAAGGTAAATCTAGGCTGTTGAATGTCTATGAAGGAGGGAAAGAAAGAAGTAGACTATTTGCAAGGTCATATTATGCAAATGTGTCAACGACTACCATTATTAGTACAGTAAAAAAATTAAGCAAAAAGCAAAAACAAGGCCCTTAAAAAAACCAGACAATATTTGGTTTGAAGGCTGTGCCTGCTGAATGGAGGACATGTCCTCCATGTCTGGTGCCCTAGATGAATACATTTGATAATAATAATAATAATAATAATAATAATAATAATAATAATAATAATAATAATAATAATAATTGTTTATTGTTTATTATTTATTGTTTATTGTTTATTGTAAGTGAAAACTACAGACTGGTCAACATCAAAAGAGGGATTTTCCAGGGTGATTCTTTGTCACCTCTGCTGTTCATCAACATGACCCCCCGTCAACAATTTTACAGAAAACTAACCTGGGTAATCAAACTGCTAAAAATTCACAGAAAATCTCTCACCTGCTATACATAGATAATCTGAAGGAAAATCAGAAATTGAAATCCAATCATTGACCAACACAGTTCGAATTTTCAGCACTGACATCAGCATGGAGTTTGGCCTGGACAAATGTGCCACAGTGGCACTGAAGAAAGGGAAAATCATAGAAAGTGATGGAATTGAAATGTCCAATGGACAAATCATTAAGTGCCACCAACCCGAAGCCTACAAATACCTGGGCATACTGCAGCTGGATAATATCAAGCACGGGCAAGTGAAAAATGTGGTCAGCAAAGAATACACACAAAGGGTCAGAAAACTTCTAAAAAGCAAACTAGATGGTGGTAACACCATCAAGGCTATAAATACCTGGGCTATACCCATCATCAGACATACTGCTGGGATCATAAACTGGACACAGGCAGAGCTGGACAGCTTGGATAGGAAAACAAGAAAACTGATGACCATATACTCGGCGCTGCACCTGTGTAGTGACGTCGACAGGTTATATTTGCCCAGAAAAGCAGGCAGCAGAGGACTTTTGCAAGTGAAGGAGACAGTCGAAGAAGAGAAGCACGCTCTGGCAGATTATTTGAAAGACAGTGTTGAATCAGCTTTGATGGAGGTCAACAAGAGGAAGCTGCTCAAAATGCAGCAAACCAAGAATCAATATAGAAAAACAGTGATGCAAACTCAGGCTGACAGCTGGTGTAACAAAGCACTGCAAGGACAGTTCCTTGAAAAGATCCAAGGAGGGGTGTCGCTGGTGTGGCGACGATATGGCATGCGATCTTGGAGGTCTGAGATCGCTGCCGATATCTTTGCTCCTGGACAGTCCAAACGGATCTAAATGTTAGATCCAAATGGATCTAAACCATCCTGAAGAGCGCATCCTGTTAATCCCAGAGATGCTGCAAAGTCCCTGGTAGATTTAGGAGAACCTCTTTTTGCCAGTGGCAAAGAGGCAGCCATTAAAGCTGCTGAAGTTGGGATAGCTCCGAAACAGAAGAGGATAGAAAGAGAAAGTGTGCCAGTGTGGTGAGAATTTTTTCTTTACTTTAAGATTTAAAAGGACACCCTAAGGAAAAGAAAGAATCTGTAAAATCACAGACAGAAGTAATTAAGTGGCGACTTTAAACGGGAAGTCAAATTAATTTTTTCTTTTTTTTGTTGGACTCTGTATATGATTTTTTACTTTGAACTGGACTGGTCTTTTTTTCTATCGTATTTTTCTTTTTTGTCTCTTCTCCTTTTTGTCTTTACAATATTTTAGGCTAGACATCCCCTTTTAGCCTTTTTTTCCCCTAAACCCTTTTTCCTTTTTAATTAATTTTTTTATAATAAGTTGTTTGGAAAAGGAGGGGGAAAGTTAAAACAGAGGAAACTTTGTAACACTGCCAACTAGAGGCTTAGAAATATTGTTTCACTTTTTTTCCCCTCTTGACCAGACAAAGCTGAGAAAGACTTCAGACTTGTTTTCAAGGACTCCGAGCCTGTCTGATAAGATAGAGGGAACAGCATGGGAGAGTGTTATTGCAGGTGCTCTTCTGGGTTTCTATCAACAGCTGGAGTCTGGTGTTGAAGTATACAGAAAAAAAATGATAAGATTCTAGAGAAGAGAGCTACAAAATTAACAAAAGCCTTGGATAACTAAATAGGTGCAGATGTTCTCTTTCTCTTTTTTAAGTTGGGCTATTCCTCACACCCCCTCCTTCTCAGCTTATTATTTGTAATAGTTATTTGGATCTCCGGACTCATGGAACCTGCCTTTGTCTTTCTTTTTGCTTTTGGAGCCTAATTTTTACTTTTGCATTTTATTTTAAAGGAAAAGTCTTAATATTAACATTTTCCTTCTTTTTTTTTTTTTTAAGGGAGTAGGGTTTTTCTTTTTTCTCTCTCTCCCTCTTCTGCATTTTTTATTTACCTTCCATATTTTTTTTTTGTGGCTTCCTTTTTTGTATACTTTTTCATACCTGAGACTTTTTAATTGGATTGAGGTATTGAAGAACCTGAAGAAATTCCTTTTTCTTTTTAGTTTTTTACTTTTTATTTTTCTGCCTTCTACAAGATTTAACAATTTTTTCCTTTCTCTGTTTATGGTTTTTTTTCTCTTCCTTTTTTGAGCTTTTACTGCTATTTAACTAATTGATTGGATTAAGGTATACAAGAACCTGAAGAAATCTTTTTTTTTTTATCTTGCTTCTTTTTTTCCACTATTTTTACTTAGATTTACAATTGGTTATTTCACAAGTGGATTAAGGTTTAGAAGAACCTGAAGATTTTGAATTGTCCAAAATGAGCAGGAAACTAACAGCAGCTGGTTCTTCAATTCCTACTTCTTCCTCTTCACCATCTGGAGGACAACACTCAATACAGACAATGTTACAACAAGAAAAAGAACAGGAAAAGGTGACATTGCAAATGATAATGCAAGGAATTCAAAGCATACAAGCAATAACAGAGAATATTGAAAGGAGAATAGAAAAAACTGAAGGAGAATATTCAACAAATGATGATGAAGTATGATGAGAAATTCAAAAAAATTGAAGAAGATAAACAAAGAGATAAGAAGATTGGAGATATTGATGGCAGATTAACAATGATTGAACAAGATAAAAGTGGGATGCTGAAATGGGAGATGGATAGATCAGAATTTTATCTCAGATTTCAAAACAAAGAGGAAGAAAAGGGACAAAACTTAGCTGAGATAATGATAGAAATCTTGGCTGAAGCTCTGGAAATAACCAAAGAGAAGATGATGGATGGAATAGATGAGGTTTTTTGAGTCTTCACAAGATATGCAATGAGAAATAGCTTACCAAGAGAAGTTCACATCAGATTTACAAAGAAAGCCATTAAAACACAAATATTACAGGTGGCAAGAGAGAAAACATTGAAATATAAAGATAAGGAGATTGTGGTCCTGAAACAAGTGCCTAGAAGAGTGAGAGAGATGAGAAGAGAATACCGATTCCTGACTAAAATCCTACTTTAAAAAGAGGTGAATTATAGATGGCTGATTCCAGAAGGTTTAATATTTACATGCCAAGAACAGAGACACAGAATTGACTCAATTGAGAAAGCTGAATCGTTTTATACTGAATACTTTGGAGAGAGAGAGGAGGAGTCAGAAAAAGAAATGTCACCAATTGAATTCCAAGGGGATTGCCAAATAGCGACTGAAAAAGAAGAAGATGCAGTAGGCGGAAAGGTGGAAGTTAAGGAACAACGTGAATCAAGATCTACAAGAGCTGCTAAACCTACTCATAAAGTATAAACATGGAAGAGAAAAAAACTGATTACAATTAACATAAACGGACTTAATTCAGCTGTTAAAAGAAGGAAAACTTTCCATAAATTAGAGAAATTAAAATTTTATATAATCTGCATACAAGAAGTACATATTAAAAAGCAACATGAACAACTGTTGATACAGCCAAAGTTAGGGAAAATATTTACTTCTTTGGCACAATGCAGGAAAAGAGGAGTGGTTTTATACATTAAAGATATTATCCTAGCAAAATTGATCTATACAGCTGACGATGGAATATTATTAATGGTGGAAATAATGGACAATAATATGAAAACACTCCTGATCATAATCTATGCCCTGAATGACAATCAAGAAGAATTTTATAGAAAACTACATATGAAAATAATTGAACTGGACTATGCTAATATTGTTATGATGGGAGAGTTCAATGGAATTGTAGACAATAAATTGGACTATACAACACAGAAAACAACAAAGCAAAATAGAAAGACCCTCCCTAAATCCTTTTTTAAAATGACAGATGAACTTAAAAGATGCATAGAGAGAAAGAAATGCTAAAGCTAAACAACACACCTTCTATTCAAACAGACATTCATCATGGTCCAGATTAGGTATGATATGGATGTCAACAGAATTGTTAGCCAATATGCAAGAAATAAATATTGAAACAAGTATTTGGGCAGATCATAATCCAATGACAATTAAATGGAAAGGACAAAGAAGAAGATCTAGATGGACGTTAAATAATACTATACTAAAAGAAAAAGACTTCATACAGAGGATGGAGAAAGAACTGCCTTTTTTCTTTAAAGAAAATAAAAAGGAAGACACATCAATGCAGAATGTATGGGATACAATGAAGGCATATGCTTGATAATAGACTATGCAAGGAAAAGAAATACCATGAAAAGACTAGCCTCAAAGACATTAGTCTTTCTGCCAATTTCTGCCAAATAATTTTATTCACTCTGACCAAAATGGATTTCTGCCAAAGAGACAAATTAAAAACAACATGAGAGTAATTTTGGACACTTTGGAATACTACGAGGCACACCCTGAAAAACAAATGGCTTTGGTATTCTTAGATGCACAGAAGGCATTTGACAAATGTGAATTAGCGATTCATGTTATTACAGCTGGAACAGATGGGTTTTGGTAAAAAATTCATCCAAGCAATAGAAGCTATAAGCAAACAGCAAAGGTAATGATAGAAGGAGAATTAATGGACTCTTTTGATATAAGAAAAGGAACAAGACAAGGGTGTCCACTGTGACCTTTGTTGTTTGTGTTAACCTTGGAAGTGCTAAACAGAAATATTAGAGAAAAAAAGGACATAAAAGGGATGAAAATTAAAAAAGAAGAATTTAAATTGCAAGCATTTGCAGATGATCTGGTTTTCATCTCAGAAGACCCACTAGAAACAGCATTAAAATTGATAGAAAAGAAAGAGGTATATGGGAAGGTGGCTGGTTTGAAAATAAATAAAGACAAAACAAAGATTTTGACAAAGAATATGTTACCAAGACTGGCGGATGTATTAAAAATCCAGGTCACAAATAAGATCAAGTACTTAGGGATACATTTGACAGCAAGATGTAGTACACTAAAAGAAAATAACTATATCAAACTTAAGCAACAGATAGCGCTAGATTTGGCAAAATGAGAATATTTACAACTGTCATTAATAGGGAGAATATCAACAATCAAGATGAATATATTACCCAGAATTTTATATTTGTTCCAAACAATTCCAGTTAGGCTTTGAAAAGATTGCTTTGAAGATTTAAATAAAATTGTGTTGAAATATATATGGCAAGGTAAGAAAGCGAGAATAAAGTTAAAACTTTTGCAAGATGCTAGAATAAGAGGAGGATTGGGAGTTGTACTACCAAGCTACAAATTTGATGCGGGTTAAGGAATGGATAACATTAAGAAATGCTCGATTGTTGACATTAGAAGGACATGATCTGTTGTTGGGGTGGCATGCTTTTTTATGGTATAAAGGAACTGAAACACAGGGTATTTTAGAAGGCATTATATATGGCTATTGAAGCTTTTTCCTGTCCTATAATATACAAAAAGGAACAAACAGTTAGATATGGTGAAATATTGAATGAAAAGGATGAACTTAAATCTATGCAAAAATTAGAGGAACAAGGTATAAAGATGAATTGGTTTTCATATGCGCAAATACATTCAGGGTATGATAAAGATTCTAAAACAGAGGGTTTCTATGATAAATTGACTGATTTAGATAAGATTTTGACAGGTACTGATGAAAATGTGATTAAAAAATTGTATGGATATCTATTAGAAATTAAACTAGAAGAAGAACAAGTTAAAGAAACAATTATTACTTGGGGGAAGAATTTTGGATATGGGTTTGATTTAGAGAAATAGCAAAAATTGTGGTCTCAAAATTATAAAATGACATTGTCAACAGCATATAAAGAAAGTTTGTATAAGATGTTTTACAGGTGGCATTTTCCCTGAACAAGAATAGCAAGAATGTTCATGAATAAATCTGAAAAATGTTGGAAATGTCAGCAGGTACCTGGCTCATATTACCATATGTGGTGGACTTGTGCGGATGCTAAAAAATACTGGACTAAAATCCACTTGTGATTGGAAAAAAATGACAAAAAGCATATAGACTTGAAACCAGATATATTTTTATTGGGAATTTTACCTGAAATATATTGTAAAGAATTGAAATATCTGGGGGAAGAAGGTGGAGCTTCGTCGCCGCGATACAGCTGTGATCTCGGGGCTCCGAGATCACAGCTGATATCTTCGCCCCTGGTCAGTCCTAACGGACCTAAACCGTCTTGTAGTGACGGGGATAGTAAGGGGCACGTTCTGTAGATTCCGGGGACATCGCAAGTCCCTGGCCGATCCAGAAGAAGCCCTTTTGCCAACAGCGGAGAGGCAGCCATTAGGCTGCTGAAGCTGGGACAGCTCCAGAAGAACGGGATAGAAAGAAGTGTATCGGCTGGTGAGGATCTTTTTTTTTTGCTTGGGACTTAAGAACACTCTAATATGAGAAGAAATCTGTAAACTTATTGACAGAATTTGATTTAGTAGCGATTTTTTTAATAATGTCAAAGTGAGGCTTGGCTTTTTATTTTTACTTTTTTTTTTTCTTTACTGAATTTCTATTGCGATCTAGTTAAGCAGACTGGTTTTTTTCTTTTACATTTTTATATTTACTTGCTTTCTCTTCGCCTTTCTGACTGTTTATATTTTTTAAAATAGAGGCCCCCTTTAATATTTTTTTTTAATATACATAAATATACATATATACTTTTTTTCTCTTTTTAGGCTTTTTTCAGGGGGGAAGAAGGGGGAGTGGATTGAAGAAACTTTGTAACACTGCCAACTAGAGGCTTGAAAATATTCTGTTTGAAGTTCAAAAATATTCTGTTTGAAGTTGAAAAACTTTAGTTTGAAAAACTTTTCTCAAGGCTACTGGAAATGATAAGATAGAGGGAAGAGTACTGGAGGATGTTTACACAGGTGCTCTTTGGAACTTCTATTATTAAATGAATATCTGAAGTTTGGCTTTGAAATTTGTGGAGAAGTCAAATAAGAGCCTTGGATAAATAAAAGGCAGTGTGCATTTTTTTTAACTCCTTATTAATTGTTTCATCCCTCCCCTCCAACCCCACACCATTTTGTAATATTGATATATTTATTTTTTATTTTTTATTATATCTCATTTTTATTTTTTTTAAAGGGGAAGCCTCAGAATATTCTTTTTTCGCTTTTTTTCTTTTTTTCATAGGGATGTCTGCCTTTTGATTTCTATTTTTGACTTATTTTTATGGCTTTTTTCATTTTCTGAGGTTTTTCAATTGATTAAGGTGGGAAGAACTTGAAGAACTCTCTTTTTCTTTTTTTTTCTTTTCCTTTTTCTTTGCTGATTACTTTTTGATATTATTGGGCTTTATTTTGCTTCTTTTTTTCTCTTCATTTTTTAATTTTTACTTTTGAATTATATTTGCGTATTTCACAATTGGATTAAGGTCTTGAAGAACCTGAAGAATTTTTTTTCTTTTTAATTTTGGGCTTTTTACTTATTACTGGTTTTATTTTTTGTTTTTTATGGTGTTTTCCTTTTTCTAAATTGGATTATAATTGGCTACCTCACTAATTGGATTAAAAGACCCAGAAGACCCTGAGTTATCGAAATGAGTAAGAAAATTTTACCTTTGGGCATCTCAACTTCTGCTCCTGTCTCCCCGTCATCTGGAGGACGACTCTCAACAATGGTGAAGCAAGACAAAATGCAAGTGGATTTAACGATGGTTATGCAAGGAATACGAGATCTTAAAATGAGTATTGAACAAAGAATGGAGAGTATTGACCAAAGAATTGGAAAGATGGATGAGAAATTTGAAAATTTTCAACAAATGATGGTGAAACACGATGAGAGAATCCAAAAAATAGAAGAGAAAGACAAGCAAAGAGATGATACAATTGGAAATATCGATAACAGATTAACAATGGTCGAACAAGAAAAAAGTGGGATGTTGAAGTGGGAGGTGGATAGGTCAGAATTTTATCTTAGATTTCAAAATATCGAGGAAGAAAAAGGACAAAACTTGGTGGCAGTAATGATTGAAATTCTGGCTGGAGTCTTGGAAATAACAGAGGAAAATATGATGGATGGAGTAGATGAGATATATCAAGTCTTCACAAGATATGCGATGAGGAACCAATTACCAAGAGAGGTCCATGTTAGATTCACCAAAAAAACTATTAAAAACCAAATATTACAAGTGGTAAGAGAGAAGGGATTGAAATATAAAGGCAAAGAGATCCTGGTCTTAAAACAAGTACCTAGAAAAGTGAGAGAGATTAGAAGAGAGTATCGATTTTTGACCAAAATGCTATTGAAAAAAGAGGTGAACTATAGATGGCTGATTCCAGAAGGATTAATGTTTACATGGCACGAACAGAGACACAGAATTAATTCAATTGTGAAAGCAGAAATATTCTATAAGGAATTTTTCGAAAGAAGAGAAATGGAGATAGAAAAAGAAAAGATTTCAACTGAATTTGAAGAGGACCAAATGGAGATGGAAAAAGAAGAAGACGCAATAGGTGGACAAATGGAGATCAAAGAACAATGTGAAATAAGATCCACGAGAGTTGTTAGAACTAAATATAAAGCATAACCATGAGGAAAAAAACTGATTTCCATGAATATAAATGGACTGAACTCAGCTATCAAAAGAAGGAAAACTTTCTACAAATTAGAGAAGCTAAAATTTGATATAATTTGCTTACAAGAAGTACACATTAAAAAACAACATGAACAATTATTGATACGACCAAAATTAGGGAAAATATTTACTTCTCTGACTTATTGTAAGAAAAAAGGAGTGGTTTTGTACATCAAAGAAACCACTCCAGCCAAACTGATTTATACTGATGAAGACGGAAGAGTATTAATAGTTGAAATAGTGGATAATAATATAAAAACACTCTTGGTTGCAATTTATACCCAAATGATAAACAAGAAGAATTTTATAAAAAATTACATATGAAAATAATTGAACTGGACTATGTTAATATACTTATGATGGGGGACTTCAATGGAATTGTAGACAATAAATTGGACTATACAGTAAAAACAACACGACAAAATAGGAAAACTCTCCCTAAATCCTTTTTCAAAATGACAGATGAACTAAATTTAAAAGATATATGGAGAGAAAGAAATGCTAAAACTCAACAATATACTTTTTATTCCAATAGACATTTATCATGGTCCAGAATAGATATGATTTGGACATCAACAGAATTATTATCTAACATTCAAGAAATAAATATTGAAACAAGTACATGGGCAGACCATAATCCAATGACAATTAAATGGAAAGGACAAAAAAGAAGATCTAGATGGACATTAAACAATACTATTCTAAAGGAAAAAGATTTTACACAATGGATGGAAAAAGAATTGGCCTTCTTCTTTAATGAAAACAAAAAAGAAGATACTTCAATACAGAATGTTTGGGATACAATGAAGGCATATGCAAGAGGATTAATAATTGACCATACAAAGAAAAAGAACATTAGGAAGAGGCAAATAATTAAAGCTCTAGAAGATGACCATAAAAAACTGGAAAAAGAATTACAGAAGATGCCACAGAAAAAAGATATCAAACTTAAAATGGACATAATTAAACATAAAATGGATCAAGCAGAGAAAGAAGAACTGGCACAAAAAATTAGAAGTGATAAACAGAACTATTTTGAAGATGCAAATAGGCCAGGTAGATGATTAGCATATAAGTTGAGAAAAGAGAAAGAATCAAGGAAAATATCACAGTTAATAGATGATCATGGTCAAATTTGTTATGGTAATAAGGAGAAAAAGGCAATCATTCGAGATTTTTATATACAATTATATAAACAGGAGGATCTTGATGAAGGAAAAATTAATCAGTATTTACAAAATGCTAACCTACCTAAGATACCTGATGAAACTCGGAAAATGTTAGAAAGTGCAAAAACAATGATGGAATTAACTGAAGCACTCAACAGACAGAACAATGGAAAAGCACCAGGACCAGATGGTTTCCCGGCAGAATTTTATAAAACATTACAAGAATCATTGAGCATCCCACTGTTAGAAGTCATGAATGAAGTCATGATAAATAAGAAAATACCTAAAACATGGTCAGAAGCTTATATTACACTTATCCCAAAAGAAGGGGCCGATCCATTACAAATTTAGAACTTTAGACCTATTTCCTTATTGAATGCAGACTATAAAATCTTTGCTTCAATCTTGACAGAAAGGCTTAAAAAATATCTAAATAACTTTATTCACTCTGATCAGATTTTTACCAAAGAGGCAGATTTTTACCAAAGAGGCAGATTAAAGACAATATGAGGGTAATCCTGGACACATTGGAATATTATGAGGCGCACCCAGAAAAACAAATGGCTTTGATATTTTTAGATGCCCAAAAGGCATTAGATAATGTGAACTGGAGATTTATGTTATTACTATTGGAACAGATGGGCTTTGCTAGAAAATTTATCCAAGCAATAGAAGCCGTATATTATAAGCAAACGGCAAAAGTAATGATAGATGGAGAATTCACAGACTCTTTCAATATTTAAAAAGGTACAAGACAAGGATGCCCATTATCTCCTTTGTTATTTGTATTGACCTTGGAAGTCTTAAATAGAAATATTAGAGAGGATATAAACATAAAAGGAATGAAAGTCAAAAAGGAGGAATTCAAATTGCAAGCCTTTGCGGATGACTTGGTCTTTATTTTGGAAGACCCTTTAGAGACAGCTTTAAAACTATTGGAAAAGATAGAGACGTATGGTGAGATGTCTGGTTTAAAAATAAATAAAGACAAAACAAAGATTCTGACAAAGAACATGTTATTAAGACAAAGAGAAGAGCTGGCAGATTTATTGAAAATTCAAGTTACGAACAAAGTTAAATATTTGGGGATATATTTGACGTCAAGATGTACTACACTGAAAGAGAATAACTATTAAACTTAAACAGCAGATAGCATCCGACCTGAAAAAATGGGAAAACTTATAATTGTCATTGATAGGTAGAATTTCAACAATTAAGATGAATATTTTACCCAGAATTTTATATTTGTTCCAAACAATACCAATTAGGTTAAGTAAAGATTACTTTGAAGAATTAAATAAAATTTTGTTGAAGTATATATGGCAAGGCAAGAAAGCGAGAATAAAATTAAAACTTTTACAGGATGCTAGAATTAGAGGAGGATTTGGCCTTCCTAATTGGGAGTTGTATTATCAAGCTGCAAACTTAATGTGGGTTAAAGAATGGATAAGGTTAAGAAAGACTAGATTGTTGGCATTAGAAGGTCATGATTTATTATTGGGTTGGCATGCTTTTTTATGGTATAAGGAAACTAAATCACAGGGTTATTTTAGACGGCATTATATACGGGAATCGTTATGGTTGAATTGGGAGAAAATTAAGAAACAATGTTATTTGAAAATTCCAGTTTGGTTATCAACTATTGAAGCTTTTTCGTATCCTATAACTTATAAGAAGGAACAAACAGTTAGATATGGGGAAATATTGGATGAAAAGGGTGAACTTAAAATGATGCAAAACTTAGAAGAACAAGGTATAAAGATGAATTGGTTTTCATATGCGCAAATACATGCAAGGTATCTTAAAGATTCTAAAATAGAAGGATTTTATGATAAATTGACTGATTTAGATAGGATTTTGACAGGTACTGATGAAAAAGTGATTAAAAAACTATATAGTTATTTGTTGGAAATTAAATTAGAGGAAGAACAAGTTAAAGAAACAATGATTGCTTGGGGGAAGAATTTTGGATATGGGATTGATTTAGAGAAATGGTAAAAATTGTGGTCACAAAATGATAAAATGACAATGTCAACAGCAAAAGAAAATTTGAATAAGATGTTTTACAGGTGGCACTTTCCCCCGACAAGAATAGCAAGAATGTTCAAGAATAAATCTGAAAAGTGCTGGAAATGTCATCAGATACCTGGCTCATATTACCATATGTGGTGGACTTGTGAGGAGGCCAGGAAATACTGGTCTAGAATTCTCATATGGCTGGAAAAAATGACAAAGAAACACATAGATTTGAAACCAGAGATTTTTTTTATTGGGAATCGTACCTGATATATATAATAAAAACTTAAAGTATTTGATTGTAAATGTATTAACAACGGCTAGGATTGTATTTGCTAAACATTGGAAGAGTGAGAAAATACCATTAGAGGAAGAAATTATTAAGAAAATATTGGAATGTGCTGAAATGAGTAGATTGACATTTGAAATTAGAGAACAAGAAGATAAACAATTTTATGAAGTTTGGGATCTTTATTATCAATGGTTAGATAATACAATATAATAATAGAATATTTAGAAATTTGGGAAATAACAAATATATAATTTTTCTTGGTTTTGATAATTTTTTAGAATATTTTATTAAGATAGATTTGGTGTGATTCTATGATTTGTTATAAAATAATTTAATTAATTATAGTTATCTCGCTTAAGTATGAATTAGTAAAATTATAGTCAAATGATTGTTCAATAATGATATTAGGATATTTTACTGATGATTGATAATGTGAGTTATTATGTAATATAATTATTCTGATGACTATGAAATGGATGCACAAAAGGGAGTGGTAAACCAACCGATGCACTGTAAATTTATGAAGGATGATATATATATATATATATATATATATATATATATATATATATATATATATATATATGTTATGTTTTATGTCTCATATGTTTTTTTGTTTGTTGTTAAAATCAATAAAACTTTTATCAAAAAAAAAAATTGAAATATCTGATTGTAAATGTATTAACAGCAGCTAGGATTGTATTTGCCAAAAACTGGAAAAATGAGAAAACACTCTCACAGGAGGAAATTGTTAAGAAAATATTGGAATGTGCTGAAATGAATAGATTGACATTTGAAATCAGAGAACAAAATGATAAACAATTTTATAAAATTTGGGATCTATTCTATCAATGGTTAGACAATAAAACATGGTAATGAAATATGTAGATTTTTTAGAACATAATGAATATATAAAAATGTATTTTTCTTTATTATATCTACAAAATGATTGTAGGGTAGATCTGAGATGATAATATGAACTGTCATAAAACAAATTAAATAAAATATGGATTATCTCGTAAAACATGAATGAATAATAGTATAGTCAAATGATTGATTAATAATGATATTAATGTATTTAGGAATATTTGATTGACAATATGAGAATATATACAATATAATTGTAATTGAAGACTACAAAGTGGAAGCACAAAACAATTTGTAAACCAACCAATACACTGTATGTATATATATGGAAGATGGCTTGATGTTTTTATGTTTTGTTTGTCTATGTTTGTCTTAAAAAATAATAAAACTTTTTTTTTTAAAAAAAAAGAAAAGATCCAAGGAAAAGTAGATAAGGAAAAGACCTGGTTATGGTTGGCCAACGGAACACTGAAGAAAGAAACAGAAGGCCTGAATCTTGCAGCCCAAGAACAAATGTAATCAAAGCCAGAATAGAAAAATCTGCTGATGATCCCAAATGCAGACTCTGCAAAGAAGCAGATGAAACAATTGATCACATACTGAGCTGTTGCAAGACAATTGCTCAGACTGACTACAAACAACGTCACAACACAGTTACTCAGATGGTCCACTGGAACTTATGTCACAACTACCATCTGCCTGTAGCAAAGAACTGGTGGGATCATAAGCCTGAAAAAGTGGTCGAAAATGAGCATGCAAAACTACTGTGGGATTTCTGAAAAGAGACTGACAAAGTTCTGGAACACAATACCCTGGATATCATGATTGTGGAGAAGAAAAAAGTGTGGATCATCGACATTGCCATACCTGTGATAGCAGAATCAATGAGAAACAACTTGAAAAAGTCACCAGATATCAGGACTTGAGAATCGAACTGCAGAGACTCTGGCATAAACCAGTGCAGGTGGTTTCAGTGGTACTTGGTACACTGGGTGCTGTGCCTAAAGACCTAGGCAAGCACTTAAAAACAATTGGCGCTGACAAGATCACCATTGGTCAGCTGCAGAAAGCCACCTTACTGGGATCTGCTCACATAATCCGCCATTACATCACGCAGTCAACACTTGGGAAGTGTTCGACTAGTGAATTGTGATATGAAACCCAGCATGGTAAACCCACCATGATTAACAACAACAACAACAGCAATAATAATAATCATAAACTCCTGTGAGGTGCAACTCATTTTTTAATCAAATATGTCTGTTGGAAGAGTGCTTCCAGATGGCTGATTTTTTTTCTGTACAGTTAAACCAACTCTGTACTGAGAAATGTGTGCGGGGAGGTCAAAAAAGTCAAAATGGCAACTCCTTTTTAATGTGCAATGTGGGTAAAAATATCAGGGCTTCCACTGCATGGTTGCAGCCTTCATCGATTTTTGCAACCCTCTCAATGGTCCCAGTTTTAGTTACCACATTACAAAAAAGATGTTGAGGTTTGGAAAAAGTGCAAAGAAATGCAACTAAAATGATTAAAGGCCTGGAGACAAAAACATATGAAGAACAGTTGGAGGAACTGGGCGGGGCTAGTTGAGAGAAAAGAAGGAGGACATGATAGCAGTGTTCCAATATTTCAGGAGCCGCCATAAATAAGAAGGAGTCAAATTATTCTCCAAAACACCTGAAGGCCAGACAAGGAATAATGAATGGAAACTAATCCAGGAGAGAAGCAACCTGGAATGAAGGAGAAACTTTCTAACAGTGAGAACAATGAACCAGTGGAACAAAAGTTGCCTTCAGAAGTTGTGGGGGCTTCATCACTGGAGGTCTTTAAGAAGAGATTAGACAGTCACTTATCTGAAATGGTATAGGTTCTCCTGCTTGAGTTGGACTACAAGACCTCTAAAGTCCCTTCCAGCTCTATTCTGATTGTTTGCTTGCTTGGATGCCACAATCTGCTGTGTGTGCCACTTACACTGCTGGCTGGGAGCTACCCCTTTTGCTCTCTTGGTGTCAGACCTGCCATCTTCAGCTTTTGCAATTTGCTGGCATTGTATCATAAATTGATAGAGGGCAGGGAGGAGGAAGGGGGAAATTGGTATGTAAAGAGTAGAGATGGGCAAGGGAAGGGTGAATGACAGGATTGATGGAAACCACAGGTGTGAGAATCAGCCTATTCCAATCATCAAGGACGCCTAGCCTGAAACTGCACCAAGTAGCACAAACATTGAAATGACATAGGACAGGCAAGTGAAACCATTATCTATGGTCTGGTGAGATTCTTGTAAAATAGGTGATCGACAATGAAGAAACTGCTTTTGTTATGAACTAATAAAACGCTTAAATAAAGTTTTATCAAACCTTAAGAAAAAGCAGGGTTCTAATCCTGCACTTCTGATTGGCCGATAATAGCGATATCGGATTGGTCCATTCAGGGGAATCTGATTGGCTGTTAATGAGCCACTCTCATTGGTTCAAGGGTTTAACACTCCATGTTTCTCATTGGTTACTAGGTCAGCAGCCTGCCCTATAAAAGGGCTGCTGCTGCCCTAGGGTTTTGCTCTGTTCAGAATGATTAATAAAGAGTTGAAGTTCACTGTTCACTGCCTCGTCTCCATTCCTTGCGCCCATGCGCAGAACTTAACACTGGCAACGAAGGTGGGATACAGAGACGTCAGAGCTGACTGAACACTACAGAGCACCAAACAGAGCACGTGGCTGAAGGCACATCGACAGCGGAAATCATGTCCTGCGGCGCCATACCACCCACTCCATTTGACCCGGCACAAGAAGACTGGGACTCATACATGGACCAGTTCCAGATGGTTCTGGAGACCAACAACTTGAAGGATGCCACTATGGGAAAAAAGCGAGCAGTATTCCTGACCCATTGCGGGCCTGCCGTCTTTAAGATGGCCAAGGCACTGGCGAAACTGGCTGAGGTGAAAACCATGGACTGGGACGTCCTCGCGCCCCTCCTACAAGCCCACTATGCACCTACCATACCAACGCTTGTCCAAAGACACGAATTTTACCAGAGAGACCAGCGGAAAGGAGAGAGTGTTGCAGATTTCATCGCAGATCTCCGGAACCTGGGAGGCCTCTGTGGGTTCGCCGACCTCGAAGAAGCTCTGAGAGACCGAATAATTCTGGGATTAGATGCACCACATGTGCAGAGTAAGCTGATGGCGAAAGGCGATATCAGCCTTGCAGATGCCATTGCTGATGCTACTGCAGCAGAAGCAACCAGGAAGTCGGCCGCCCGAATGCGCCGCACCAACGCACCGCTCCGTCAACTCACCAATGATACCTCACCTCTCCTAAAGAGACACACAATGGCAACCCACCACGAGGACCTAGAATCTCCATCAGAAAGTGATGAGGAGGAGATCAACTGGCTCTGGTCTGAATGTGACCAATGCCACCAGCGGAATTAAAGACTACCACACCCATGCGCGGGTTGTGGGGCAAACCACCCGCGATCAGACTGCAAATTCCTCGATGCGCTCTGCCATTTCTGTGGGAAAAGAGGCCACATCAGAAAGGTCTGCAGAAGCAAGCACGGATCCAGCCCATTTCAGAGGGAAAACAACTACTGCCAGACCACAGGGAATCGTCCTGTGAGTCGGGAACAATTGAACCACCAATGGAACAACCGCTCCTACAGAAATAAATCACTCACCATTTCAACGAAACGAGAAGAGGCACACCAAACCATTACAATTGGTCATGCCTCATCACTAGATGCAAAGAAAATCCGAGTGAAGGTCGCCATCGAAAACCAGCCCTGCGTGATGGAAGTCGATTCAGGATCATCCCTCTCGATGGTTTCCTGGAAGACCCTTAAACAATTAATCCCTGCCATCCAGCGGCAAGACCTCAGAACCCAAAGAATCATACTAAAGGATTATCAAGGGAACTGAATTCCGGTCGTTGGATCCAGCCAAGTCCAAGTATCATTCAAAAACTGTACTGCATCATTACCACTGACTGTCGTCGACCGTGACCGGCCTAGCTTGTTAGGCCTTCAATGGTTTGCTCCACTTGGGATCAAGGTAGCGGCATTCACCAAACCAGAAGCGACGACTGGGAGGAGGCCCTCATCCAGGAATTCCAGGACGTCTTTACAGACAAACTAGGTGAGTACAAGGGGACCCCGATATCATTTAACCTTAACCCTGAAGTAGCCCCCATCCGCCTTAAGCCTCGTCGGGTACCTTTTGCCCTTAAACCAAAGGTTGACGAGCAGCTTGATAAATTAATAGCCCAGGGTGTTTTAGAACAGACAGACCAAGCTCGTTGGGAAACCCCAATCATAACACCCATCAAACCAGATGGATCGTTAAGGATTTGTGGAGACTACCCTTAATTATGCCCTTCAACAGAACGCTTACCCGGTGCCAGTGGTACAACACCTTCTCCATTCCCTGGGGGGTGGAAAAGTCTTCACTAAATTGGATTTAGCACAGGCGTACCAATAACTGACTGTCGATAAAAAAACAGCAGAGGGACAAACAATCGTTACGCACCGAGGCGCCTTTAAGTGCAACCGACTCCAATTTGGAGTGAGCGTAGCCCCAGGGATTTTTCAAAGTTTGATGGAGAGACTCTTGCAAGGGATCAAAGGGGTCGTACCATACTTTGATGACGTTTTAATTTCTGGCCCAAATAGAGAAATAATAGAAAAGCGTCTTAAATTGGTTCTCCAGAAATTTAAAGACTCTGGCCTTAAGATTAAAAAAAATAAATGTCAACTGTGTACAGATAAAGTAGAGTTCCTGGGGTACCTAATCGATAAACAAGGCATTCACCCCACTAATAGCAAACTAAAAGCAATCAAAAATGCCCCAAGACCCAGAAATAAGACTGATCTTCAAGCTTTTCTGGGGCTCATTAATTTTTACAACATCTTCCTGCCCCACAAAGCGACCGTAGCTGAGCCCCTACATAGACTTCTCGACAAAAAAGCAACCTGGGTCTGGGGGCACCGAGAGGAACATGCATTCCAACAAGTGAAAAACTTATTAACCTCAGATGCTTTTTTAATGCAGTATAACGAGACTTTGCCCTTAACAATTACATGTGATGCATCACCGTTTGGAGTAGGAGCCATTTTGAGCCATGTGTTACCAAACGGTAGTGAGGCCCCTATTGCCTATTTTTCAAGGACCTTATCAAAGGCTGAACATAACTATAGTCAAATCGACAAAGAGGCTCTTGCTGTTGTATCTGCTGTGAAATGATTTCATGAATATGTGCATGGACGAGTTTTTACTATTGTTACCGACCTCAAACCTTTGCTGGGGATTATAGCTGGAGACAAGCCAACCCCCTATATATTATCACCTAAAATGACTCACTGGTTGGAGTTTTTGGCTGCGTACAACTATAAACTACAACACTGCCCGGGGAAAGCCATTCCCCATGCTGATGCACTGAGCCGTGCCCCACTTCCGGAAACCGTCGATGGCCCAGCTCCAACCCTTATGACACTCCAGATTGAAATGCTACATTCATCGCCGCTAACAGCCAGAGACATTGCGATCGAAACAAAACGAGATCCTGTCTTAGCACGAGTTCTTAGCTGGGATGGCCAGTAGAACAAACCCCTGATGACTTCACCCCCTTCAGAAACCGGCAAACAGAACTTTTTTTGCAAAAAGGCTACATCCTATGGGGAGATAGAGGCCGGAGTCTTTAAATTTCTGGAGAACCATTTTAAGACGCTTTTCTAGTACTTCTCTATTCAGGGCCGCAATTAAACGTCATCAAAATATGGCACAACCCCCTTGATCCCTTGCAAGAGTCTCTCCATCAGACTTTGAAAAATCCCTGGGGCTACGCTCACTCCAAATTGGAGTTGGTTGCATTTAAAGGCGCCTTGGTGTGTAACGATTGTCTGTGCTTCTGCGGTTTTTTTATCTACAGGCAGTTGTTGGTACACATGCACTAAATCCAATTTAGCAAAGACTTTTCCACCCCCCAGGGAATGGAGAAGGTGTTGCACCACCGGCACCGAGTAAGCGTTCTGTTGAAGGGCGTAATTAAGGGTGGCCTGGTAGTCCCCACACATCCTTAACGATCCATCCGGTTTGATGGGTGTTACGATTGGGGTTTCCCAATGGGCGTGGTCAATTGGTTCTAAAACACCCTGGGCTATTAATTTATCGAGCTGCTCATCGATCTTTGGTTTTAGGGCAAAAGGTACCTGACAAGGCTTAAGGCGGATGGGGGCTGCTTCAGGGTTAAGGTTAAATGATATTGGGGTCCCCTTGTACTCACCAAGTTTGTCTGCAAAGACGTCCTGGAATTCCTGGACGAGGGCCTCCTCCCAATCATTGCTTCTGGTTTGGTGAATGCCGGCTACCTCGATCCCGAGTGGGGCGAACCATTGAACACCTAACAAACTAGGCCAGTCGCGGTCGACGACGGTCAGTGGTAACAATGCAGTACGATTTTTGAATGATACTTGGACTGGATCCGTGCTTGCTTCTACAGACCTTCCCGATGTGGCCTTTTTT
This sequence comes from Hydrophis major, assembly GCA_033807585.1. NCBI lineage: Eukaryota > Metazoa > Chordata > Lepidosauria > Squamata > Elapidae > Hydrophis > Hydrophis major. The sequence goes on from CM066339.1 coordinate 15,249,237, forward strand.
CCCACAGGAATGGCAGAGCGCATCGAGGAATTTGCAGTCTGATCGTGGGTGGTTTGCCCCACAACCCGCGCATTGGTGCGGTAGTCTTCGATTCTGCTGGTTGCGTTGGTCGTGTTCGGACTGGAGCCGGTTGACCTCCTCCTCATCACTTTCTGATGGAGATTCGAGGTCCTCATGGGGGGCCGCTGTTGTGTGTCTTTCTAGGCGAGATGAGGTATCATTGGCGAGTTGACGGAGCAGTGCGTTGGTGCGGCGCATTCGAGTGGCCGACTTCCTGGTTGCTTCTGCTGCAGTAGCGTCTTTGATGACATTCGCAAGATCGATGTCCCCTTTGGCCATGATCTTGCTCTGCGCCGTTTGGTCATCTAATCCCAGAACTATTCGGTCTCTCAGAGCTTCTTCGAGGTCTGCAAACCCACAGAGGCCTCCCAGGTTCCAGAGGTCTGTGATGAAATCCGCTACGCTCTCTCCTTTCCGTTGGTCCCTTTGGTAAAACTCATATCTTCGGACAAGCGTTGGTACGGCGGGTGCATAATGGGCCCGTAGAAGGGGCGCGAGGACATCCCAGTCCATGGATTTCACCTCAGCCAGTTTCGCTAGTGCCTTGGCCATCTTAAAGACGGCAGGCCTGCAATGGGTTAGGAACACTGCTCGCTTTTCCCCCGTAGTGGCGTCCTTCAAGTTGTTGGTCTCCAGAAACATCTGGAACCGGTCTATGTATGAGTCCCAGTCTTCTTGTGCTGGGTCAAATGGAGTGGGTGGTATGGCGCCGCCGGACATGTTTTCCGTTGTCGATGTGCCTTCAGCCACGTGCTCTGTTTGGTGCTCTGTGAGTGTTCAATCAGCTCAGATGTCTCCGCATCCCATCTTCGTCGCCAGTGTTAAGTTCTGCGCATGGGTGCAATGAGCGGAGACGAGGCAGTGAACAGTGAACTTCAACTCTTTATTAAGCACACTGAACAGAGCAAAACCCTAGGGCAACAGCAGCCCTTTTATAGGGTTGGCTGCTGTCCTATTAGCCAATGAGAAACATGGAAGTGTTAAACCCTTGAACCAATGAGAGTTGGCCCGTTAACAGCCAATCAGATTTCGCAGAAGGGACCAATCCGATGTCGCTATTATCGGCCAATCAGAAGTGCAGGATTAGAACCCTGCTTTTTCTTAAGGTTGTTAAAACTTTATTAAACGCCTTTATTAGTTCATAACAGGATGCTTTATTTATTATATCTCGGCAACTGGGCTGATGTTGCTGTGGCTCACACCCAATGGAAAGTAGGCAGTGTCAGTGCAGCAATTGGTGGAATCCATGGACCTGTCCTCTCCAGGGGTCTACGACAACTCACTGCAGCCAACTTGCCACAGCCAACTCACCATAGTCAATTCGCCATGGCCAATTCACCACAGCCAACTCACTACAGGATAATTCACCCTGACCAACTTGCCACAGGACAATCCACAATATTTTCCAGGGTGGCAGCTGAGTTCGGGGTCAATGTTCATTTTTTTTTCCTGCTTTTGTTTATTGCTGTGCCAATGCCAGTGTCTTGAACTGTCAGACAACTGGGTTTCTTTGATGTTGGTTTTTGTCTTTTTGGCAGTGCTTTTGATCCGGTTATTAGGTTTGTTTTGCTTTGTTTGAAGTTGCCATCCAAAGACCCTTGGGAAAGGGGAGGGGTTTATGAGCACTGAAAAAACAAGTAAGTAAATCAGGAAGTTAATAGATCAGTATTCCCATGGGGAAAATAGCAGGATATTTCAGACTGTTGCATTGAAAACCAAGTTGCTTCATGGCTCTGCTGGTTTTCTGTACCTGATTTGGGGATAAGTGGCCTGCCTTGGTGACCCCCTGACTTGCTTGCCCCCTTATGCCCCTTCAACCTGCTCCACCCTCCATTACCCTGTGCCATGGTGGCACAGTGGTTAGAATCGGTGGTGGGATTCAGCCAGTTTGCACCACTTTGGGAGAGCCGGTTGCTAACTTTCTGAGCAGTTTGACAAACTGGTTATTGGAAGAACTCATTAGGGCTGAGAACTCATTGTTAAATTTATTTGAATCCCACCACTGGTTGGAATGCAATATTGCAGATGAATTCTGCTGGCAGCCAGCAGGTCCACCTAGTAATGGATAGAAGAATAGAATAGAATAGAATAGAATAGAATAGAATAGAATAGAATAGAATAGAATAGAATAGAATAGAATAGAATAGAATTTTTTATTGGCCAAGTGTGATTGGACGCACAAGGAATTTGTCTTTGGTGCAAATGCTCTCAATGTACATAAAAGAAAAGATACATTCATCAAGAGTCAAGAATCATAAGGTACAACACTTAATAATAGTCATAGGGTACAATAAGCAATCAAATCATACTAGGAAACAGTCAATATAAATTGTAATGATACAAGCGGCAAAGTTACAGTCCCACAATCACAGGTGGGAGGGGATGGGCAATAAGGAGTCATGAGAAGATTAATAGTGATTGTAGTGCAGACTTTGTAAATAGCTGGATAGTGCTGAGGGAATTATTTGTTTAGCAGAGTGATGGCATGGGGGAAAAATTGTTTTCGTGTTTAGTTGTTCTGGTGTGCAGTGCTCTACAGCCTCGTTTTGAGGGAAGGAATTGAAACAGTTTATGTCCAGGATGTGAGGGGTCTGTAAATATTTTCACAGCCCTCTTTTTAACTCGTGCAACATCCAGGTCCTCAACGGAAGGCTAGTTGGTAGCAATTGTTTTTTCTGCAGTCTAAATTACTCTATGAAGTCTTTGTCTGTCTTGCTGGGTTGCAGAACCAATCCAGACAATGATAGAGGTGCTGGAAGATCATTAAAGAGATTTCAAAAAAAGGAGAACTATCCTGATAGTGAAAACAATTAAACAGTGGAAAAACTCCATCACTGGAGTTTTTAAGAAGAGGTTGGACAGCCATTTGTCCAGAGTGGTATAGGAGCTTATTGAGATTATAGCAGCAATAATTCAGTGCCAGAAAAATAAACACATATGGCTGATGCTTCATTTAACATCTTTATAAACATAAGTAGATTTTACAAACCAGTTGTAGATTTCTCCAACATGGAGCAAACTCAACAGAAACACGTTGCAAGTTCAAAGCAGAGCTCCAGGCTTCAGAAGCAAGCTAATTTCATCTTCAATAGACAGACTCAAAGCTCAACATAGCTGCAATCTTAACATAGAGCCCATGCCTAAGTTACTTCTAGTTTCAGTTTCCAAAACAGTCCTCATTGGCTGACTTAGTTGCTATGCCTATTCATTGGCTGACCTTGTTACCAAGCTCTATTCCAGTTCATGAATATACTCTGACAGAGCCCTTATTCAAGCAGAGGATTAGGTTACAAAACTTCCAAGATTCTCTTATTCTATGTTCTATTAGGAGGCACTTTAGCCTCTACAAATTAGGGCAAATAAGGAGACACTGTGATGGAAAAAAGCATAGCATTCCTTCCATCCTTTCAGCACTGAAGAGCTTTTACCAAGACCTTAGGACAATTTTCCTCAACCTTGGCAACTTTAAATTGGTGAATCCAAAGGTGCTTTTTCAGGAGGCAACTGGACTTCCTTGTTGTTTTTTTGAAAATGTTTTGCTTTTCATCCAAGAAGCTTCTTCAGCTCTGACTGGATGGTGGGGAATGGAAAGTATATGCAGCACAATGCAGTGAGCCATGTGCAGATCTGTGCATTGGGGAAACAAAATAACCACTTCATAAATTGCATGGCACAACACAGGAGAACAAACCCATCAAGATTAGATTCAGCTGTCCATCTGCATTTAAAAGACAAAGGCCACTCTTTGGAAGATAGCAAAGTCCAGATTTTGGACAGAGGTGACTGCTGGTTTGAAAGAGGGGTCAAAGAGGCCACCTATGTCAAAATTGAACATCCTTTTCTCAACAAGAGGGGGGAGGGATACAGCATCATCTATCTCCAGTCTACAACACAGTCCTTTCAGCAGTTCCAAGAAGGCTCTATACCCATTTGCACTACTCAGGGGACCCTGAAGACACAGATAAACCTCCAAGTGGCCTCAATGACCCTCTAAAAGGATGCAAATGACCAGCTGTCTGCAAGGAGTATAAAACCTTCCATTCCCCACCATCCAGTCAGAGCTGGAGAAGCTTCTTGGATAAGAAGCAAAATGTCTTCAAAGAAAAAAAAAAGAAATTCCAGTTGCCTCTTGAAAAAGCAACTTTGGGACAACCATGATCTGGAGGACTGAGAATCTCTACAGACTTTTAAATGGGTGGACTTCAACTCCCAGAATTCCCCAGCCAGCATCGCTAGATGGGTTAATGTCTACCCATCTCAGTGTTGCCAAGTTTGGGAAACACTTGTCTAGTAGTGGAACATGGGCTGCCCAGGTCCCTTCCTCAGGCTACCCTGAATAATTTAAATCTAAAAAATCCAAAACTTTCTTTTCCTCACACAGAATGTACCAAACTTCTTTACAATAGCTGTGAAGGTGCACAAGCAAGCAACTTCTGATCTACATGAGTAATATTTTTATACTCGTTCAATTAATCCTTGATCACATTTGAATGAAACATTAGTTGTAACATAATTAACATTTTAGATTATTAAGTTTTGCAGTACATGTTTATATTGTTAATTTATTGCACTATGGAGTCAGCATCTAGTTTTAGATTCCACATAATTAATCTGATGGGGGTTTTTTTCTTAGCTAATTTTAATCTTTGTTTTTAGTATGTGGTCTTCATGTGAATAAATGCAGAATTTTTGAAAGAATTTTATTATTCTTTGTGGCTGGAGGTTCCTATAATTGATTTCAAGCTAGTTTTTGACTGAAATAAAGTTATTTATCAACCTAGTCTATGACCCATCTGACTTTGGAAAAGCATTTCTCTTCTGAAGGGAACGTGAGGGTCAAAATACTTGAGGTTAGTAGAGAATGGCCTGTTGCAGCTTTTTACTAATGAAAAAACATCCTTATTTTTTAGTTCCAGAGGCAATTCACCCACCCACAGCCCACCTGGAGCTCATAGGGATGACCTCATGAAAGATCACAGCTTAGTTCTTTCCAGCTCTAAAATGAGATGTTGTGTTTGGGCATATGTGAACACCCACCTCTGCTGCCCATATGGTGAGGCAAGGAGCAGATTGGCAGCACAATAACCCAGTGGGGTTACCTCCCTCTCCCTCATCAATCAATTTCTTAGAGCTAACAGAAGAAGAGAGCAACAGCAAAAGAGATTCTGAAGACAAGACAGCTCCTTCCCAGTAAAAATTAAGAAGAGATTTGGCAGACTTTTGTTCCAAAAGATCTAGGGCAGGGGTGTCAAACTCAAGGCCTGTGGGCCGGATCTGGCTCATGGGTGTGTGTGACTTAGATCTGGCCCTAGGGGCCACCCTGGAAACAACGAAGGACTGGCCTGAAGTGCTTCCAACAGTGAAAACAGAGCTCAAGAGGGTTTTCCTGAGCTCTGTTTTCACTGGCAGAAGCTTGCAAGAAACCATCTCAGCTGAAAACGGAGCTCGGGGGCCCATTTTGGCTGGCAGAGCACTCCAGCCACATGAGTGACATCAAGCTGGCTACGTCCACCCTGATCACGCCCACCTTGGCACCCCAAGGTTAAACACAACCTTGATGTGGCCCTCAATGAACTCGAGTTTGACGCTTCTGGTCTAGGGCCTCCTGCTTGAGCAGGGGGTGGTAGACTAGAGACCTCCAAAGTCCCTTCCAAGTCTGTTATTCTATAATTCTGAATTCTGTAGATGCTGGAAGGGGCAAAGATTAAGATAGACCCCTTAAAACTTCCATCAAACATGGGAGGGTGTGATGGGAAAGCTGGTAGAACAATGTGCCTGGTCCATGATGTTACTCATGAGCTTAGAGCAGGAGCTGGCCACAAGCCCATGTTCTTGGTGGGGTCTCAGTGTCTCAGAAGGAGGGGACATTTGCCTTTTGGGGAGAAATTGTGGAGATCTATCCAGATTTAGATGTCCTAGGTTCCAGGATGTGGGTTTTGTACTTCTGTTTCTTTTATCTTGATGATGATGATGAATGGTTGCAGGAACTGAGCCTGGCTAGTCTAGTGAAGAGAAGGACCAGGGGAGACAGGAGAACATCTTCCAGTATTTGAGGGGCTGCCACAGAGACGAAGGAGGTCAAGCTATTTTCCAAAGCACCCAAAGCCCAGACAAGGAATAATGGATGGAAACTGACCAAGGAGAGATTCAACCTGGAAATAAAAAGAAATTTCCTGACAGTGAGGACACAACCAATGGAACAGAAGTTATGAGAGCTTCATCACTGGAAGCTTTCAAGAAGAGACTGCAGTGCTATCTGTCAGAAATGGTATAGGGTCTGCTTGGGCAATGGGTTGGACTAGATGACCTACAAGGTACCTTCCAACTCTGTATACCTGTATATCTTCCTCAACTCTACATGTCTCTTCTTGTCTTCTAGCTATGAACTGAGTGACCATTTTGATCTGGTATTTTGAACCAATAGATTTGCTGAATTGTTGATCCATAGTGATATTCATGGTTGAATACAACAGAACAGCTAAAGCCGGAGTGTTTCAGATCTGCTTGGACAACTAATTCCAAAGAAAAGGTCCCAGGTTCAAGGAATACTTTGGTGAAAAAGGCTCAGTGGTGGGATTGGGAAGGACCCCACTTGGAACTTCATAGTTTTTGCAATCAAACTGATCCAGTTTGAAGGAACAAAAAACATACAAATATATGCAGGCAACCCACATGATTTAATCACAACTCCCAACAGATAGAATATGAAAAACATATCCTCAACAACACGCCTTATAACAACAAAAAACAAAAAAAAACCACATACTCCTACAAATCCACTGAGAAAAATAGTTATTTACTGCTACTAAGATATTTTGAGATGCCATCTGGGTACATGCAAGAGATGGAAGGGAAACAAGTCAGTGAGTTGGCTAAGTAAACCAGGATTACTCCTTTTCATGGCTGACTCTGCCTTGTTTAGCAAGCAGCAATGTAAGCAAAATTCTTTTATACAAATGAAACTTGTAAATATCTCCAAGCCTCCAATCTGGTGGGGCAAATTCTTTCCTTGTCTTAAATGCACCCATAGCGAATGCACCTGTAGAGGAGAGCTGTGCTAGTCTTGGAGGCAAAAATAAAACATTAAAATCCAGAAGAATATGGTAGCATTTTTCTTTACTAACAAAATTTACGAAAAGGCACAAACATTTATGAGTTGGAACATGAAAGCTTATGTATGCTAATCAAATTTGTAAGGTGGGAAAAGCGCTACCAGATTCCTGATATAATGCAAAGCAAGAGATTCTTCCACTGTAGTTTGTAGAGGGAGTTTTAGTGGCCTGGTTAGAATTTATCATGTGCGGCTAACAAGAAACCAGTCTAACGGCTGAGTGAATTATGTGAGTTCAGCCAATTGTTGATGCGTTTCCTTTGGTAGATAAATGTCTCCATGTTTTTCATTTCTCTCAAGACATAATCCTTCACAGTTTTACCTTGCCTCGGAGCAAAATAACCTGTTCAACAGCCGTCAATGTCACTGAAAAATAAGAATTACAGTACTGTCTACAAATGTTGGTCATGTTACAGCCTTCAAACTGTGCTTTGAGTGGGTCAAAGGCCTTGCAAAGTGGGAATGCTCATACGTGGGTTTAAAATAGTCAAAATTGGGGTTTTGAATAGTCTATGGAGGCCCACGTGCCCCTTTTATGGGAATTCTGTGGGAAAAAAAGACCCCAGGTCTCTATAACATCCTTTGTAACTTTGAGTCCCCCTGCCCTAATACAGAGCCATCTTAGATCGGTAGGCCTAGGCCAGGCTGGTGTTTCATGTTACAGGACATCTACAGATAAGCAAGGGACCCCAAGTTTCAAATGTTTTCACTGGAGCACAAATGCATCATAGAATCTTAGGGCTGGAGAAACACAGTAGCTAGCTAGCTAGCTAGCTAGATTCCAGAGAAATTCTAAAGTGCATTGCAAACAAAGTAGAAAAAGAGAAGGTCTTTCAGATAGGGAAAATATGTGGAATGTCATAACAATGATCATGCATTGATCTTCAAACTGCAATAACAGCCAACCGAAGCAGATCCAGACTCCACCCACTGAGGAATTCCAGGAATGGATTTCCTGAAGGCAAGGCAAGATTTTTCTTCCCAAAAACTAGCTAGTCCTTCTGGACTGGGGAATTCAGGTGTGTTCTTGACTAACTGACCTGCAAGGTTGTTTTTACTCCCTCCCCCCTGTCCCCTCCCAAAGCAAGGGATCACGGAGGAGTTTGAAGCAGCCGATGACCAAGTGGCAAACAAATAGGTAAGTTGATTGACAGTCTTTCCCAAGAAATATCAGGCGAGCTGAGATTTTCCAATCACAGCTTTTGATTATTTAAATCAAGCAGTTGGTGGAAAAAACTTCCTCTCAATTTCTTGACAACTGACGGTGTGGAGGTAGGTGTTATGTACACAATGAAATCATCCAGGAATAACTATTTTTAGCCCTTAGTATGAACTCAGAAATTTCTTCTCTAGCTAGTGAAGTGAGTAATTCTAATTTTTAATGTAGTCCACATAGCTTAATAATTCCATAAGACCTGAAAGTTCATATGACCTAACTTCATCTCTGGAAGATTTTAAGAAGAGACTGGATTGCCATCTGTCAGAAATGGTGTAAGGTCTGCTTGGGCGGGGGTTTGGACTAGATCAGGGGTCTCCAACCTTGGCATCTTTAAGCCTGGCGGACTTCAACTCCCAGAATTCCCCAGCCAGTGCTGGCTGGGGAATTCTGGGAGTTGAAGTCCTCCAGGCTTAAAGTTGCCAAGGTTGGAGACCCCTGGGTTAGATGCCCTACAAGGTCCCTTCCAACTCTGTTAATCTGTATCTGTATCTAGTGTCCTGCTATATATCGCATTGATAGATAACTCATTTGGTGTTCACCAAGCTCTACCTGACTCTCTTTTTGGAAACTAGGTTGTTCTATAGCAAACACCAACCCATGTCATCATCATCATAATCTGTATTCTGAGAGTAGAAGTTTTCCTGTAGTTGGGTCACCTCCTGGGAAACAGGTTTTATGGGGCTACCTCAGCAAGGTGATCATTTGATCAACAGACCTGTCTCCTATGGCAGCTGTCATGTATGCCGATCGAAGGAAGGCGTGGAGTCAGTGACTGTTTTTCAGCTCTTCTATTTGTCCCGAGATCGACTCGCTTTTTGGGGATCGGTGGTGGCTTATATTGAACTGGCCTCGTCGGCCGCGGCCAATGACACTGCTTCAAATCTCCCGCGATCGTTTTCCTCCAATCGCGGGGGATTCGCAACGGGCCAATCAGTGCGGCTCGCTCGGCCAATCCAATTGCCATGCACCCTGGCCAATCAGGATGCGGTATTACAAGAATGCTAATGTGCAATACAGAACACCCCTCCCCTCTTGATATGGTCCTACATGACGTAGTCCCGTAAGTAGGCGGGGCTCCGTACTTGCCTACTGGACCTGCGCAGGTTAGTTGATGTCTGGTCTTCGAGTGGTTCAGTCGGGTTCTGTGCTGCTCTCTGCCTCGACAATGGAACCGCCTGGAAGGGTGAGCCGGGCCTTTCACTGTGACTCCCTCCCAGTCTACCCGGACTGGTCGAGCTGCTGGGTTTGCCACTCCTGTCCGGTCTTTCCGGGCTGGTTGAGCTGGCTTGGCTATTTCTGCTTCGGTTGGTGAGTATTCTTGGTTTCTTTCTCGTTTGGGGTTGGTTTCCGGGGTTTTCCCTCCCCTCTTGGTTGGTGTTTGGGTGGTCCCCCTCCCTTTCTGGGTTTATGTTTCTGTCTGCTTGCGTGTCGGTTGTGTTTCCTGTGGCCGTTCTCGATCTTATTTGATCGATGTGTCATTTCCATGCTTGCCCATCAACTGTTTGTAGCCGGTACGAGCGGGGACCTGTTACCTGGGTTATCGTTGCCGGTACCCAGAGAGGGTCCCCTCTAAGGTTTTTCGCGTATACTGTGTCTCCTGGTGTGAATGTTTGGTGCCTGCTTGATGAGTCGGGGGGGCGGTCGGGGTTGTATGTGGGGTGCAGTCTGTCTAGGGGGGATCTTAGTTTCCTCCTCATTAACAGCTCTGTGGGGCTTTTGTTGGTCGTTGTGTTTGGTGTTATGTGTTGGATAAAAAGTAGTTTATTTCTTTTTTCTTGCATTTCCCTGGTTTCGATTTTCTGGATTGTATTTTTGGTGAATTGGACCATTCGTTCCGCCCTACCATTCGCCGCCGGATGTGCCGGCGCTGTCAGGGCATGTCGTATTCCCCGTTCCGCTAGGAATTTATTGATTTCCAGTGGGGTGAACTGTGGACTGTTATCTGATACAATTATATCTGGGAGGCCATGGGTTGAGAATAGTTTGTTGAGTTCTTTGATGACGGCCTCAGTGGTGGTAGTTCTCATGTCGCTTAGCTCTAACCAGTTGGAGTAAGCATCTACTGTTAAGAGGAACGTGTGGCCTTTCGTGGGCCCAGCGAAGTCTATGAATATCCTGGACCATGGCCCTCTGGGGGTTTTCCATTCCAGGATTGGGACGGCGGGTGGGCTTGGCCTGGATTCTTGGCATTGTTTACAGCTTGCCACCCAGGCTTCAATTTGTTTGTCCATCCCCGGCCACCAGGCATAGCTTCTGGCCAGGGCTTTTGACTTAACGATGCCTGGGTGCCCCTCGTGTAACAATTCCAGGACCCTTTTTTATAATTTTTCTGGGATAACAACCCTGTCCCTCCATAGTACACAACCCTCTTGTGTGAAAAGTTTCATTTGTCTGTTCCGAAAAGTCCTGAATGTTTCATTGTCATCTTTTTCTGGCCACCCTTTCTCCACCCATTGTAAGACCTGTGCCAGACGTTTGTCTTTATTGGTTTCGTGGGCAATGTCTGACGTGGTTAGGGGAAGGTTGGGTAAAGTCTGTGTCAGTTAAGGGAAGTCGGTTAGGGTAAGGTTGGGTAAAGTCTATGCTCAGGGTGGATGTTGTGGGTGCTGGGTCGGCATCCAGGTTGGGTAACGGGGTGCAGCTCAAGGCGTCTGCGTGTGTGATTGTCTTACCGGGTCGATGGGTCAGCCAGTAACTGTAGGCGGCAAGGAATTCGGACCACCTTGTCATTCTCGGGGATAGAATGTTTGGGGTGGCCTTGTTTCCTGCCAGGATGCCCAATAGCGGTTTGTGGTTGGTGATGATGGTGAATGTTCTGCCGTAGAGGTACTCGTGGAACCTTTTTATGGCAGTGATGATTGCCAGGGCTTCCTTGTCTAGCTGGCTATAGTTCCTTTCCAGCTTCAATAGGGTTCTTGAGTAAAAGGCGATGGGTGCTTCATTTACGTTTGGAAGTGTGTGGCTGGGGATAGCCCTGATGCTGAATGGTGACGCGTCACACGTTACTGTTAGTGGGAGGGTCTCGTTGTACTGGATGAGTATGTCATCCAATGTGAGGAGGTCCTTGGTTCGGTTGAATGCGGCTTCCTCTCACCTCACCCAGTTCCAGGTGGCTGTTTTGTCCAACAGCCTATGCAATGGTTCCGCCGCGGTCACCTTTTGGGGCAGGAAAACATTATAGAAGTTAATCAGCCCTAGAAATGCCTGCAGTTCTGTTTTATTCCTCGGCCTGGGGGCTTCCTTGATGGCTCTGATTTTTTTTTCTGTTGGGTGAATTCCGTGCTGGTCTAGGAGGTACCCTAGGAACTCGACTCTCTCGGTATGCAGCTGGCATTTTTCTTTTTTACTTTTAGCCCTGAGTCTTTGAATTTTTGTAGTACCTCCCTCAGGCAGCCTTCCAGTTGTTTTTGGTTTGCCGCTGACACCAGCACGTCGTCAAAGTAGGGCACCACCCCCTTGATTCCTTGTATGAGCCTCTCCATTAGGCTCTGGAAAATTCCTGGCGCTACGCTGACTCCGAACTGGAGCCTCTTGCAGTGGAAACCCCCCCGGTGGGTTACTATGGTCTGCGCCTCGGTGGTATCTGCGTTGACCGGCAATTGTTGGTAGGCTTGCGCTAGGTCAAGCTTCACAAAAACCTTGCCTCCCCCCAGTGAGTGCAGAAGATGCTGTACTACTGGGACGGGGTAAGCGCTTTGTTGTAAGGCGCAGTTTAGGGTGGCCTTATAGTCCCCACAGATTCTCACTGACCCATCAGGCTTGACTGGAGTGACTATGGGGGTCTCCCACCAGGTGTGATCGGTTGGCTCTAGGACTCCCTGTTTGATGAGCTTGTCTATCTGCTCATCAATCTTCGGTCTGAGTGCGAAAGGCACTCGTCGCAGTTTGAGGCGTATCGGGGGGATGCTGGGGTCTAAGCTGGAGGAAATAGGGGGCCCCCGGTACTTGCCTAGGCTGCCATCGAACACCTCCTTCGTGAGTTGCTCCTCCCAGTCTTCCCCAGCGATGTGGTCGATGCCCATTACTTTAATCCCGAGTGGTGCGAACCACTGTAGTCCCAAGAGGCTGGGTCGGTATCTGTCTACGATTGTCTTGCTGTGCGCCCTTTGAATGTGATTTCAAAGTGCCCTGTTCTGACTACGGGGTGCGGTTCCCTTGGTAGTCCTTTAGGATTAACTTCTGGCTTTCCAGCTCTCTCTTGTGGATGGTGGGCACTAGGCGCTTGATTTCCCGCCATGCAACCATGGAGAGGTAGGACCCAGAGTCCACCTCCATCTTGCATGGCTTGCCCTCAACGCCCACTTCCATGCATACCTTGTGGGCGTCCCAGCTAGATGAGTGGTCGATGATGACCGTCTGGTGGGTCTCTTCTCTTTGTTGGTTCTCACTGTTTTGTTGGCTCTGTCCATCCCGGCTCTCGGCTTGGCGGTCCCTTGTCCTGGGGGGGGGTGCCATCTTATCTCCTGCTGCTGCTGTTCCACTGTTGGGGGCTATAAGTCCGCTTGAATCAGCAGACTCGGGCGATGTGGCCTCTTTTGTTGCATTGCCAGCAGATTGCGTCGAAAAATCAGCATTCCGACCGAGGATGATTACCCCCGCACCTGGCGCATTGCGGCCCCAACTTACGACTCTGCCGCTCGTGCCGGTCTCGTTCTGCTTGGAGTCGGTGGATGTCCTCCTCTTCGTCTGTGGTGTTGGAGATGGAGTTGAGGTCACCATGGTGGGTGGTAGTGGTCGCTTGGCAGCTCGTCTCCAACTGTGTCTCAGTCGTCGGGGTCGTTTCGGTGGCTCTGGGTCGGTCCACCGTGTCTACCTGCTGCATTCGGGCTGCTGATTTCTGGGTTGCCTCGGCTGCAGTGGCCTCAGCGAGGGCATCCCTGAGGGAGATGTCACCCCTCACTATCAAATGGCTTTGTAGGACAGGGTCTTTGAGCCCGAGGACGACGCGGTCTCACAGCACCTCGTCCATGTCTGTGAAGCTGCACATGCCTCCCAGATTCCGCAGGTCAGCCACGAAATCACTGATGCTCTCACCCTCTCTCTGGTCGCGTCAGTAGAAGTCGTGCCATCTGATGAGGGTGGGCACGGCGGGGGCATAGTGGCTTCGCAAGAGAGGCTCGAGATCAGCCCAGTCCATTGCCTTTACATCTTCAGGTTTTGAGAGGGCTTTTGCCATGTTAAACACTGCAGGCCCGCAGTGTGTCAGGAATACGGCCCTTTTTTTCTGCCCATTCGCGTCCTTGAGGTTGCTACTCTCCAGGAACATCAGGAACCGATCAATGTATGATTCCCAGTCCTCAGTAGCCTGGCTAAAGGGTGTGGGTGGTGTGATGCTGGCCATCTTGCTGGTCACATCCGTCTCAGTGCCACGTGCTCGGTGGGTATCAGTTCCTCGATCCCACCTTCGTCGCCAGTGTCATGTATGCCGATCGAAGGAAGGTGCAGAGTTAGTGACTGTTTTTCAGCTCTTTTATTTGTCCCGAGATCGACTCGCTTCTTGGGGATTGGTGGCGGCTTATATTGAACTGGCCTCGCCTGCCGCGGCCAATGACACTGCTTCAAATCTCCTGCGATCGGTTTCCTCCAATCGTGGGGGATTCACAATGGGCCAATCAGTGCAGCTCGCTCGGCCAATCCGATTGCCACGCACCCTGGCCAATCAGGACATGGTATTACAAGAATGCTAATGTGCAATACAGAACAGCAGCCCTTTGGCTCTTCATGTTTTCCTTCAGATGTCCTCCCTGGTCTCAAATGCCATTATATAGGAATGGCTTATTTTCACTTCTCACCTGAAAGGAAAGATGAATTGCGATAAAATCTTTGTTGTATTATTGCACACTGGTAGCCTTTTTCCTGGATCTTCAAAGTGAAATGGATTTCTTAGGAAAGATGCTTTAAAAATAGAACATGTTGGTTACATCTTCATGGACATTGCCCTGTGAACACAGACTAGACATTTTTTTCTCAACTATCAGTATTTAATGATGAGATCACATGGAAAAGTATTTCATGGCTAACTTGACAACTTGACAACTTTTTTTTTTGTCTTGATTGGCTGGCAACATTGTGTTTCCTGTATTGGAGGCTTTTAGTGTGGCTTGGCTCCGAGTAAACGGACGGCTATCATTTATAAGGAAGCTAGGTTTCATCTGGGTGCCTGGTTGGGAAACACAATGTTGCCAGCCAATCAAGACAAAAAAAAGCTACAAAACAGACAGAAGATATTAGAAACACCAATCAAGCAGAACACAGCAAACTCCAAGACCTATAAACACAGACCAAGACCAATCAGGACAAAGAAAAAACCATTCTGGCACAGCAGTAGGCTAGCACCAAATTTAAAACAGAAACAGCTGTGAAAGTGACTTACAGACAAACCCAATACAGAAGCCTGATGATGGCAGATGAGATTCTGCCAAAACGTTGCTACAACTTTAATAGCACAACTATAATGACGTGGGAAAATACCTGAACAAAGCTGAATACCAAACACACACACACACACTTTCCTGGGATATTCCAGGATACATTTTAGACTTCCCAATCTAGCCTTCTGATTTGGAATTTTCTCCACATTGAAAGGAATTCTCATGGATCAGATCGTCCTCATCCTCATCATCCTAACCATTGTCTATCCATTGCAGGATGGGGGCATCTTCCACATGTTTGACCAACCAATGTGGTCCTGAACTTTCTTTTGCCAATTGACACTCCCAATACTTGTTGATGTCCTCACTCTATCTTGCTTTAGATCTTTTTTGTGGATGCTTTTGATCAAATGGGATCCATTCTATGTCTGCCTTGGCCCACCTGCCCTCAGTTCTCCTTGCTATGTGACCAGGCCTATTTCCATTTCAATTCTTTGACACTCTTGATGGCATCATATACTTTCATTTGTTCTGTGCAGCAGTGGTTGGATTCAGCCAGTTCTGACCGGTTTGAGCGAACCGGATGTTAAAATTCCATCTGGTTTGCTGAACCAGTAGTTGAACCAACCAGTGAAAAATGGCACTTCCAGAAGTTCTGGTAGGCCATGTCCACCCAGCAACCGGGCAGCGAACCAGTTGCTGAGCTTTTTGAATCCCACTCCTGATGTGCAACTCTTTCTATCTTGTCTTGTGATGCAGAGGGTATATCTTTCCATGGTTCTTCGTGGCACTCGTAGTTTCTGTATTGACTGTGAGATTCATGTCCATCTTTCGCTGGCATATAACAGGTAGCACACACTGATCCAAAACCTTTCTCTTCAGGGGAGGTTTGGGGGGGGCGGTTCATGAAAATTATGCTTATCTGGACAATCACAGCAAATCAGATGTCTGAGAAATAGCCAGGGAGATTTGGACAAATTATTCCATTCCAGGAGCCCCTGAAAAGGGAGAGGCTTAAGGATATCTACTTGATCCAGACTGGGAATCCCTGAGCTCTAACTTGAATTGACTCATTTGAATTAGAGATCTTGCAATGTTTCTGCAAAATCTCCTTTGTTTACCAGGTGAGAGGCTCTGGATATTTGCACAAGATTTTATGCCATGGCTGGCTGGGAAATTCTAGGGGTTGACATCCCCACATATTAAAGTCGCTGAGGTTAGGAAAGAGTTTTATTCTGTTATTTCTAGAAAACATGTCTGGTTTTACATGTTGTAAGCCGCCTTGTAAGCCATGGTAAATAGGCGGCAATACAAATCTAATAAATAAATTAAATAAATAATAAATGCCCAGAATTGAGCTTCCTTTTTATTTAGTTCAGTACTTATATTTCACAATATTTGGCCAATGATTTTGAAGCAACATGAACAGGTCTAACAGTTTTCCTGCCCTTGTATTTCCCATCTAACAATTTTTTAGAGTCAGGATGCAATCATGTCTCATATCTGACTTCATGTGATGATTGGAATACAACAGTTACTATTGACAGTGAAATCTTTGATTAGTGTCAGAATCAAATCAAAGCATAACAAAATCTAAGAACTGATTATATAAGAAGATTGGAGAAGCTCCCTTTTTCATCTATCCAGATACTTGATTAGGATAAAACTATACCAGTTTTTCCCCAACATGGTGCTTTCCAAATATATTGTGGCTGTGACACCACACTAAGTTGTGATTTATTTATCTGCGGCTTATTAAATAATCTACAATTAGCTGCTTTATTCAGAAGTCATGATAAATCAGTTTAGAAAGTTCTGCATTTTCCTGGCAAAAGATGCGTTCTTCCTTTTTTTCTTTTTTGAAAAGAAAATGTTTGGGAAAAAAAATAGGCATATTTTCTTATATCACTTTGTCCCAGGGCAATTAGATTGGCCCACCCCAAGGGGCTTTGAGCCTGTGGTGGTCCAGGGGTAGCTGTAGGATTCCCCTGAGGTTCTGTGGGCAGTTTGGTCTGTGGGGTGAAGAGGTATGGGGAGGCCCTGGATTTCATTATCCCTATGGGATCTTCAGCTCCTTTGCAGTCAGTCCTGGGGTGCATCTTGGGGTGCTGAGGAAGTTTGGAAAATGAAGACCAGGGGGGTTGGAGAAGAAGAGTGAGACTGATTGAACATATGTAAGAGCCTTTATTTGGATTACATCATGGTGATAAGAGTGGTAAAACCTTATTATTTCCACACCCTTATGTCATCTTCAAGTGCTAGTTGAATGATCACTTAAACACGAGCCAGCATTGGGCAACAGCAGTCAAATTTGTTAATACAATCCTTGGTTGTATAAACAGAGGCATGGAATCAAAAACATGTGAAGTATTAGTGTTATGTCCTGAATTTGCATACTCGAAATCCCCGCGCCTTGATTGGCTAAGGCGCGGGGATTTCTGATTGGCCAGGCGAGCTGCGCTGATTGGCCCGATTGGAGTCTCCCGCGATTGGTTCAAACCAAGAGCGGGAGACTTGAATCGCTGCCATTGGCCGCGGCCGCCGCAGCGAAAAGTATAAAAGCCGCGGGCTTTTTACTTTTCGCCGGTTCGGTTCCCCATTGTAAATAAAGAGCTTTGAATGAAAGTCACCGACTCTGAGCGTCTTTTGGCGGACACGACACTGGCGACGAGGGTGGGATCTCGCCCCTGAACCGAACCCCGTGTCCACCAAAGAACCAGCTCCAGCGCAGAGATAGCGAAGATTGCACCGCCCGCCCCCTTCAACCCCGCCGCCGAGGACTGGGAATCGTACTCGGATCGGTTCCGTATGTACCAGGAATGCGCCGGAATGAAGGACGCCCCGGGCCCGCTAAAACGCGCCGTCTTCCTTACTCACTGCGGACCAGAGGTCTTCCAGATGGCCAAAGCATTGGCCAAGCCGGCAGACGCAACCGCCATGGACTGGGACGTCCTCGAACCTATACTGCGGCGCCATTACGCCCCCGAAGTCCCCATCCTGATACGGCGCAACGAGTTCTACCGCCGCAATCAGAAACCAGACGAAAAATTGAGCGACTTCGTCGCAGAGCTACGGCGCCTAGGAGGACTCTGCGAGTTTGAAGGTCTGAACAGTCTCATAAGAGACCGCTTCGTACTCGGTTTATGGGATCCTACACTCCAGAGCCGACTTATGGCCAAGGGCGACATCAGCCTAGCCGATGCCCTTACCGCAGCCGCAGCCGCGGAAGCAACCCGCACGTCAGCTGACAGCATGCGAAGATCTGACGCGAAGGGCGGAAACAACAACCCGGCAAGGTCGGCCGACACAAGAAACGAAGCAACCGCACACTACGGAGAATACCAGTCAACCTCCAGCACGTCGGAAGACGAGGAGGACATACATCACGTGCAGACGGGACGCGGCGACCAACGAAGTCGAAAAGGTCGTAGGTCGAGGACCAACTACGCCGGGTGCGGCGGCGACCACCCCAGGTCAGAATGCCGATTCCTTGACTCTATCTGTAGGCATTGTGAACGACGGGGTCACATCGCCCGAGTTTGCCGCCAAAAGAAGACCCGCAGCCCGCCCAAATGGGAACAACACGACAGAAGGAGAGAAAGTCCCCTGCCCAGAGCCAGAGAGCGCCAACCAGACGGTCGATGGGACCGTGCTCAACGATCTTCAAGAGGCGGCGACGGTCGACGAAAGGAAGAGACCCACCAGACGATGACCATCGGCCACGCCATCTCCGACGGCGCCAGAAAGGTACACGTAGAAGTCCACATTGAAGGCCAGCCATGCAAAATGGAAGTGGACTCCGGGTCCTACCTTTCCATGATTGCATGGCGCGAGATCAAAAGACTAGTGCTCACACTACAAAAAAGAAACGTGCCTGCCCAAAAGATCATCATAAAAGACTACCAGGGGAATCGCGTCCCGGTGGTGGGCACCAAGAACTTTAATATAACTTACAAAGGCCACACCGAACAACTGCCACTCACTATCGTCGATCGCGACCGCCCAAGCCTACTGGGCTTACAATGGTTCGCCCCGCTTGACATCGCGCTGACAGGAGTCAACCACGTCACCATTGAAGCTTGGGAACAGCGGCTAGCCCAGGAGTTCCAGGAGGTCTTCGATGGAGGCTTGGGCAAGTACCAGGGGCCCCTTATCTCGTTTGACCTAGACCCAAGGGTTCCCCCTAAGCGGCTTAAACCTAGAAGGGTACCATTCGCCCTAAAGCCTAAAATTGACGAGCAGATCGACAAGCTCGTCAAACAAGGGGTATTGCAACTGATAGACCATGCCAGATGGGAGACCCCTATAGTGACCCCAGTAAAGCCAGACGGGTCCGTGAGAATTTGCGGGGACTATAAGGCCACCCTAAATGGCGCGTTGCAACAAAGCGCCTACCCAGTCCCAATAGTGCAACATTTACTGCACTCACTGGGAGGGGGCAAAGTCTTTGCCAAGCTCGACCTCGCCCAGGCATATCAGCAGCTACCTGTGGACGAGAAAATGGCGGAAGCCCAAACAATCGTGACTCATCGGGGGGCCTTCAAGTGTAACCGACTCCAATTTGGAGTCAGCGTGGCACCAGGCATCTTTCAGAGCCTGATGGAACGTTTGTTACAGGGCATCAAGGGGGTGGTGCCCTATTTCGATGACGTATTAGTGGCGGCGCCAAACGAAGCCGAATTGGAAAACCGACTCAGACAAGTCTTAACAAAATTTAAAGAAACAGGACTTAAAGTCAAACGAGAAAAATGCCAACTATGTACAAAGCAAGTAGAGTTTTTGGGCTATCTTCTAGACCGGCATGGCATTCACCCTACGACTAAAAAAGTGAAAGCCATCAAGGAAGCCCCCACCCCAAAGTCTAAAACGGAACTACAAGCGTTCCTAGGCTTGTTGAATTTTTATAATGTTTTCCTACCCCAAAAGGCAACGGCGGCAGAACCTTTACATAGACTCCTGGACAAGACGGCAGCCTGGACTTGGGGGAGACGAGAGCAAGCCGCCTTTCAAAAAACCAAAGACCTCCTCACCTCCGACGCCGTCCTGATGCAATTCAGCGAAACCTTGCCCTTAGCTGTCACTTGCGACGCATCACCTTTCGGCGTCGGCGCTGTCCTCAGCCACACCCTCCCCGACCAGAGAGAAGCACCCATCGCTTTTTTCTCCAGGACTCTGACTAAACCGGAACGGAACTATAGCCAGCTGGACAAAGAAGCTTTGGCTATAGTTGCCGCCGTTAAGCGTTTCCACGAATACCTGTACGGCCGCCTGTTCACCATTGTGACAGATCATAAGCCATTGCTGGGCATCCTCGCTGGAAACCGAGCCACGCCGAACATCTTGTCACCCCGGATGACAAGATGGTCCGAATTCCTGGCAGCCTACAGTTACGAACTGCTACACAAGCCAGGTAAGAAAATTTTGCACGCGGACGCTTTAAGCCGCTCGCCTTTACCTGACTCTGAACCTGACCCAGCACCAACAACAAACACCCTAAGTATCGAGAGCTTACCTATTACCGCATCAGACATTGCCAGAGAAACCGTTAAGGATAGGCGTCTGGCGCGAATCTTACACTGGTTAGAAAAAGGTTGGCCGGAGAAAGACAATGACGAGACTTTTAAAACATTCCGACAGCGCCAGACTGAACTCTCACTACTGAGAGGATGTATTTTGTGGGGTGACAGGGTGGTCATTCCGGACAGATTGCAAGAGAGGGTCTTAGAGATGCTATATGAGGTTCATCCTGGCATCGTCAGGACTAAAGCCCTGGCCAGGAGTTACGCTTGGTGGCCAGGGATGGACAAGCAGATTGAGGCATGGGTCGCCAAATGCCACCGGTGCCAGGAGACCAGATCCAGCCCACCCGCAGCACCTATCCGGGACTGGGAGACACCACGGGGGCCCTGGTCCAGAATCCATTTAGACTTTGCTGGTCCCACAAATGGGCATACTTTTCTAATCACAGTTGACGCGTACTCCAATTGGTTGGAGGTAAGCGACATGAAATCCACTACCACAGAGGCCGTCGTTAAAGAACTGTGTAAACTATTTTCCACGCACGGCCTCCCAGACGTCGTCGTCTCAGACAACGGGCCCCAGTTCACTTCCATCGATTTCGAAAGGTTCCTGGCGGAGAGGGGTATCCGCCACGCATTAACAGCACCGGCGCATCCGGCGGCGAACGGTAGGGCGGAACGGATGGTTCAGTTTACGAAAAAGACCCTCCGGAAAATGGACCACGGGGAGATCAGCGACAAAATCAACAAACTCCTCTTCATACAGCACATCACTCCCAATACCACAACTAACAAGAGCCCTGCAGAACTTCTAATGGGCAGAAAGCTGAGGTCCCCACTCGACAGGTTACACCCGACCTATAACCTGGAGCGGCCCCCAGACTCCAGTTCCAGGTACCGGACATTTGACCCAGGTGACTTAGTCTACGCAAAGAATATGACGGGGGACCCCCTATGGATCCCAGCCGTCATAACTCAGGTCACTGGTCCGCGGTCGTACCGGCTCCAAACCATCGATGGGCGAGCCTGGAAGCGACACATCGACCAGCTCAGGTCACGAACAGCGACTGACCTCAACCCCCAAGAGACGAACCAAGGGGGGAGGGAATACCCGGATAGACAATCGCAGGAAAAAATAAACCAAAAATACTCACCAGAACACAGCCATCGCGAGTCCCCTCCGGAGAAGAACCACCTGGCCAGCTCTACCGACTCGGAGAAGCCAAGCGGGAGCGGCGAAATCCGTAGCTCAACCGACCCGGTAGGCCCAGGCAGGAGCCACGGTGAAAGAACCGGCCCGATCATCCAGCCGGTTCGCACAGAGGCAGGAGCAGCCAAAAAGATGACCACTCCGGCCGAGTTACAGCTTGCAAGTGAGTTGCGCAGGTCAACTAGGACTCGATGGAGCCCCGCCTACCTGCGTGACTACACCACGTGATGGACCATACCAAGAGGGGAGGGGTTTAATGTCCTGAATTTGCATACTCGAAATCCCCGCGCCTTGATTGGCTAAGGCGCGGGGATTTCTGATTGGCCAGGCGAGCCGTGCTGATTGGCCCGATTGGAGTCTCCCGCGATTGGTTCAAACCAAGAGCGGGAGACTTGAATCGCTGCCATTGGCCGCGGCCGCCGCAGCGAAAAGTATAAAAGCCGCGGGCTTTTTACTTTTCGCCGGTTCGGTTCCCCATTGTAAATAAAGAGCTTTGAATGAAAGTCACCGACTCTGAGCGTCTTTTGGTGGACACGACAATTAGTACCACTTTATAAAGCTTTAGTAAGGCCCTACCTCTAGAAAGAGTGCAGAGAAGAGCAACCAGGATGATTAAGGGACTGAAGACTAAAACACATGAAGAATGATTGCAGGATTTGGATATGGCCAATCTAGAGAAAAGAAGGACTAGTGGGGACATGATCGAAGTTTTCCAGTATTTGAGGAGCTGCCATAAAGAAGAGGGGGTCAACTTATTTTCCAAAGAACCAGAAGGTAAGACAAGAAACAATGGATGGAAACTAACCAAGGAGAAAAGCAATCTGGAACTTAGGAGAAACTTCGTAACAGTGAGGACAATTAACCAGTGGAACAGCTGGCCTTCAGAAGTTGTAGATGCTTCATCACTGGAGGTTTTTAAGAAGAGACTGGAAAGCCCAGTTGTCTGAAATGGTATAAGGTCTGCTGCTTGAGCAGGAGGGTGGGCTAGAAGACCTCCAAGATACCTTCCAGCTGCCATGAGCTGCCTTGAGGCCTTGTTTATGGTGGCTATACTGGGCTGCTATGAAGAACATTCTTGCTATCCATTTCTCAGATCTGCTCAGACTAGGGGGAAGGTAGAGACTGAGCCCCAAACACAGGTCAGTAAAATAGGGACCCAGATTGTTGTGGGCAAGAGGCTGACTCTATAAACCAATTGTTCAGGCTTTGACCTCATACCTGGCTGCAGGTATTTGGGATCCTCAATTCAGGGTTCTTTGTTATAAGTCTGGCTTATAATAATGCAGTCCACACTCTAATGTGGCTTATCAGGTTCAGGCTTAGTCTATTGTGCCAATCTCATTTGTTTGTTTTATAAACAGTATTCGAATCAAGCCATGCTTTACTCAATAACATAAGACCCATGGTCTACTGCCTTAATCTCCAACAAGGCTCTTGAAGGTGTCAATTTGCTTGCAGAAAGCTCTTTGGGGACTCATGAGGCTCCTATTCCCACCTGACATTTTATATTTCCAGTCCTTGGCAGACTTCCCGGAATCTGTCTGGTAATTCAGAATGTCCATAAATTACAAAAGCCGCTCCACATGTATCCTTTCGATACATCAAACACTTTGCTTCCAAGCAAAGTTTGAGAATCATCACGCCTCCTTAAATCACCTGGATAGGCGTGTCAGTCTCTCTAATCAATGTCTGGCTTGACGCCTCCCCTCAGCTTGACATTTCAGTCTCCTCCTAGTTCTGGCATCAAGCCACGATCTGTCAGTTTCCCCACTCAAAGCCTTCCAACAGGCTCCAGCCTTTCCACATCATAATAGTTGTGCTTTTAAAGTTGTAGCAATGTTTCAGCAGAATCTCATCTGCCATCATCAGGCTTCTGTATAGTGTTCATCTATGAGTCAGATTTTTACAGTGGTTTCAGATTTAAATTTGGGGTAGCCTATTGCTGTGCCAGAATGGTTTTTTCTTCCTCCTGATTGGTTGGGAGTCTTGGTCTGTGTTTATTGGTCTTGGAGTTTGCTGTGTTCTGCTTGATTGGTGTTTCTGCTATCTTCTGTCTGTTTTTTGGCTCTTTTTGTATCTTGATTGGCTGGCAGCATTGTGTTATTTTATTGGAGGCCTTTAGTGCAGCTTGGCTTTGGGTAAATGGACGGCTATCATTAGTTAGGAAGCTAGGTTTCATCTGGGTGCCTGGTTGGGGTGTGTTTGAGCTGAAGGTATTAGGGGGGATCTGTTTGTGCCCAGGTGTTTGCCTGGCTTGTGGTGTGGAGATTTTTTTGTTTGTGAGTGCAGGCTTCCAAATGATTGACAGCCTGGTGGAATCATCTCTTCTGTTCATGCTTTCTGATCTTTTTTTGAATCTCTATGGCTTCTCTGATGATTCTGTGGCTGGGATTTTCTATGGTGGCTAGGGTTTGGGTGCCATTGAAGTTGATGCTATGACCTGTGGCTTCCATGTGTTGGACTAGTGAGGAAGTGTGTTCCAGCTTTTTGACTGCATTTTTGTGTTCATCAAGGTGGGTACTTATTCTTCTATTGGTCTGTTCAATGTATGTGGCCGGGCATGATGCACAGGGGACTCCGTATATGCCTTGGTTTTCCAGGTCAATATTATCTTTGGGGTTTCTAAGGATGGCTGCTATTTTTCTGTCTGTTTTGAAGGCAGTCTTGATGTGATGTCTGTGTAGTACCTTACTAATTTTGTCTGCAGTACCTCTTATGTAGGGCAGGACAGCTGTTCCATAGGTCTGTTCATCTTCTGAGTCTCTATTATATTTCAGTGTGTTTTTGTGGATCAAGCTGGTGATTTTGCTTCTGTGGAAGCCCTTGGTTGTCAGTACTTTAGTCAGGGTGCATAGTTCAGTCTTAATGTGTGTCTTGTCTGCTAGGCGTTTGGTTCTAGTAATTAGTGTTTTAGCCACGGAGTTTATCTGTGCTGGGTGGTGGTGGGATTGGGCGTTGAGGTAGCGGTTAGTGTGTGTTTTCTTCTGGTATACAGTGTGTCCTAGTGTGCCATCTGTTTTTTTGTAGATTAGTACATCTAGGAATGGTAGTTGTTTGTTTGTTTCCATTTCCATGGTGAACTTGATTTTGGGGTGTGTGTTGTTTAGGTGTGTTAGGAAATTGTTTAGGTTTTCTTTTCCATGGGGCCAAATCACAAATGTGTCATCGATGTATCTTAACCATAGTTTGGGTTTGTGGATGGCATTGGCCAGGGCTCTGGATTCGAATTCTTTCATGAACAGGTTTGCAATGATGGGTGACAGTGGTGATCCCATAGGGGCTCCTTCAATTTGTTTGTATCTTTGTCCTTTGTATATGAAATATGTGTTGGTTAAGCAGTGTTCTGTTAGTTCCATGAGGTGTTTAGCTGGTTGGTATTTATTTTTGATGATTTCAAGGGTCTCTTTTATCAGGACTTGAGTGAATAGTGAAACCACGTCGAAACTTACAAGCAGATCTTCTTGCTCCACATTTAGATCTTTGATCATTTCCAAGAAATGGTATGAGTTTTGTACATGTGAAGCTGCTGTTTCAGCATGGGGCTGTAGCTCTTTTGCTAGGTGTTTAGCTAGGTTTTGTAGTGGTGCTCCTCTGGAGCTGACTATGGGTCTGAGAGGTATGGGTCTGAGAGGTATATGTGTGTGTGTGTGCGCGCACGCGCGTGCGTGTGCGTGTGCGTGTGTGTATATAATTTATTTCTCTCTCTATAAAAGCAAAATACCACTCATGCATCATCGCAAAATCTCCAGAACTGTAAAGCCTACAGAGTTGAAATTTGACACATAAGTTCCTCTTGGCTTCTAGGTGCTCACTAAGAAAGGATTTTTCAAAATGACCATCAGAGCATCAGTATTTCCTATATTATTATTATTAACATGCTCTGATGCTAAGGAGTTCTACTCCCCCTCCCCACCTGGAAAGAAACCTCTTCCTAATGCAAAACACAAGCAGAGGAGAGGAGTTTCCATTTCTAAGCACCAAGCAGGTTTAGTCCAGAACAGTTGAGCTAAGCCATGCCCAGGCTCCTTGCTGTCTCCTTTTTGCTCACACAGCAAATACTGTTTCAGTTTCCAAACAGCCTTCAATTCTCTCACACACTGACAGGACACTAGCCAGATGAATACCGATGGATGCTGGTAGGCAGAGGCAGAATTTCTTTCCCCTTATTTTCCTCCCCCAAAACTAAGCCTGATCACATAGGTTCGTAGTGAAGCACGGGTATCGAGCTAGTTTTATATATATTTAAAAGGGATAGCATTCTGCATTTTCACAAAGTCCAGCCGAGGGTCTTTATGGGTTTTCTTTTTTTATTGTTGCCTATACCTGGTAGATGCTTCCTAAAGCAGGCATGGTATGGAATTGTCACTCTTCATATCCTTCAAATGAACCAACCTCTGTATGTGGGTGTTATTAGATTTTTCTCTTCAGAAGTGTACCAAGATCAGGGGGGACCCTGTAGGTGGTCCTGAAATAGAGGAAGTGTCAGCTGGTGCTCCATTCAAAATCCAAGAAAGAAATACTTAGACCCCATTACTTAGAGAAAAGATATCTTTTACTGGAAATCAAGTGGTAGCAACAAAAGAATTCTGAATCTGAGAAAATGGGCATGTAAATCACATATACAAAGTAATGGCAATGTTCCCACCCCCAATAATTCAAATGGTTCTTCCAATTAGAAGTTGTGAATATCATCATGTGGGCATCTCCAGGTGGTGATGAGGCTTCTGTCCATTGACCTTGGCATAGTTTGATAAAGGTTTGCAGCTGCGCATAGCATAGAAAAGAAAGCTAAGCAAGGAATAGAAACCTAAGCAAGAATCAAACCCCCCCCCCAGTTTATACAGTTCTAGTTTGTAACACCTCCAGCTCACTTCCCATAATTTTCCCCCTCCCCCCCACGTTACTTATGACAGCCGAAAGATGCAAAGCAAAGGGAGAAAATCTTGAAGGCTGACAGGAGGACACATCCAAAGGACCTTGTGGGTAGGAGAGCTGAATGATGTTGGGAGATGTTTTCAAGGATTATTCTGGAAGCAAAACATCTTCGGCTGGTTGACAGCCAGATGCTGATGGCAAATGAAGAGCAGGTTGTCTCCATCTTCTAACAGGGTGGGTTCTGGCCAAATCCTATTAACATGTGGACTGCCTGCCACAGAAGGGTTCCATGATGTAGGTGCCCAATTTTTCTCTGCTCACAGATGAATGGCAGGCTGTTTAGTTTAGACCAAAGGTCTCCAATCTTGGCAGCTAAGCCTGGAGGATTTCAACTCCCAGAATTCACCAGCCAGCAAAGCTTACTGCTTTGCTGGATGGAGTTACTGCAAAATCTTTTCCTTTCCCCCCCTCCACTAACCTGCTTTCCAGCTCTGTTCTCCTGTGCAGAGCAACCAAAGAAGACCCAGCCGATCAGCTGTCACTCAATGGGAGGCAAAGAATAGAAGGGGGAAGGACCAGTCAGAAAAGGTATTTGCCGGTTCTCCGAACGACTCAAAATTTCTGCTATGGGTTCTCCAGAACTGCTCAGAACCTACCGAATACCACCTCAGATGTGTAGATCTGCCCATTTTTCTGGTCCTGGAAAAATTCCTGTTCTCTTTTTTTCTCTTTCTCTCCTTCAAGCCGCTCAGTATCTATATATGAACCTTGCAACTGTGCTTTATAAATTGTTCATGAAAGTCTGGGGAGTCTTCTACAGAAGTTTAATGAGATGTCCAGTGGTGTAGCTAGGCCTGTGGCCATCATTGCCCAGGCTCCTGAAGGCTAAAATGTAGCCTTGCTCCAAATGAGATGAACCTTTGTTCCAATCCAGCTGAGCCTGCCTATTCTGAATTCAGGAGAAGTCTGCTACTTCCTAGGTGAGTGAACAAGCTGTCTTTGTTTGCTGATCTACCTGAGATGAGTTGCTCTTGGAGAGAGCTTAGTGAATTAGCTGAGCCTTGAATCACTTCCAACCTAACACATGTTGCATGCACGATCAGCTTGTGTTCCTTTATATTTTTTTGCTCAGTTTTGTAAACAGATTCTGTACTATCTACTAATGATGGTCCCCTCTAGGAGCATTTGTAGATGACTCACTGAGCAGAATGCCTTGAAGTTCTCCCATTCAAAGTCTCATGCACTGCTCCAGTGCCTCAATGATGGCAGTCTTCCAGATGTTATTGGTTTGCTGATTCACAGAAGTGATAGTCCTGGTTCCTGCAAAAAACCTATGAATAAATCAACAGAGATCTGCAAGGAATGAATTTCCCAGAGATGCTATTCAGAAGCAGGCTTATTTGGATAGTACACTTGAGCTTCTTCATCAAAAGAAAACCACTGACCTTGGACTGAAATAAAAAAATACATGAAAGCTTATCGTTGGGCAAATAATGGAAGAATTTGAAGGAAGAGAAAAAGAAAGGTCTATACGAGTAGCAGAATTTCCTGCTTGACTGCAGGTTATTACCTGCACCTACTCTATAAAAGGAAGATTGTCTCTATCCACTGAGTCAAATCTGATTCCTTTTGACAAAGGGACAAATCCCAACAGTTTTTCTGGGGCACCAGGAAGAGCTTGGGAGAGAGTGACTGCCCCAAAGTCAAACAGGGAGTTTGCAAGTGCAGAGAAGAGCAACTAGGATGATTAAAGGCAGGGGGCTAGACTAGAAGACCTCCAAGGTCCCTTCTAGCTTTATTCTTATTGATTGACTGAAGACTAGGACTTGCAATCTTCCAACATCTAAGGCAATGCCTTTAACCACAATGTAGGGTTTCTCCATTTGGCAGCTTTCAGATGTTCACATTCCCAGAATTCAGTGCTGGCTGGGGAGTTCTGGGAGTTGAAGTCCACATATCTAAAAGCTGCCAAGGCTGAGAAACATTCAAATTGTCTCTCATCTACTGAATCTCATGTATCTATACCAAAAGACCACATCCTCCTCTGATTACCAATTTTACAGATGAACAGCAAAATATGACAGATGAACAGCAAAATATAGTATTCAGACAGCAAAAATGGAATGTAACCTAAGAATTAATGAAAATGGGGGAAGATCTGTATTATTATAAACAGAATGGCAAAAGATTCCAAAAGGAACTGTAATGTGTGAAAGTCTTCCTTGCCTTTTGTCAAAAAAGATAGGTAATATCCATGAGATAGGTAACAATCCATGAGTTTTCATATCTCGTTCCTGTAATGGATAGAAATTCTTCTAGACAGTTACATACCAAAAGAACAGCATCCTTCATTATTAGATCCAGTCCTTGAGGCATAGCTCAGAAGAACATGTTCATCTTCCACTAACATGAAATGAATCAGAGTCATATTTGTAGACCCAATTGAAGGACTGCTTCTAACATGGCCCCGTTAGCAGTGGTAAGCTGCTGTTGGTTCAGACCAGTTCGCCCGTATTGGTTGTTTGCAACTGCCAGCTCTACTCACTGTGGCTGCCGCATGCATGAAATCACTTTGTGTTTGAAACCATGTGCAAGCGCGAATGGCGTGTGCACAGCTGCTCACATTTTCAGTTCTGCACTAGGTGAACCGGTTGTTAATTTATGTGCAGCCCACCTCTGCCCATTAGTCAACTCATCAATCTTTTCCACTGCTCCTTCCTTGACCAGAGGGAATCCAGGAATGACATCCTTCATTGTACACACTCACAACCTGGACTCAAACTTTATCTTCACCTTTATTGCTACCACCACAACCATCATTTCCAGGTAAGCTGGCTTAGACTTGTTTTCACAAAGAGCTCCAAACTTCTCAGAAGTAACCCTGAATGTTCTCTACTTCAAAGTGTAGAGCGATGTTGTTGCCACAGCAAGCAGCTTCCTGACATTTCGCTTGCCTCAACTAGCACTTGAAGAACAAATGCAGAGAAACTTCTTCAGCTATTGCAAATGTCAGTCAAAGCAGGCCATGACAAGTACCACTGACGCTTTGTGTTGTGTATGTATATAAGTAATAAAAGTGTGAGCTTGGAGTAAGTGCAGGGTTCTGGCCCTGCACTTCGGATTGGCTGTTAAGCGGCCGGACCAGATTGGCCCGTTCTGGGGAATCCGATTGGCCCTTAACAGAGAGTTCCTATTGGTCATAAAAGCTAGCGTTCCTAGCTTGTTATTGGTTAAAACGTTACAAGGGTTGCCTATATAAGGCGGGGGTTACTGTTGTTGTATTGAGAAGTCACTATGTAAATAAAGAGCTGAAGTTCACGGTTCAGAGGCTTGTCTCCATTCCTCCTCACCCATTCTCAAACTTAACACTTTGCTTTGTTGTTAGGAACATGGAAGAACATTGCTGTGTAGAACAGCTTTGAGGCTTTGTCCAAAGCCTTCATTGAAGTGAATCCCCTCTAGAAGCTCTGCATAGGTCTAAGTTACTATAATTATTGCAATTATGGATGAAGCATAGTAAATTTTCTCCATATTCTGATTTGGATGTTAAAGCTTAGGGCAAGCACAGAAGGAAAAGGACCTTTCCTGCCACTTTCACAAGCTCTGTGATCCACCCTGGATTGTGCAGGAAGGACTCCTGATTAATTGAAGCTTCTGCTGCACCAGAACAGCTTTCCTTCAGAAGTTGTGGGAGCTTCATCCCTGGAAGCTTTCAAGAAGAGATTGAACTGCTATTTATCAGGAATGGTGTAGGGTCTCCTGTTTGGGTGGGTGGGGGGTTTGGACTAGATGACCTACAAGGTCCCTTCCAACTCTGTTAATCTGTATCTATTTTGAGGGGGGAAAGATAGGAAATTATCCTTCTGTAACCTTCTTTAAGTTAAGAGGGTAACCAAGAGCAGATCATAAATCTAGCCCTTGCTTATCAATGGAGACCAAGTGGAGCAAGTGGCCAGTTTTAAGTTTCTGGGTGTTACCACAAAAGACGACCTGAACTGGGGTGCTCACATTGCAGTTCTGGTCAAAAGGGCCCAGCAGAGATTGTACTATCTGAGACTTCTCAGGAAACCTCAACTAAATGAAAAAGTGCTGGTGAACTTCTACCACTGCACCATAGAGAGTATCTTAACTTATTGCATCTCTGTATGGTTTGCCAATTGCACAGTGGCAGATAGGACAGCACTCCAGAGGATTAACACCATTGCCTCCCAGAGGATCATGGGTTGCTCTCTCCCCTCTTTGGAAGAGCTTTATAGCTCCTGCTGCCTTAAGAAAATTCAAAACATTCTCAGATCCATCACATCCTGGGCAACCCCTGTTAAGCCTGGTTTCCCCAACCAGGGTTAGGGAGACAAGCTAAACAGAATGTGCAGCGTTAGTCAGATAGGCACACAGATAAATGAGTGAGCTAAGCTTGTATGTTTATTAACATACAGTAAAAATGACAGATACGCTTGTGCTATCAAATATATAGTTTATTCCATTATGAGTTCATAGCATAGTCAAAATAACAGTCCAATAGTCATGTATCATTTAGTCAGTCCATTCAGGGATATTCAGTTAGCAAAGTCCGTGTTAGAATATCCTATGTCAATTCACTTACAAGTCAGTCTTTTGTTTTCTCTCCCGTTCGAGCAATACAGACTTGTTTCCTTGCAGTAATCAGGGATCATCAAAGCCAGAGAGAGAGCAAGCTGCAGCCTTGCTTCTTTTAAAGTGCTTTCACAACCACTCCCTTAATTACTATCCCACAGTTAAAGTTGCAGACACTTTAACATACAAACTATGATTACATATTATTATTTACCTAAACCAGTTAGGGTAAAACAATGTTATCCCTAACATTCTCCCCTTTTAGGAAATAATAATATAACTATTTACATCTTTAAATCATATTTGTTACAACTTTCTTTAAACTTAGTTACTCCTTGAGCTTTTGTAAATTGGTCTGCAATGTTTTCTTCTGTCATGCAGTATTCCAATTTAATTAGCCCATTCTTTACAGATTCTCTAACATTTAAGTATCTTAAATCAGTATGTTTTGATCTAGTTTTTACAGCAATACTAGTAGCTAATTTTATAGCTGCTTGGTTATCCTCGTACACAATAATGGAATCTTTAACAGTTATACCCATGTCTAATAATAACTGTTTGTACAAAATCAAGTCAGTGCATAATAATGACAGACATGAAAATTTCGCTTCCATTGTGGACAAACTGATATGCTGTTGTCTGATTGACCTCCATCCTATTAGTGTCTTACCAAATAATATAGCCATCCCAGATGTTGATTTTTTAGTGTTTATATCAGTTGCAAAACTTGCATCTGCATAGGTACTAAGACTCAAATCACCCTTTGGTTCTATGTACAATGCATGGTTCATTGTTCCTTTAAGATATCTTAAAATTCTCTTCAATGATTGCCAATGACATTGATGTGGATCTGAATTAAAACGTGCCAGCTGATTTACACTATAAGCTATATCAGGCCTAGACCAATTGCTTATATATGATAAGCTGCCAATCAAAGATTGATATGTGGACTTATCAAATTTGGGACTTTGATCATTAGTTTGGCAAACTTCCTGACTCATTGGAGTCTTTGCCGATTTACAAAGTTCCATTTTAAACGTTTTAATTAATTGGCAAATTTTATCTTCTTGAGATATCTTAAAACCATTTTTTGTTTTGTTAATTGTCAATCCTAGATACTTTTTAATTTCACCTAAATGCTTTAATTTTATCTTTTTGGCTAATAATGATATAATCTCATTAGCTTCATTATTAGTCTTAGTTATCAAAGCAATATCATCTGTAAATAATAACAATAATGACACCGTTCCATTATTTTCTCTTTTAAACACACATGGATCTGCTAAACCAGATTTAAAACCTATATTGTTTAACTCTTTCACAATATATTGGTTCCACTCAAACCCAGATTGTTTCAACCTGTAAAGACTCTTTTTGAGTTTCCAACAATCATTACTATTTACTTTATTGTCTTTTATACCTACTGGTTTTCTTAAATATATAGTGTGCTGCAATGGTGCATGTAGATAAGCAGTTTCTACATCTAAATGGTTAATGACATAGTTTTTCTTAGCTGCCCACACTAATGCTGCTCTTAAAGATGTTGCTTTAAGACTTGGTGCAAAAACTTTCTCGTAATCAGATGCAGTTTGATTAAATCCTTGAGCTACTAACCTAGCCTTATGGGTAACAGTCCCATCATTTCCAGTTTTTACTTTAAATATCCATTTGCACCCAATGGATTTTTCTCCTGGAGGTAATTTAGCATCTTCATAAACTTTCATTACCTTTAATGAATTTAGTTCCTTTTCCATTGCCTTTTGCCAATTCTCCTGATCCTTAGCAGGATACATCTTAAGTTCATCTACACTAGTTGGAACTTTAGTTACTTGGCAAACTATACTTGCTTGATACCTATCAGGTGGTCTAGTTACACGTGTAGTACGTCTAGGTATTACAGGACTTACATGTGGACTTTCATTTATTAACTCTTCTTGATTATCTAACTCTTCCTGATCAACTGTTTCCTCTTGTTCTGGTCCTATTTGCTCTTCTTGGACTTCTTCTTTAATTGGACTCTTCTTATAACTAATCTGTTCTTTCTGCCTTTTGTAGGGTTCAATAATTACTTTATTATTTAAATCTTGCTCTAATCTATTCCATCCTACATGTTCTAGGAATTTTGCACTAGCACTGGTGTAAACTCTAGATGTACCTGGTTCCCAGAATCTATAAGATCTATGATTAGATGTATATCCTACAAAATATAATCTTTTAGCTCTATGTTGTCCTTTGTGTCTAAGTTGTGAAGGGATATGCACCCATGCTGGTGCTCCAAATGTGTGCATGTAACTTAAATCAGGTTTTGTACCATGCCACAGTGTGAATGGTAATTCACCTGTTGTTGAATTAACAACATTATTTAATATATGATTACCACACATTATTGCTTCTCCCCATAAATTGTCAGGTAATCCTGAATCAGACATCATAGATCGTGTCATTGATTGTAATGTTTGGCCTCTTCTCTCTATAAAGGCATTATGTTGTGGCCTATATGGTGCAGACATTTTATGTTGAATACGTAACATTCTTAGTCTGTTCTGCAATTTATTATTTGTAAATTCTGTACCATTATCTGTTATAAGAGTTACTAATTTCTTTTTAGTTTTCCTTTCAGCAAATTTAATCCAATTAAAGAGATTTTGATACGTTTCAGTTTTGCTTTTTATTAAATAGCAAAACCCATATCTAGAATAATGGTCCATTATACTTAGTATGTAACGAGCTCCTCCTACACTTGGTTTTTTAGGACCTATTAAATCAGCAAATACTACCTCTAAAGGTTCTTTGGTAGTAAATCCATCAACTCTATTAGCAGGTGTGACCCTGGCCTTACTTTGATTACAGGCATTACATTGCAAATACTTATGACAAGGTTTTAAACTTATTCCCTTAGATAATTCAACAGTTTTCTTAAGCATTTTAAAATTTAAATGCCCTAACCTTCGATGTAACAAGTGAATACATTCATCATGAGGTTTCTTATTTTCATAAACTGTGTTAGCCACTTTTAAACCATCATCATTTAACACATATAATTCACCTCTTAAAGATGCAGTAATTCTCTTATCTTCTTTCTCAATTATGCAGTTATCTCCTTTAAATGTAACTACATAGCCTAGTTTAACCAAAATTCTTACTGAAATTAAATTAAACTTAAGTTGTGGTACATATAACATTTTTACATTCTCTTTTATAAAAAAAACAATATGCTATACCTTGACCTTTAGCTTTCAGTTTCCAGCCATTGGCTAACGATATCTGCTGTGTACTCTTGGACATTTTAATAAAATTTTTCTTATCATTTGTTATACAATGTGATGCTCCACTATCAACCACCCATAAATTATTTTTTACAGCTCCGTTAGTATACATGGCTAACTCTAAATTTTTATTTTTCTTTTGATGACTTTTAGTATTCTGGCCAGCGTTCTGGTACTTTGCCTTTTTACAAAATCTTGCCAAATGTCCTCTTCCTCCACAATTAAAACACTTTTTAATTACGTATGCAGTAGGAGTTTCATTATCTTCTTTTTGAGGTTGCTGCCTCCTTAATTCGTCTCTTTCAAGCCTTCTTCTGGCCTCTTCAATCAATCTGCCAGTTATATTAGTTAAATTTAGGCTTTCCTTTGGCAATATTTCAAGGCAAGTTATGTAGTTATCATAGCTTTCATCAAGGGAAGATAGAATTATGTAGACTTGGTGTAGTTCAGAGAAAATAAGCTCTTTCTCATGCAGTTCTTGAAAAATGCTTTGCATAGTTTTCAAATGACTCAGCATATCACCATTCTTATGGAGATGTGTACTGAAAAGTTTCCGTGTTAGATTTATGTGAGCACCAACATTATCTCGAACATAAATCCTCTTCAGCTTCTGCCAACACCCAACAGCTGTATTCTCTCCGTGGATATAAACAAGTTGCTGATCAGTTAAGGTTAAAGCAATAATGCAAATAGCGTGCTGATTTTTATGCATAAATTCTTCTATCTTTAATTTATCTTCCTCATCCTCTGGATCTCATTCTTCTACGTTTGGTGGATTTTCAATTATGTTCCACAAACCTTCTCTTCGTAGAAGCAGACTACATTTCATAGACCATGATACATAGTTTGTTCCATCCAGCTTGGATATAAGGGACAAACTTTGTAGATTGACTTGTGCCATGTTTTCTTATATGGATATAAAACTATAATTAATAAAACACAGCTGTCTGTTTACTGTAATGTATAACAACACAAACTCTCACTTTTACATAAATCTGTTTTATCCTAGTTAAACTGACTTTGCAGCCTCTGGGCCCATAACCAGTGTTAAGCCTGGTTTCCCCAACCAGGGTTAGGGAGACAAGCTAAACAGAATGTGCAGCGTTAGTCAGATAGGCACACAAATAAATGAGTGAGCTAAGCTTGTATGTTTATTAACATACAGTAAAAATGACAGATACGCTTGTGCTATCAAATATATAGTTTATTCCATTATGAGTTCATAGCATAGTCAAAATAACAGTCCAATAGTCATGTATCATTTAGTCAGTCCATTCAGGGATATTCAGTTAGCAAAGTCCGTGTTAGAATATCCTATGTCAATTCACTTACGAGTCAGTCCTTTGTTTTCTCTCCCGTTCGAGCAATACAGACTTGTTTCCTTGCAGTAATCAGGGATCATCAAAGCCAGAGAGAGAGCAAGCTGCAGCCTTGCTTCTTTTAAAGTGCTTTCACAACCACTCCCTTAATTACTATCCCACAGTTAAAGTTGCAGACACTTTAACATACAAACTATGATTACATATTATTATTTACCTAAACCAGTTAGGGTAAAACAATGTTATCCCTAACAACCCCCTTTTTCAACTATTACTATCTGGCAGACGGTACAGAATATTAAAAACAAGGACAAATAGGCTGTAAAACAGCTTCTATCCTAGGACAGTAACTATATTGAATTCTGCTGTATAGTGCAGTGTTGGTGCAGTGTTGGTGGTTTTCGGTTCAATGTGTGAAGGGTGAAGGATGTGTGTTTGTGTTTATTTTCATGGTCATGATGTGCACTGAATATGGTGCTTGGTTTCGTTGTACAAGGTGCAATGACAATGAAGTAAACAAAACTAAACTAAATTTTTGGCAGGTCTGGTATAAATGAAAAGGTTCCAGCCAGACAGTTAAATTATGTCATTCATTCTCAAGTGAGGAGATGCCCCACTTTCCCCGGAACCAAGATTGGGCAGACAAGGATACCCCAAACATGATACAGGTAGTCCTTGACTTACAACACTTCATTTAGTGGCTGTTTGAAATTACAACACTGAAAAAAATGAGCATTTTTCACACTTTTGACCTTTGTAGCATCCCATCATGGTCACGTGATTTGCATTTGGATGCTTGACAACCGCTTCACATTTATGACAGTTGCAATTTCCTAGGGTCACATGATTCCCCTTTTGTGACCTTCTGACAAACAAAGTCAACGGAGAAGCCAGATTAATTTAATAACCAGGTTACTAACTCATCAATCGGCAATGATTCATTTAACAAATGTAGCAAGAAAAGTCATAAAATGGGACTTAAATGTCTCCCTTAGCAACCCTGGCTCAGCTGTGGTCGTAAGTCGAGGAATACCTGTCATTTTTCTGGAAGGTTATTCCCCCAGGTGCTGGCGACTGAGATTTGGATGGAGTTCTCATTGGGTGTGGTTTGGTTTTATATATTAATCATGTAATATTTAGAGCCCCCAACCCACCTTTTTTTAAAGATGGATTCATATAGTTTGGTTATGTTTTACTACTGTTTGCCACCCAGAATTCATTGGGTAGGATATATGGTTTTATAAATGTATTAAATAAATAACACCTCCCCCATCTCCTTCCTCTACAACGAGCTTTCAAATTAATTCTTCAAGTTTTCTTCCGTTTTTGGAGGATGATCACTGTGGGATATTTTGGGTCTACACAGCCCCCCCATGTGATGTAACAAATGAATATTTTCATTTTTGTAACTACAACAAAGTGGGTTCTTGGGACCAGTGATGGGATGCAAACTGGTTTAACAACTGATCTGGTACGCAGTGTTCAAAAACTGGCTATCAGGTGAGGCTCCATTCAAAATCCAAGAAAGAAAACCTTGGACTCCATTGTTATAGAGAAAAGGACTTTTACTGAAAATTGAAGTGGTACAATCAAAAGAAATAGAAGATCTGAGGCAATAAGCGTGAAAATCACAAATACAAAGCTATGGCAATGTTCCCACCCAGAATAGTTCAAACTGGCCATCAAATCTGAGGTGTATATAATGTCATGTGGGTGCATCTTCAGGTGGCATTTCACACATCTGTTAGGGCAAGATGGTTGGCCTTGGTCTAGAGAGATAAGAGGTTACATCTGCACAGTAAGCAAATCAAGAAAGCCCTTCCCCCATCACAAAGCCCAATTATTCTCCCTTCCCCCATTTCTATGGCAGCCAGAAAGAGTCAAGCATAAGAAGGAATCTTGGAGCCTGACATTGGCCATTTTAAGTTTAAAAACAGCGCTGGTGAGTAAAACAGCTGAGGCGTGGCAATCTGCTGTGCCTGTGAATCAGCTGAGCTAAAAAACAGGGAAATATAGAAGATGAAAGGGCAGGGGCGGCGGTGGGGGGAGGCAACTGCTCACCAGAATTACTGGTTCACTAGAATTGGTGCAAACCAGTGGAAGCCCATCATTGCTTGGGATGTGATATAGTTGTACAAAATTCTAGGAAGCTGAAATCATTATATAGCAGGTCCCAATCATTAAACACGAAGAGAAATAGAGAAGTCACACAAAAAAGGTGATACTACACAATTAAGGAAGGCCAACTAGACTTCAGACCACAGCTGGCTTGCCATCTTGAACCCATTGGGGTGGGATTCAATTTTTTTTACTACTGGTTGTGTGGGTGTGGCTTGGTGGGCATGGCAGGGGAGGGAGACTGCAAAATCCCCCTTTCCTCCCCACCCCACTAACCTGCTTTCCAGCTCTGTTCTCCTGTGCAAGGCAACCAAAGAAGACCCAGCCAATCAGCTGGAACTCGGGAGGCAGAGAAGAGATGGAGTTGGTGGGCCAGTCAGAGATGGGATTTGCCAGTTCTCCAAACTACTCAAAATTTCCGCTACTGGTTCTCCAGAACTGGTCAGAACCAGCTGAATACCACGTCTGCATTGGGTCCAGTTCCCCCAGATGTTTTGGTCAGAGGGCTTCAGTTCCAGCTTTGGTCAAGAAAATGCTACTCTAATCTCTGATATTCTCAGACTCTGCAGCCTATAAAATACTTCTATCTGTTTCTCCCAGCACACATTCCCCACATCTTGTGATTCCCCAATTTCATTTTTGAATGGAGGCACATCTGACACATGGTGGTGCAGTGATCAGAGTGCAATACTGCAGACTACCTGCAGGCTGCTGATTTCTGGCTGTCTGCAAATTGGCCATTCAAATCTCACCAGGCTCAAGGTTGACTTAACCTTCCATCCTTCCAAAGTTGGTAAAATGAGGACCCCGATTGTTGGGGCAAGAGGCTGACTCTGTAAACCACTTAGAGAGGGCTGTAAAGCACTGGGAAGTGGTATTACATAAGTCTAAGTGCTATTGCTCTTCCTTTCCTTCCTTCCTTCCTTCCTCCCTTCCTCCCTCCCTCCCTCCCTCCCTCCCTCCCTTCTTTCCTTCCTTTGCAAGATATATTAACTTACAGATGATTACTACAAAAACACCATACTGTACTACTTCATTTTTTGGTTTGTGATTTAGTCTCAGTCTGTCCTTTCTTAATATCAAGAAGATATTCAGACATCACCTTACTTAGAATAACTTTATTGTCATTTTGAATGTACACTGATCGGCATACATTAAAATGAAATTTCATTGCATACAGCTCTCAAAGGGTCACCACCTCCAATATACACTACATAAACATGACAAAAACATAAATAAATGAAAGATTATGCTTATACCCACATACATTATATGATGCAGAAAAGCAACACAGTCTAGTTCGGATATATACAGGTCCATGTACATGGTGAGAGAAACAAATCTTGCAAGTTTATCAGACGGGCAGCATAAGGAAGAAAGTGGTGACTGAATCTGGCAGTCCTACTAAAAATACTTCAAAACCTCCTCCCAGAGGGGAGCAACAGAACTCCAGAGTGATTTTATGGAAAGTAGAAAAAACCCTAATCAATTCAAATATTTTTTTCAATTAATACATTAATTTTTCGTTCTTTCAATAATGGAAGAGAATACACACTCCAGAGCAACATTTTCTATGGCTTCGCCCACTGATTTGCAATGAAAATGTTTAAAATCCTTATATATATGTAGATTAAAGCAGGCTCACTTAGGCTTT
This sequence comes from Hydrophis major, assembly GCA_033807585.1. Classification (NCBI taxonomy): domain Eukaryota; kingdom Metazoa; phylum Chordata; class Lepidosauria; order Squamata; family Elapidae; genus Hydrophis; species Hydrophis major. The sequence continues at coordinate 15,288,552 of CM066339.1, forward strand.
TTTCTTGATGAAGACTTCATGCAGAAAAAAAATACATTCAGGATGGCCATATTAAAAGATAAATATATAGAATAACAGACCTTGGGGGTTTTCTACTCCAACCCCCTATACCATTTCAGACAAATGGTTACTCAATCTCTTCTTAAAAACCTCCAGTGTTGGAGCATTCACAACTTCTGGAGGCCAGCTGTTCCACTGGTTACAATTGTCCTCACTGATAGGAAGTTTCTCCCTGGTTCTAGGTTGCTTCTCTCCTTGATTAGTTTCCATCCATCACTTCTTGTCCTACCTTCCAATGCTTTGGAGAATAGCTTGACTCCCTCTTCTTTGTGATATTAGAAGACAACTATCACGTCCCCCCTAGTCCTTCTTTTCATCTAACTAGACATAACCAATTCCAGCAACTGTTCTTTATATGGTTTAAGCTCCAGTCCCTTGATCATCTTCGTTGCTCTTCTCTGCACTCTTTCCAGAGTCTCAGCATTTTTTTTACATCGTGGTGACCAAAAATGGATGCACTATTCCAAGTGTGGCCTTACCAAGGCATTATAAAGAGAAAACATGAAAATGTGGATGATAACAGATATGCAAAATGTTCCATGCACAAGCCATGAAGCAGCTTGTTTGCCAGGTGGTTTAATGCCCAGAACAAAGCCAGCATCTTTTGAGCCTTTGGGTCTATGCACAGAATGAAACAGAGCAACTGCATTGTGGGCAGAGAGAACATTCAGGAGAACCTATTGGCAGCTGAGGGGAAGCAAGGCTGAGAAGGCAGTGGGCAGCGGACAGTGAGAGAGGACAGGCAGGGGCATGAGTGATGGCAGCAGCTGAAGGATCCTCAAATACTGGAACACTGCTAGCATGTCACCCCAGTCCTTCTTTTCTCTAGATTAGCCAAACCCATATCCTGCAACTGTTCTTCATATGTTTTAGTTGTTGCCAGCAGAGCTGGTGGCAGATTCAGACAGTGAGGACACTGGGAAAGAACTTGAGCCAGTCCTGGAGTCTGGGGAAGACTCTGATGGATGCTCTGCACTAGAAGCAGAGATAGGGCCGGAGCCGTCTGACATTTCCCAGCTGCCTACAGAGTCAAGAGGGGAAGAAGAACAATTGGAGCCTGTTCTAGATACGCTTATGCACAGAACGGTCAGGAGAGGAGAACAATTAAGGAACAGGGGCCAACTCAGAAGGAAAGGCACATGTAGATGCTGAATAAATGGAAGCAAAAGGGGAGTGGTGGTTGTAGGAGACAATTAGTTCATATTTCTTTTGGAAGATTTGCTTATCAGAGTTCGTGCCTCACAGAGATTTCTTGCCAGGCATTTAATTTACAGCTTTGCAACTGGAAGCTCTCAGTCTGGCAACTATCCAAGGACTGATAAGGTCTGTTCTTGCAATAAATCCTTGGGAGGTTTATTGCCAGGACTTTTCTATGAATGCCATGAATTCACAGTAACCAAATAAAGAGGAGTTTTTTGGGGGGACAAGGAGTCGGTTTCTGGTTCTGCTAAGATTGGGTCAGAACATTAGTCTCTAGGCCTTTAATTATCCTAGTTGCTCTTCTTTTCACTTTTTTCAAAATCTCAACATCTTTCTTTTGTGATGTGGTGACTGTTAAGGACTAAGCTAACACATTCATGAACAACCCTAATAGCTTTACTTTAACAGCAGGCTCGTAATCCTGCACTTCTCATTGGCCCGCGAATAGCGAGTTGTGATTGGTCATTTCTGGCTGATCTGATTGGCTGACAGTGGGTCATCTCTGATTGGACGCTTGTTAGAGCGGTAAACTCAAATCATTGGTTGTTGTGACAGCAGCCAGCTCTATAAAAGAGCTGCTGCTGCCCAAGTATGTTGCTCTGTTCTGAAGTTACTAATAAAGAGTTGAAGTCACAGTTCGATGCCTCGTCTCTGTTCCTAGCGCCCAAGCTCAGGACATAACACTGGCGACGAGGATGGGATGCGGAGACGATAGAGCTGACTGAGCACTCATCAAACAATAAAGAGCACGTGGCTGAGAGCGCAAGCAACAAATGGCAGGATGACCAGCGGCGCCATACCACCCGCTCCACTTGACCCAGCAAACGAAGACTGGGATTTGTATATGGACCGGTTCCAGATGTTCCTGGAGACCAACAATCTGAAGGATGCTATGCCTGGCAAGAAACGAGCGGTATTCCTGACCCATTGCGGGCCCGCTGTTTTTAAAATGGCTAAGGCGCTTGCAAAACCGGCGGAGGTGAAGACAATGGATTGGGATAACCTCGTGCCGATCCTCTGGGCCCATTATGCACCCGCGATGCCAACACTCATCTGAAGACATGAGTTTTACCAGAGGGACCAACGGAAAAATGAGAGTGTTGGAAACTTCATCGCTGACCTCCGGAACCTGGGTGGACTCTGTGGTTTCGCAAACCTCGAGTAAGCAATGAGAGACCGAATAGTTCTGGGATTAGATGACCACATGATACAGAGCAAGATTATGGCGAAAGGAGACATCAGCCTCGCAGATGTCATCGCCAATGCTACTGCAGCAGAAGCAATCTGGAAGTCAGCCGCTCGAATGCGCTGAGCGAATGCACCATACCGCCAACTCGCTAGTGACAGTCCACCTTCCTCTGAGAGGCACACTACTACTGCCCATCATGAAGACCTCGAATCCTCATCAGACAGCGAGGAAGAGGAGGTCAACCGGCTACGGTCAGAATGCGACCAACGAGACCAACGGAACCAGAGATTCCTGCGCCAATGCGCTGGTTGCAGGGCAAACCACCCTCGAGCAGACTGCAAATTCCTTGATGCACTCTGCTGCTCCTGTGGAAAGAGAGGCCACATTGCAAAGGTCTGCAGAAGCAAGCGAGGGTCCAGTCCAATCTGGAGGGAGAATAATCCCCATCAGGCTACAGGCAACCCACCTGTAAATCGGGACCGCCTGAACCACCAATGGAACAACCACTACTACAGAAATAGAGCATCTGCCACTTCAACTAGATGGGAAGAGGCACACCAAACCATTACTATCGGGCACGCTTCGTCCCTGGATGCAAGGAAGATCCGAGTAAAGGTCGCTATTGAGAATCGACCTTGCATAATGGAAGTCGACTCGGGGTCATCCCTATCGATGGTCTCCTGGAAAACCCTCAAACAGCTGATTCCTGCCATCTGTCGCCAGGACCTCAGCACTCAAAAAATTATACTGAAGGACTACCAAGGAAACAGAATTCCGGTTGTTGGTTCCAGCCACATCCAAGTATCCTTCAAAGACCGCACTGCAACGCTATCGATCGTGACCGGCCCAGTTTGCTAGGTTTACAGTGGTTCACCCCACTCGGGATTGAACTAGCTGGCATCCACCAAACCGGAAGCAATGACTGGGAGGAGGCCCTCATCCAGGAATTCCAGGACGTTTTCACAGAGAAGTTAGGCAAGTACATTTAATCTCAGCCCCAATGTAGCTCCCATTCGCCTTAAGCCTTGTCGGGTGCCCTTTGCACTCAAGCCAAAGATTGCCGAGCAACTGGACAAATTAATAGCCCAGGGTGTGTTGGAATTGATTGACCATGCCTAATGGGAAACTCCAATAGCAACACCCATAAAGCCAGATGGATCATTAAGAATTTGTGGGGATTACCAGGCCACCCTAAATCACATGCTTCAGCAGAGCGCTTACCCAGTACCGGTGGTCCAACACCTTCTTCACTCCCTGGGTGGCGGAAAAATATTTGCAAAATTGGACTTAGCTCAGGCATACCAACAGCTACCCATAGATGCGAAGACTGCAGAAGCCCAGACTATAGTCACACACAGAGGTGCCTTTAAGTGCAATAGACTTCAATTCGGAGTAAGCGTGGCACCAGGCATTTTCCAAAGTCTGATGGAGAGACTATTACAAGGCATAAAAGGGGTCGTGCCTTATTTTGATGTCTTAATAGCTGCCCCTACTAGAGAATTATTAGAAAAATGACTCCGAATGGTTCTCCAAAAATTTAAGGATGCCGGCCTGAAAGTAAAAAAAGACAAGTGTCAACTTTGTACGGAGAGGGTGGAGTTCCTTGGATACCTTCTCGACAGACAGGGAATCCACCCTACTGAAAAAAACTAACTGCAATCAAAACACCCCAAGACCTAGAAATAAGACAGATCTCCAAGCCTTCCTGGGACTCATTAACTTTTATAACATCTTCTTGCCCCAGAAGGCGACCGTAGCTGAGCCCCTACATAGACTTCTCGACAAAAAGGCTTCCTGGGTCTGGGGACAGCGTGAAGAACGAGCATTTCAACAAGTAAAAAACCTCTTAACTTCTGATGCTGTATTAATAAAATACAACGAGACTCTACCCTTAACGATTACCTGTGACGCCTCACCATTCAGAGTGGGAGCCATCTTAAGCCATGTCCTGCCAAATGGTAATGAGGCACCTATTGCGTTCTTTTCGAGAACTTTGCCTAAGACTGAAAGGAACTATAGCCAGCTTGATAAAGAGGCTCTCGCCATTGTGTCTGCAATTAAACGTTTCCATGAGTATGTCTATGGAAGACCCTTTGCCATAATTACAGACCACAAGCTGTTACTCCGCATTTTAGCAGGAGACAAACCAACTCCCCACATCTTATCACCAAGAATGACATGTTGGTCAGAGTTTTTAGCCGCATACGACTACCAACTGCAACACCGTCCGGGGAAAGCCATTTCCCACGCTGACGCCTTGAGCCGTTCTCCGCTACCAGAAGTCATAGATGACCCAGCTCCAACCCTAGCTGTATTGCAAATCGAGACTCTTCAGTCACCACCGCTGACCGCACGAGACATTGCCTCGGAAACGAAGAAGGATCCTTCTTTGGCACGAGTCCTCAGCTGGGTGGAACGAGGTTGGCCTGACAACGAACCCAACAACACCTCCAAGCCGTTCAGAAACCGACAGACAGAACTGTTCTCTCAAAAGGGCTGCATCTTGTGGGGAGACAGAGTCATCATCCCGGGGAAATTACAACATAAATTTTTAAAAATGTTGCACGATGGACATCCAGGCATCGTGCGGATGAAGGCATTGGCAAGGAGTTACGTGTAGTGGCCAGGCATAGATAAGCAGATAGAAGCCTGGGTAGCTACGTGCAGCAAGTGCCAGGAGACTCGCACCGCTCCTCCCAAAACACCCCCAACTCAGTGGGAAACACCTCGTGGTCCCTGGTCCCGCATCCACATCGATTTTGCAGGACCCACAAAAGGACACACTTTCCTTCTAACCGTGGATGCCTATTCCAACTGGCTCGAGGTCCATAAAATGAAAAGCACCACCACGGAAGCAGTCATTAAAAAACTGAATAAGCTATTCGCTACCCACGGATGTCCTGGTCTCCGATAATGGCCCTCAATTCACTGCCCTGGCATTCGAACAGTACCTAGCAGACCGGGGCATCCGCCATGCCTTAACATCGCCAGCTCACCCTGCGGCCAACGGCAGGGCTGAGCGAATGGTCCAATTTGTAAAGAAAACTTTACACAAGATGGAACAGGGAGACATTGACGACAAGATAACCAGGATGCTTCTCCTCCAACATATCACTCCAAGCAGCAACACAAACAGAACCCCGGCCAAACTCCTGATGGGCTGAAAACTTCACTCACATCTTGATCACCTTCACCCTGCCTACACATCAGAACAAGTCCTGGGGTCCAGCAGCAAGTGTTGTACATTCCAGGTAGACGACTCCGTTTTTGCCAAAAACCTCTCGGGTGACCCATTGTGGGTCCCCGCTGCCATAATGCAACTTACGGGGTCCCAATCCTACCGTCTACAAATTGCGGATGGAAAAATGTGGAAGCGCCACATAGACCAGCTTTGATCCAGACTAGCGCCTACTCCCATCTCATCCCTGAATCTCAAACCGGGGGGGGGAGGGACATTGAGGGGGCCGAAAAAGAAATAGCAGATGACCTAACAATTGGAACTCAGCAGTCTACACAACTAACCATGGGATACTCACCTCCAGAAGGAGAACCAAGCTGGGTGATTGACTCGCCACGTAGCAGCACCGCGATGGAAACAGATCCAGGGAACCCGGATGACAGCATTGGCGAGAGCGGAGAGGACAGCCCTGAGCCATCCAATGGAACAGCGGGACCATCTTCGCCATCCAACTCAGCAAGCAGCCCACCGGAACCAGAGCCAGGACAGAAACCGGTGGAACAGCGCAAATCAAGCAGACAGGTGAAGCGACTTGCCTACTTACGAGAATATGTCATCCCACCCCTCAGTCGGAACCTAGGGGGGAGGGGTGTTAAGGACTAAGCTAACACATTTATTAACAACCCTAATAGCTTTACGTTAACAGCAGGCTCGTAATCCTGCACTTCTCATTGGCCTGTGAATAGCGAGTCATGATTGGTCATTTCTGGCTGATCTGATTGGCTGACAGCGGGTCATCTCTGATTGGACGCTTGTTAGAGCGGTAAATTCAAATCATTGGTTGTTGTGACAGCAACCAGCTCTGTAAAAGAGCTGCTGCTGCCCAAGTATGTTGCTCTGTTCTGAAGTCACGAATAAAGAGTTGAAGTCACAGTTCGATGCCTCGTCTCTGTTCCTTGCACCCATGCTCAGGACTTAACAGTGACCAAAACTTGATGCAGTATCCCAGGTGTGACCTTACCAAGGGTTAGGGTTAGGGTACTACAAATACTTTACATAGTGGATGGATACTTCACTTTCCGAGGCATTCAAAGGAAGCCAGGCAGAAGAGAGCCTATGGTATTTTCGGTTGCCTAATTGGTGAGTGCACCTCATTCTCTGCTCAAGGACAACCGGTGGCATTGTTGCCGTTCAAGAGTGGAATTTGGCACCATTAAACCTTTCTGCCAGAGATGCCTCTGAGTGCTCCTCCATTCTGGATTCCCAGATTATAGTTGCAGCCATGCTGGTCCCATTTTGTTTTAAGATTAAAAAGATGAAGGAGGCTTCACATTTGTATGAAGCATAAAGCAAAGTGTAGGAAAGAAACAGGCTTTCGATCCATCAGATCAGTTCACCTTGCCAAAACAAAGTGTTGTGTCTTGTGTGTGTGTGTGTGTGTGTGTGTACATGGGTGGGTGGCAATGGTGGGATTCAATTTTTTTTACTACTGGTACTGTGGGCATGGCTTTGTGGGTATGGTGTGGCTTTGTGGGAATGGCTTTGTGGGTGTGATGTGGGTTTGTGGGCATGGCTTTGTGGACATGGCAGGGGAAGGTTACTGCAAAATCCCCACTTCCTCCCCACCCCACTAACCTGCTTTCCAGCTCCATTCTCCTGTGCAGGGCAACCAAAGAAGACCCAGCCAATCAGATGGGACTCAATGGGAGGCAGAGAAGAGATGGGTCAGAGGCAGGATTTGTCAGTTCTCCTAACTACTCAAAATTTCCGCTGCCGGTTCTCTAGAACTGGTCAGAACTGGCTGAATACCATCTCTGATGGGTGGGGGAAAGAAGTGAGGAAGATAACAATGTTTGGCAGTTTTGTTTGTTGTATCTGGGAAAATGTTGGCCTCCTTCAGAGCACTCAGAGGCTACAAGTAAAGCTACAGAAACACCTTTGGATCCAGCTTTTCTCTGGGAATGGACCAATGATCGTCTTGAAATAAGGACAGACCCAATGATTGTTTCATCAGAGCTGGTGCGGGATGACTGGCCACCAACTAGTTTTCTTCTCCCTTTGGGCTGTGGCTTGGTATGCCTCCCTCACGGGCTCTGCCACTGGGCTATTTCAGTTCTTGAGCAGGAAGAGGCAGGAAGGTCAGGACTGCAAGTAGAACTCAACACTCACTAAATGGTTGCTATAAAAGATTCCTTGCAGGTATGACCAACCCACATGCCTGAGTGACATATCGGAGAGAATAGCAATAACACCAGCACTTAGATTTATATACTGCTTCACAGTGCTTTTGCAACCCTCTCTAAGCAGTTTACAGAGTCAGCTTCTTGCCTCCCAACAACCTGGGTCCTCATCTGACCCACTTCAGAAGGATGGGAGGCTGAGTCTACCTTGAGCCGGTGACAATCGTACTCCTGGCTATGGAATCATCCAGAATCAGCCTGCAATGCTGCATTCTAACCCCTGCACCACCAAGGAAGGAAGGAAGGAAGGAAGGGCAATAAAAAGACTTATATACCACTTTATAGTGCTTTAAAGTCTTCTCCAAGCGGTTTACAGAGTCAGCCTCTTTCCCCCAACAATCTGGTTCCTCATTTTATTCACCTCGGAAGGATGGGAGGCTGAATCAATCTTGAGCCTGGTGAGATTTGAACTGTCAAATTGCAGTGAGTTGGCAGTCAGCAGAAGTAGGCTGCAGTACTGCACTCTAACCACTGCACCACCAAGAAGAAAGAACTACGGTTCCCTAGAAGGTGAATGAACCAGAGATGCTTTCCCACAAGGTTTTGGAGGCAGGGGAGTGGGGCTCCATTTGGATACTTTTATTTTTACTGTGGTGGTGCAGTGGTCAGAATGCAGTACTGCAGGCTAATCCTGCCAACTGCCAGCAGTTTGATTTTCAATGGCTCAAGGTTGACTCAGCCTTCCATCCTTGGAGGTAGGTAAAATGAGGACCCAGATTGTTGGGGGCAACAGGCTGACTCTATAAACTGCTTAGAGACAGCTGTGAAGCACTGTGAAGTGGTATATAAAACTAAGTGCTATTGCTATTGGTTCACCCTTCAACTCCCAGCATTCCCCAGCCGCCATGGGGAATGCTGATGATTTGCCACCTTCCCCTCCAGGAGATGCTGACTGGGGAATTCTGGGAGTTGAAGTCCAGAAGTCTTAAAATTGCCAGGTTTGGAGAGCCCTGCCTTAGAGGAGCAGCCTCCAGGGTCCTTCTCCCCAGCTACTCTGAGAAAGTTCAGGTGCCATCAAGAATGTCTTTCAAACTGGTATTGGCCTGGCATGCAGGCATGCAGGGTGGGGTAGAAATTGAGATGAGAGCTTCCAAATCAGTGTGGGATTCAAATAATATATAAGACATGCGGGCGCATTTGCCAGAGACCCGGACCTATCAAGCATTTTCTCTGCCCAGCAACCCAGAACAAAACTTATTTTCCCTGATTGCTTCAAAAATGAGAGTTTTAAATGAAGAAGAGCAGAGAAAGAGACGTCAAAGGAAAGATCCAGAGACGTAAACTCTTCCTGCACACTAAACCAGGAGTGTCAAACACAATTTCATTGAGGGCCACATCTGGGTTGTGTTGGGGCTGGGGTGGGTGTGGCCAGGGTGGGCGTGGCCAGCTTGAGATCCCTTGTGTCTGGGGCACCTGTGGTGGCTCAAGCGCATGGCCAGTGAAAACGGGTTCCCGAGCTCCGTTTTCAGCTGTGATGGCCTCCTGCAATCCTCTGCCAACAAAAACAGAGCTCGGGAGGGCCACATACACCAGAAGTGATATTCAGCAGGTTCTGACCAGTTCTGGAGAACCGGTGGTTCTCCAGTGGAAATTTTGAGTAATTCAGAGAACTGGCAAATGCCCCCTCTGACTGGCCCCGCCAACCCCATCTATTCGCTGCCTCCCTCTGAGTCCCAGCTGATCAGCTGGGTCTTCTTTGGTTGCCCTGCACAGGAGAATAGAGCTGGAAAGCAGGTTAGTGGGGTGGGGAGGGAAGGGGGATTTTGCAATAACCTTCCCCTGCTACACCCACCAAGTCACGCCCACAGAACCGGTAGTAAAAACATTTGAATACCACACTGGCAGAGGCACTGCAGGCCTATACTTTGCTGTGGGCTAGATCTAGACCATGGGCCTTGAGTTTGACACCTCTGCTCTAAACCAATCTGCTTTCCAGATGATTTTCCAGATCTGATTTTGATGCAACCCTGTTGTTGCTCCCTGAAGCATTTTGTTTTGCTTGTTCTGATTCAGTGGGTTTTCCATTTTCATGGAAGTGCACTTGCATATATCCTAGAGACCAGGTGGCTAAAGGAACTTTTCCAAACTAGCAGGCTCGTAAGCCTGCAAACCTGACTGGCCCTTTACACAGCAGGCTCGTAATCCTGCATATTTGATTAGTCCATGAACAGCGAGTCATGATTGGTCATTCTGGACTAATCTGATTGTCTAGTTAGTGGGCTGCCATGATTGGACGCTCCAAGCATGGCAAACTTAAACCATTGGACACTATGACAGCAGCCAGCTCTATAAAAGGAGATGCTGCTGTCAGGCTCTTTGCTCTGTTTTCCTGAAGTCACAATAAAGAGTTGAAGTCACTATTCGATGTCTCATCTCCATTATTACGCCCGCTCTCCAGGACAGAACACTGGCGATGAAGGTGGGATGCGGAGACAATAGAGCTGACTGAGCACTCGCAAAGCATCGACAAAGCACATGGCAGACATCGTACAGATAGTGGCAGAATGACCAGCAGCACTATACCACCTGCTCCATTTGATCCAGCAAACAAAGATTGGGATTCGTATATGGACAATCTGAAGTATGCTACACCCGGCAAGAAACGCGCGGTTTTCCTAACACATTGCGGACCCACCGTTTTCAAAATGGCTAAAACGCTAGCAAAACCGGCTGAAGTCAAAACCATGGATTGGGACACCCTTGCTCCCATCCTCAGGGCTCATTATGCCCCAGCGGTGCCAACCCTCATCAGAAGACACAAGTTTTATCAGAGGGACCAACGGGAAAGTGAGAGCGTCGGGACTTTGTAGCTGCCCTAAGGAATTTGGGTGGACTATGTGGTTTTGCAAATCTGGAAAAAGCCATGAGGGATTGGATTGTCCTTGGTCTAAGAGACCTCACCATCCAAAGTAAGATTATGGCGAAAGGAGACATTGCTCTCGCAGATGCCATAGCGGATGCTACTGTAGCAGAAGCAACCAGGAAGTCAGCAGCCCGAATGCGCCGAGCAAATGGGGCCAACCGCCAACTCGCTAGCAACACTACAATACCCACAGAGAGATACACAACAACAGCCCACCATGAAGACATCGAGTCCTCGTTAGAAAGTGAAGAGGAAGAAGTCAACAGACTCAGATCAGAGCATGATCAGTGAGACCAGCGAGGTCGTAAAACCAATTTTAAATGCGCCGGATGCAGGGGAAACCACCCACGAGCAGACTGCAGGTTCCTAGACACCATCTGTCATTCCTGTGATAAAAGGGGCCACATTGCCAAAGTGTGCAGGAGCAAATGAGGATCCAGCCCCAAGAGAAATGAAAATAGCTTCCAGCAGACATCAGGCAATTACCCATCAAACAGGGACCGCCCAATCCACCACTAGAGCCAGTACAACAGAAACCGAATGTTTGCTACTACTACCAGACGAGAGGAGGCACACCAGACCATCACCATCGGCCACGCTTCATCAGTGGATGCAAAAAAAATCCGGGTAAAAGTCCCCATTGAAAATAAACTGTGCATCATGGAAGTCAACTCCGGGTCTTCCCTATCGATGGTCTCCTGGAAAACCCTCAAGCAGCTGATCCCTGACATCCGCCGCCAGGATCTCAGCACTCAGAGAATCATATTAAAGGACTACCAAGGCAATCAAATTCTGGTTGCTGGTTCCAGCCACGTTCAGGTCTCGTTTAAAGACCACACCGCAACTCTACCTCTCACTGTTGTCGACAGAGACCGACCCAGTTTATTGGGATTGCAGTGGTTCACTCCATTAGGAATCGAATTGGCAGGCATCAACCAGACCGTAAGCAAAGACTGGGAGGCGGCCCTCATCCAGGACTTTCAAGAAGTTTTCACTGAGCAATTAGGCAAGTACAAGGGGTCCCCCATTTCATTTAATCTCTGCCCTGATATCGCACCCATTCGTTTAAAGCCACGCTGAGTTCCCTTTGCCCTCAAACCAAAAATTGATGAGCAATTGGACAAATTAATAGCACAAGGCATGTTAGAATCCATCGACCATGCCGATGGGAGACCCCAATAGTAACCCCCATAAAACCTGATGGATCTTTGAGAATCTGTGGGGATTACAAGGCCACCTTGAATCACGCACTTCAACAGAGCGCCTATCCAGTTCCCATGGTCCAACACCTTCTTCACTCGCTTGGAGGTGGAAAAGTATTCGCGAAGCTTGACCTGGCCCAAGCGTATCAGCAGCTGCCAGTAGACGCAAAAACCGCAGAAGCCCAAACCATAGTCATGCACAGGGGTGCATTCAAATGTAATAGACTCTAGTTCAGAGTAAGTGTAGCACCTGGCATTTTTCAAAATTTGATGGAAAGGTGTTGCAGGGTATAAAGGGAGTTGTACCCTACTTCGATGATGTGTTGATAGCCGCCCCTACAAGAAGTCAGTTAGAAAAGCACCTAAGAACTGTCCTACAAAAATTCCAGGACGCAGGACTCAAAGCCAAGAAGGAAAAGTGCCAATCATGCACTGAGAGGGTTGAGTTTCTTGGCTACCTTCTTGACAAACAAGGAATTCACCCCACCAAAAAGAAATTGGCTGCTATTAAAAACACTCCAAGACCTAGAAACAAGACAGACTTCCAAGCCTTCCTGGGTCTCATTAATTTTTATAACATCTTCCTACCCCAGAAGGTGACTGTTGCTGAACCCCTCCATAGGCTCCTCGACAAGAAGGCTTCCTGGTTTTGGGGACGTTGAGAGGAGCAGGCTTTCCAGCAAGTCAAAGACCTTTAAACATCAGATGCAGTGTTAATTCAATATAACGAAACACTACCCTTGACTGTAACTTGTGACACCTCACCTTTCGGGGTAGGAGCCATCCAGCCATGTTTTACCAAATGGTACAGAGGCGCCTATCGCATTCTTTTCAAGAACTTTATCTAAAACTGAAAGGAACTATAGTCAGTTAGATAAAGAAGCCCTTGCTATTGTATCTGCAATTAAAAGGTTCCACGAATACGTGTATGGAAGATCCTTTTCCATAATCACAGACCACAAGCCATTGCTTGGCATTTTGGCAGGGGATAAACCAACTCCCCACATCCTATCGCCAAGAATGACACGATGGTCGGAGTTCCTAGCCGCCAACGACTACCAGTTAAGACATCGACCGGGGAAAGCCATTCCCCATGCTAACACCTTAAGCCGTTTGCCATTACCGGAGTTCCTAGACAACCCAGCTCCTACCCTATCCACGCTACAAATCGAGACACTTCCCTCACCTCCACTAACTGTGCAGGATATGCATTAGAAACAAAAAAAGACCCTTGTTTGGCGCGAGTCCTCAGCTGGGTGGAGAGGGGATGGCCGGAAATCGAACCCAACGACACATTCAAACCCTTTAAAAACAGACAAACAGAACTCTTCTCACAAAAAGGGTGCGTGTTGTGGTGAGACCGAGTTGCCATCCCAGAAAAACTACAAAGGAAAGTCCTGAAAGTGCTGCATGATGGACACCCGGGCATTGTGCGAATGAAAGCACTAGTAAGGAGCTATGCCTGGTGGCCAAGTATGGACAGACAAATCAAAGCCTGGGTTGCCACCTGTAGCAAATGCCAAGAAACACGTTCGGCTCCACCAAAAGCACCACCAACGGAATGGGAAACGCCCAGGGGTCCATGGTCCCGTATCCACATCGATTTTGCGGGACCTACAAAAGGACACACTTTTCTAATAACAGTAGACGCCTACTTGAACTGGCTCGAGGTGAACAAGATGAAGACCACCACCACAGATGTGGTCATCAAAAAATTGAACAGACTATTTGCAACACATGGATTCCCAGATGTCTTGGTTTCTGACAATGGCCCACAGTTTACTGCCTTGGCATTTTAACAATACCTAGCAGACTGAGGGATACGTCATGCCTTGACATCACCTGCTCATCTGACGGCCAATGGCAGGGCTGAACGAATGGTTCCATTCACTAAAACAACCTTACACAAAATGGACCAAGGGAACATCCACGACAGAGTTACCAGGTTGCTCCTCCTCCAACATATTACACCGAACAGCACCACAAACAAAAGCCCAGCCGAACTCCTGATGGGCAGGAAACTTAGATCACATTTGGACCATCTACACCCTGCCTACACCCCAGAAAAGCCCCTGGGTTCCAGCAGCAGACATCGCACATTTCAGGTAGGAGACCTCGTATACGCAAATAATTTTACTGGTGACCCATTGTGGGTCCCTGCCAAAATAACACAAATTACGGGGCCCTGTTCCTACCGATTAGAAACCACAGATGGAAAATTGTGGAAACGGCACATAGACTAGCTGCGTTCCAGGCTGACATCTACTCCCTCCACAAACTCTGAACTCAGAACCAGAGGGGGAAAGGAAACTGAGGATTTTGAAAATGAACTAACACCTGGTCCTAGACACACAAACCCACAGTCTGCACAATCAAGCCCAGCATATTCACCAGCTGAAGAGGAGCCGTGGCAGATGATCGTCTCTCCAGGCAGCAGCAGCCGGGTGGGGTCAGCGAGTCCAGAGGATCCAGATGTCAGGAGTGAAGGAAACGTTGAAGGTATCCCCGAGTCACCTTCGAGGTTACCCAACACAGAAGCCAAGTCACTTTTACAGCAGGACATGGCGGGCAGTCCACCAGAGCCAGCGGCCGAGCAAGAACAGGTGGAACAACGCAAATCAGGTAGACAGGTGCGAAGACCTGCCTACCTGCGTGAATAGATCCCCCCACCCCTGAGACGGAACCTAGAGGGGAGGGGTGTTCCGAACTAGCAGGCTCATAAGCCTGCAAACCTGACTGGCCCTTTACACAGCAGGCTCGTAATCCTGGATATTTGATTGGTCCGTGAACAGTGAGTCGTGATTGGTCATTCCGGACTAATCTGATTGGCTAGTTAGCGGGCTGCCGCGATTGGACGCTCCAAGTGTGGCAAACTTAAACTATTGGACGCTATGACAGCAGCCAGCTCTATAAAAGGAGCTGCTACTGTCAGGCTCTTTGCTCTGTTTTCCTGAAGTCACAATAAAGAATTGAAGTCACTATTTGATGTCCCGTCTCCGTTATTATGCCCGCTCTCCAGGACAGAACAGGAACCCTCTGAATTTCCAAGTCTTGTGGCATAATTTGGTCTGTCCTTCCCAGGCTTTGCATCTGCAGAGGTGGAGATAGCCACGCAGATCATCTCTCTAGCTCTCGACAATGTCAGGGAAAACTGATCAGGGGCAGCATGATGGCAGTCTTCCAAAATCTTCAGAGGCTGCCCCAAGGAAGAAGGGGTCAGCCTATTCTCTGAAGCACCCTAAGGCAAAACAAGAAGCAGAAACTAATCAAGGAGAGAAGCAACCTGGATCTACTGTAAGGAAGAATTTCAAGACAACCTTGAACTACGCTGGCTAAGACTGGACTTAAGCATAGTACATAAAATTATCTGCTACAATGTCTTACCAGTTAATGACACTTCAGCTTCAACCACAATAATACAAGAGCACTCAATAGATGTAAACTTAATGTTAACCACTCCAAACTTGATTGCAGGAAGTACAATTTCAGCAACAGAGTGGTCAATGTCTGGAACTCACTACCTCGAACCCCCAAATCTCCTTTACCCTCAAACTAACCTCTATTGACCTTACCCCATCCCTAAGCGGTCTGTAAGGGGCATGCATAAGTGCACCATCGTGCCTACCACACCTGTCCTATTGTCCCCAATTATTTGTACCTATTTCATGTATTTATGCTTACGTTTCTTCTTATTTTTATTGTTAGCGTTTGACAAATAAATGAATAAAAAATAAAAATAAAACAGTTAGAACAATTAACCAATGGAACAATTTGCCTTCAAAAGTTGTGGGTGCTCCATCACTAGAGGCTTTTAAGAAGAAACTGGACAGCTATTGGTCTGGAATGATATACGGCACTGAGTGCCCAAACTGGAATGAAGACCAGCTGGCCGGTGCGTGCATGCCTATTTTGGGGGCATTTGGGGGGCCATTTTCAGGCCATTTTTGGCTGTTTTCTGGGACATATTCAGGCCATTTTGGGGGCTGTTTCCAGGCCAACGTGCACCAGAAACCTGAAGGGCTGTGCATGTCACATCTGGCACGTGTGTCATAGGTTCGCCATTATGGGTGTAGGGTCTCCTGCTTGAGTGGGGGTTGGACTAGAAGACCTCCAAGGTCCCTTCGAACTCTGTTTTTCTGATAAAGCCATTCTGGAGAAGGAGCTGTCTCCAGCATCTTCCTAAAAGCTCCAAGATGGAGAGACCAGCTCCTTCCTTCCACTCTGCAAAGGGCCCAGGCAGCTGCTTTAAATGCTGCCAAGGTCACGTGGTCCTAGCCCCAGAGGAATAATTTCTCCATTGCCTGGACAAATTTCTCCACATGCAAATTTGGTGGAGAATTCCAACTGTGTTCCCAGCTGCATATTTGGGAGCGGGGGGCGGGATGAGGTTTTTTTTTATCTTGCCTTGTTCAAATATTCAAGGCAATTTATTACATACAGTGCGCAGACCCATTAAAATGCAATTAGAAAATCCTTTATGAGAAAGGAAAGAGGCAAGAAAAAAATGGAAAACAAGCATACCCAGCTGCTTAAAACTCCACAGAATGGTTGAGCAAAAGAGACTGGAAGCCATCAAGACAGACCTCTCTGTACTTTAGGCAGTCCCAAAGAAATCAAGCCAGACATGAGGTGGAGGGAAGGCTACTCAATGACTCGCTGTTGCTCATTGAAGCCCAAATGACTTCAACCAGGCAGCCTGAAAAGCTTTTGACCTGCTTCAGCATACTATCAGCCAATTATACTGCTCTATTATTGCTAATGAAAAAAACAAATGTCATCTCAATCTTGAGATTCTATGAATATTTAAAAGGGGTGCATGCAGGCTCTACAGAACAGAAAACATACACGTCACTTTGATAAGATTTGAAACCTGACCAGAAAAGTTTTGGAATGATGCAAGTTGAAGGTATTCCTAAATTTTCAATAAGAGGACATGGAGAAGGAATTTACAAGGTCCCCGTTCTGTCTGAATGATGTCCACCTATTCATTTCTCCACATCCTACAGTATTGTTTTTTTCCACCTCATTAGATCCACTCTGAGTTTAGTTCTTTGACTTGTCAGAATGCTGTGCAGGAATTCCAGTTCATTAAGAAGGATTTTAAAAGCTAGATTATGAAGATCGAAGACAGGTTAGCATTTTCCTCTAACCCATAAGTTCTGATTTATTACAGACTGCTCTTGCATGGCCAGTCTAGAGAAAAGAAGGACTAGGGACAGGGGTGGGATTCAAATTGTTTAACAACTTGTTCTGTGGGTATGGCTTAGTTGATGGGCGTGGCTTGGTGGTCATGTGACTAGGTGGATGTGGCTTGGTGGTCATATTATTGGCTGGGCGTGGCCAACTCAATATCACTCACATTGAGGCACGCATCCCCTCACCTGGCCTCTCATGACTGTGGGGATGCTGCAGCAGTTGTAAGTGTGAAAAATAGTCATAAGTCACTTTTTTCAGTGCCATTGTAACTTTTTTCAGTGCCATTGTCACTCCACACAAGCAAAGGACTAGCAAAGGAGGGGAAAAAAACTCCAGAGACGTTCCTGAGACAGGAAGTCTAGTCCTACCAAGAATGTAATAAGAGTTAACACAGAGGCAGTTTCTGTAAACAACACCAGAATGTTTCCTTCCTGCCTTTGTTACAGGATTAGGCCAGTAATTTCTTCTAACAACCGGTTCTCCGAACTGCTTAGAATGTTAACAACTGGTTCTAGCAAATAGGTGCAAACTGGTAGAACCCCACCCCTGGCTAGGGGTGACATTATAGCAGTATTCTAGTATTTGAGGGGCTGCCACATAGAAAAGGGGGGTGTCCAACCTATTTTCCAAAGCACCAAAGGCAGGAAAAGAAAAAAACAGATGGGAACTAATCAAGGAGAGAAACAACCTGGAACTAAGCAGAAACTTCCTAACAGTGAGAGCAATCAACCAGTGGAACGGCTTGCCACCAGAAATTGTGGGTGCTCCATCACTGGAAGTTTTTAAGTTTTTAAGAAAAGACTGGACAGCCACTTGTCTGAAATGGTATAGCGTCTGCTTGAGGAGTGGGGGGAGGGTTGAACTAGAAGATCTTCAAGGTCCTTCCGGCTCTATTCTGAATCGATTGATTGATTGATATGCCACACTTTATGACAGTCTTAGCAGAACAGAGTGTATTTGGGATCCCATCTTCCACTTTCCCAGAGAGCAACACTTTCTACTTCAGTGGTGGGATTCAACATTTTTTACTTCCGGTTGTGTGGGCGTGGCTTGGTGGGCGTGGCAGGGGAAGGTTACTGTAAAATCCCCCTTCCCTCCCCACCCCACTGACCTGTTTTCCAGCTCTGTTCTCCTGTGCAGGGCAACCAAAGAAGACCCAGCCAATCAGATGGCTCTCAATGGGAGGCAGAGAAGAGATGAGATTGGTGGGGCCAGTCAGAGGTGGCATTGGCCGGTTCTCCAAACTGCTCAAAATTTCTGCTACCGAATCTCCAGAACCAGCCAGAAATGGCTGAATACCCACCTCTGTTCTACTTGCACAGAAAATGCTGAGCCCTTCTGGGAAAAGCTTAAATGGGCCCATTAAGAGAGCAGCTTTGACTCTGCTTAATGGATCCTGGAGGCAGAAAAGGGAGGCTCAGCCTTCTTTGCTTAGTTTCCACAACAAATCCATGATGGAGCCACCTTGGTGAAGAAGGGGGCCCCAGGGTCCTCTCTGTGTGACAAGAACAGCAGGACAGATGGCAATTTGATGGTGGAAATTAATTCTTGCTCTTCCAAGGAACTTGGCAAGCTCTCCCATTCCACAGGACAAACATATCTCACTGAGATTTAGCCAAGAGGCTGCTATACATCAAACTGTCCCAAGGCAACTTCCAATGTGCTCAATGACTTTACTCTCCTGGTCAGTTGGTCAGTTGGAATTTCATCTTTTATCATTTTTTATCCCAGAGCTATAATTGCACTTAACAATGAACTTAAGGACCATCATCAGTTAGTTGTTGGACAGTATTACTTGGTCTGTTGTGTGGGTGCTTGTGTGTTTTTAGGGGGTGGGGAATTTTGTGGGGTGAGAGGTGTTTGGGGATTGTTGTGTGTGTGTGTGTGTGTTGGATCTGGTCTATGTGTGTATACTGTGGTCTCTTGTATGTACACTGTGTATATACATACAATGACGATAAAGAATTCAAATTCAAATTCAAATCTTCCTTTCATTGAACGCGAGCCATCAGTCCCTCCAATAAAACCTGAACACATTCCAGGCACTGACTGCCCTTCGTTCGCTCATTATAATAAGACTTTCCCTCCCTTTTTAAAGCAATTAAATTTGTTTTATAGCTATAACTAATGCTGAATGCTAAAAAAAGAGAGAGAGATATAAGCCCTGACATGTTTTCTCAAGCACCCCAAAGAAGTTTATTTGACCTGTTCTTTATCCCATTGCATGCTAGAAATTGCACATGGAATGGCTTCATCAACCTTATGCCCTCTTTACAGCCTGAGGATGGTGGGAATGGCAGGCTGAACAGAGGGGTGATGTTATTTGAGAAAAGAGAAGAAAAGGTGTGCTCACTTCAAAGGGCAACTTGTAACAGCTCTGTTCACACAACCTTTGGTGTATTTAGCTTAAAATGGACTTGTATTCTTGACTTGATTCTTAACAAATGTATCTTTTCTTTTATGTACACTGAGCATTTGCACGAAGACAAATTCCTTGTGTGTCCAATCACACTTGGCCAATAAAGAATTCTATTCTATTCTATTCTATTCTATTCTATTCTATTCTATTCTATTCTATTCTATTCTATTCTATTCTATTGAAACATAATGAAATTGTCCATTGTGATGAACCACAACATAGTTTACTTCCTTGACTATGATGTGGTTGGTGAACTCAGAAGTCTCGTGTGCAGAAATGTTTGGGTGTGTATGTCCCAGAGGGGCAAACAAGGCAAGGAGCATCATGCTGTCAAGATATAAGCTCCACAACTTGTGTTCTACATTGCAATGTCACATGCACATATGAAAGGAGCAGAGCTTGTATTGTGTTGTGCTGGACTCACCTCTGATTTTGTCTGATTGGGTTTACAGTTTAGAATCTTGTGGGGACCTAGAGGCTTGACATGTTTTGAAGAGCATGTAATTGAGTATACATCTTATAAACCAACCAGATATTAAGGTTTGCAGGGTGGCTTAAGAACTTCATTTGAAGAACCAATGGATGGAGAAATAAATCAAGGAAACCAACCACTTGAACTGTTCTGCAGAGGGATTTCCTGGATCACTTAGGCTTGATGGCAGCACTTGGGAACCGAGTTGGCCATTGATCTGACTTTTCTGTGGCTAATGATTGTCAGCCATTTGAAGCCATTTTCCCTGGCACCTTCAGGGCAGTCATAGCAGAGTTGAGCTGTGTGTTGTGGCCTGGCAGCGGCTAGCAGAGCTGGCAGCAGAGTTGGATAGTGAGGAGGTTGGGAAGGAACATGGGGCAGTTATGGAGGATGAGGAAGCTCGGGCGTGGGCTCTACGTTGGAGGCAGAGATGGGGCCAGAGCAGTCTGGCAGTCATCAGCTGCCTTTGAGCTTGGACAACAGTGAGGTGGGGGAACAGCTGGAGCTAGTTCCCAGCCTGCAATGTACAGAGCTGCCAAAAGGAACAACTACTAACTCAGGGTCAAAGTAGAAGTAAGGGATTAAAAGAGGAGCAAAAGAGGAGGGGGCTTTTGCAGGAAACCATTCATTGCAGCAGTGGGAAGATTTGTCTATACATCTCAGAAATGCTGTGCTGAGCCCTTCCTTGTCAGCACTGCATTTGAAAATATTTACTTGGCAGCTCTCCAAGCTAGATGAGGTCTGTGCTCCTCATTACATCCTTGAAAGACTGTTTGCCAGGCCTTTGACTGAATGTGAATGCAAGAAATTCACTTTCATTTAATAAAAGGGGTTTTGCTGGGACAAAAAGTCTGCTTAGTGCTTTTTAGGGAAGCCAAGATCAGAACACTGTGGGAACGGGAGGGAGGAGGTAAAGATAGCTGGAGTGTCAGATGGTGCTCCATTCAAAATCCAAGAAAGAAATACTTAGACTCCATGAATCAGAGAAAAGATATCTTTTACTGGAAATCAAGTGGTAGCAACAAAAGAATTCTGAATCTGAGAAAATGAGTGCGTAAATCACATATACAAAGTGATGGCAACGTTCCCACCCCCAATAGTTCAATTGGCTCAACCATTTAAAAGTTTTGTATATCATCATGTGGGCATCTCCAGGTGGTGATGAGGCCTCTGTCTGTTGACTTTGACATATTTTGATAAAGAGTTGCAGCTGCGCATAGCATAGGATAGAAGCCTAAGCAAGAACCTTCCCCCCCCCCAATTTATACAGTTCTGTTTTGTAACACCTCCAGCTCGCTTCCCATAACCATATCCCCCCTTCTCCCCCCATTACTTAGGACAGCCAAAAGATGCAAAGCAAAAGAAGAAAATCTTGAAGGCTGACATTCGGCCCTCCTGCAAAAGAGGCATTAGTCCTATAAAAGATAAAAATAGAAGATAACAGAAAATATATATGTAACACCATAATAGTATTTTTTAGGGTTTATCAGGATATTTAGTATGAAATGCATTGATAAGCTTAGGAGCTCTAACATCCTTCTCATTCACCCATTCAGACTGGGAAGGAGGAAAATGTTTCCAAATAATCAAATATTGGAGTTGACCCCTTTGTTTTCGAGAATCCAAAATTTCTTTAACTTCAAAATGTTGTTCACCTTCAATTAGCAATGGCAAGGGGGGATCGACCTGAGTTGGTCTCAAGTTGGAGGTATGTTCAGGTTTTAATAAACTAACATGGAAAACAGGGTGGATCCATCAGAGGGTTTTAGGCAATTTCAGTTGGACTGCCACAGGGTTCACAATTAATTCAATTGGAAAAGGTCCAACATACTTAGGTCCAAGCTTTTTTGACTTTTGTGTGGTCTGTAAATATCTGGTGGATAAAAAGACCTTGTCACCAACTTGATATTGTTTTTGTGGAGTTCTCTTTTTATCTGCAAATTTTTTATGGGCTTGATGAGCACCATTTAATGCTTTACGGGTAATTGGCCAGGTAAGCTGGAGCTGTGTTATCCATTCATCTAATGACTGAATGTTAGGTTTCTCCTGTGGAAGCTTGGGTATGGGTACAAAGTCTTGTCCCGAAGCCACTTTAAATGGAGTAAACCCAGTACTACTATGTACCAAATTGTTATATGCCACCTCAATAGGCAATAGGTCAGCCCAATCATCTTGCTGACAATTTATATGACATTTAAGATACTGTTCCAATACCGAGTTAGTTCTCTCACAAGCCCCATTGGTTTGTGGGTGGTGGGCAGAGCTTAAGCCCTGGGTGGAGCCCAATAACTTCAGGAACTCCTTCCAAAAGTTTGAGGTAAACTGGACACCCCTGTCTGAGATTATGCATTCAGGAACCCCATGTAACCTGTAGATATGTAAAATAAACAGTTTAGCCAACGTTTTCGCAGGTGAGATTTTCGGACAAGGTATGAAATGTACCCGTTTGGAAAACAAACCTGTTACTACCCAAATAACTGTATTTCCCCCCACTTTCAGGTAATTCCACTATAAAATCCATAGAGATTTACTTCCATGGAGCAGTTGGTCTAGCCACATTTTGTAGTAAGCCTGTTGGTTTACCAGGAGGCCATTTGGCTGAGGCACAGATAGGACAGCTAGCCACATAAGTCTCAATCTCCTTTTTCAAGGTAGGCCACCAAAATTGCCTTTTAACCAAGTGTAAGTTCTTCATGAATCCAAATGTCTACCGGCTGTAAAGTCGTGAGCTTGCTGTAATATTTGGTTTCTCAGCTTTGCTGGCACATATGATTTGGCCCCCTCCCATGCCAATCCATCTCTAACCGTACAGTTATTTGAGTGAGCAAGGAACCAATCATCAAGTTTTAGAGCTTCTTTTAATTGTGCAGTTAAATCATTTGATAAATCAACTTCCTTCTTTTTCTGGCCTCTGGTAACCACTGGAGCCACCAACTGTTTGGTTGGGACAATAGGCCATATCACTTCTTGGCGAACACTATTATATTGAGGTAATCTAGATAAAGCATCTGCCATGAAGTTCTTCCCCCCCCAGAAGAATGTACTTCAATGAAAAATTAAAGCGTTTAAAGTACTGCGCCCAGTGAACTTGCTTGGGAGACAGCTTCTGAGGTGTTTTCAAAGCCTCCATATTTTTATGATCCGTCCACACCTCAAATGGGTGTTTTGCCCCTTCTAGGAAATGCCTCCAGGTTAACAGAGCCCAGCGAACTGCAAAAGCTTCTTTTTCCCAGATAGCCCATCTTCTTTTGGTTTCAGTTAGTTTACGGGAAGTATATGCACAGAGTCCCTGTCTCGTTTGCTTGTGACTGCTATGACACTCACATCGGCTTGGTTTACAAAAGGAGCATCCCTGTGCTTGAGTACTGGTTCAGCAGCAAATAATCATTTCAACTTCTCAAAAGCAGCTTGACACTCCATGGACCACTCCAGTGGTTTACTAGGCTTTGGTTTCACCTCCGCTCTGGTTTTTAGGAGATTTGTGAAAGGCATTGCAATCTTTGCAAAAGCAGGGATAAATTGACGGTAAAAATTAGCAAATCCCAAGAAACTTTGAAGTTGTTAACTGGTGCCGGGAGGGGCCCATTCCAAAACGTCATGAACTTTCCCTGGATCCATTTCTATGCCATCATGTGATATGAGACAGCCTAAATAGTCAATGTTTTCCTGGTGGAATTCACACTTGGAAAAACTTTGCATACAGCTCAGTAGCTCAATGTTTTTCCAGAACTGACCGTGCTAGTTTCACATGTTCATCATGAATCTCCGTGTAGATAAGGATATCATCAAGATAAACCAACACCCCTTTGTATAAATGTTCATGCAACACCTGATTGATCATTTGCATGAATACTGCAGGGACCCCCTGTAGGCCAAATGGAAGAACATTGAATTGGAAACAGCCCATTGGGCAGTTAAAAACAATTTTCCACTCACCCCCTTCCTTAATTCAAACTCGGTAATATGCTTCTCTCAGGTTGAGTTTCATAAAATTTTTTCCCTTTGGCCAAGTGGGCCCACATATCCTTCATCAAGGGGAGGGGGTACACGTTCTCCACCAAAATGGCGTTGAGGTTTCTGTAGTCAACACATAAACGCAGAGAGCCATCTTTCTTTTCATGGAACAATACTGGGGCTGCTACTCGGTAGGCTGGATGAAACCACGTTCCAAATTTTTATCAATAAATGACCTCAGCTCTTCTAGCTCCCATGGTGTCATCAAGTACAGTTTCGGTTTTGGGAGTTTCACTCCTGGCAAAATTTCAATGCTGCAATCTGTTGAGTGATGGGGGGGGAGGGGGACTTGTCTGTGGCCTTTTCACTGAATACCTCCTTTAAGTCCCAATATTTCTTTGGAATTTTCTCCTCCCCCCTCAGATTCTCAGTGCCGGTGGAGGCCAGCTCAGTGGGATTCTTGGGTTCCAGTTGAGATTGCCCCTTCCTTTCTGGGGGTTGCTCAGTACATATGTGCAATGATCCCCTCCTCCAGTCGATGTAGGGGAGCCAGGGCAAACCCAATATTAGGGGGCGCTCCATTCCAGGAGCCACAATAAAGCACAAAGTTTCTCTATGCTTCCCCATTGTCATTTCTACTGGTTCCATTATGAAATGTGCAGGGCTGCCCCCAGCTTCTGATCCATCCAGTTGGCAAAAGGTTATGGGCATTTTTAAAGTCTTTAGCCTTGAGCCCATTTTCTCTACCACCTCCGAGCTGATTACGCACCTTGTGCACCCAGAGTCTAACAAGGCTAACATTTCCACTGTGGCTCCCAACATGGGTACCATTTATCTCACTGGAATGATCATAGGGCCCTTCTTTGGACTTACCAGTGAGTCATCTTCTGATTCGGATTCACTTTCTTCAGAAGAGGTTGGAGTTCCCAGCTCCTCTCCTTTCGAAGGGGTGATCTCTACAACCTCCTCCTAAGTGCCATTTCGCGAGGCTTTGCTGGGTTTTTTTCAGGTTTTCTTCCTCCCCCTGGCACCCCCTTTGGCTCTAGCTTGGCATGGCAGTCTGCAGCTCGGTGACCTTCCTTCCCACATCGGAAGCATGCAGTGGTCTTGCTACCATTCCTCCCTTTTGAGGTTTTAAGGCTTCTCAAGGACTGGTGGGGAGGACCTGCTCCAACCAAGACCCCCCCCCCGGCATCTGTTTCGGGTCAAATCAATTTCCACCTCTGCTGCCAGCACGTACCACAGCTGCAGCTCACTGGGGTCTCTTCTGGCAATACAGCTTTGATAAAACATCTTCATTCAACCCACCTTTAAAAGCTTCTATCAGGGCTCCCTGGGACCAGCCTCAAATATGACACGCCAGCTCTCTAAATTCCTGGGTGCAGTCGGCCACTGATCTCTGCCCCTGATTTATGGTCTTCATCCTAATTCTGGCCTTACGTTCAGCAAGTGGGTCTTCAAAGTTGGCCCACAGCACAGTCATGAACAGGTCATAAGTCATCAGCTGGGAGGCATTATCACTATGCAAAGTCACCATCCACTTTGCAGCTGTTCCCTCCAGAGCCCTTGTAACACATCTAACTTTGGCTGCTTCTGAGGAAAAATCCTCTCCATATTCCTCCATATGGCTCCAGACTTGTGCCAGGAAGAATCCTAACTCCTTGGGATCCCCCCCCCCCATATTTTACTTCCAACAGAGGCACCTTTGGAGTTCTACACCTTCTGGCAACTACTCCCACCGCTGGGGGCCCCTGGACTGCTGCTGCCTGTTGTGCCGGCCCAGGTTGATTTATGGGGGTGGCTGCTCTGATTCTTCTGGCTGGGGCTACATCCCCCTCCTCTCCCTCATACCTTTGATCAGTTTGAGGTTTTTTGATAGCTTCACTTAGAAAATGCATGGCTTGAGTTAGTAGAAAATTCTTTCTTTCCTTCTCTTGCCATGGCTCCTCTCTTCCACGCCGACAGGTAGTGGTCACTCCTGGAGGAGGCTTTTCCTCAGGATCCTTCCAGCCAGCTCCCAGGGACCATTTGGGTTTTACAGCTTGTTTTTTGCCAAGACTTAATTCTGCTAACAAGTCAGCTTCCCCTGCCACCTCTAACAACAGGGAATCTTGTCCTCCAGTTGCTCCCAGGTCTTCTTGGTCGCTGGCTGGATTTGACATTGTGTTCAGACCCCCTCGGAAGAAAATTTATTAATTCTCCGGGTGGGCTGGTAAAGTGGAGATTCAGAATAATATCAGCTGGTGCTCCATTCAAAATCCAACAAAGAAATACTTAGACTCCATTAATCAGAGAAAAGATATCTTTTACTGGAAATCAAGTGGTAGCAACAAAAGAATTCTGAATCTGAGAAAATGGGCATGTAAATCACATATACAAAGTAATGGCAACGTTCGCACCCCCAATAGTTCAATTGGCTCATCCAATTAAAAGTTGTGTATATCATCATGTGGGCATCTCCAAGTGGTGATGAGGCCTCTGTCCGTTGACCTTGACATATTTTGATAAAGAGCTGCAGCTGTGCATAGCATAGGGTAGAAGCCTAAGCAAGAACCTTCCCCCCCAACTTTTTGTTTTGTAACACCTCCAGCTCGCTTCCCATAACCATATCCCCCACTCCTCCCCCCATTACTTAGGACAGCCAAAAGATGCAAAGCAAAGGAAGAAAATCTTGAAGGCTGACTTGTAGCCAAAATAAAATTATTTCCTCTGGGAACCAAGGCCTTTCTCACCAGGTGCTTAGGAAGTGGGATCTGAGACCAAATTGACCCTTGGACTGAGACCTGATTGGACCATATGAGGGATTGCATGGGCAGGAGAAACAAAACTTTGCTTTTAAATGGGGGGAAACCCGTGGGGAGTTTAGAGTCGAATTCCCCCCAGGTGTGCCAATATGACATGACTAATAAATCTGTGCTTTGAGGAACATGCCTGCCTTGGAGTTTTGATTCTGTTGGGTATGTGACTTGGAACCCTGATATTTTTAAATGGAATTCTAAATCTCGGTTAAACTGTAATCAGGGGTGGGCTTCAAAAATTTCAGCAACCGGTTCTCTGTCTGGTTGCTGGGTATACGTGGCCTAGTCAGCCTCCTGCACCATGGTGAGGGGGCTGTTTTTTTCCTCCCTAAGCTCCGGAGGCTTTTCTTGAGCCTCTGGGAGGGCAAAAACAGCCTCCCCTGGGCTGCAGATGTCAACTCATAAAATATTTCTGTGGTCTTTTTCGAGTTGCCAACAGAAAGAGAGGTGCAACTGCTTGCAAACTGAAACTGCATTCCATAAATGTTTTCAAAGATAGTAACTAGGTGACTGAAGTTTCTGCCATGCAAAATCCTAACTGGAGAGCATGATTGATGACTCTGGGCTATGGATGTGTCCCATTGGAAAATATGAATTATGATACACCCAGGGGATGGGGGAAACCAGGGTCAAGGGTGACAATGTGTCTCAGACAGCTACATCCAGGCAGTGCCAGCATGTTTACTCCTAATAAATCTTTAAGTTTTGAAAATCTGGCTAGAGACTCATGATTTAAATGGGGTTAAGTGCCAGAATCCTGACACCAGAGGTCCTCCAGAGGCTGGAAATGGGCCCATTTCTGGCCTCCTAGAACTTCCGGGAGGCTCATTTTTTGCCCTCCCTCAGCCTCTGCATGGGCCCTGCACTTACCTGGCATTCAAAACAGGCTGTGTGGGGACTCCTGGGAGGAGTGGGGCAGGGTGGGTGGGGCCAGTCAGAGGTGGGATTTACTGGTTCATTGAACCAGTAATTAAAAATGATAAAATTAGCTATCAATTTGCTCGAACCGGGGAGAACTGGTAGCAGCCCACCCCTGGCTGAAATGGTAGTCCAACTTGGATGTCACCAGATCTGCAATCCTGAAAGAGTTGATTTTATTCATGTTTAGTATTCTAGTAAAAAATAGGTGACATTTACCTGTAAATATTTGCCTCATCCATGTACCTGAGTGAGGGCATGAGGCATATCCATTATTTGGACAATAATGATACAGCAGATTATGAAGAGTTTAATTCCCCCCCCCCAGGGTTTCTGCATTGTTGTCTGTCAAAAATCAGTATGTTGAGCACAACTGTATGATTGAAGCCCCTGACCATTTTTATGTGTGTTGGAAGGCCCTGATTTCTCCTAAATGTTTCTTTCAATTGAAACACTTGAAGCCAGCAATGGAGCAAGGTGTCACTATGATCAGGCCCGTCTGAAATAGGCAAAGTCTGATGGAATCATTTTCAAAATAACAAATCGGTTCAATTGAATTATTGAAACTTTGGGGAAAATGATCAGGCTCCATTCAGGCCTTTGAAACAAATCGTTAAATTAGGTCCATTTGATTTGGATTTCCAAAGATATTTTCAGAAAGTCCATTTCCTGAGTATCTCAATCCTCCCAAATGTTTGGGAGGCATTGATTTTTGAGGATTAAATTGACTTTCTGATCAGATTTGGCAGACTGATTTGGAAATTCAGGTGCCTCATGTTCCAATCAAGCATATGAACAAATATTTGGAAAGCTGAGACAGTGATTTCCCAAAGCAGTTCTTGCTAAATTACCTACAGGCATTCTTGATTGATTGATTGATTGATTGATTAGGTGCTGCCAGGTTGGTTAGGAAATGCAAATTGTAGAACCAAGGGGTTGCAGCACAGAGAATCCATGAGAATAAAATTTGGTCTTAGGTCATCATCAGCACCTTGAACTGAATCAAGAAGGAAGCTGGTAACCAATCAAAATCAAGGGAGGTACTAATACCACTCTATAAAGCCTTAGTAAAACCACACCTAGAATCCTGCATACAGTTTTGGTCACCACACTATAAAAAAGATGTTGAGACTCTAGAAAAAGTGCAGAGAAGGGCAACCAAGATAATGAAGGGAGTGGAGGCTAAAACATAGCATGAATGGTTGCAGGAACTGAGCATGGCTAGTCTAGTGAAGAGAAGGAGACATGATAGGAGCCTTCCAATATTTGAGGGGCTGCCACACAGAGGAGGGGATCAAGCTCTTTTCCAAAGCCCCTGAAGGCCAGACAAGGAATAATAATGGATGGAACCTGGAGAGATTCAACCTGGAAATAAGGAGACATTTTCTGTCAGGGAGAACAATCAACCCATGGAACAGAAATTGCCTTCAGAAGTTATGGGAGCTTCATCACTGGAGGCTTTCAAGAAGAGACTGGACTGCCATCTGTCAGAAATGGCGTAGGGTCTCCTGCTTGGAGATGTAGGGGGTTGACCTACAAGTTCCCTTCCAACTTCACTAATATGAAACATCTGTAGCTCATCACCAATGTAGACCATGTTGATCCAGGTGTGTGCATAATGCCCCAGGATGCAAGTTTTTCGCTAGCTGAAGCTTCTGGGTACCTTCCAAAAGCAGCCCCATGTAGAGCATGTTATAGTCATTCATGCAGGAATGACCATGTAAGGGGGCAGGGCTGAATTTCCTGGTCCAGGAATGGGCAGAACTGACACACAAGTTTCATAAAGGCTATTCTAGCCATGGTTGCCATAGTGGTGGCTTATTGAGCAGCAGTTGTCCTGAAGGATTCCCTGATTGCACACCAAGTCTGTGTGGGGCAGTGCTACCCCATCCATAATTAAGCATAGTAAATTCTGAGATCCAGGTGGCTCTCAAACTCAGATCTACTTAGTCTTGCCAAGCCTGTAGAGATTCCCAGTCATCCAGGTCATGGTTGTCCCAAAGATACTTTTTCAGGAGGCAACTGGACTTTCCTGTTTTTTTCTTTGAAGACATTTTGCTTCTCATCCAAGAAGCTTCTTCAGCTCTGACTGGATGGTGGGGAAAGGAAGGATTTACACTCCTTGCAGACAACTGGTTATTTGCATCCTTTTAGAGGGTTATTGAGGCCACTTGGAGGTTTATCTGTGTCTTCAAGAGTCACCAGAGTGGTGCAAATGGTTCCTGTAGTCTGCAATTTTTCCCTCTGGAAATCCATTCCTACTCCCACACCATTCCAATGGTGTTCATCCCAAATTGTAAAATAGTCTGTAGAGATTCTCCATCATCCAGGTCATGGTTATCCCAAAGGTTCTTTTTCAGGAGGCAACTGGACTTCCTTGTTTTTTCTTTGAAGACATTTTGCTTCTCATCCAAGAGAATGAGGAGAAGAGCTGAAGAAGCTTCATTTTGTTGGTTCATATTCAGTTTGCATCAACTACTAGGCATAACATGATACAATATTCTAGTAACCTAGCATCATACTAGGGGTGACATGAGAGCAGAAGTATTCCAGTATTTGAGGGGCTGCCACAAAGAAGAGGAGGGGCAACCTATTTTCCAAAGCACCAGAAGGCAGGAGAAGCAACAATGGATGGAAACTGATCAAGGAGAGAAGCAACCTGGAACAAAGGAGAAACTTCTTAACAGTGGTGACAATTAACCAGTGGAATGGCTTGTGTCCAGAAGTTGTGGGGGCTCCATCATTGGAGGCTTTTAAGAAGAGACTGGACAGTCACTTGTCTGGAATGGTAGAGGGTCTCCTGCTTGAGCAGGGGTTGGACTAGAAGACTTCTAAGGCCCTTCCAGCTCTATTTGGATTGATTGATCAATTGACTATTCCAAGACCAGTATCACAGGTAGAATTACTATGCATACTGACTTATAATAGAAGGACATTTGATTTTTGTTTTCTAAGTGAAGTATTCTGAGTTTCTCTCTAATTTTCATTTTGTTACTTCCAGCCCATTTCTCCAACTTAGCATCATTCTAAAAAATTTTATGTCTGACTTCTAGGATATTATCTGTCCGATCCAATTTTGTCTCGCTTGCAAATCTGATAAGCAAATATCTGAATACTTCATTAGCATTACGTTTCCAGACAAGTTGTTAAAAATATTCAAGAGTAGAGGATCTGAGGTCTGATTGTGTGATATCAACTTGATATCTTTTCAATAGCTTGCAACATTTTAGCTATTTTTAATTTTTCAAAAAGAATTAAAACATGTTTTAATTTGGGGGGGTCAGCAGGTGCCACTGGGGAGTTTTATAAGGAATAAGGGACTTATAGGCATTGATTGAAGGGGGAGGGGACTTGGACCTTGAAAAGGGTCTGTCTCATTCTTTGGTTCATGATCTCAGAGAAAAATGAATGAATGAATGAATAGCAATAGCATTTAGACTTATATACCACTTTATAGTGCTTTAAAGTCCTCTCCAAGCGGTTTACAGAGTCAGCCTCTTTCCCCCAACAATCTGGTTCCTCATTTTATCCACCTTGGAAGGATGGGAGGCTGAATCAATCTTGAGCCTGGTGAGATTTGAACTGTCAAATTGCAGACAGACGGCAGTCAGCAGAAGTAGTTTGCAGTACAGCACTCTGACCACCGCACCACTGAGAATGAATTAATTCTTTATTGGCCAAGTGTGATTAGACATACAAGGAATTTGTCTTGGTGCAAATGCTCTCAGTGTACATAAAAGAAAAGAGACATTCATCAAGAGTCAAGAATCACAAGGTACAACACTTAATGATAATAAGCAATCAAATCATATTAGGAGACAGTCAAATAGGATATTGGAATATAGACTAGACTAGAGTAGACTAGACTAGACTAGACTAGACTAGAATAGACTAGAATAAATATTGGATGAAGAATAGAATAGAATAGAATAGAATAGAATATAATAGAATAGAATAGAATAGAATAGAATTCTTTATTGGCCAAGTGTGATTGGACATACAAGGAATTTGTCTTGGTGCAAATGCGCTCAGTGTACATAAAAGAAAAGATACATTCATCAAAAGTCAAGAATCATCAGGTGCAACACTTAATGATAGTCATAGGGTACAATAAGCAATCAAATCATACTAGGAAAGAGTCAATGTAAATCATAAGGATACAAACAACTAAGTTACAGTCATAAGTGGGAGGAGATGGGTGAAAGGAAGGATGGGAGGATTAATAGTAATAGTAATGTAGACTTAGTAAATAGTTTGACAGTGTTGAGGGAATTATTTGTTTAGCAGAGTGATGGTGTTTGGGAAAAAACTGTCCTTGTGTCTAGTTGTTCTGGTGTGCAGGGCTCTATAGCGTTGTTTTGAAGGAAAGAGGAGTTGAAACAATTTATGTATCAGGCTACAGAACTTTTCTCATTCACTCAACTAGAATGAACTTCTGAAAATGTATCAAAATGTATCAAAAAGGAATCCTTTATTGAGATGAGACAATTCATGTCGGAGTTCAAAGCAGCATCTGAGGTCTCTCAGACATACAGGGATAGATAAGGGAGTTTAGAACCCCTCCCCTTATCTCAATGTGTATTTAGTAAAACAAAAGCCAGTATGTTAATTCCTCCCCACCCCTTTTGTAAGGAACAATCTTTTTCACAGTTTCCCAAGGCATACCTAATTTTCCCCATCCCCTTTTTAGAACAAACTTTTCCAGAGATTCCTAGGACACATCTCACTGTGGAATTTTTATGATCTTCTCATCTCCTGGCTGTGCCTCTCAGAGGTGATAGTTCTGGCCATCTGGCTTTTCTCCCTCCATTGTATCATGTGTGGGTTATACAAATTCGATATAAGATTAAATACATTCAGGTTACATCAAGAAAGGATTTCTTTATCAGCCTCCCCCCCCCCTTTTCTTCTTCCACTGAAGAAATGACAGATACATGGATCTGACATTATGTCCAGGATGTAAATATTTCCACAGCTTTCTTTTTGACTCGTGCAGTATACAGGTCCTCGACGGAAGGCAGGTTGGTAGTAATTGTTTTTTCTACAGTCCTAATTATCCTCTGAAGTCTGTGTCTGTCCTGTTGGATTGCAGAACCAAACCAGACAGTTATAGAGGTGCAGATGACAGTCTCCATCATTCCTCTGTAGAACTGGATCACAGCTCCTTGGGCAGTTTGTATACTGAATTTCAAAGGATCAGGTTAGGATGAAGTCAAATGGAAAATAGGCTGGATTCAATGGCTTGAAACTCTGAAGGAGAAAAGCATCCTGGAAGGACAGTAGATCTGTGAAATGAGAGACACATAGAATTTCTTATCAGAAAGAAAAATAGAGGGGGAGAAATCTAAAGAAGCCAGCATGAATGCAACAAAGTCCTCTAAAATGTGAAAGAGAAAAGAGACATTTATAGGAAATGGAAGGAAGAGACTCTAACCACATACGAATATAAAGAGGTCTCCAGAAATGTGAAGAATCAGTTAGAAAGTCTGAAAGAACTTTAGAATGCACATAGGCTTGTAAGAGGTGTCAAAACAGCAACCTAAGATATTGTGGATAATATAGAATCCTAGGGCTGGAAGAAGCCTTGGAGGTCTTTTATTCCAAGCCAGGAGACCTTATATCATCCCAGACAAATGGTTGTCCAATCTTTTCTTCAAAACCTCCAGTGATGGAACACCCACAACTTCAGGAGGCAAAAAGTTACCTTGATTAATTGTTCTCACTGTCAGGAAGTTTCTCCTTAGTCTGTATTTTGACAAGCTTCCATCCTTTGCTTCTTGTCCTGCCCTCAGAACCTTCAGAGAATAAGTCAGTCACCTCTTCTTGTTTAGCTCCTCATGTACCAGAAAACAGCTTTCATGTTGCCCTAATCCAGAGGTCTCAAAACTTGGCAACTTTAAGACTTGTGGGCTTCAACTCCCATAATTCTCCAGCCAGCATAGCTGGCTAAGGAATTCTGGGAGTTGAAGTTCACAAGTCTTATAGTTGCCAAGTTTGGAGACTCCTGTCCTAATCCTTCTCTTTGATATGGCAGACGTACCTAGTTCTCTTAACTGTTACACATATGATTTATCCTGCAGATCCTCCCAAAATTAGAAATAATACTTTGCCTTTCACATCTAGATCCTGGCCCAGTCCTCACACGCCTGTCTCTTTATTTGTCTAATCTATCATCTATCGCATTTATGATTTCACAATACTAAGGTCAGTACTGCCACCTTAATTCAAAAATCTAGATGTTCTGGAGTGGCTCCCCAATTTTGAGTGGTGAGGCTGTCGTGCAATAGAATGGAATATAGTGTCTTTTGGAAGTTGCAATATGCTCCTGGTCCTTGTTTTTGATCACACTGTGGTAGGAATCATTGTTCCCATTGTTAGCAACACACACACGACACCCTTTTATGTTTATGCAAGGAAGCTGCACATGATTATTTTGAATTAAGTACAGTAATCTCTGAACTCCGCAGTGGTTTGAAACTTTTATTATAGAAAGTGTGCATTCAAAACAGCCCTTGTTTGCAAGACAATTGCATTTTTCAATTAATAGCCAAGGAGCTCTGAAATTTGGCATGTTCACAATGTGAAATGTGGTAGCATCTGCTAGTACGGCTGTTGCTGCAAACAGGGTTGAGAACTGTCCAAAGTTTGAGGAGATAAAAAGAATCCGTAGATGTGTGCATTGTAAGTTGTTGTAGGCCAGGGGTCTCCAACCTTGGCTCCTGGAAGCCTGGCGGACTTCAACTCCCAGAGTTCCACAGCCAGCTGGCTGTGGAATTCTGGGAGTTGAAGTCCGCCAGGCTTCCAGGAGCCAAGGTTGGAGACCCCTGTTGTAGGCTGATGAAATCAAGAGAGCAATTGACTGCAGAGGGAATTAATTTTCAGGAGTTCTCATAGGCACAATTAAGAGAAAGATTTAATATAGATTAAAAAAGAACCAGGGATAGAATGTAATAAAACAGAATTTAAAAATGAATTATGTGCCAATGATGAACATGGAATTGCTAAAATGTGTACATGTTTATTGAGATTTGAAACAGAAGAGCAAGTTAAAATGTATAGTAAAAGAGCCCAAGAAATATAATATTCAAATGAGAGAGAATGTGGTTAAAAAAACCAGCAATTCATATTGTCTTTCTATTTAAAGGAAAGCTTCAAAAAAGGAGGTACTGTTGGTATATGACACTAGAACATCACAGAATCGCCCAGTGATGGAGCATCCACAACTCCAGGAGGCAAAAACTATTCCATTGCTTAATAATTCTCAATATCAGGAAATTTCTAGGTTGGGTCTCCCTTTTACAAGCATCTGTCCATTGCTTCTTGCCTGCCTTCAGAGGCTTTGGAAAATAATAATAAGACCTCCACCACTCAGTGGCAGGCCCCCATGTACTGAAAGACATTTTAAAAATGACATTCATCTTTTTCAAAGTTTACTCTTTGTGTTGTGGTTCGCCGACAGCCTGTGCAGACAGCAGTGGAATCAGACAGTGGGGAAGAACTGGGACTAGTCAGGGACTCTGGAGAGGACTCAGACAAGTGTCCTGCATCTGATGCAAGGATGGGGGGCAGGACCATCTGGGAGTGGGATGCTGCCTTTGGAACCTTTGGAGTCTGGCAGCAGTGAGGCAGAGGACCCAGTGAGGCAGAGGACCCAGAACGCAGAGCTGCTAGAAGGCAAGAGCAGTTGAACCAGAAGGGGCAACTCGGAAGTAAGGCTTGGAGGTGATTGTCCCTCCCACAAGGGATAAAAGTAAGGCCTAAATGATGAAATCTTTGCAGGAAGCAAAGTAGTTTGATCGGTTCTGAGTCATCCTTGAAGCTCTGTGTACTTTGGTTGGTTTTTTCTTATACTTCAGTTGGTTTTTTTTATAGTTAATTGGATACTTCTGTTTTTGGCAGCATTCCATAGAACTGAAAGGTGTGTGGTTATCTTGGGGGACTGTTTGAGATTAATTTTGGCTGGGAATGAAAACAATTTCCAGCGTTCCAATAAAATTTTTGCTTTTTAAAACAAGCCTGTGATTAATTACAATTGATGAAGCCTGGGTCAGAACACTTTGCCAGTTTTCCTTTGAGAAAGTTCATTAAGGAAAAATCTGTAGAAAATATATTCATAAGAATTAGAAATATGCATTTTATTAGGAAAAGTTGCAACATTATTTTAATAAAAAATATATTCATTAAAAAAAGAAATTGCATGGTGGACATGCTTCATTTTGAGGAACTTTGTGCGGTAGAGGCAGCAGACTTTCCCTTGTCCAAGTGTGGCAATGACACAGTTCATCTCGACAAGGTGCTTTGCTTCAAAACTTATGTGATTCATCACTGGAAGAACCTTGTACATTATAGTAGTCCTGCCTCAGACAAACAACTTCAGTTTCACAGAAACACCAGAAGAGGTGTCAGGCTTGCCACAGCTAGAGTCCTAGGAAAGAAAAACCCTTGACTCCATTTGATTGAAATGATAGGGTTCTTTTAGTAAGAATTAGTGGCTGGAGCAAAAGCAGGCTAGAACTAAAGCTCCCATGCAAAAGGTTACAAACTTTTCCTCTTCTTCCTGGTCCTCCCCACTTGACTGGCTTATCTTCAACCAATGGCATGTTCGCATAGATGTTTTGGGAACCCCTTCGATGTTTGGTGCAATTTGTGTTCCTTTCTCAGGCTCCAAGTCCTTGAAGACTGAAACAAGCTGGCTCTCACACCTCTGATTTCCATCGAGCCTATCATCCCCCCTCCCTTTGGGTACCCTCTACCCCCTCCCATGCCAATTGCCTATTTTCTCTCCTCTGCCCCCCTCTCACTCCAACAACTGATGCAATAGTGGGATTTAAAATTTTTTACTACTGGTTCTGTGTGGCTGTGGCTTGGTGGCCATGGCATGGCTTGATGGGCGTGGCAGGGGAAG
The DNA here is from genome assembly GCA_033807585.1 of Hydrophis major. Taxonomy (NCBI): domain Eukaryota; kingdom Metazoa; phylum Chordata; class Lepidosauria; order Squamata; family Elapidae; genus Hydrophis; species Hydrophis major. Next base: position 15,325,146 of record CM066339.1, read on the forward strand.
GATTCTGTAAAATCCCCCTTCCCTCCCCACCCCACTAACCTGCTTTCCAGCTCCATTCTCCTGTGCAGGGCAACCAAAGAAGACCCAGCTGATCAGCTGGGACTTGGGAGGCAGAGAAGAGATGGGGTTGGCCGGGCCAGTCAGAGGTCGTATTTGCTGGTTCTCCGAACAACTCAAAATTTCTGCTGCTGGTTTTCCAGAGCTAGTTAGAACTGGCTGAATACCACCTCTGAACTGATGGCAGAATGCCAGTGCAGCATCAAGCTGAAAAGGGCAGATCTGACAAGAGATAACTGAGCTCATTGGCAGAAGCCTCATCTGGACACTGGGCATGCAGGAAGAATCCCCAGATTCAACAAGGTTGCTGTTTCTTTCCTTATTTAGAAATAGGAACTGCATGGCTTTTGCAAAGACAAGAACAGGGACACCTCTTCAAACTTTGCATAACAAATTGTCATGGTGGATTGCCATATATGAGTAGAATAAACTACAGTCACTTCCAAGGAAAGCTCTGGGATTCATAGGACTACCCTGAGTTTCTAAAAATGTGCATTTTGTCCAGGTGGGGCCCAATGGCTTTCTTGGAAATGGGGATAATCTTGCAGGATGGTGCTTTAATTGCTACCATGCCATTTGTCCTTTTTTTGAATTAAAAAAAAGAACTTTAAGAATTAAATCTTCAGAGTTACCCTGTGGGCAGCCATTGAATTTTTAAATGAATAGATAAATATTCAAAGAAAACCAGTATCCATCAATGGATAGGCATTCCGAGAGGCATTTGTGGGTACAGCTAATGTCCGTGTGATGACCCAGGACAAGGCACCAAGGCCACACAGCCAGCTGAGAGTTCAAATTCCCCTTTAATGCTCCAAATTTTCCCCAGATGCTCTAATGTTCCTGGAAATTCCCAGAGCAAAGCACACACGCACACAGCAGCCTCTGGCTGCATGCAGTCCAGCAAAGCAAAGGAACAGGGAAATGAGTCCACAAAGCAAGGAACAAACAATGAGTTGACAAAGTAAGAAACAAGGCACTGAGTCCACGAAGTAAGGAAGAAGCAAGTAGTCCTACAAACTCCCAATGTCTATACCAGCACACCAAACTCTACCAATTCAGCATTTGTTCCCAACAAATGCCCTTCCCCAAAGTGTCTCCTTAAATCACAGTCCCCAGATGTGCCTTGTGAAGAGGGGCGGGTTGCTCTCCTCCCAAGTAGTTGGGTTGGCCTGCATTATTCCTGCCTTCTCTCCACTCTCCATGCTTGGGGATCAGGAGGAGGTGATCCTTGCTGATTGCCTGAGTTTCATGTCCCCTGCCCCCATTCCTCCCTGCTAACAAGCTGTCCCAATCCTGAGGGGCCCCGGGCTGCCTCATCCTGCTCCTCCCCATATTTCTCCAAAGCCAACGAAGCTGCCCCCTCAATCTCTGTTGGCTTCACCTCCTGTCCTCCTCTGCAGGTTCAGGCTCTGATGGGGGCATGACAGTCTGTAAGCATCTCTTTGGAACCCTTAAAGTCCCTCTGAGGACACTGTTTTCCTTCTGTCTCGATCTCCAGCCCAGTTCAATCTGTCAGGAACCTGTCTGACGCTATTGATCTTTATTTGGCATAAGCTCCTCCCCTTCTGTTTTCGGGACTGACCTCTTTTCTCTCCAGAAAAACAATTGTTCGGTGTTGGCAAATGTGAAACATCCCTGTTGAAAATGAGGAGAGTGTATAAAGTTAGTACAAGCCAGACTGGCCATATGGTAGCGTTGGCACAGTCTCCAGTGTTCGCCATTTGCCATTTGCTGCCCCTCCACTTGATGCCAAAGCCGACTCAGCAGAAGGACTCAAGGCTCTACATCAGGAGCCCCAAACTCTTCAGCTCCATTGACCTTTACATCAAGTTGCAAATTGTTCATCGAACCTCAATGAACAATTATTGTATGAATGAATAAAGAAATAATTTTACAATAGTACTTTAATAGCACAGGTAGTCTTTGACTAACAGTTCCACAATTTCTTCAATAACAATGTAACTCTTGTTCCATGGCGAGTTAGCTGTGATGAGTTGTCGTACCCCTGTTAGGAGAGACCTGTCCAGCCCCTGAGGGCAGGATGAGAAGCAATGGACAGAAGCTCCTCATAGGAGAATCCAACCTGGTGATAAGGAGGAATTTCTTGACAGTGACAACAGTTAAATTATTGGAACAGCTGTGCCTCCAGAAATTGCGGGTGCTCCATCCCTGGATGTATTCAAGATTGGACAACCATTTGTCCAGGATGGTATAAAGACTTCTGTCTTGGGTTCCTGGCTGAACTAGAAGATCTGCAAAGCCCCCTCCAGTCTTATGATTCTGTGTTGCTTAACAATTCACTGCAAAAATTTCTCCATCATGAAAGTGTCAGCTAAATAAATGAAGAGGAGAGCAAAGAAGGAGAGATTGACTTAAAATGTTCCTTATCACTCACTTGTTAATGACTTCCAAACCTCCTAAAGTGCATCATTCATGTCTGTGCCATTCCTTTTTAAAATTACAAACTCAGAAGGAAAAGTTTGTGCAAAATTAATAATGATCATTAGGGAGTGTCTGGAATAGATATACAATTTGCCAAGTTGATACAATACTGGTTTGATCTGAGATTATGAAATCTGAGCTGGGAGGAAAAGGGTGTAGAATTGATTTAACTCTGCAGTTGGCTTCCCGCAGGGGCCAAGTAGATGCTACCAGAAAGCCCTCAAGTTGGGTGTAATCCTTGACTTACAACAGTTCACTTAGTGACCATTTGAAGCAGCGGTGGGATTCAAATATTTTTGCCACCAGTTTGGTGGGTGTGGCTTGGTGGGCATGCTTTGTGTGTATGCACACACTTTGCATGCATGCGCATGCCAAACACGCACTTTGCACAGGTGCAGAGGTATTCTAACTCGCCTCCTGCAAGCCTGCATGATCCCGGTTGCTTCAGCAGCTGCTGTGTGACACTCTTCTGTGCTGCTGCACAAAGCAGCTGTGCTTCAAATTCAGCAGATAAAAGGGAGTATGGGACCTCAAGTGGATGGGTGGGCCCAACAGCAGAGCGGCGGAAAGAACCGGTTTGGTCTCCGCTGCTCATCACTGTTACTGGCTCGCCTGAACCAGGCTGAACCAGTAGAATACCACCACTGGTTTGAAGTATAACAGTCCTGAAAAAAAAGGACCTATGACCATTTTCCGTGTTGCAGCATCCTCCATAGTCATGTGGTTTATATTTGGATGCTTGACAACTGACTCGCATTTATGACAGTTGCCATGTTCCTGGGGGTTCATGAGATCCCCTTCTGCAACCTTCTGACAAGCAAAGTCAATGGGGAAGCCAGATTCACTTAATGACCGTGTGACTAATTTAAGAACTGCAGCAATTCACTTAACAAAATGTGACTGGGAAAGTTGTAAAATTCACTTAACAAACATCTCATTTAACAACATAAATTTTAGGCTCAATTGTGGTCAGGGCTACCTATATATGGATATTGCGCCTGCCTTTTTTTCCCCTTCACCATTGTGGTATGTCTGTATAGAGGGCAGGAATCTTAAGCATTTATTTAGAAGACCACTTTGTAATTTTTTCTTCTTTTTGTGAAGTTCCTAAAGTAGAAATAGCAATAGAAGTAACATGTAGACTTATATACTGCTTACAGTGCTTTTACAGCCCTCTCTAAGTGGTTTACAGAGTCAGCCTCTGGCCCTCAACAATTCTGGGTCCTCATTTTACCCACCTCAGAAGGATGGGAGGCTGAGCCAACCTTCAGAGTTTGTCTGCAATCCTGCATTCTAACCACTGCGCACCATGGATGGATGGATGGATGGATGGATGGATGGATGGATGGATGGATGGAAGGAGGGAAGGAAGGAAGGAAGGAAGGAAGGAAGGAAGGAAGGAAGGAAGGAAGGAAGGAAGGAAGGAAGGAAGGAAGGAAGGAAGGAAGGAAGGAAGGAAGGGCAACAGCAATAGCACTTAGACTTATATTCCGCTTCACAGTGTGCAGCCTTTTCTAAGCAGTTTACAGGGTCAGCCTCTTGCTCCCAACAATCTGGGTCCTCATTTTACCCTCTTTGGAAGGATGATGCCTTAATCAATCTCAAGCCTGGATGAGATTTGAACTGCCAAATTGCAAGCAGCTGGCAGAAGTAGCTTGCAGTACTGCATTCTAGCCACTGTGCCACCATGCCTCATCTGCTATTGAGGACCATAATTGGTGATCCTAGAGGTCAGACACAAAACTGGCTGAATATGTTCCTTGTCATTGCCCCCCATCTTCCGAGGATATTCTCAGCCACCTCAGCCTATTTCCTTTCTCTTTTTCTAGACCAGGTCTAAGGACTTCCACACCAAGCCTTGAGTGCAGCAATTCATGATAGATCATGCAGTCTTCTACCTAAAAGCTCTTAGGGAAGTTGGACAGACCTCATGGAGAAGCTGCTTTCCATCGCGGCTTCCATGATCTTGCCATCAACCTCTCCTGGTGACTCTTAGTGAGCAACTACCGTGGTAGCCAAGCCACAATGTCCACTCCAGGCGACCCTGTACTTCAATGCACAGCCCCATTTTTTTCCAGGCCGAAGCAAAATGTTTGGTGCGATCACCTTTCTTTTTAGAATCTAAAATAGAAGAGAGCAGGAAGGGACATTGGAGGTCTTTTAATCCAGCCCCCTGTTCAAGCAGGAGACCTTATACCATTTCAGATAAGTGGCTGTCCAGTCTCTTCATAAAAACCTCCAATGATGAAGTTCCCACAACTTCTGGTGTCAAGCTGCTCCACTGGTTCATTGTTTTTAAAGTTAGGAAGTTTCTCCTTCATTCCAGGTTGCTTTTCTCCTTGATTAGTTTCCATCTGTTGCTTCTTGTCTTGCCTTCAGGTGCTTTGGAGAATAATTTGACCCCCTCTTCTTTAGAACAGCCCCTCAAATACTGTGTCATGCTCCTGTTGGAATCTGATTCTGAGGGGGAGGTGGAACAGCTGACAGGGAGTGGGAGTGTGGCTCTGGTGGCTGTGGAGGAAACTGGGGAAGGGCACAGTCCAGCTGGGCATTCAGAGGAAAACCCAAGCCCATCCCCTCTGCATCCTAGGGCATGCAGGGAGGAACAGAGAAGGGAGCAACATGGGTTACGGGGGAGAAAAAGGCCCTGATTCCTTTCATTAGCTGCAGCAGGAAAACAGGATAAAGAGGGTATTTGCGCACAGCAAAGCGTGCATTATCTTTGTTTGTCAAATCCTATCTGGGTTCTGGCATCCTCTGAACTGTATGTGTTTCATTTCTTTTGAAGTCTGCAATTCGTTATCCTGCCCTATCTCGTTAATTGCTGCAACATGGTTTGTGTTGATTTTTATTTATAATTTAGATGTACTTTGGGTTCGGATGGAATTTCTTCCCTTTAAAAATTGTTCTTGGGAGAGTTTTTTCCTCCAGCCAATGATAACTGAATATTGGGGGCCAAGTTGGAGGAATTAAAAGGACACAACTCTACTTTCGTGACTTTGTTGCTTTTGTGCCATGCCCTGGGTCATTCCATACTGGAAGATTGCTATCATGTCACTCCTAGTCCTTTCTTCCCCTCTAGACTAGCCATGCCCAATTCCTGTAACCGTTCTTCATATGGTTTAGTTTCCAAATCTTTAATCATCCTAGTTGCTTTTCTCCATCCTTTTTCCAAAGCTTCAACATCTTTTTTTTTGTAATGTGGTGACCAAAACTGGATGCAGTATTTGAAGTGTGGTCTTACTAAAGTATTATATAGCGGTATTAATCCTTCTTGGGAAGGAACTGGCAGTAGGCAGGCCCTCCGCTTGCTGCCACACAAGAAACACATCCATTCTCCTCCTGCCTCCACATCAGAGACAAGCTCTCCTTTATCTGTCTGGATCACTTAGCAGAGGGAACAATTTGCAGCCCCATTATCTTTGTGCTTGGTGCAATTGCTTATAATTGATACAAGGATAGATTTTGCCCCGCCTGCTTTCTGCAAGCTTGGCTTCTTTCTTCAGTTTCTTTAATTAGTTTTCATTCATGGTACTTAACGAAAGGAGCTCTGCCTTCTCTCGCTGCTTCTCCGACTATTCTCATTGTGCAGTTCGCTCCATTCTGGGAAGAAGCAAAAATAGGAAAAAGTGAATGCCAAGAAGTCTGGGAGCTCCAGAGCAGGAGGAACGGTTTGACAGGCGAAAAGCAAACTCATTGCAATGAAATTCTTAAAACCCCAATTCCTAGGGGGGCCCTTTCAGTTTTTATCTTCTGCTTCTGGGCCTGATTGGCAAAGAAACTTCCTTTGAATTTCCTAGAGCAGGCTGGCTCTGATTCCCATGGTACCAGGTTGGCAAAAGCCTGAATTCCCAGATCAGGGACATTTAATCTGCACATTCAGGAAGAGCAATTTGCACAGATGTGAATGCCAGCACTGTGGCCGTGCTCAGGATGGCTCTTTCTCTTCAATTCCTTTCATTTTTGCCTATTAAATCACCAAGGAACAATTGCCATAAAGCTGGGGTCTCCAACCTTGGCAACTTTAAGACTTGTGGACTTCAAGCACCTGAGGGCAGGACAAGAAGCAATGGGTGGAAACTAATCAAGGAGAGAAGCAACTTGGAACTAAGGAGAAATTTCCTGACAGTCAGAACAATTAATCAGTGGAACAACTTGCCTCCAGAAGTTGTGAATGCTCCATCACTGGAGGTGTTCAAGCAGAGATTGGATAACCAATTTGTCTGAAGTGGTGTAAGGTTTCCTGCCTAAGCAGGGGGTTGGACTAGAAGACCTCCAAGATCCCTTCCAACTCTGATATTCTATTCCTGTTCCTGTTCTATTCTATTCTATTCTATTCTATTCTATTCTATTCTATTCTATTCTATTCAGTTCTTCCATGAATTTCCTGATTAAACAGTTAATCTTTCTGCTGCCAGAGGATGCACTTGTTAAGAGAACACCAGTCTGAACTTGAGTTTAAATCACAGGGAACTGATGGATTAATGTACATCCCAGAGTTCTGAAGGAGCTGGCAGATGTCATCTCGCAACCATTGTACCATATCTTTCAGTGATCCTGGAACACCGGGAAATTATCTGAGGATTGGAAAAGAGTTGATGTGGTTCCCATCTTCAAAAAAGAGGAGGGGAGAAAAAACAGACCCAGGAAACCACAGACCAATCAACTTGAGGTTAACACCTGGGAAAATAATAAAAAAAATAGGCCTGCAAACTTCTAATTGTTAAAGGCAAACTCATTTCAATTAGAATAAAGGTGGAAGGGACCTTGGTGGTCTTGCAGTCCAGCCCCTTGGTCAAGCAGGAGACACTATATCATTCCAGACAAGTGACTGTCTAGTTTTTCTTAAAAACCTCCAATGATGGCGCACCCACAATTTCTTGTGGCAAGCTGTTCCACTGGTTCATTGTTCTCACTGTTAGGAAGTTTCTTCTTAATTCCAGGCTGCTTCTCTCCTTGATTAGTTTCCATCCGTTGCTTCTTGTCCTGCTCTCTGGTGCTTTGGAGAATAATTTGACCCCCTTTTCTTTGGGGCAGCCCCTCAAGTACTGGAAGGCTGCCATCATGTCCCCCCAGTCCTTCTGTTCTCTAGACTGGCCAGACCCATTTCCTGCAACTGTTCTTCATATGTTTTTGTGTCCAGGCCTTTAATCATCCTAGTTGTTCTTCTCTGCACTTTTTCTGCATCCCTTGTTCAAAAATATCCTTCAAAATGTCTCATGTTAAAATATTTTGATTCATTCTGGATTTGTAAATTGTGTGGGAGTGTAGGGTTCATCTATTTTTTTAAAGAGTCCAAAACAAGTATTTTCCTACAGGGAGGATTTTATTGTTAACTCAAAAATTTTATTTCAAATTTATCTGGAACATTAGTCCATTTGTAACTTTCCAAAGTGAAAGATTTAATCCCCTCTTGTTGTTTATAAAAATTGTTTTTAAAACTTGTATTTGAAATGCCTTTTGTTAAGGGCTGAAGGAAACTTGCCAGCGCTTTAAAACTTGTCAATCTAAAGGTTCCCAACAACTGAATACCAGTTAAGCAGTCAAGCAATTTCCAAATCTGATTAAAAAGGAAGAATGTGAACACAGAGTCTTTTCAATGGTGCTGACTAATAACATAAGGGCTATTTCCTCATTCCCCAGAGGTTTAAATCAGCTTTCTTATAGTCTCCTTGTAAAGAGCAACTATTTGGAGCATTTGTGGGCAATCTCAAATTCTTTCATTGTCCAGAGAGGAATTAGCAAACTGGCTCTTGCACTGTTGTTATTCTTCAGTCTGCAATTTGTTCCCTGGCTGTCCAAGAAAATGCAAGGCAGATTTCAACACCACATTACCTTGGATCTGACCCATAGTGACATACTAAGGAGGAAGCATCATGCATGAAATAGATTTGAAGTTCGCTGCATTGAGAGATGAATGAAGCTGTCTGCTAGCAGTTTATACTATATATCTTTACATTCCATTGTGTCATTCCAAATCAATCTGTGACCTGAGAAGAAATTAGTATGACCATATAGATGAATTTTAAAATATATGACCTCTTAACATTTACTGGATTCTAGGAAAGATTGTGGCAATTTTCTAGTAGTACAGTAGTCCTTGACTTAACAATCATTTGTTTAATGACTGCTCAAAGTTACAATGGCACTGAAAAAAGTGACTTACAAGTGGTCCTCATACTTATGACAAGTGCAATCTCCCATGATCATAGGAACAAAATTTGGGTGTTTGGCAATTGGAATGCATTTGGGGTGTCCCAGAGTTATGTGATCATCATTTGCATCTTCTATCCTAGCCACTTTTTACAGAGGCACGACTGAGAACGCTTTTACAAACTGCATCACTATTTGGTTTGGTGGCAGGAGCACCTCACATAGAAAGTTCTTACAGAGAGTGGTGAGGACAATGGAGAATAGCATAAGAAGCTCACTTCCTGTCATTCAGGATACTGCTTATAAGCGCTATGTGCTTAGAGCTCAAAGCATGGTTAGAGACCCGACACACCCACTTTATGATCTGTTTCTGTTGCTCCCATCTGGGAGGAGGTTTCAAAGTATTTGTAGTAGGACTGCCAGATTCTGTAACAGCTTTGTTCCTTTGGCTGTCTGGTAAACTCACAAGATTCATTCTTCTCACCATGTACATGCATACATGCGAACTACACTGTGTTCTCTGTGTCATATAATATATGTGGGTACATGCATACTTTTGTATTTATTTATCTTATCATGTTTATGTTTATATTAGAGATAGAGATTCTTTGAGAGCTGTTGTTGATTAGTGTACATCCAAAGTGATAACAAAGTATTCTATTTTATTCTCTATTCTCTATCCTATTCTCTATTCTATTCTATTTTCTAGGTTCTAGGTTCTATTCTATTCTATATTCTATTCTATTCTCTATTCTATTTTCTATTTTTCTAGGTTCTCTTCTCTTCTCTTCTCTTCTCTTCTCTTCTCTTCTCTTCTCTTCTCTTCTCTTCTCTTCTCTTCTCTTCTCTTCTCTTCCCTTCCCTTCCCTTCCCTTCCCTTCTCTTCTCTTCTCTTCTCCAATCTTCCCAGGCAGTTTCCAACAAGCAAAGCCAATTGGGGAAGCTTAAAAACCAATTATTTCACTTACCAACACAGTGATTCACATATCAACCATGGCAAGAAAGATAGTAAAATCAGGTATGACTCCCTTAACAATCACCTTGTTTAGCAACTGAAATTCTGGTCCCAACTATTGTTATAAGTTGAGGACTGCCTATATGAAGATTTGGCAAGGGGTTGGCTTGTTGCATTGACAAGTGGAAAACTGAGATTTCTGAGGAACTTGAGGAACTTCTCAGAAACTGAGATTTCTGAGGACTTGCTCTTATTTTTAGCATGGAAAAGTACATGTCTAAATGGCAAGTTCTTTGGCTTATTTTTCCATAGATCAACAGATTTAATTGTTAAGTAAATGGCTTATCTGAAATACCCAAAGCAGAGGTGTCCCTAGCACATGGCAAAAAAAGTCAAGATAGTGCCTGGGAGAGTCTGATTGAAGTCTCTGCCTGGTTTTGTTGTGTGTCTCATGTGTGGCAACATTAAAAAAACAGGCAAAACTTTGATTGCCTCTTTACAGCTGGTGTTAGATCGGAGGCGGATCGGTTCGACAGAGACGCGAGACCATTTGTGTGAGTTCAGCTCTTTATTAGTATAGGTAAAAGGTCTGAGAATGCGAGCCGTGGCAGCTGTTAAGCCTGTGTTCCCCAACCAGGGTTAAGAAGACAAGCTAAACAGAATGTGCAGCGTTAGTCAGATAGGCACACAGATAAATGAGTGAGATAAGCTTGTATATTTGTTAACATACAGTAAAAATAACAGATACACTTGTGCTATCAAAAATATAGTTTATTCCATTTAGAGTTTATAGCATAGTCAAAATAACAGTTCATTAGTCATGTATCATTTTAGTCAGTCCATTCAAGGATATTCAGTTAGCAAAGTCCGTGTAGAATATCCAATGTCAGTTCACTTACAAATCAGTCCTTTCTCTCTCCTTTTCCAGTTGGAGAAAAACGCAGTCTTCATCCAGTAATTAGGGATCATCAAAGCCAGAGAGAGCAAGCTGTTGTTCCTTGCTTATTTTATGGTGCTTTTTACAACCACTCCCTTAATCACATTCCTATATTTAAAGTTGCAGACACTTTAACTAACAAACTATGATAACATATTTATTATTTTACCTAAACCAGTTAGGGTAAACAATGTTATCCCTAACATTCTCCCCTTTTAGGTTAAATAATAATATAACTAATAACTATTTACATCTTTAAATTATATTTGTTACAACTTTCTTTAAACTTAATTACTCCTTGAGCTTTTGTAAATTGGTCTGCAATGTTTTCTTCCGTCATGCAGTATTCCAATTTAATTAGCCCATTCTTTACAGATTCTCTAACATTTAAGTATCTTAAATCAGCATGCTTTGATCTAGTTTTTACAGCAATATTAGTAGCTAACTTTATGACTGCCTGGTTGTCCTCGTACACAATAATGGAATCTTTAACAGTTATACCCATGTCTAATAATAACTGTTTGTACAAAATTAAGTCAGTGCATAGTAATGACAGACATGAAAATTCCGCTTCCATCGTGGACAAGCTAATATGCTGTTGTCTGATTGACCTCCACCCTATTAGTGTCTTACCAAATAATATAGCCATCCCAGATGTTGATTTTCTAGTGTTTATGTCAGTTGCAAAACTTGCATCTGCATAGGCACTAAGACTCAAATCACCCTTTGGTTCTATATACAATGCATGGTTCATTGTTCCTTCAAGATATCTTAAAATTCTCTTTAATGATTGCCAATGACATTGATGTGGATCTGAATTAAAACGTGCCAGCTGATTAACACTATAAGCTATATCTGGCCTAGACCAATTGCTTATATATGATAAGCTACCAATCAAAGATTGATGTAAAGACTTATCAAATTTGGGACTTTGATCATCAGTTTGGCAAACTTCCTGACTCATTGGAGTCTTTGCCGGTTTACAAAGTTCCATTTTATACGTTTTAATTAATTGGCAAATTTTATCTTCTTGAGATATCTTAAATCCATTTTTTGTTTTGTTAATTGTCAATCCTAGATACTTTTTAATTTCACCTAAATGCTTTAATTTTATCTTTTTGGCTAATAATGATATAATCTCATTAGCTTCATTATTAGTCTTAGTTATCAAAGCAATATCATCTGTAAATAATAACAATAATGACACTGTTCCATTATTTTCTCTTTTAAACACACATGGATCTGCTAAACCAGATTTAAATCCTATATTGTTTAATTCTTTCACAATATATTGGTTCCACTCAAAGCCAGATTGTTTCAACACGTAAAGACTTTTTGAGTTTCCAACAATCATTACTATTTACTTTATTGTCTTTTATAATAACTGGCTTTTGTAAATATATAGTGTGCTGCAATGGTGCATGCAAATAAGCAGTTTCTATATCTAAATGGTTAATGACATAGTTTTTCTTAGCTGCCCACACTAATGCTGCTCTCAAAGATGTTGCTTTAAGACTTGGTGCAAAAACTTCATCGTAATCAGATGCAGTTTGATTAAATCCTTGAGCTACCAACCTAGCTTTATGGGAAACAGTCCCATCATTTCCAGTTTTCACTTTAAATATCCATTTGCACCCAATGGATTTTTCTCCTGGAGGTAATTTAGCATCTTCATATACTTTCATTACCTTTAATGAATTTAGTTCTTTTTCCATTGCCTTTTGCCAATTCTCCTGATCCTTAGCAGGATACATCCTAAGTTCATCTACACTAGTTGGAACTTTAGTTACTTGGCAAACTATACTTGCTTGATACCTATCAGGTGGTCTAGTTACACATGTAGTACGTCTAGGTATTACAGGACTTACAGGTGGACTTTCATTTATTAACTGTTCTTGATTATCTAACTCTTCCTGATCAACTGTTTCCTCTTGTTCTGGTCCTATTTGCTCTTCGTGGACTTCTTCTTTAATTGGACTCTTCTTATAACTATTCTGATCTTTCTGCCTTTTGTAGGGTTCAATAATTACTTCATTATTTAAATCTTGCTCTAATCTATTCCATCCTACATGTTCTAGGAATTTAGCACTAGCACTGGTGTAAATTCTAGATGTACCTGGTTCCCAGAATCTATAAGATCTATGATTAGATCCATATCCTACAAAAAATAATCTTTTAGCTCTATGTTGTCCTTTGTGTCTGAGTTGTGTAGGGATATGCACCCATGCTGGTGCTCCAAATGTGTGCATGTAACTTAAATCAGGTTTTGTACCATGCCACAGTGTGAATGGTAATTCACCTGTTGTTGAATTAACAACATTATTTAATATATGATTACCACACATTATTGCTTCTCACCATAAATTGTCAGGTAATCCTGAATCAAACAACATAGTACGTGCCATTGACTGTAGTGTTTGGCCTCGTCTCTCTATAAAGGCATTATGTTGTGGCCTATATGGTGCAGACTTTTTATGTTGAATACCTAACATTCTAAGTCTATTCTGGATTTTATTATTTGTAAATTCTGCACCATTATCTGTTATAAGAGTTACTAATTTCTTTTTAGTTTTTCTTTCTGCAAATGTTATCCAATTAAAGAGATTTAGATACGTTTCAGTTTTGCTCTTCATTAAATAGCAAAACCTATATCTAGAATAGTGGTCCATTATACTTAGTATGTATCGAGCACCTCCTACACTTGGTTTTTTTCGGACCTATTAAATCAGCAAATACTATCTCTAAAGGCTCTTTGGTAGTAAATCCATCAACTCTTTTAGCCGGTATGACCCTGCTTTTGCTTTGATTACAAATAGAACATTGCAAATACTTATTACAAGGTTTCAAACTTATTCCATTAGATAATTCAACAGTTTTCTTAAGCATTTTAAAATTTAAATGCCCTAGCTGTCAATGTAACAAGTGAATACATTCATCATGAGGTTTCTTATTATCATAACCGTGTTAGCCACCTCTAAACCATTATCATTTAACACATATAATTCACCTCTTAAAGATGCAGTAATTTTCTTATCTTCTTTCTCAGTTATGCAGTTATCTCCTTTAAAGGTAACTACATATCCTAGTTTAACCAAAATTCTTACTGAAATTAAATTAAACTTAAGTTGTGGTACATATAACATTTTTACATTCTCTTTTATGAAAGAACAATATGCTATACCTTGACCTTTAGCTTTCAGTTTCCAGCCATTGGCTAACAATATCTGCTGTGTACTCTGGGACATTTTAATAAAATTTCTGTTATCATTTGTTATACAGTGGGATGCTCCACTGTCAACCACCCATAAATTATTTTTTACAGCTCCATTACTATACATGGCTAACTCTAAATTTTTATTTATCTTTTGATGACTTTTAGTATTCTGGCCAGCGTTCTGACGCTTTGCTTTTTTACAAAATCTTGCCAAATGTCCTCTTCCTCCACAATTAAAACACTTTTTAATTGCGTATGCAGTAGGAGATTCATTATCTTCTTTTTGAGGTTGCTCCCTCCTTAACTGATCTCTTTCAAGTCTTCTTCTTGCCTCTTCAATCAATCTGCCAGTTATATCAGTTAAAGTTAGACTTTCCTTAGGCAAAATTTCAAGGGAAGTTACGTAGTTATCATAACTTTCATTTAGTGATGATAGAATTATGTAGACTTGGTGTAGTTCAGAGAAAATAAGCTCTTTCTCGTGCAGTTCTTGAAAAATGCTTTTTATAGAATTCAAATGACTAAGCATATCACCATTCGTCTGGAGATGCGTCCTGAAAAGCTTTCGTGTAAGATTTATGTGAGCACCAACGTTATCTCAGACATAAATCCTCTTCAGCTTCTGCCAACACCCAACAGCCGTTTGCTCTCCACGGATATGAACAAGTTGCTGGTCAGACAGTGTTAGTCCTATTATGCAAATAGCTTGTTCATTTTTATGCTTAAATTCTTCTATCTTTAGTCTATCTTCCTCAATCTCTGGATCCCATTCCTCTACGTTTGGTGGATTTTCAATTATGTTCCACAGACCTTCTCTACGTAGAAGCAGACTACATTTCATACACCATGATACATAGTTTGTTCCATCCAACTTGGATATAAGGGACAAACTTTGTAGATTGACTTGTGCCATATTTTCTTTTATGGATATAAAACTATAATTAATAAAACACAGCTGCCTGTTTACTGTAACGTATAAAAACACAAACTCTCACTTTTTACATAAATCTGTTTTATCCTAGTTAAACTGACTTTGCAGCCTCTGGGCCCATAACCAGTGTTAAGCCTGTGTTCCCCAACCAGGGTTAAGGAGACAAGCTAAACAGAATGTGCAGCGTTAGTCAGATAGGCACACAGATAAATGAGTGAGATAAGCTTGTATGTTAACATACAGTAAAAATAACAGATACGCTTGTGCTATCAAAAATATAGTTTATTCCATTTAGAGTTTATAGCATAGTCAAAATAACAGTCCATTAGTCATGTATCATTTTAGTCAGTCCATTCAAGGATATTCAATTAGCGAAGTCCATGTCGAATATCCTATGTCAGTTCACTTACAAATCAGTCCTTTGTCTCTCCTTTTCAGTAGGGGAAAAATGCAGTCTTCAGTCTATCCAGTAATTAGGGATCATCAAGCCAGAGAGAGCAAGCTGTCGTTCCTTGCTTCTTTTATGGTGCTATTACAACCACTCCCTTAATTACTATCCTACAGTTAAAGTTGCAGATACTTTAACTAACAAACTATGATAACATGTTTATTATTTTACCTAAACCAGTTAGGATAAACAATGTTATCCCTAACAGCAGCCCTTCATATAGGGCTGATTTGCGGCTCGGCAGCCAATGGCAGCACTTTGAATCTCCTGCGATCGGCACAGCCAATCGCGGTAGATTCCCAGTGCCCCAATCACGGCCGACTTGTTGACCAATCAGGTCTCCGCTGGTCTGGACCAATAGGGTGCAAGGGTTTTGGAGTATGCTAATATTGTACACCCCTCCCCTCTTGGTTTCGTCCTGCAGTGTGTAGTGATGTAGTTGCGTAGGTAGGTGGGGCTTTTTCCCTGCCTCCTTGACCTGCGCGGCTCAGTTTTGGTGTAGTTGTCGACCGGTTCAGATGCCTCCTCTGTCGCTCCGGTTCCTTGGGATGGAACCGCCTGGAACGTTGAGCTGGACCTTTCTTGGTAGCTCCCTCCCGGTTCTCCTGGGCTGGTTGAACTGCCGCTTCTGCTCCCGCTTGGTTTTTCCTGGCCGGGTGAGCTGGTTTGGCTGCTCTTTCCAGGTAAAGACCCCGGGGTTTCGTGCTCGATTGGTCCTGCATCTACAGGTGAGTAGCATCGGTTTATTGGTTCATTTATTCTAGGTGGGGGGTGTTCTGCTTGCGTTAGCTGGTTTTCTTCGGTTCCTTCTCTATTGCTTACCGATTCCCCCCCCTTCTAGTTTCTTGTTCGGGTGTTTGGCTGGTTGTGGTGGCTATTCTTGACCTAAGTTGGTTTATGTGCCATTTCCAGTTTTTCCCGTCGCTGGTTTCCAATCGGTATGATAGGGGCCCGGTTATCTGGGTGATTGTTGCTGGCACCCAGAGTGGTTCTCCAGTGAGATTTTTTGCGTATACTGGGTCCCCTATGTTAAATGTTCTGTGTTTGCTGGAGGACCCTGGGGATTTGTCTGGGTTATATGTTGGGTACATTCTGTCTAGTGTGGAGCGTAGTTTCCAGCCCATCATTGGTTCCACCGGGCTTTTATTTGTAGTTGCGCTAGGTGTAATGTGTTGAATGAGGAGCATTTTATTGATTTTGTCCTGTATATTGGCTGTTTCTATTTTTTGGATTGCTTTCTTGGTGTATTGGACCATGCGTTCTGCCCACCCGTTCGCCGCTGGGTTTGCCAGTGCCGTTAATGCATGGCGTATCCCTTGGCCTGCCAGAAATTGTTCAAATGCTAGTGCGGTGAGCTGGGGTCCTTTGTCTGACACTATTACATCTGGCAGGCCGTGCATAGCAAAAACTTTGCTCACTTTCCTTATCACCGCCTCCGTCATGGTTGACTTCATAGTGCTTACCTCCAGCCAGTTGGAGTAAACATCTACTGTGATAAGGTACTTATGTCCCTTGGTTGGCCCCGTGAAATCTATATGAATTCTGGACCACGGACCTCTTGGTTTTTCCCATTCTTGGGTTGGGGCAGTGGGTGGATTGGATCTGGACTCTTGGCATTTTTTACATTTGGCAACCCAGGTTTCGATCTGATTATCCATTCCTGGCCACCATGCGTAGCTTCTGGCCAGGCTTTTCATCTTAACCATCCCCGGGTGCCCCGCATGCAACATTCCAAATACCTTTTCCTGTAATTTTTCAGGAATTACCACTCTGTCCCCCCAAAGTATGCAGCCCTTTTCGGTAAAGAGTTCGGTTTGTCTGTTCCGGAAGGGTCTGAATAGTTCGTCTATGTCCCCTTCCAGCCACCCTTTTCCCACCCAGCTCAAGACCCGCGCCAGCCGTTTGTCTTTATTTGTTTCTCTGGCAATGTCTGGCGCGGTCACGAATGGGTTGGATATTGTCTCTATTTGGAGTACCTCTGTTGTGGGTGCCGGGTCGTCTTCCCAGTCCGGTAAGGGTGACCGGCTTAGGGCGTCTGCATGTGCAATGTCCTTGCCGGGTCAGTGTATCAGCTGGTAGTTGTATGCTGCTAGGAATTCGGACCATCTCGTCATTCTTGGTGATAGAATGTTCAGTGTGGCCCGGTTTCCCACCAGGATTCCTAGCAGCGGCTTGTGATCCGTGATGATTGTAAAAGTCCTACCGTAGAGGTATTCGTGAAATTTCTTGATGCTGGCGACAACTACAAGGGCCTCTTTGTCGAGCTGGCTGTAGTTCCGCTCTGGCTTTGAGAGTGTCCTTGATGAAAAGGCGATGGGTGCTTCCCTCCCATCTGGTAGCTGGTGGCTGAGGATGGCGCCGATTTCAAATGGTGAAGCGTCGCAAGTTACCGTCAATGGCAGAGTCTCGCTGTACTGGATTAGTACCGTGTCGGATGTTAGCAGGTTCTTTGTGTTGTTGAAAACGCTCTCCTCCCATGCTCCCCAGGTCCAGGTGGCTGTTTTATATAACAGCCTATGTAGCAGTTCCACCACGGTTGCCTTTTGAGGTAGGAAGACATTGTAAAAGTTTAATAGTCCCAAGAAAGCCTGTAATTCCGTTTTGTTTTTTGGTCGCGGTGCTTCCCTTATGGCTCTCAGTTTCTTTTCTGTGGGGTGAATCCCTTGTCTGTCTAGGAGGTACCCCAGAAATTTGACCCTTTCAGCCTGTAGCTGGCACTTCTCTTTTTTGACTTTAAGTCCCGAGTCTCTGAACTTCTGCAGTACCTCCCTCAACCTGGCTTCTAGTTGTTTCTCATTTTTCGCGGCCACCAAGACATCATCAAAGTAGGGCACTATCCCTTCAATTCCCTGGAGGAGTCTTTCCATAAGGCTTTGGAAGACCCCAGGTGCCATGCTGACTCCAAACTGGAGCCGGTTGCAGCAGAAGGCCCCTCGGTGCATTACGATGGTTTGGGCTTCTGCTGTCGTGGCGTCGACCGGCAGTTGCTGGTAGGCTTGCGCCAGGTCGAGCTTTGCGAAGATCCGGCCTCCCCCCAGTGAGTGCAGGAGATGCTGGACTACTGGGACGGGATATGCACTTTGTTGGAGCGCATGGTTTAGTGTGGCCTTGTAGTCACCACAAATTCTCACTGACCCATCTGGCTTGATGGAGGTGACAATTGGGGTCTCCAACCGGGCATGGTCGATCGGTTCCAGTACCCCTTGCGCGATGAGCTTCTCGAGTTGCTCATCGATCTTGGGCTTGAGTGCAAATGGCACTCGCCTGGGCTTAAGGCGGATTGGCGCGATGCTTGGGTCTATGTTAAATGAAATAGGGGACCCTCGGTACTTGCCTAAATGGTCATCAAAGACTTCCTGGAAGTCCCTCACAAGTGCCGCTTCCCAATCTGCTTCTCCGATGTGGTGTATGCCTGTTACTTCGATGCCCAGGAGTGCGAACCACTGCAGTCCCAACAGGCTCGGCCGATCTCGATTGATGATCGTCAGGGGTAGCACTTCTGTGTGGCCCTTGAAGGTAACTTTAAAGTGGCCTCTACCGACTACAGGGATTCGGTTTCCCTGATAGTCTTTGAGGGTTAGTGTTTGGTCTTCCAGTTCTTGGCGGCGGATGGTGGGGACCAGGCGCCTGAGTGTGCACCAGGAGACCATTGAGAGGAAAGACCCTGAGTCCACCTCCATGTTGCATTGCTGATCTTCTATCCCAACCGTCATGTATACCTTTCTGGCGTCGCTGGTGGAGGAATGGCCGATGATGACAGTCTGGTGCGTTTCCTCTCTCTGTCTCGTCTCCTGGAATCACCTGTTCCGACCTTCCCGGCTCCAGCGGGTCTCCGTCTGGTGATCTCGGGTCCTGGTGGGGGTGCTGTCTCTCCATTGGGGGCTGGCATCTCGTCACCGCGGGCTGTAGTGCTTCTTATTTCGGCACACTTTGGCGATGTGTCCCCGCTTCTCGCAATTCCTGCAGATGGCTTTGAGAAAACGACAGCCCACTCGGGGGTGGTCGCCGCCACAGCCGGCACACTGGAACCTCAACTTATGACCTCGTGGTTCCCGTCACTCCCGCGCTGACTGGAGACGGTGGATCTCCTCCTCCTCGTCTTCGGTTTCTGAGAAGGAGTCGATGTCGCCATGGTGTGTGGTTGTGTGTCCTCTCAGTGGTCGACGTTGCCTCTCCAGTCGCCGCTCGTGGCATGATGCCCGATTGTCGCATCCAAGCCACTGATTTCTTGGCTGCTTCCGCTGCAGCGGCTTCGGTGAGGGCATCGGCGAGGGAGATGTCTCCCTTTGCCATGATGCGGCTCTGGAGGACGGGGTCTCGGAGTCCCAGGATGACACGGTCTCGCAGGGCATTGTCCAGGTCGGTGAACTCACACAGACCCCCCAGGTCCTGTAGTGCCATTATGAAGTTGGCCAGTCCTTCGCCCTCACGTTGATCCCGCCTGTAGAATTCATGCCGACGGATGAGGATGGCCACGACGGGGGCGTAGTGGCTCCACAGCAGGGGCTCGAGATTGTCCCACTCCATCACCTTGATGTCCATCGGTTTGGCCAAGGCTTTGGCCATTTTGAAGACTGCGGCCCCACAGTGTGTGAGGAACACTGCTCATTTCTTGTGGCCTTTGGCGTCCTTGAGGTTGCTACTCTCGAGGAACATTTGGAACCTATCGGTATAGGATTCCCAGTCCTCAATAGCAGGGTTGAAGGGAGCAGGTGGTGAGTTGATTCCGGCCATGTTGCTGGTTGCTGTGTGCCGCCTCACCACGTGCTGGATGGTCTCTTTGTCTCACGATCCCACCCTCGTCGCCAGTGTTAGATCGGAGGCGGATCGGTTTGACAGAGACACGAGACCATTTGTGTGAGTTCAGCTCTTTATTAGTATAGGTAAAAGGTCTGAGAATGCGAGCCGTGGCAGCCCTTCATATAGGGCTGACTTGCGGCTCGGCAGCCAATGGCAGCACTTTGAATCTCCCGTGATCGGCACAGCCAATCGCGGTAGATTCCCAGTGCTCCAATCACGGCCGACTTGTTGACCAATCAGGTCTCCGCTGGTCCAGACCAATAGGGTGCAAGGGTTTTGGAGTATGCTAATATTGTACAGCTGGTATCTTGACTTCTTAAACTGTGCCCCACAGACACCCCTGTCTCATACAATCCCAAGCAGTTCAATTATAAATATTAGATATAAATTTGGTGCATCTTTTAGTAAGCAGAATTTGTCTTACTGCCCTCGCTCTCAATTATAATAGCATGACCACAGAATTTTAGAATATCTGGGGACAGTTCTCTGTTTCTGTCCCTGTTTCTGTGTCTGTCTCTGTCTGTCTCTGTCTGTCTGTCTCTGTCTGTCTCTGCCTGTCTCTGCCTGTCTCTCTGTTTCTGTCTCTGTCTCTGTCTCTCTATCTCTGTTTCTCTCTCTGTCTCTCTCTTTTTCTCTGTCTCTCTATCTTTCTGTTTCTCTGTCTCTGTCTCCCTTTCTCTGTCTCTCTCTCTCCTCTCTCTCTCTCTCTCACACACACACACAAGCTTATGACCCTTGAGAAACAATCAAACATGGCTTCTGCATCTGAGAGCAGAGATATTGGAATTCTTTTGTATTTTTGGAAAACTGTTGAAAATCCTTGGTCAGCTTTATACAGTATGTAAATTATTTTTGATGGGAGGGGTCCTTTTTGTGCTCTCTGAGCTTGCTTGTTTTCTTGCAGATTTCATTACCCAGCTAGGTAACATCATCAGAACTAGTAAGGAGTTTAAATTGACAGCAAACAGCACTCCTTACTAGCTCTGATGATGTTACCTAGCTGGGTAATGAAACATCTGCAAGAAAACAAGCAAGCTCAGAGAGCACCAAGGACCCATCATTTCAACCCTGAGCTACAAAGAGTCCTTTATTGGTCTCTCTCATGTTTTTTTAAATCCTTCCTTCCTTCCTTCCTTCCTTCCTTCCTTCCTTCCTTCCTTCCTTCCTTCCTTCCTTCCTTCCTTCCTTCCTTCCTTCCTTCCTTCCTTCCTTCCTTCCCAGCCAGTATGTAAATTCTCTTTGATGTTTTTAGATTCATTCTCTCTCTCTCCCTCCCTCCCCCTCCCTCCTTCCCTCCCTCTCCTTTTCACTCTTTCTTTCACCTTTTTTCCCTTGTAATAACTCAGATGTTCAGGGGAGGAAGAATCAATTAGTCTCCCTGGCAATGTTCCCCCCCACTTAAGATCCTGAAGGAAATGAGGCACTTTTGAACATCCATCTCTTTGGAGGTTTGTTCTTCTGCTCTTGATCTCTTAACAGAAATGATTACATCTATTAAATAAAAAAGTCTAGACACAAAAGAGATGAAATTGATGCCAAGCAAAGACATTTTTCTATGTTTTTTTCCTGCTAGCTCTCTTTCTATTGGATTAAAAATAGTTTTGGTTTAAATATTCTTTCAATGAAGAAGATAGTTTTGGAGAATGCTTTTAAAGGATTGGGATGGGGTGGTCTTGCCTGTTGGGCAAGGGGGTTTCCTAGCTCAGCTGGCAACATCTGGTCATACACTATGCCCCCCAGCCCTTGCAATCCCCGCCTCCTGCTCACTGCACGCAACATCCACTGTGCAGTGCCACCAATTGCCCGCTGTCCCTCCCAATGCCATTGCTGCCACCTGCTGCCGAATTGGTAGGCATCTACTTGTCCAGTACAGTGAAACATCTGGGCAAAAACCATGCATTGGGCAATGGGCCTGGATGAAGAGCTGGGGGTGGAGAGCCAGGGAGCCATTGGTGCTGGAGAATAGCCAGCAGAGCAGGAAAGCCCACTGTAGTTTGGCAGCAATTGGGTGGGAATAAACCAGGGGTGTGATTCAACCGGTTCGGTGAGCATGCATGTGTGCACCAAACGCGCATTTTGCAAGCATGCAGAGCATTTGCTACTGACCTTCTCCAGCAATCCCTGTGTGTTAAACAGCTGACATGTGGAAATCCACTGTGCCACATGAATCAGCTGATCCAGAAAACAGGATATAAAGCAAAACCTAGAACCCAGGTGGGCAGGTGGGCCCAACAGCTGATCATCAGAGCAAAGTGAACCAGTTCACTCCCAGCTGATCCTTGGAGCTACGGTTCACCTGCACTGAGCCAAACTGGTAGAATCCCACCCCTGGAATAAACATTTGAAGCAGTTTGGTCTTCTCTTGCTCTGGAAGTGCAGGAAAAGCAAAGCATCTTTTGCAGCACAGATTGACATGCCCAGGGTGGTTCTTACGCTCATGGAGATTGTTAGTAATTTAAATTGGGATGAATGCTGAGACCTGGTGATGATCTCACCACTCCCCCATCTCTTGGGACTTGGCAGGCATTCCAGATCGATCGATTGATTATAAACCATCACAACTCTGTTGACTTATAATATTTAGTGCCAGCCTTTCTTTCATTTTCTCAAGCCAAAAGGTCTCATTTAGCCAGTCTTTTTAGTACTGATCAGTATGACAAGCTTCTCCCTGCCTCCCAGGTGCCCTGTTTATAATGAGCCCAAATAATAAGCTACGTGGAAATCTGACTTGCGCACTTCTTACCTGAATGATGACTGCAAAATCTAGATGACTCTTCGTAGTAATTTTTTTTTTTAAAGGAGATGTATGGTAACAGAAAATCAAAACCGGAACTGGGGAGAAGGCATGAGAGGGAGATTCCATCAATTTCCTCTGTGAAATAACACTGACACTCATTATCATTCAGGTGGTAACCTCAGAGCTTCCCTCGACTTGTGCCGGGGATTGCTTGCTGTTGAAGAGGATGCAGAGCTTTCCTGCCATGGTTATCTTACAGAAGATCAGGATGTTGGGGAGTGGGGAAACCAATTAAACAGAAATGCTACACTTTGCTGAATGCAGTGCTGGAGATTTATGGCAATTCCAAAAGTGTTCAGTTTGAAGACTAGAAATATATTTTCCTACTAGGAAGATGTCTGTCAAGGTTCCAAGTGACACACCCATGGCGAACAAAACTCAGAGGCAGGTAGATTCCTCAAAGAATAATTTTATTTGGATGTATCATATTGGCACAGTTCTGGGGAAAACCGACTCTGAAGGTTCCTGCAGTTTTCACCTAATTAAAAGTAAAAGTAACTATAATTATATTAAACTTAAACAGCAGATAGCATCTGATCTGAAAAAATGGGAAAACCTACAATTGTCATTAATAGGTAGAATTTCAACAATTAAGGTGAATATTTTACCCAGAATTTTATATTTGTTCCAAGCAATACCAATTAGGTTAGATAAGGATTACTTTGAAGAATTAAATAAAATTGTATTGAAGTATATATGGCAAGGCAAGAAAGCGAGAATAAAATTAAAACTTTTACAGGATGCTAGAATTAGAGGAGGATTTGGCCTTCCTAATTGGGAGTTGTATTATCAACTTATGCAAACTTAATGTGGATTAAAGAATGGATAACGTTAAGAAAAATTAGATTGTTGGCATTAGAAGATCATGATTTATTATTGGGTTGGCATGCTTTTTTATGGTATAAGGGAACTAAATCATAGGGTTATTTTAGAAGGCATTATATACGGGAATCGTTATGGTTGAATTGGGAGAAAATTAAGAAACAATGTTATTTGAAAATCCCAGTTTGGTTATCAACTATTGAAGCTTTTTCATATCCTATAATCTATAAGAAGGAACAAACAGTTAGATATGGGGAAATACTGGATGAAAAGGGTGAACTTAAAACGATGCAAAATTTAGAAGAACAAGGTATAAAGATGAATTGGTTTACATATGCACAAATACATGCAAGGTATCTTAAAGATTCTAAAATAGAAGCATTTTATGATAAATTGACTGATTTAGATAGGATTTTGACAGGTACTGATGAAAAAGTGATTAAAAAACTATATAGTTATTTGTTGGAAATTAAATTAGAGGAAGAACAAGTTAAAGAAACAATGATTGCTTGGGGGAAGAATTTTGGATATGGGATTGATTTAGAGAAATGGCAAAAATTGTGGTCACAAAATTATAAAATGACAATGTCAACAGCATAGAAAGAAAATTTGTATAAGATGTTTTACAGGTGGCACTTTCCCCTGACAAGAATAGCAAGAATGTTCAAGAACAAATCTGAAAAGTGCTGGAAATGTCATCAGATACCTGGCTCATATTACCATATGTGGTGGACTTGTGAGGAGGCCAGGAAATACTGGACTAGAATTCGCATATGGCTGGAAAAAATGACAAAGAAACACATAGATTTGAAACCAGATATTTTTTTATTGAGAATCTTACCTGATATATATAATAAAAACTTAAAGTATTTGATTGTAAATATATTAACAGCGGCTAGGATTGTATTTGCTAAACATTGGAAGAGTGAGAAAATACCATTAGAGGAAGAAATTATTAAGAAAATATTGGAATGTGCTGAAATGAGTAGATTATCATTTGAAATTAGAGAACAAGAAGATAAACAATTTTATGAAGTTTGGGATCTCTTTTATCAATGGTTAGATAATACAATATAATAATAGAATATTGAGAAATCTAGGAAATAACGAATATATATTTTTTCTTGGTTTCGATAATATTTTTAGAATATTTTATTAAGATAGATTTGGTATGATTCTATAATCTGTTATAAAATAATTTAACTTAATTATAGTTATCTCGCTTAAGAATGAATTAGTAAAATTATAGTCAAATGATTGTTCAATAATGATATTAGGATACTTAACTGATGATTGATAATGTGAGTTATTATGTAATATAATTATTTCGATGACTATGAAATGGATGCACAAAAAGGAGTGATAAACCAATCGATACACTGTAAATTTATGAAGAATGATGATTTTTTTATGTTATGTTTTATGTGTTTTTGTTTGTCGTTAAAATCAATAAAACTTTTATCAAAAAAAAAAAAAGTAAAAGTTTCCCCCCTTTTCCAAACTATCAGTCACATGGTCCATTCAAATGCCTGGTAACTTTACTCCTTTGTTTTGGCTATAAAGCCCCAGCTATCTCTATTCCCTCAGCTCCAGTGTGGCAACACTGAAGCTTCAAAATGGCTCCACTCAGATCAGATCAGTGGTGGGATTCAATTTTTTTTACTACCAGTTCTGTGGGCGTGGCTTGGTGGGTATGGCTTGGCTTGGTGGGCATAGCTTGGTGGGTGTGGCAGGGGAAGGATATTGTTCAATCTCTATTCCCTCCCCACTCCTGGGGGAAAGTTACTGCAAAATCTCATTCCCTCGCCATCCCACTAATCTGCTTTCCAGCTCCGTTCTCCTGTGCAGGGCAACCAAAGGAGACCCAGCTGATAAGCTGGGACTCAATGGGAGGCAGAGAAGAGATGGGATTGGCGGGGCCAGTCAGAGGTGGTATTTGCCAGTTCTTCGAACTATTCAAAATTTTGACTACTGGTTCTCCAGAACTGGGCAGAACCTGCTGAATACCACCTCTGGATCAGCTTCATGGTTGACAATGTCATTCTTGGATGGAGATCTAAATCTGTTTCCCACTCTTTGTTAATAGCAGAGATGCATCTTCTGTCTTTGGGGCAAGAGCAAAGGAAGGGAGACAGAGAATACAATGGAGCATTCATGTGTGGTTCCTTGTTTGAGTTATCAACATCCTGTAGTTCTGAGGAAAATCTTAAATACAGCATCTAATCTTCTTTTTCTTAGGTTGCCTGAAAGGTTTGGCCCCAGATGGAATTTCAGATGGGCTTCATGGAATCTGGAAAGCTCACTGGCCCATTCAGTTTGTTAAGAGAGAATTTGCTTTCCAAACTTCAAAGGAGAACTTGCGTGAAGTTCCCATGGGTGGAGAAGTCCTGGGATTGTTACTACTGTATAAGAGAGCAAAGAATTGTGTGCAGTTGAATTAGCAGACTTTGTCAGAATGATGAAACAAATTTGCAACAACATGGCACAAGATCCACTCCTTGCAGGCACTCATGCAATGTCACGATTGTAAAAATAATAAAGGTGGGGTATCAATTAATCAATCAATCAAAATACATGGGCAGGGCTTGTGTCCTAATAGTCCAACATTATTTTCATGATGTAATTCCCTCTCCCACCTTCTGGACAAGATTGATTAAGTCTTTTTATGGCCGTTGTCTACAACTCTCTTGGTTTCTCCTCTATCCCAAGGGAAGACAAGGGGACCACTCTTCCCACGGAACATC
Organism: Hydrophis major; assembly: GCA_033807585.1. Taxonomy (NCBI): domain Eukaryota; kingdom Metazoa; phylum Chordata; class Lepidosauria; order Squamata; family Elapidae; genus Hydrophis; species Hydrophis major. Next base: position 15,351,446 of record CM066339.1, read on the forward strand.
CTCTGGAGTACTACTCTGCCTCTGCTAAGAGGGAAGCCTGTTCTTGAGAAGTGATTGGAGAATGCCTCCTCTTAAAGAAATGTTCTAACTAATTATTTTCCTTAGCACTGTTACTGTCTATCTTTAAAGAATGATTAATTGAGAAATGGCTTCCCTTGGATAGAGGCCATAATGTTGGTCCTAACTTCAAGGCACTTGAGAAGAAGCGTTTCAGTATCATACTTGACTGAAAGTGCCTTGAAATTAGGACCAACAATCCAGAAATGAAGATATCTTGGAAACAGTCCAGTGGAACTCCAGGGTTGCTTGGAAAACTACTAATTTTCCCAGTTGCTGGAGGAAGAACGGGATTTGGTGCCAAGTTGTGAGTATCATCATCTTCAACCCTCCTGATTTTCTGGGGGGGCATCTGAAGCAACCACATGAAACGTGATGTGAACCACGGATGTGATTAATATTACTTCTATTATTCTAAAGAGACTTTTTTTTGGCACTGCAGATTTCTCCAAATGCTTCCTGAATTTATGATCACTTTTTGTTGCTGTTGCCATGGACAACAGCTTGTTAAAATCCCTAGCAACATATAGGCTGCTACATACATGGAAATTAGGTGCATACTTATCAACCTTAGAGTCATAAAAAGGCCCAATTTATTAACTATATGGTGAAAGTGACACCTTAACAGTCCAAGGATGTGAAATGGCACATTCATTTGCATGTTGTGTGTAGGGAGAGTGGAGGGCTAACTCCAATGCTAAATCTGAACTTTTATAGCTGCCATCAAATTATGATATATGTGGGGAACATCGTTAGGGCTAGATGAAATGGGCTGAATTTTAAATAAGATCTCATAGCTGTAGATAGCCCATGTCCTGCAAATATTTCCTACCTGATCTTAAATAGTAGCCAAGAGGATACTGGGAAGCTCAAGAGTTCAATTAAAATCCTGTCAGCTCTTGTATTGCACATTTGTTGGCTTATGTTTAGGAAAAAGCAATAGATTTCAAGGGCATAAAGGCCAGTTTTGAAACATCTCTCTCTGGACCCTTCCATTAACGGAATTTTAAATAGAGTCATGAATACTGAGTTCTTTTTAAAGGTAGATGGTGGAGCAATCCTATCCCACACAACGGGGCTGTTTCATTGCAGGCAATGCAAATCTTTGCTCTTGAAAATGGACAAATTAACAAGAATCTTTGGAAGGCATGCACAGGGCAGGATAATTAATTTATTTAACCAAACAACAGAAGATAACAGAGTTGGAAGGGACCATTGTGGTCTTCTAGTCCAACCCCCTACTCAAGCAGAAGACACTATACAATTCTGTTGCTTACTTTTCAGCCCTATTCCGCAACATTGTTATTGGAAAGATAGAATGAAGAATTCCCAATGTAGTTTGAGTCATCCATACCTGACATGCTACCTTCAGATATGTTGGATTTCATCTCCTCTGAACCTCAGCAGTGTGATAAGCCAATAGTCATGGGCGCCTTGGGTGGGTGCAGTCCCAAAACAACTGGAGCACTACTTGAACTCCATCAGTGGCATTGACAAATTTGCCATCAGTCAATTGCAGAAGGCAGGTTTGCTTGGAACAGTTTCCATCTTGCAATGATATCTGTAACACCATCAAACATCCAGAGTTGCCTATCGCAGGTCCTTGGTAAGGATTCAATAGGTAGACAAAAATGCCAAATGTTTCCTAGTATGATTTGATTGCTTATTGTACCCCGTGACTATCATTAAGTGTTGCACCTGATGATTCTTTTTTTTTTTTGAAACAAATTTTATTAATTTTAAAGACAAACAACACATCATTGACCATTAAGTACATAAAACCTCTTAACATTATAAATTTTTACAAGTCGAATAAAACATTATTTTTATACAACATAATTCTAATTTATCCCATTTCCATATGGACACATAAATATCTTTCAGCAAATTTCTCATTATTTCTCTTTACTCTTATTCAATTTCATTTCTTTTCTATATTTATCCATTTTATAATCATCATATTCATTTCTTTCTGGCTTGTTTACAATTATTCTCATCTAACATTCCTCCAAGGTTTTATTGATTCTTTTTTTTTTTTTTATAAAAAACAAATTTTATTAGTTTTACAAAAAACACAATACACAAACATACAAAACACAAAACATAAACAAAACTAAAAGATCTTTTCTGAAGGTTGTCTGTTCCCGGGTTAAAACTCTTCACACAGACACAAATTCAAACATCATATTCATCCCATATATCCTTCCATATCTTATTATCATTTTCTTTTTTATATATATATATAAAAACCATTTTTATCAGTTTTATAAAAACAATGCACAAAGAATCAAGGCATAACAGCTTATAAATTCTTTTCTAGGAAAAAATAATAATAAAAGACCAATAAAGCATAACAATTCCAAATTATAGTATCAATACTTCATATAGTATTAACTTCATATCTTATCCCTACTTCTCCTTTTCATCCAAATTATTTCTTATTAATTAAAATTTTATTGCCTTTTATCAATATACAAAATCCCAAAAACAAACAAACATATATATCCTTCCATATCTTATTACCATTTTCAACAACATTCTTTGTCTGTTCTATTTCCCATTATCCATTCATCTTTTTTCTTTTACTATACTTCTCCTATGCACCAATTGGAGTAACGTCTATAACTCATTACCCTAACTTAAAAATACTTCGTATAGCAATTTTTCTTGGGATTCTGTTTAAAAGATTCTAAGATTACATAATGAATTTTATACTCTAAATACACATATAAAAACACAAACTTATGTACCCTCCAGAATCCCTCTTTTATCCTAAATTAAATTCACCCATTGTCTCTAAATAAACTTTTTTTCTTTAGGTCTTGCTTCCCCCCATTAAGGCTTCTCCTCCCCCCCTTTCTCTCTTGCTTATTCTTCTCCTTGCCCTTTTTACCCCTTTGTTTTTTCTCCTCGCTTTTCTTGCTCCTTTTCCTTTGCTTTCTAACCTTGCCTCCACTTTTTCGCTCATTTTTCTCTCTTTTGGTTGTTTTTATAATTCTTAAAATCCCCTTTTTCTTATCCTTTTTCTCCTCCTCTCCGGAAGGGACCCATTGTTCATCAAAGATGGCTTCTTCTTCCTCTTCTTCCTTGTCCCAGTCCTTCTGCTGCATAATCAACTTTTCATAAGTACATAACGCCATTTCTAAGAATTGAAACAAAGTGCCCAAAGTATCTTCTTTTTTATATTTTTGATATTCAATCTCTAGTTCATCCACAAACGATGCCATTATGAAAAGGGAAACTTTTTCCAAAACAACCAGAAGTATTTTTAATCAAAGACAATCAAAAACAATTAAAAAAAAGTTCCAAAAGTTAATACTTTTCTTCCTTCTTCTCTTTCTCTTTCTGGGGTAATTTTTAATCAAAGAGGTCCAATTACCATATATCTTCCTTTGGGATTCTAGGCAATCTCCTCCTTTTTCAGCTTCTGCTCCAATTTTTTTTTTCCTCTCCCTTCCCACTTGCAATGTCAATTTTAAATAATCAAAAATCCATACCTCCAACAAAGATTTTCCAATTTCTTAAATTTTTCAATGTCCAAGAATCCTTTTGTCTCTTAGCTTCAACTCTCAAAGCAATTCACTTTCAATGTCCAATATATCCAAATATTTCTGCTGTTTCCATGGGGTGGGAGAGTAAAGAAAAAAAAGAAAAAAAAAGTTCCCTTTAACAGCTTCTCCGCCGCTTTCGCTCTTCTTAGGGATACAATGTATCCTCCAGCAATTCAAACAGCTCAGTTCCAGGCAATTTAAAAGATGTTACTTGACCCGGCTCAGACAAAACTTTCACTCTTCACACTTCCTCCAGCACAATCTTACCCGGTTGCTGGCTTCTTCGTGGCGGCCATTGCTGACCGCCGCTCTACCGCCTTGGGAAAAAGGGGTTTTTCCGGAGAAGGGGGGGGGGTCTGCGACACCCCCACCCACCTATCCGACTCCCCTCTCTCTTCAGCTGTCCCTACAGGGCAGCCATATCCCCCTGACCCATCTGGATCGGGGGTACCTCGACGGCTAGCACAGCAGGAATCGCGAGCTGTCGCGAATTCCTGCTGCCCCGAAGCCACTCTGATTCTTGACTCTTGATGAATGTATCTTTTCTTTTGTGGACACTGAGAGCATTTGCACCAAGACAAATTCCTTGTGTGTCCAATCACACTTGGCCAATAAAGAATTCTATTCTATTCTATTCTATTCTATTCTCATTCTCATTCCCTATTTCATTCTCTTCTCTATTCTCTTCTCTATTCTATTTTCTATTGTACCTGATAATTCTTGACTCTTGACGAATGTATCTTTCCTTTTTTGGACCCTGAGAGCATTTGCACCAAGACAAATTTCTTGTGTGTCCAATCACACTTGGCCAATAATTCTAGAAAGAGGGAAGGGAAGGACTGCCCCTGAGTCTGTCAGGTGCCTCCTGGGCACTCCAGCCAGAGTTTGCTTTCTCACAAAGGTCTTTCACTCCTCCATCAGAGGAAATCCCAGGCTTGGCCCCCACAGTGGCCCAAAAGCAAGTGGAGAGAGGTAGCCAGGCTTCTCTAGAATAGAATAGAATTCTTTATTGGCCAAGTATGATTGGACACAAAAGGAATTTGTCTTCAGTGCATATGGTCTCAGTGTAAATGAACAAAAAACAAAATACATTCATCAAGAATCATAAGATACAACACTTAGTGGTAGTCATAGGTTACTAATAAGCAATCAAATCATACTAGGAAACAAATAAAACAATATAAATTGTAAAGATACAAACAACACAGTTATAGTCATAAGTGGGAGGAGATGGGTACTAGGAAGGATGAGAGGAATAATAGCAATACAGTCTTAGTAAATAAGTTGACAGTGTTATGGAAGTTAGTTGTTTAGCAGAGTGATGGCATTCGGGGAAAAACTGTCCTTGTGTCTAATTGTTGTGGTGTGCAATGCTCTATAGCGTCCTTTTGAGGGTAGGAGTTGAAACAGTTTATGTCCGGGATGTGAGGGCCTGTAGATATTTTCACAGGCCTCTTTTTGACTTGTGCAGGATATAGGTCCTCCATGGAAGGCAGGGTGGTAGCAATGGTTTTTTCTGCCTCTGGAGTCTGTGTCTGTCTTGATGGGTTGCAAAGCCAAACCAGATAGTTATAGAGGTGCTGGTGACAGAATGGCAGGGAAGCCACCAGAGAAGGACAATGCCCATGGGATGACAGCAAGGAAGGAATTGAGAGACCAGTTCTGCCCTGAAGTCATCAATTGAACCCTTCAATCATTGTAGTTAGCTCCGCTTAAGAGAAGAGACAGGGGACCAAATGGCCAGGTTGCCAGGGGTGGGCTTCAAAAATTTTAGCAATAGGTTCTCTGCCTAGTTGTTGGGTGGGCGTGGCCAGGATGGGCGTAGCCTAGTTGGCCTCATGTACCGCAGCAGCTGGGGGTTGCCTTCCCCAGGCTGGAAATTGACCCATTTCTGGCCTTCCTGAACTTCTGGGAGACCCATTTTTTATCCTCCTTGAGCCTCCGTGCATGCCCTGCACTTTCCTGCATCCAAAACAGGTCACGTTGGGACTCCTGGGAGGGAAGGGCAGGGGAGGGCAGGGCCAGCCAGAAGTAGGATTTGGGGGTTCTCCAAACTGCACAAAGTCTTAGTTAGAGGTTCTCCCGAACCCCTGTGAACCTCCAGCAGCCTAACCATACAAGTTGCATGGAAAGACTGAAGCCATCATCCTTCTAAATTTGCCCTTTGACTTCCTGAGACCCACTCACCCATTAGAAGGACAAGCCAGATCCTGGCTTTCTTGCATTATTGGAAACCATCAAGTTTAATCCAGGAGAGAAAGCAACCTAGAACTGAGGAGGAATTTCCTGACAGTGAGAATAATTAACCAGTGGAAAGATTTGCTTTTAGAAAGTTATGAGTGCTTCATTACTGGAAATTTTTAAGAAGAAACTGGACAGCCATTTGTCTAAAATGGTAGAAGGTCTCCTGCTTGAGCAGCAATTTGGACTAAAAGGTGAGAGATTAAGATTGCCAATGCAATCCTAAATTGCATTAACAGAGGAATACAATCAAGATCAAGGGAGGCACTAATACTACTCTATAAAACCTTAGTAAGACCACACCTAAAGGACTGCATTCAGTTTTGGTCAACACACTATAAAAAAGACATTGAGACTCTAGAAAGAGTGCAAACAAGAGCAACCAGGAGGATTAGGGGACTGGAGGCTAAAAGATACAATGAATGGTTGCAGGAACCGGGCCTGGCTAGTCTAGTGAAAAGAAGGACCAGGGGAGACAGGAGAGCAGGGTTCCAATATTGAGGGGCTGCCCCAGAGAGGAGGAAGGAGTCAAGCTATTTTCCAAAGCCCCTGAAGGCCAAATAAGGAATAATAGATGGAAGCTGATCCAGGAGAGATTCAACCTGGAAATAAGGAGAAATTTTCTGACAATGAGAGCAAGCAACTCACAGAACAAAAGTTGCCTTCGGATGTTGTGGGAGCTTCATCACTGGAAGCTTTCAAGAAAAGACTGGACTGCCAACTGTAAAAAATGGTGTAGGGTCTGCTTGGGTGAGGGTGGGGGTTGGATTAGATGACCTACAAGGTCCCTTCCAACTCTGTTAATCTCCTATCAGCTAAAGCGGTATGTGAGGCACAGAACTGCATCTCAGTATTTTCTAAGGGGTTGCCCGGAAGCCCCTGCCCATTTCCACCTGGGTAGCTCAATCAACTTGTAAGGCCATGCACTGGCTGAACCTGTCCCCCCTCCCACTGCCAAGCCCCTCGTTACTCACCGAACGATTCAATTTTTTTCTTCCAAGGTGATTATTTGTGTTTTGTATGCCTTTCCTCATCACCTCCACAAACTCATCTTACTCTGTTTATTAGCGTTCTCTTTGCGCATGCAGTTAATATGCATTCAATATGCAAGAGAGCATTTCCCCCAGAATTATAGAGTTCCCAATGGTAGAATTCTCAGCAGGGAGGTAATAGTAAAAAATGATGCCTAGGAGATTTATTAAGAGGAAGACCGAGGTATATGGAAACAAGGCTGAGGGGAGGAAAAATTACTCAGGAATTAATGAGAAAGTCTGAAGTCCAACAGCTTGATGGATTCTGGGTTTATTTATTTTTAAGTTGCTAAATCTCATTGACAAGTAAGATCAACCTTGTTTTGTGTGACAACCAGAATAAAAACACAAGGATTCTTTTTCATCACTGCTGGTGAACTTCTACCACAGAGAGTATCTTAACTTACTGCACCTGTGTATGGCTTATCAATTGCACAATGGCAGATAGGACAGCACTCCAGAGGGTTAATGTCATTGCCCCTCAGAGGATCATAGGTTGCCTTCTCCCCACTCTGGAAAAAGTTGACCTGGCTGAAGCCACCATTGGAGCTTCAGAGTTGCCACACTGCAGCAAGGGATAAGGGGGGATTAGAGATAGCTGGGGATGTGTAGTCAAAAGAAAATACTTTCCCCTGGGAACCAAGGATGTTCTCACAGAGAGAATTATGCTACCTGAGACTTCTGAGGAAATAACAATTGAATAAAAAACTGCTGGTGACCTTCCATAGAGAGTATTTTAACTTACTGCACCTGTGTATGGTTTGCCACTTTCACAGTGGCAGATAGGACAGCACTCCAGAGGGTTAACGTCATTTAAAGGTAAATGATACCTTTAAATACTTCTTTTAAAGGTAAAGGTTCCCCTCGCACCTACGTGCTAGTCGTTTCTGGCTCTAGGGGGTGGTGCTCATCTCTAGTTACAAAGCCGAAGAGCCAGCGCTGTTCGAAGACGTCTCCGTGGTTATGTGGCTGGCAGGACTAAACGCTGAAGGTGCACAGAGCACTGTTCCCTTCCCACCAAAGTGGTCCCTATTTTTTCTCTTGCATTTTTTTTACTTGCTTTTGAACTGCTAGGTTGGCTGAAGCTGGGACAAGGAACGGTAGCTCACTCTGTTACACAGCGGTAGGGATTCGAACCACCAAACTGCCCACCTTTCTGGTAGACAAGCTCAGCGTCTTAGCCACTGAGCCACCATGTCCCTCCCACTTCTTTGAAAACAGAACCTCAAAAGCCCATACTTTAAAATTTCATGTCATTCTGATGGATTGTAACAAAGGCATAAGCAAGCCATCAGTATTAAATTTCTTTTTCTTAAAAGACTAACAGAGTTATGAGGGTTTTGTCTCTCCCTTTAAGGGTTATTTCTCCTGGGTTCCACTCTCTTATGTTTCACCCAAACAATTGTAGGGCTCCGCCCTTCTACATCATGTTATGGCCTCCCGCCCGCCCGCCCTCTCCCACACCGAGGCTTTGCTGATAGGCATTGAAAGGCATTTGAAGGCATTTTCAGTTGAAGTGGGGCTTTTAATTGCCGCTGTATTTTGATTGGGGTGGATTGCTTGTCAGGTATCTAATTGTTTTATGGTGCTGTAATTCTATGAAGTCTCTTGGGAAACTGGACTCTGAAAGATGAGTTTAAAAAAACGCATTCATGAATGAAAAGCCCCAGGGCGGTAAGGCATATAAGATGAAGCCACTGAAAAATGGCATGAAAAGTTCACTGTCGCATTAAAGGTGTCCAGAAAATAAAGAGCCAAACTCCAGATTGGGACAATGACCTTACTTGCCCAGCTGAAATGGGTACAAGTGCCCAAACAATGGGAGGAGGCTTATCAGAGGGAGATCCAACCTGGGAATTAGGAGGAATTTCCTGACAGTGAGAACAACTAACAAGCTGGCTGTTCTGACCCAAACCTTGTTCCAAGGAAACAAACACCAAACAGAGGTAACAGCAAAACCTTTTATTGATTCTTTATGAATTTCATTCCTTCCCAGTTAAAAGGCTGTTTCCAACTAATTGTCGCCTTGCCAAGGTTGTGCAAGGCTGCCAAGAACACTAGATAAAGTTGCCAAGAAATATTTCAAACCCAAAGAGTCTCCAAACACAAATCAAGATAATCCAAATGTCAACAAGGCTTGAGTGTAAAAACTTATTTGCTTCCTGCAAAGAACTCTGGTTTCTCAGCTGGTTTTTATCTCTTAAGGGAGGAGCCATTACCTTGTAGCCTTACTTCCAAGTCGCCAGTGCTGCTGCAGCCACTCTTTTCTTCGAGGAGCCCTGCACGCACGCCTACTGGGCACAGGCTCCTCGGGGGCCTCTTCATCACTGCTGCCAGCCTCCACAAGCTCCGAAGGCAGCACTCCACTCCCTGATAGTCCTGGGCCCATCCCTGCCTCACACACAGGCCCCTCATCTGAGTCCTCACTGTCTGAGACCTCAGCCATCCGCACATGCTACCAGCGAACTACAACACTGGCATTCAGAGGTTGTGGGAATTTACATATTGGGAAGGAAGGGAGAGAGGAAGGGAGAGAGGAAGGGAGGAAGGAAGGAAGGAAGGAAGGAAGGAAGGAAGGAAGGAAGGAAGGAAGGAAGGAAGGAAGGAAGGAAGGAAGGAAGGAAGGAAAAGGGAAAAAGAAGCGCAATAGCAATAGCACTAGACTTTCTGTATATATAGCTTCACAGTGCTTTACCGCTGTCTTTAAGTGGTTTACAAATGTCAATATATTGCCCCATCAATATGGGTCCTCATTTTATTGACCTTGGAAGCAGGAAAGGCTTGAGTCCATCAGGATCGAACTGCTGGTAATCAGCAGAGTTAGCCTGCAATACTGCAGTCTAACCACTCTGCCACCACAGCTATTGTATAATGGTGCAACAATTGATCTCGATATGCCAAACTAAATCTTTTGCTGAGGGTTTATGATTCATTGCATCAACTATAATCTGCCAGGTTTATACATGTTTTAAGTCTTAAACCATGGTTACTACAGTTGGGTTCATATTGCAAAGAATTGGAACCTGACCCACTGCATGATTGCTCAACATGAATCCTATCACTGTGTTGGTTCTGGTTCCTTATGATGCGACAATCTACTGTTGGTGGTTTGTAAACAGAGGTGGTATTCAGCAGGTTCTGACCAGTTCTGAAGAACTGGTAGTGGAAATTTTGAGTAGTTCGGAGAACCGGCGGTAACCTTCCCCCAGGAGTGGGAAGGGAATGGAGATTTTACAGTATCCTTCCCCTGCCATGCCCATCAAGCCATGCCCACAGAACTGGTAGTAATTTTTTTTTAATCCCACCACTGTTTGTAAATCATGATTTAACCTTTGTGGCTTGTTCAACAAATGGTGGATGAGGTAGTGGGTGAGCCCAGCCCTTGAATCAGAAGATGAGCTCATGTAAATTATCCTTGCCTACTGGTGTTTTCTGGTTTCTCCTGCCTGGTTCCATGTATTTCTTTTAGGAGAAATTGGTGGGAAAACTAATCCATAGCCTAAACCTCACAGCCCTATGGTTTAACACCTAATCAAGTTTTTTTACAAAGAAGATTTGGTGGTTGAACACAATCAATGGCATGATAGCAGCGTTCTAATATCTAAGGGGTTGCCATAAGGAAGAGGGAGTCGAGCTATTCTCCAAAGCACCTGAAGGCAGGACAAGAAGCAATGGATGGAAACTGTTTGAGGAGAGAAGCAACTTAGAACTAAGGAGAAATTTCCTGACAGCAAAGAACAATAAACCAGTGGAATGAATGACTTGTCTCCAGAAGTTATAGGTGCTGCATCACTGGGGGGTTTTAAGAAGAGACTGGGACAGCCATTTGTCTGAATTGGTATAGCAGAGGCCTCCAAACATGGCAACTTTAAGACTTGTGGACTTCAACTCCCAGATCGGAAATCCAAGTTTGGGGAGCCCTGTGGTATAGGGCTTCCTGCCTGAGCAGGGGGTTGGACTGGAAGACCACCAAAGCCTCTTCCAATTCTGTTACTCTGTTCTGTTAATCCCCAGGATCAAACTGATGGGAACATGGAGACAGTGCTGTTGGATTATAAAGCGAGAGTTGAATCAGTATCACTGGAGTGCAAAGATTTCAGGAAAAAGCCCTGTAAACTTGATCAGGGCACAGTTGCTGCTGCTGTTAGAGAAGCGGAGAAGAGGCTCTTGCTCTGCGAGGCTGCCTGGAGCAGTTCCCAAAAGTAATTATCAGCGAGGAGCTGCTGCTAATTAAAAGCACTAGTGCCCACTGAAGCAGTTGGCATTCTTTCTCTAATTTGGCACTCTATAGGTGGGATAGACTTTTTCCCTTTTTGCTGATGTTCCGGCACTACTCCTGAGCCTCCGAAGGGCTGGAGGCCTAATTTAAAGAACCTGAACTGGAGAGACAGACAGGGCTTGCTATCCAATTTTCCATGTGCCCCATTTCATCTGGCTCCTTCCCAAACTTCTCCCTCTCCCCCATCTGGCATTCGTGCAACAGCGGCTGGGGTCGAAAAATAAAAGCAAATGCCTTCAGATTTTGCCAGTGGTGGGATTTAATTTTTTTTACTACAGGTTCTGTGGGTGTGGCTTGGGCGTGGTGTGGCTTGGTGGGCATGGCAGGGGAAGGAGACTGCAAAATCCCCCTTCCCTTCCCTCCCCACCCCACTGACCTGCTTTCCAGCTCTGTTCTCCTGTGCAGGGCAACCAAAGGAGACCCAGCCGATCAGATGGGACTCAATGGGAGGCGGAGAAGAGATATGGGGTTGACAGGGCCAGTCAGAGATGGGATTGGCCAATTCTCCGAACTATTCAAAATTTCCGCTACCGATTCTCCAGAACCGGTCAGAACCAGCTGAATCCCACTTATGGTATGAATCTTCCTTCAAATGTGATTCCCTGTCCCAGTAGACTCAGACCAATGCAGAATGTCATGAAATGGTTATTTCCTATTAGTTGGAAACTACCCATCAGCTGCGGTCCTATCCCTATTAATTCCACCTGCCTTTTTGTCACATAGTAGATACTGACTAATAGATTCATAGTCATGGGTGTTGACCCAGGCCACTTTAACTTCTATAACAGCCACATTTATCATTCTGTTGGGCACAAAGTCTTGGTGAGAGTTCCCCCCCCCCCCGGTAGCTTGGTTCTTCATCCAAAACATAACCATTTTGTCCTTAGGGCCAAACATTTTGGTCCATCTACTCTAGGGGCCACCAAATAGGTACTAAACAGCTATATGTATTCTGCAGGCCAAGATTTCCAATTATCTCTTGTGAGTAGCCGCAGATCCTCATGAAATGCTTTCTTTATAGGCTTTCATGAGCTCTGGTGGTGCAGTGGTTAGAAGGCAGTATTCAAGGCTAATTCTGCTGATGCCAGGAGTTCAATTCTGATCAGCTCAAGGTTGACTCATCCTTCCATCCTTCCAAGGTCAGTGAAATGAGGATCCAGATTGTTGGGGGCAAGAGGCTGACTCTGTAAACGGCTTAGAGAGAGCTGTAAAGCATTGTAGAATGGTATATAGCCTAAGGGCTACTGCTATTGCTCCTTCCTTCCTTCCTTCCTTCCTTCCTTCCTTCCTTCCTTCCTTCCTTCCTTCCCTCCCTCCCTCCCTCCCTCCCTCCCTCCCTCCTTCCATGGTATGCTGTCGTTACAATGCAGTATTGAAGGCTAACTCTACCCACTGCCAACAGTTTGAACCTGACCGGCACAAGGTTGACTCAGCCTTCCATCCTTCTGAGGTCAGTAAAACGAAGATCCAGATTGCTAGGGGCAATAGGCTGACTCTGCAAACCCACTTAGAGAGGGCTGTAAAGGACTATGAAGCAGTATACATTTAAATGCTATTACTATTACTATTGTTCTTCCTTTCTTCCTTCCTTTCTCAAGGTTGACTCAGCCTTCTATCCTTCTAAGGTCAGTGAAATGAGGACCCAGATTGTTGGGGGGCGAGAGGCTGATTCTGTAAATCACTTAGAGAAGGCTGTAAAGCACTGTTTTATAAGCCTAAATGTTATTGCTATTCTTCAGTGACTGGGCACATCATGGGTTTCAGTACATGAGCCGTGTATGTGCAGATCCCCATTATGGCTGAAAGCAATGTGACATTGCTTCTCCCCTGCACCTCCTTGACCAAACACCCCAATGAAATGGAAAGGCGCTCTGAAGGTATGCACTTCCCAGGACAATGCCCATGGTCCATACTCTAGCTGTGTGCCCAGGATGGAGTGTTAATGGTGGTAACAGCAGCAGGAAGTTTGGTTGGAGTCAGTAGGGAGGAAGTGAAGAAGACAGTGGTGGCAGTTGAGAGAGGAAGAGATGAAGAGGCAGACCAAGAATTAAATTAAGAATCAATCTAGAAATAAGGAGAAATTTCCTGATAGTCAGAACGATCAATCAGTGGAACAGTTTTCCTTTAGAAGTTGTGGATGCTCCATCATTAGAGGTTTTCAAGAAGAGATTGGACAGCCATTTGTCTGGAGTTGTGTAGGGCAGTGGCCCCCAACCTTTTTTGTGCCACGGCCGGGTACCGGCATCACAAAATGATCCACGGCCCGGTACCAGCATCAGCACGCATGACAAGGCAAGGTGAACCAAGCGACCGGCCAGCCAGCCGTCCCCTGCTTCTCCCTGCCACCTTCAACTCCTCCTTTGTACCTATTTTGTGCTTTTTTTGTGCTTTCTTAATCTCCTCCGCCATCAGGACGGCTCTTGGTTCGAAGCCGCTGCCTCCCCTTCGATGAAACTAAGGCACGAGGATTCCTCCAGGACCCAAACGCCGCTTTCCAACCGGAAAAGCTCACCTGGAAGCACTTTCTCATTGAAACAGGCATGATATTCCCCTCTGAAAAAAAAATCTGAAAAGTAGCCAGGGATGCAGGGGTTGCCTAAGCACCCGCTAAGCATCCGATCAGCTCCCCGCCCTGACCTCAACTAACACCCCCCCCTTTCTCTCTTTCCTCTCCCCCCCACTTCTCCCCCCAGGTCTTCCCCAGAGACCCCTCCCTGCACAGAAGCCTCAGCTGGTGCTTTCGGGCTCTTCCTCGCCCCCCTTCATGAGATCCTCTGAGCTGCGGGCTAAAGGCAGCAGGGATCCTCCGGGCTGATCGTGCAGGCACCTGGCAGCTGGGGGGGAGGGGGGGAGAAGAGACCCGGGGCGTGACGTGGGTCCACTTTCCTCCCTACGGAGAACTTTTTTGCGTTCGGCGTGGGTAGTTCGGCGAGGGGCGGCAGTATAACCCCAAAGGCAGCTCTCGTCCGGCATCAGTGCGCGCGCACATCCACACACAGAACACCCACTCAAACACCCACTCACTGTCCCCACAGCGTGAGAATAACAGGAATAACAGTCTTCCCCCCCGACTCCGCCCGCCATTAGCCTTGCGGTTGTGACTTGCGTCCCTGCTCCTTGGCTCGGTTTTTCCTGCAACTGATTCCCACCTCACACTTTTGAAAGAGCAAGAGCGGCCTGAGGAGTCGTTGAAGCGTGCCCCGTTGGGGGAGTGGGGGGAGAGAGAGAAAGGTGTATTATTACATGAGCCTTTTAAACTCCTGAGAATGGGCTTCCCACGCAAAAACCGTTTATTTACATCTGGGCGGCCAGGAATCGTTTGCAAAACCACTTCGCCTTCGCCAGTCCTCTTTGCAAAGCACCGCCGCGGCTCTTCCTTTTTGTGTTTCCCCGAGGCAACGCGGGACCGGAGCCGCGTGGAGCCGTGCGAAGCCGCGCCGGGCAGTAGCAACTCCTGACTCAGGGGGCCTCCAAGGGGAGGGGAAGGAGGAGAAGAAAGGGGGGGAAGGGGGGCTGATTCCCCCTAAAAATCGAAATTCCGAAGAATATATGATATATATCATATCTGTCGAAACAAGATGGCGGCGCCCAGCAAACCGGCGGCCCCGTAGAAAATGATCCATGGACCGGTACCTGTCCGGAGCCTGGTGGTTGGGGACCCCTGGTGTAGGGTGTCCTGCCTAAGCAAGGGGTTGGACTAGAAGACCTCCAAAGTCCCTTCCAGCTCTATTCTGATGGATTGATATAGTATATGAAGAACGGTTGCAGGAATAATTGGATATGTCTAATCCTAACCCTAATCCTGAAAGGGACTTTAGAGGTCTTCTTAATTCAAATGATTTTTGTCCCCAATTCTGGTCTGAGCCTGGTGCCAAAGCCAATGATAGACGCCAGACTCGAGGTGCAGGTTTTCTGATTACTTTTTACTTGAGTACTCCAAGGAAAAGGGCTCCTGGTCAAAATGCCAAGAGCCAAGAACAAAGAATTGAGTAAGTTTTATACATTTTCACTAAAGCAGAAAGTGGGACAAAGCGAGATAATACGAAATATCATCTAATAAACATTTTAGTAATAATTCTACAATTTGTTCTTTTGGTCTCTAGCTGTCCCTATTCCCAAGTCTTAGCTAATGAATGCCCTTGGAGTTATCCAATACACATTTGATTTGCTGCAGGCCTAACTTTTAGCTGAGGTCTGCAAGTTGTCTAATTCATGTTACTTTTATCAGCTTTCTAATTAGCCAGGATTGTTACAAGTTTTACACATGCATATTTCCCGTGGATAAGAATTCTTTCTTCTTGCCAGACATATTTCACAATTACAGTCTTCCTGGTTTACTTTGAAGTATGTGCTATGACCTCGCTTTATTTTAGCAGATAGCCTATCACTATAATCTCTCTCTCTCTCTCCTTCCCTCCCTTCCTCCCCCCCTCCCTCTCTCTCTCTCTTTCTCAATCTATGATATATCTCTGTTTCAGGATTATTAGAGGAAGGCATTGAAGGAGGGAGTTAAAAAAGCAAGATCACAGCCACACATTAAAAAGTTAGGTCTTCAATTGCATAGCTGTGGACTCCATCTTGATTTTTTTGACCAACCCTCTGTGCTCCTTCTCTTTTTATAGGCAACATCGAATCAGCATTTTGAAATATGCTGCAAATCATTTTGCAGGCATATGTCTCCCTTAATCATGGTCTATGGCAGAATGTGCTCCCGCCCACCTTCCTGTTAAAGTGTAATCTAAGTGAAAACAGTGTTCAATTGACTCTGAAAATTACAAAGGTTACTGTTATATTCTGTGCATGGGCACTAAGGAGGAGACGAGCCGGTGAACAGTGAACTTCAAACTCTTTATTTACATGTGTAACAGCTCAGCTCTATGGCCGCAATGGCCCCTTTATATAGGCAAGCTTTTGAGTATTTAACCAATGAAAACACAGGGAGCGCTAGCTCCGTTAACCAATGGGAGAGGCTCGTTAATAGCCAATCAGATTCTCCTGAACGGACCAATCCGATGTCGCTATTATCGGCCAATCAGAAGTGCAGGGCCAGAACCCTGCACTTTACTTCAAGCTCTTAATAATCTTTATTCAAGTACTTTTATTAATTCACAACACCCCTTCCCCCCCGGGTTCCGTTTAAGGGGTGCGGTCACGTAGTCTTTGAGGTAGGCAGGTTGTTTTGATTGTCTATTTGATTTACGTTGTTCTCCCAGTATTTGGCTACAGTCTTGTTGGGGTAGGACGTTATCTGGTGAAGAGGGTGCCTCCAGTTCTGTATTCAAATTTTTGTTGCCGCTAATGTTCTCCGCATCTCCTTGAGGCGAGCTCACCCCCATCCCCGATCCTTCTTCACGTGTTGCCTCTGAGCGGTCATTACTTCCACTTAAGCTTTCTGCCGTTTCAAATTCAGCTTCCTCGGTATCTCCTCCCTCCTCAGTTTGGAAGTCAGGGGACTCGGAGATCCCCGACTGTAGCCTTGAATGCAGCTGATCAATATGGCGCTTCCATATTCTATCGTCGTGACATCTCACGTGGTACGATCTGGGGCCGGTTACTTGGACTACAGTTGCCTCGACCCACAACGGATCGCCCGAAAAGTTCCTAGCGAAAACCAAGTCGCCTACCTGGAAGTTACGGCATTTCCCACTGGATCCGTGTGGTTTTTCCGGTTCATATGATGGGTGCAGACGGTCGAGGTGGGAGCAGAGCTTCCGCCCCATCAATAACTCAGCGGGAGTTTTATTGATGACGCTGTGCGGAGTGATATGCTGCAAAAGGAGTATCTGGTTAATCTTGTCTTCTATATCGCCATAGTCCATTTTATGCAAGGTTTTCTTGATGAATTGTACCATGCGCTCGGCCCTTCTGTTGGCCGCAGGATGCGCCGGCGAAGTCAGCGAATGGCGAATACCGCGGTCCACCAGGTACTGTTCAAAGGATAGCACGGTAAATTGGGGCCCGTTGTCGGATACCAGAACGTCTGGTAATCTGTGTGTTGCAAATAGTCTGTCTAGTTTCCTGATGACTGATTCGGTTGTTGTATTTCTCATCTCATGGATTTCAAGCCAGTTCAAGTAGGCATCCACCATTAATAAAAATGTGTGTCCTTTGGTAGGTCCCGCAAAGTCCAGATGAATACGGGACCATGGTCCCCTCGGTGTTTCCCATTCAGTCGGGGTTGCTTTCGGAGGGGCGTTGCTTACTTCCTGGCATTTGTGACAAGCTTTTACCCATGTCTCAATCTGCTTGTCGATACCCGGCCACCAGGCATAGCTTTGTGCGAGGGCTTTCATGCGCACGATGCCGGGGTGGCCATCATGCAAGGTTCTTAGTATCGCTGGTCGTAACCGCTCTGTGACAATGACTCTATCACCCCAGATAATGCAGCCCTTCTGGGAAAATAGTTCCATTTGTCGATTCTTGAATGGGACGTAGTCGTCAGGTATCTGGTCCAATGGCCATCCGCGCTCGACCCAACTGAGGACTCGTGCTAAAATGGGGTCGCATTTCGTTTCAATCGCGATATCTCGGGCTGTTAGTGGCGGTGTTCGAAGTGTCTTGATCTGCAGTGTTGTAACTGTCGGAGCGGGGTCATCAATGGTCTCTGGAAGTGGTGCACAGATCAATGCGTCGGCGTGGGGAATGGCCTTCCCCGGGCGGTGTTGCAACTTGTAATTATATGCAGCCAAGAATTCTGACCAGCGAGTCATTCTGGGAGATAATATATAAGGTGTTGGCCTATCTCCCGCTATTATTCCCAGCAAAGGTTTATGGTCAGTCACTATAGTAAAGGCTCGGCCATACACATATTCATGAAATCTCTTAACAGCAGACACAATGGCAAGGGCCTCTTTATCAATTTGGCTGTAATTGCGTTCTGCTTTTGATAACGTCTTTGAGAAATAGGCAACAGGGGCTTCACTACCATTTGGCAAAACGTGGCTCAAAATGGCGCCCACTCCGAATGGTGATGCATCACACGTGATTGTTAAAGGCAAAGTCTCATTATACTGCATCAAAACAGCACCAGAAGTCAATAAATTTTTCACATGTCGAAACGCCTGCTCCTCTCTGTGTCCCCATATCCAGGTTGCTTTTTTATCCAACAAATGATGTAGGGGTTCGGCTACGGTTGCTTCGTGAGGCAGGAAAACGTTATAAAAATTGATAAGGCCTAGAAAAGCCTGGAGGTCGGCCTTATTTCGGGGTTTTGGGGCGTTTTTGATTGCCCTAAGTTTGCTATCGGTGGGGTGAATGCCTTGACTATCAATTAAATATCCTAAAAATTCTACACGATCCGTACATAGTTGACACTTGTTTTTTTTAACTTTGAGACCTGAGTCTTTAAATCTCTGGAGAACCAACCCCAGGCGATCCTTTAGTATTTTCCGAGTCGGGGCAGCGATTAACATATCATCAAAATATGGGACAATGCCTTTTATCCCTTGTAATAGTCTTTCCATCAAACTTTGAAAGATTCCCGGGGCTACGCTTACTCCGAACTGGAGTCAGTTACATTTAAATGCACCTCGGTGCGTAATGATCGTGTGGGCCTCTGCTGTTTTTTTTGTCAACAGGCAGTTGTTGGTATGCCTAGGCTAAGTCTAGTTTAGCGAAGACTTTTCCGCCCCCCAGGGAATGGAGGAGGTGTTGCACCACCGGTACCGGGTAAGCGTTTTGTTGAAGGGCATGGTTCAGGGTGGCTCGGTAGTCCCCACAAATTCTTATTGATCCATCCGGCTTGATGGGTGTCATGATTGGGGTTTCCCAGGGAGAGTGATCAGTTGGTTCTAACACACCCTGGGCTATTAATTTATCAAGCTGCTCATCAATCTTTGGTTTAAGGGCAAATGGAACTCGACGAGGCTTAAGGCGGATGGGAGCTATTTCAGGATTGAGGTTAAATGATATCGGGGTCCCCTTGTACTCGCCTAGTTTTTCTGCAAAGACGTCCTGGAATTCTTGGACGAGGTCCTCTTTCCAGTCGCTGCTGCTGGTTCGGTGAATGCCGGCTACTTCAATTCCGAGTGGAGCGAACCATTGGAAGCCTAATAAACTAGGCCAATCCCTGTCGATTACAGTCAGGGGTAGGAATGCTGTACGGTTCTTAAACGATACCCGGACTCAGCTGGATCCAACGACTGGAATTCGATTTCCTTGATAGTCTTTGAGTATGAGTCTTTGGAATCTGAGGTCTTGCCGCCGGACAGTAGGGATGAGCTGCTTCAGGGTCTTCCAGGAAACCATCGAGAGGGACGATCCTGAATCGACTTCCATCAGGCAGGGCTGGTTTTCGATGGCCACTTTCACTCGGATCTTCTTGGCATCAAGAGATGAGGCATGACCGATCGTGATAGTTTGGTGAGCCTCTTCTCGCTTTGTTGAGTGGTTTTGTTTCTGTAGGAGTGGTTGTTCCATTAGTGGTTCATGGGTTCTCGCTTTACAGGATGGCTTCCTGTTGGTTGGCGATAGTTAGCCCCCCTCGAGGGCTGGCTGGGTCCTAGCTTGCTTCTACAGACCCGTCCGATATGGCCTCTTTTCCCGCACACATTGCAGAGCGCATTGAGGAATTTGCATTCTGACCGGGGGTGGCTGGCTCCACAACCAGCACATTGGTACTGCGATCTCTGGCGTTGGTCTCGTTCGGACCGAAGTTGGTGGACCTCTTCTTCATCGCTTTCTGATGACGATTCGAGGTCCTCGTGGTGGGCTGTCCTAGGCTGTCCTTCTGACTGGGGTGAAATTTCACGGGCGAGTTGGCGAAGTGGGCATGGGTGCGGTGCATTTGGGCAGCCGACTTCCTGGTTGCTTCTGCTGCAGTAGCTTCAGCGATGGCATCTTTAAGACTAATGTCGCCTTTCGCCATCAGCTTACTCTGTGTGCCTGGAGCATCTAATCCCAGAACTATTTGGTCTCTCAGGGCTTCTTCTAGGTCGGCAAACTCACATAGGCCTCCCAGATTCCGGAGATCTGCTATGAAATCAGCAATACTTTCGCCCTTCCGCTGACTTCTCTGGTAAAATTCATGCCTTCTAACGAGCGTTGGCACAGTCGGTGCATAGTGGGCCCTCAGCAGGGGCTCGAGGACGTCCCAGTCCATAGACTTTACTTCTGCCGGTTTCGCTAGTCCCTTGGCCATCTTGAATACGGTCAGCCCACAATGAGTTAGGTATATTGCCCGTTTCTTTCTGATAGTGGCATCCTTCAAATTGTTGGTCTCCAGAAACATCTGGAAACGATCCATATATGAGTCCCAGTCTTCTTGCGCCTGGTCGAATGGAGTGGGTGGTATGACGCCGCCAGACATGGTTCCGCTATTGGTGCATTTCAGCCACGTGCTCTGTTATCGTTCTTCGTCGTTCAATTAGTTCTGACGTCTCCACATCCCACCTTCGTCGCCAGTGTTATGTTCTGTGCATGCGTACTAAGGAGGAGGCGAGCCGGTGAACAATGAACTTCAAACTCTTTATTTACATGTGTAACAGCTCAGCTCTATGGCCGCAACGGCCCCTTTATATAGGCAAGCTTTTGAGTATTTAACCAATGAAAACACAGGGAGCGCTAGCTCCATTAACCAATGGGAGAGGCTCGTTAATAGCCAATCAGATTCTCCTGAACGGACCAATCCGATGTCGCTATTATCGGCCAATCAGAAGTGCAGGGCCAGAACCCTGCACTTTACTTCAAGCTCTTAATAATCTTTATTCAAGTACTTTTATTAATTCACAACACCCCTTCCCCCCGGGTTCCGTTTAAGGGGTGCGGTCACGTAGTCTTTGAGGTAGGCAGGTTGTTTTGATTGTCTATTTGATTTACGTTGTTCTCCCGGTATTTGGCTACAGTCTTGTTGGGGTAGGACGTTATCTGGTGAAGAGGGTGCCTCTGCACTTTACTTCAAGCTCTTAATAAACTTTATTCAAGTACTTTTATTAATTCACAACAGTTACCATGGCACAGCAGATCCACAGCAAAATTAGCAATGCACCTCTACATCAAGGCGTGTAAACTAATTTGTTCCCCAGATCCATCTGAACCAAGCTCTGAGAAGGCAGCATTACTTCCTTTCCATTACAGATAGCAGACTTCAAATCAATTCCATTTCTACTCTTCTGAGTGAAATATTTACATAATTGTTCAGATCTTATATCTGACAGATATTTATGGAAAGATAACACCATCTTTTCTCACAAGCTGTAAAATAGGTTTGCATCAAGCATATTTATAGCTTCTTACATACCCAGCTTAGATTTATGTTGGTAAAGCTACATTCCTAGTATCTGGAATATCTCCGAAATAGCTTTTTATACAAGTTTTGGGGCCATTTGTGGAGATCTCCAATCCCAAAACATAAGCAAGTAATTTATAACTCTAACATTCCACATTTTATGATCTTTCCTAGTTCTGCATCTCATTGATAAAATTCCATCAACTATCTGGGCCAGATCTGGATGGGGACTGCAGGTTGCTTTCTTTCCAATCAGCCTTTG
Organism: Hydrophis major; assembly: GCA_033807585.1. Taxonomy (NCBI): domain Eukaryota; kingdom Metazoa; phylum Chordata; class Lepidosauria; order Squamata; family Elapidae; genus Hydrophis; species Hydrophis major. The sequence goes on from CM066339.1 coordinate 15,373,092, forward strand.
ATCTCTCACCAGAATCATTGGCATTTTTCTGACCAAGTGTTTTCCTTGAAGATCCCGATCAGGGTTCTCAACCCTGGCCAACTTTAACATGTGTGGATTCTCAGAGTTTTCTGAGAATTCCCCAACTAGCATAAAGTCCAGACACCTTAAAGTTGTCCAGGTTGAGAAACCTCGATCTAGGTTATTAATTCCATGGACTTTGTCATCTGAATTTTGAATTGTGTGGGTCAGGAACAAGAAGAGTTTGGGATCTGAGGAAAACTTTAAGGATTCTTGTCTGAGGCACCCTAAGACTGCCTAGCCTTCATTTTGGCCTGAGTTGTTGCTTTCTCAGCCCCAAAGAATAGAACAGAACAGAACAGAAATAGAATAATAGTAGAATGGAGAATAGAATAGAATAGAATAGAATAGAATGAGCTGGAAGGGACCTTGGAGGTCATCTAGTCCAGCCCCCTGCTCAAGCGGGAGAACCTCTACCATTTTAGATAAATGACTATCTAGACTCTTCTTAAAAACCTTCAGTGATGCAGCACCCACAATTTCTGGAGGCAAGCTCTTCCACTAGTTAATTGTCCTCACTGTTAGGAAGTTTCTCCTTATTCTAAGTTGCTCCTCTCCTTGATCAGTTTCCATCCATTGTTTCTTGTCCTGCCCTTCAGATGCTTTGGAGAATCGCTTGACTCCCTCTTCTGCGGGGCAGCCCCTCAAATACAGGAATATTGCTGTCACGTAAGAGATTTTCTTACATACCAAAGAGCTTTTTGTGAAGGGAAGCATGCAATGTGGTACCTCAAGATTTTGTCTTAGGGCCCAGCACTCTTCAACATCTTCATCAATGCAATTCAGTGGTAAGAAAAGTAAGGCATATCACTAAAAAGAATAAATGCATTTGTCATGGGAGAAGATGAAAGGAGATGAAGAAGAGAGATGATGGCAGCAAACTCCAACCATAATATTAGTCCAGGTAGCCCTTGACTTACAACAGTTCATTTAGTGACCATTCAAAGTTACAATGGCACTGAAAAAAGTGACTTATGACTGTGTCAGCTATGGAATTCATCGCTGTGACATAGTTGGAGAAAATGGGAGGGGGATGATGTTAATTGAGTAGCTCTTAGTAGACAAAATATACAGTAATTATTTTGATAGTTCAAGGTAACAGAGTGTGGCACAGAAGAACTTACTCTGGGATTGATTCATGTGATGTGGTGATGAGAGAAAAGGGGATGGTTTGTAGGTTGGGACTTTGTGGGGAAGACTTTAGTTCTGGATTTCTGTGGAAATTACTGGAGTTGGAGTTACTGACAGCTATTCTAATAAAAGTACTTTGAGATGATGTGTGTCTTGGAGTTACTGACAGAAATGGATTTTCCCTGTAATGCTGACATTCCATCTTTCACAGTTACGACCTTTTCAGCATCCCCACGATCATGTGATCAAAATCCAGATGCTTGACAACTTATGACGGTTGCTGTGTCCCAAGGTCACATCATCCCCTTTAGCGACCTTCTGCCAAAGTCCATGGGGAAGACAGATTCACTTAACAACCGGGTTGCTAACTTATCAACTGAAGTGGTTCACTTAACAACTGAGGCAAGAAGGGTCATAAAATGGGGCAAAATTCACTTAACCAACATCTTGCTTAACAACAGAAATCTTGGTTGTAACTGTGGTAATAAGTCAAGAACTTCCTGTAGATTAGGGCTGTAGCTAGGATGGGGTTGGGGAACCAGGGTTTCTTAAGGGCTGAATTGTGGTCATAAAACAAGAACTACCTGTACAGAATTGCTTCTGGAACAAATGGACTGCGAATGGAGTCAGTTCAGCTGGTGCATTTCTATTATCAGGATGCAATGCCTTTTTCACCAAAGTGTTTGCAAATGTCTCCAATCATTTCCATGAATTGCCATTTTTCAAGTAAAGGAAGTAAAATTTGTTAATCCCGGTGGACTATTAATATTAATTATGTTGAATCTTTAATTATATTCAATTTGTGTAAATGCCAATCTAATTTTCTTTTTCTCCTTGTTCTATCGACCTCTTTATCTCATCCCTCTTTATTTGAGAAGCTCCTTCAGAGTGTAGACTCTAAAGGCCAAATTATCCCCAACTTTTGAGATGGGTCTATCACAATTCATCATGGCCAACTCACCACAACCAACTCTCCATGGCCAATTCACTTTGGCCAACTAACCACGGCCAACTCACTACATCCAACATGGCACAGCCAACTCACCATGGCCAACTCACTACGTCTAACTCGGTACAGCCAACCCACCATGGCCAACTCACTATGTCCAACTTGTCACAGCCAACTCACCATGGCCAACTCACTACATCCAAATTGAATTATTCAATTGTCCCATGGCAAGTTGTTCTGTGGCGAGTTGGTCATGGCAGGTTGGTCATGAGTTGTCCCATTCCATTCTGGGGCTCCTGATGAAGAGCAAACAGGGCTCCTGCCAGCAACTGCCAAGAAAAGAGCATTGGATCTTGGGGGAAGGGAGGCAGAAGCAAAACAAAGCTAAAGCTGCTAATTGGGAGAAGAGAATCAGCCAGTATCCATATTGTTGCCAGATGGAAAAATTGTCCTTCTAGTTCTAATAAAATTTCCACCAGTTTCAGTGAAATTCTCTCAAGTGGCATTTAGTGTTCTTAGCCTTCTGCGAGTTGAAGTCCACAAGTCTTAAAGTAGCCAAGTTTGGGGACCCCTGAATTAAAAGAACAATCTGGGTCAATCAGGGAACTCTGAGAGAGCAATTGCACCATCTGAATTCCTGATGTCTCCCTAACAGAATATTTCCTCCCGTTGCTGGATGAGCACCTCAGGCAAGAGAGTTTGAGGCACCAACAGACTTGAATGTTCTCATTTTCAGCTCTTGGGAAACCGAACAGCCTCAGCCCAACAACCCATCAGTGGAAAAGGACTTCAACAACCTGATTAATTGAACTGGGAGATTAGCATACGCAGATGCCAGAACATTTGCCTGAAGTTGCTCAAATGCTTAGCTAACATTTGTTCAGATTGTCCCAAAGGTGCTTTTTTCAAGAGGCAACTGGGATTTCTTGCTTTTCTTTTGATGTTTTGCTTCTCATCCAAAGAAATATCTTCTAAAGAAAAACCAGGCAAGTCCAGTGGCCTCTTGAAAAAGCCCCTTTGAGACAACCATGACCTGGACGACAGAGGATCTTCATAGAAATTTGTCCAGAATGGCATAGAATCTCCTGCTTGAGCAGGGGGCTGGACCAGAGAAGCCCTAGCTTTTACCAACTCTGTTATTCTGTACTCTGTAGGACAGCTCAGGACTTACACATGGAATAACATGGATTCTTATCATGTTGGTGGACTCCAATTCTGTTGGGTGGCATTTAATGTCACTTCTAATGCTGAATGGACTCTAACCAATCCCCAAACCCCAGTATCCTGCAGTTCCCTTTCTCCCAGATCTTATCCAGCCTCATAAAAGCAGCAATAGCAACAGCACTTAGACTTATGTACTGCTTTACAGTGCTTTACAGTCCTCTCTAAGCAGTGTACAGAGTCGGCCTATTTCCCACAACAATCTGGTTCCTTGTTTTGTGGGATGGAAGGCTGAGCCAGTAAGAATCAATTGTTGGCAGTTGGCAGAATGAGCCTGCAATACTGCATTCTAACCACTGGACACCATGCAAGGAAAGAAGGAAGGAAGATAGCAATAGCACTTAGACTTCTATACTGCTTTACAGTGCTTTACAGCCCTCTCTAAGCACTCTTGCAGAGTCAGCACATTGCCCCCAACAATTTGGGCCCTCAACCCACCTTGGAAGGATGGAAGGCTGAGTCAACCTTCAGCTTGGTGTGAATTGAACTGCCAAACTGCTGGCAATTGGCAGTCAGCAGAAGTAGCCTTCAGTACTGCACTCTAACCATTGCACACCATGGAAGGAAGGAAGGAAGGAAGGAAGGAAGGAAGGAAGGAAGGAAGGAAGGAAGGAAGGAAGGAAGGAAGGAAGGAAGGAAGGAAGGAAGGAAGGAATAACACTTAGATTTATATACTGCTTTACAGCCCTCTGTAAGAGTCAGCCTCTTGCTCCCAACAATCTGGGTCCTCATTTTACCCACCTTGGAAGGATGGAAGATTGAGTTAATCTTGAAAATACCTTTCCATGTTCTTTTAAAGAAGAACAGCCTGATGGCATTTTCATGAGTGGATTCTGATTGTTCTGGCCCAGAATTAGATGGATGTGTCTTAGCTTTCATATTCTATTTCCTCCACAGTGCTCTGTGCCTCCTTGACTGCTCATCCCTCTGTGGATTGCAGAAGAAGACTTCAGGAGGGCTCTCCTTGTCTGGAAGACTTTTCAAGTAGGAACACTCTGTATTAAGGCAACATTTTGCCCTTGAGAAATGGCTGGAGAATGGTTTAATTTCTTTCCTTAACAGGAGTGGAAAAGCCAGGCAGCTTCAAAGCTATTTCCAAGTTTGTTGTCAAAATCTCAAAACCAGCCAGACCAACGAAGCAAAAATGCCATGGATTTTTGATAAGTATCTTTGAAACTAAAGCTTTGGAGACTGTAAAAGAAAATTTCCCAGCCTTCTTTATAGTGAATTAATTAAGGCAGAGTTTTCTTTAAAACCTGTTTCCCCAGTTGTCTTCCCACCTGGCCTGAATTGCTGACTCACCCCTTTCCTCCCCATTTCCCAACAGTCTCACTTTGAAAGGCCAATAGAAAAGGCTTTCCAAGTCTGATGGCCATACAGGTGTGCTTCGTATTCCTAGCATCCTCAGACTGGTAGAGGAGGAACCCTTTCTCCTTTAGTTCCAGATGATCATCATGTCAGTGTTCCAAAGAAACTCCCTATTTCCATTTAGCACTCAGAGACAAAGTCCATCCAAGTAAGAATTTATTAAAGAAGTCATGTAGGCACAACTGGGAAAACCCAAAACTGAAGCTTCCAGGTTTTCCCTTCACCAAGTGAAAATCAAAACTCCATCCCCTACACCCACCAGTCCATCACGTGGCCCAATCAAACATCATTCTATCCAAAGCCATTCCTTCACCCACTCCCATCCCAGGTGCAGGCTGATATCTCCTTGATTTTGCATAAGAATGTTGTTATCTAATCTACCACTCACTAAGAATTCCCCCTCCCAAATTTCCAGGCACTAACTGTGGCAACCTCAAAGCTTCTAGGAAAACTATATATGACTACCATGGCTGACACATCATTGTTGAGATATCAATACCACTGTCAAACCTGAAGCTGTCGTGACTGAATCCATTTTTGTCTGCTTCAGTGTTGCCATACTGGAGCTAAGGGTCAGGGAGGGGAGAATCTGAGATAGAGAGATTTTTGTAGTCAAAATAAAATATTTTGTCATGCCCCTGTCAGAATCTGATTTGGAGGGGGAGGCTGAACATCTGACAAGGAGTGGGAGTGTGGCACCATTGGCTTTGGAAGAAACTGGGGAAGAGCAAATCCAGCTGGGCAGAGCAAGGGAGAGGGAATTCAGAAGAAGACCCAGGCCCACCCCTTCTTTATCCTAGGGCACATAGGGAGGAACAGAGAAGGGAGCAATGTGAGTTGCATGGCTTACAGGGGAAGAAAAGGCCCTGATTCCCTTCATTAGCTGCAGCTGGGAACACAGTGTGGAAAAAAGGGAAGCTGCATACAGCAAGCTGTTGGGAGCAAATTGTGAATTTATCTGGTATCATCATGGCTTATCTGTGTTCCTGGCATCTGTTCCCAACTGTGTGAGTTTTGCAGTGCTTTCAAGTCTGAAAGTCCTTCTTCTGCCCTGTCAAGTTAATTACTGCAGCTTGGTTTGTTTGGATTTTTGTTACAGTTTGTGTGTACCTTGTTTTGGACTGAATTTTCTCCAGTTAAAGGCTGTTCCTGGAAGAGTTTTTCTCCAGCCGAAGGTAACCTGGATATTGGGGGCAAAGTTGGAGTTAATAAAGGGGCTCTTCTTGCTTATCTGACTGTGTTGTCTTTGTGCCATGACCCGGGTCATCACATACTTTCTCTTGGGAACCAAGGATGTTCTCACACCTGGTTGGAAGAAGGCAGAGTGATGTCACCTGGTTGTTGCACTACATGATGATTGGACCATGTGACTGATTGTTTTGAGAAAGTAGAAAAACTTTTTAATGAGGTGAAAACCACGGGAGTTTCAGTGTCGGTTTTCACCAGATATGTGCCAATATGATATTTCCAATAAGCGCTTCGCTCAAGCGCTTCGGTGTCTTGCTTGCAATGGATTTATTACTTGGAACCCTGATGCTCATTGGATGATCATGCCATTCTCCCTCTTCCCATACTAGAAGGGCTGTTCCTGTGTGGCAGCCATGGCATTCGGGTCTGTGACAATTCGCCATGGCCACCTCACCATGGCTAACTTGCCACAACCAACTTGCCATGGCCTACTCGCTGCAGGACAACTCACTACTGGACAAGAGTTACACTAATACTAAAGAAATGGTGGAAGATTATGGATCAAAAACTACAAATTAACATTGTCAACAGCATATAAAGAAAATCATATAAAATGTTCATTTAGTGCCAGTGAGATTGTCAAAAATATATCCAAGTACAAAATCAGAGTATTGGAAATGTAAACAAAAAGATGGAACATTATTTCACATGTGGTAGCAATGTCCCAAAGCTAGAAAATATTGGATGAAAATACAAAAATGGTTACAGGAGATAACAGAACACCAAATAGAATTTAAACCTGAAATATTCTTATTAGGAATAATTAAAGGGAAATTGAGCAAACAAATCCAATACATCATATTGCGTATAATAACAGTGGCAGGGACAATTTTTGCACAGAGTTGGAAATCAGAAAATATACCATCCGAAGAGATGTTGATACAAAAAATATTAGATTGTGCTGAGATGGCCAAACTTACAATAGAATTAAAAGGCAAGGATGAATCAGAATATTACGCAGTTTGGGATAGATGTTATAAATGGATAGAACATAGGATTAATATATAGGAATAAATGTAAATATACTGTTAACAATGTAAATAAAGATGTGTAATTTTTATAATAAATAAATAAAAAAAGAAATGGTGGAATAGGATCATTAAAGAAAGGATGCAAAAAGAGGGACAGAATGAAATGTGAATGGAAAAATTCAACTACTTTTTATTTATTTTTAAATAATTAAATGGAATTGTTAAATTGTCCCATAGTGAATTGTCCTGCAGTGATTTGGCTTTGATGAGTTGTCCTGAGTGAGTTGGCCTTGATGAATTGGCTGCAGCAAGTTGTCCCATTCCCATAGCATTCACCCTGGAGAAACCAGAGGGAGCAAAAGGTGAAGCTTCTTGAGGGACCTTGTCCTGTGGTGGTCCCATGCCTCCAGCATCAATTGTTGTGTTATAAAAGCCTTTCCTCCAACATATGCCTACACTGGGGCAGAATTGGAATGTTTGAAGGGTGACAGTGTTCAGGATGAGAGGAAGAGGTTGGGTTTCTGATGAAACAGCTGCTTTCATTCTATCACCAGTAGCTGCTCTTTAATATGCCAGTCAGAAAATAGCTTCTCTTGAATCAAAGAAGTGTCTATAGACCAGGAGTGGGATTCTATTGATTCTGTCTGGTTCTACAGAACCGGTAGCTCTGAAGAGCAGCAGACACAGAACCAGTTCTGTGTCTGCTGCTGTTTTGGCCCACCCACCTGCCCAGGCTCTTGTCTGTCCTTTATTTCCTGCTTTTTCAACCTCAGCTGCTTTGCATGGCACAACTGCGGTTGAAAAAGCAGGAAAAAAGGGCTTTTCCAACCTCTGTGCACCCGAGTGCAGCACTTGTCAGCTGTCCGGGCAGCTCAGCAGGTCATAAATTGCACTCGTGCGACTCGCGTGACTCGCGCATGTACACGCGATGCAGAGCAACAAAACCGGTAGTTCTACTGGTTGGATCCCATCCCTGCTATCGACTGATGGCAATAGATCTTAGAATCTCAAACACACAAACTTTCCAAGTCCTGGCAAAAAAGCCCAGGAATCTGGTAGTATCCTTTTCAACTAACAAATTTTATAATTAGGCATAAACTTCACCAGATATCTGTAGAATGGACTTTTCCCCCCTTATGTTCAGTCGTGTCTGATTCTCAGAAACAAAATAACAGAAGAGAATAATAGAGTTGGAAGAGACCTTGGAGTTCTTCTAATCCAACTCCCAACTCAAAGTAGGAAGCCCTATGCCATTTCAGACAAATGACTGTCCAATCTCTTCTTAAAAATCTCCACTAATGGATCACCCACAGCTTTGGGAGACAAGCTGTTCCACTGGTTAATTGTTCTGTTAGGAAAGTTCTCCTCAGTTCTAGGTTGTTTCTTTTCCTTGATTAGTTTCCATCCATTGCTTCTTGTCCACTCTTCTGGTGCTTTGGAGAGCAGGTTAGCTCTCCTCTTCCTTGTGTGAGCCCCTCAAATTTTGGAATTCTGCTATAATGTCACCCCTAAAAATCCTTCTTTTCACCAGGTAAAACAGACCCATCACTTGGACAAGTCCCTGTGTCAACTCGTAAAACATTCCTATGCCTGTTTTTGAATTGCCATAAACAGGGGGGGGGGGAATCTGAAGGAGCAATAGGGCAGTTTAAAACCAGAAGTACATTTCATACTTATCTTACAAAGATTGTAGCTAGGCTACTGGATCTTTTGCCTGTGAAAATCCTTCATTGGAGAACGTGATTGATGATACCCAGCCTGTGAACGTGCTTCATTGGAGAATGTGATTTATGACACATCCAAGGGGGAAACATGATCACAGGTGACTGTAAATTACATATACCAGAGTTGGCTTCATTTAGGTTAATGCCGACATTTTGCTCCTAATAAATATTTTGAATTCTTTTGAAGCTTGGCCTGAGGCTCATAATTTAATTAGGGCAATCGCTGGAACCCTGACACCCTGCAGTTTTCTTGGCAAGATATTTCAGAAGTAGTTTGCCATTGGCTCCTTCCTAGGGTTGAGAAAGAGTGACTGGCCCAAGATCACCCAGCTGGCTTCATGGCCCTAGAACTCGTAGAACTATGATAGGCCTGATTAGAAATTAAGCCTCCCACTTTCTAGCCTGATGCCTTATCCACAACACCAGTCTGGCTCTCTGCAGAATAGACTGACGTTAATCCAAAGAGATGCTACTAAATTCCTGATTTTATTTTATTTTATTTTTGCCACCACAGTCTAACAATTTCTAGTTCCTGCTTTCAGTGCTCCTTTGAACTGGAAATGTCATCGATCAAAGCAGACTCTTGTTGCATGTATCTTAAGTGTCTGGGTGAACTGTGAATTTTCCCCTGTACATGAGAATCAACAACCTACTCTTTGGCTGACATTTAGCCCAAGACTGGACTAAGTGGAAGCAACATTTCTTATGAGCTTTATACTTAGATTATCCACGACCCATCAGAGGACATGCCGAAGGGGAAATCTGAGAGGTGAATCCAGGCTTTCTGATTTCTGTGCAACTACTTCTGCAGAGTGCCAGACACTTTCTCAGACTTAAACTAAGTTTGTTTATTTGGATAATAGCAGACTGAGAATTGGAACTCTGTTTGTCACTGATGGGAAGAACAATGTTCCTGTACATTTTAAGAGCTCCCTGGAGATTTGCAGCAATTCCAGGCATGCTGCATTGGGGTTTTATAAAGCAAAACAGAATCTAATCATAACGAGGCTTTCCTGCCAAAGTGTTCATAAATAGCTCTTTTCCCAATCTTTCTTCCTTCTCCCTTCATTCTGCTATTCTGCCAGCCAAGAAAAGATCTGCGTGTTTTTTTTTTTTTACCCATTCAGTTAATCAATTTCATCAAAGAGAATTTGCTTTCGACGTTTATTTTGAAGGAAAAGAGAAATTCGTCCAAGAAGGTAACTAAATTTTCAGAGCACACCTATTTTTTTCTGCCAGGCCCCCTGAGTTTCTGTAGGTCCCCAGTGGAAGATCTCAGAGCATCTTCTTCAAGAGTGGGATGTTGCAGCATCCCATCTGGGTTGGTCATTGGGACCAGCAGTTTTGTCTTCTGAGCCTTTGGACTCTGTATAAAGAAATTCCCTGAGGATAGGCTCCAGCACAAGTCCGAAAAACAAAATTTCTGGTCCCAGGGACCAACCCAGATTGGATCCTGCAACATTATCCTGGGACACATATTGTCAGCCTTGGAAGCCATATTTTACTTGGAAGCTTTGAGGCTGCCACTGTCATGCCCTTGTTGGAGTCTGAGTCTGAGGGGGAGATGGAAGAGCTGACAGGAAGTGGGAGTGTGGCTCTGATGGCTGTGGAAGAAACGGGGGAAGAGCACAGTCTGGCTGGGCATTCAGAGGAAGACTCAGGGCCACCCCCTCTTCATCCTAGGGCACACAGGGAGGAACTGAGAAGGGAGCAACTTGTCTTATGGGAGAGGAAAAGACCCTGATCCCTTTCATTAGTTGCAGCTGGGAGAACAGGATATAAATGGGGCATTTTAAATAGCTCTTTGCTGGAAGCAAAGCATGCTTTATCTAGGTCGAGACTTATCTGAATTTTGGCATCTTCCCAACTGTAGTTGCTGCGTTATCTTGTGGAAGTTTGCAATTTATCATCCTGGCCTGCCATGTGGTTTCTGTTGGTTTTTTTTTAATTTCTAATTATTTTTACTTTTGGTTCGGACTGCATTTACTCTCTTCATAGACTGATTTTTGGAAGAGTTTGATATCAAGTTGAGAATAATTGGACTTTGAATCCCAAGTTGGAGGTATTAAAGGGATTTTTTTCTACTTTTATGACTGTGTTATTTTTGTGTCATGCCCTGGGTCATCACAGCCACATCCAGTGCCTGGGAATTTGGGAGGGGGGATTTTATGAGAGGTGGAAGATTTGTCATAACATTCTTCTCATAAAGTCAAGGACAAGTTACCCTTTACCTGGCAAAGGAGTGTCTGGAGGAATGTCTCCAGTTGGGATGAAGATTCGATTGGACCATGTAATGAATTGGTGGATGCAGGGGGATGGATCTTTGATTTGTCTTTTGGGAAAGGGAAACCTGGAACTCTCAGATTCAGGTTTTCCCAGATGTGCTAATATAACAACACTAATAAAGCAGAACTTTGAGGAATTGTTTGTCTCAGAGTTTATTGGGTTGGAGTTGGTTAGTTGGACTGGTGACACGTATATTAACCTTCATTAGTGGGAATATTGTCCTTCTAATTCAACCTTAAACAATCAATGAAGCATTTTCCTCTTTGTCTGGCAACGTTTGGAGGAATCATCTACCCAACTTAAAGGCAAAGTTCTCCTTTGCCCAATCATGTCTGATTCTAGTGGGTGGTGCTCATCTCCGTTTCCTAGCCAAGGGTGCCAGAGTTGTCTGAAGACCTTTCCGTGGTCATGTGGCTGGCATGACTGTACATCGGAGTGCACAGAACGCTGTTAACTACCCAGTTTTTCAATCCACAAATTCTGTGGTAAGTTTGGAAAGTTTGTTTAAGTAGATTCTGAACAGCCTCCAGTGCAATAAAATCATCAAAAACATTAAAATTAACAAGAATCAGAGAGAAACTACAAACCAAGAATGCAGATACAGATTAACAGAGTTGGAAGGGATCTTGTAGGTCATCTAGTCCAACCCCTCACCCAAGCAGGAGACCCTACAGCATTCTGACAAATGGCAGTCCAGTATCTTCTGGAAAACTTCCAGTGATGAAGCTCCCACAACTTCCATTCCAACTTCTGTTCCATTGTTCTTACTATCAGAAAAATTATTCTTATTTCCAAGTTGAAACTCTCCTTGGTCAGTTTCCATCCATTGTTCCTTGTCTGGCCTTCAGGTGCCTTGGAAAATAGCTTGGCTCCTTTTTCTCTGTAGCAGCCCCTCAAATATTGGAAGACTCATGTCTCCTCTGGTCCTTCTCTTCACTAGACTAGCCATGCCCAGTTCCTGAAAATAGTCTGGAGTGGGAATCTTCTTTATTTCTCCACCAGCCTCCACCAGCATGGAGTTGCCACATCAGGCTCCAAGCCAAACAGCAGAACCAAGTTTTAAAGACCTTCCTGAAGGCCAAAAGGGTGGAACCAGACCTCTCCTCTGGCCACAAGATGTTCCACTGGTCAAATTCTTTCACCAATTAGGCCTGCAGCATGCCTCTTCTGCTACAGCACACGGGGTGGATTAAGGCAGATCATGTGATAAGCTAGGCCCATTCTTTGAAGGGTTTTCAAGATGATAATCACCACCCTGAATTAGACTGGAAGCAACCAGTGGTTAGTTACTATGAAATGAACCAAGGAAGATAAAGCTTGCCTGCTGTGTGAAATTATTATTCTTTGCAGGTCCCTCCTTCTGCTTCAAGGCCTCCCAGGGGTGATCCTGAGCTCCTTTTGGCTTATTCCCTCCTTTCTCTTCCTCAAATTGGGGTTACCTTCAAAGTGACCTTGTTTCGCTCTTTGTTTTGATTTATGGAAGCATGTCATGACTTTGGTTACAAGATGATGAGACTGCAGACAATTCTTCGTATATGAAGAATTCTTTCTAACAAGAATTATGCTATAATTGTATTTAGGAGCAGAATACTTACTTGGGCCTTTGGGGAATCTGAAAATAAAAGCATTCCTATAAAAATATATCGGCAGTCAAGAAGCAAGCAATTAATTTTCTTCTGTAGGGTTGAGGGCTTTTCGAGCGGGATACTGCACAGCCATTAAAAAGAGAGAGTGGTGCTGAAAGGAACAGCTCCTGTGGGGGCCAGGAAGTGAATTGGGAGGAGGAGGAGATGCAACTGAAGGCTCTGTTTAAATAAATATGAACCAAGTTTGTTACTTTAGAGGCTGTGGTAGTTTGTAATAATTTTGCAGGCTAACTTAGTAGACTTCTACTACAGCAGGGACATCATTATGGATGCTGCCATATTTTCTTTTTTAGCAGCGATGGGCAGGAAGAATAACCACTACAAGCTCAGTTGGGTGAGTGAATAGCTTTACATATTTTTTTATATGCTGTGGTGCTTGGGTTGGAGGGGTGTGAAATCTAAAAAAAATGTACCTGTGATGACCTGTGGCATGGCACAAAAGCAACACAGTCAGGTGATCAATAAGTCCCTTTATTAGCTCCAACTTTGCCCCCAATGTCCAGGTTACCTTCTAGCTGGAGAAAAACAGCCTTTGGCTGGAGAGAATTAAGTCCAAAACACATCAACATAAACTGTAACTGTAAGTCCAAACAAGCCAAACTGAAGTAATTAGTTTGGCAGGGCAAGAGAAGGAATTCCAGACGTAAAGGCACGGCAAAACTCACACAGTTGGGAAGATGCCAGGAACACGATAAGCAATGACAATACAGGATAAAATCACATTTGCTCCCAGCAGCTGCCACAGTAAGCATTCAGTTCTTACAAACTTTCATTGCCAGGTGTGGCTAATTAAGGGAATCAGGGCCCTTTCCTCCCCCGTAAGCCCTTCCCCAGTTTCCTCCAAAGCCAATGGAGCCACACTCCCATTCCCTGTCAGATGTTCGTCTTCCTCCTCAGATTCGGACTCTGACAGGGGCATGACAGTGCCTTGCTTTTGCATAACGACATGTGATGGTCAAGGTAAGGATATAGGAAGCTGGATATGCAGAGATTTCTCTGACCACAACACCAAGGATGTTGCCTCAACAAGAAATTAAACACATGCAATTGAAAAAACAAACTCTGAATTCCTGCAACCCAATGAAACAGATGTGTTGGCTTTCCAGAATTTCTAGGCTGTGGTCCACTGAGGTATACATATCTGGTGGGCATCAGGTAAGGGAAAGCTGTCAGAGACAAGAGCATCTAAAGGAACGTTTTTACATTCTTCGCTTGACTGCAAAGGCTTTGCTCCTGCACATTGGTTTCTAGAGACTGGATCTGCTGCTGCTCTAATGAGGGTGGATTGCTCAACTCCTGAAGGGTTATTTGGCCAATCTTCTGAAAAATGGTACATGTACTTTTTTCACCTGTCATTATACATTGCACAGGTCAAACTATTTATAAAAAAGGAGACTCGGTTTGATAGCTATTGAGATTGTCTGTGATGGCTCTGCATCCCTCATAACTGTCTATATCCAACGGGGCAGGAAATGTGCATTGGGACTTCAATGCACTGGAAGGGCCTGTCTTGAAGCCACTCAGTAGTCAAGCAAGCCAAGGTCATCCAAAGAGACCTTGCAAGGGTGTCTGAAGAGAGGGGGGTGAGCTCAAAATAATCAAGAGGCAGTCCCAATCATGCCATTAAAGCCACACCCTTTTCACACATATTGCATGTAACCAAGGTGAGGCTTCAGCCCAAGGGGAGTGGCCACCATCTTGAATTTTTGAACCCCACTGGTTAATGGCAAAATGAGCAGCATTCCAAGCCGAATTATTCCATGTCTATGGAGAGTCTCAGCCATCCAGATTGTCCTAAGATGTCTTTTCTTTCTTTTTAAAAAATATTTTTATTAAACATTTTTCATCATTTTATATCACTTTTACAGTCTTTACAGTGCTCCAGCATCAATAGTACTCATATGTACATATCAATTACATTCCTTTTTCTTCCTTTAACTATATATATTGCCATTAAGTTTGATATACCTCTCAAATTACCTTTATATTTAATCTTTACTTCTATTTTCTAACCATTTATGCCATGAGTCCCAGACCAAATAATATTCCATTTCCCCTCTTTCTTTTAATTCTAATGTTAGCCTGTCCATCTCCGCACAATCTAACACCCATTTTTTTTTATCACCATCCCCTCAGAGAACGTGCTGTCCAGTTTCTAGTTTTGTGCATACGCAATTCTGGCTGCAGTTGTTATGTGCAATATAATATATTGAATTTTCTTACTGTAGTTTCCTCTTATTATCCCTTATTATCCATTTTAAATCTCAGGAAATAGTTATATGCTTTTGTTATCATCCTACAGTGCTTTTTCAACAGGCAACTGGCCTCGGAGCTGGAGAAACATCTTGGATGAGAAGTGAAACATCTTTTAACCCACCCACCCCGAAAATCCAGTTGCACCCTGGGACCTGTTATTACCATGTTCATTCTCACTTCTTTCTTTTATTCTATGTTGATTCTTGGTTCATTCTAATCAAGGAGAGAATTAAAGGAAGAAGCAACCTAGAATTAAGAAGATACTTCCTAATGGTGAGAACAATTAACCAGTGTAACAGCCTGCCTTCAGACATTGTGGGTGCTTCATCATTGGAAGTTTTTAAGAAGAGACTGGACTGTCACTTGTCTGAAATGGTATAGAATCTCCTGCTTGAGCAGGGGGCTGGACTAGAAGACCTCCAAGGTAAGTCCTTTCCAGCTCTGTTCTGATCCCAGATGTTTCCCTTACCAAGATGATGAAGACAGTTGTTCTATGGAGCTCCTTCTTAGAACTGTCCAAGGTGCTGCCTTAACTTTCCTGCTTTCTCCTGAGCTCCCATATGGTTTGTATTAGATAAGATTAGATTAGATTAACAGAGTTGGAATGGACCTTGTAGGTCATCTAATCCAACCCCCCCACCCAAGCAGACACCCTGCACTATTTCTGACAAATGGCAGTCTCTTCTTGAAAGCCTCCAAGGCAACTTCTGTTCCATTGGTTGATTGTGCTCATTCTCAGAAAATTTCTTCTTATTTCCAGGTTGAATCTCTCCTTGTTCAGTTTCCATCCATTATTCCTTGTCTGGTCTTTGGGTGCCTTGGAAAATAGTTTGACTTCTTCCTCTCTGTGGCAGCCTCTCAAATATTGGAAGACTGCCATGATGTCTCCCCTGGTCCTTCTCTTCACTAGACTAGCCATGCTCAGTTCCTGCAACTATTCATTGTATGTTTTAGCCTCCAGTCCCTTAATCATCTTGGTTGCTCTTCTCTGCACTTTTCTAGAGTCTTAACATCTTTTTTATAGTGTGTCACGAACACTGGATGCAGTATTCTAGGTGTGGTCTTATAGAGTGTATTAGCACCTTTATCAGCTTTATAGAGTGTATTAGTACCTCATTTGATCTTGATTGTATCCCTGTGTTATTCTGCATTTATTTGGTTATTCTGTTCCTTCTTGGTTCCTTCTTCCTTCTTTGTTCATTCCAACCCTGCTATTTTATGTTCTAAAATTCTAGTTTACAGTTTATAGAGTTCAATGCTATCAGTCTAAAGGTCAGTCAAGTAATGCAGTAAAGTCAAAATGAAGGCATCATATCTGGATAGACAAATCATGTTTAGCCCTGAAGCAGCTGTGGAGATGATCATAGATATTTCTTCCAGCCAACTGACTGTTTTGTAGCCTGGGGGAATGGAACCGATCCAGGGGCCCATCTGATTGCATTCTTGCTGCCTTGAAGGGTAGGTTAGGCTTTTTGTTTTCACATTTTTATGATATGATGGATTTTTAATTTTTTAAAAATATCTTGTAAGCCGCCCAGAGTTACCTCTGTGTGAGTTGATGGGCTTATAAATCTGTTTAATAAAAATAAATCTATATATATATAAAAGCAAAATACCACTCACACATCACAAAATCTTTAAAACCATAAAACCTACAAACTTGAAATTTGGCATGTATGTTCCTCTCAGCTTCTAGGTGCTCATTAAGAAAGGATTTTTCAAAATGATCACCAGAGCATTAGTATTTCCTATATTATTATTATTATTAACACACTCTGATGTTAAGTGGTTCTACTCCCCCTCTTCCCCTGAAAAGAAATCTGTTCCAAATGCAAAACACAAGCAGACAGGAGTTTCAGCTTCAGTTTTAGTTTTAGTTTCACAGCACCAAGCAGCCTTACTACAAAACAGTTGAGCTAAGCCATGCCCAAGCTCCTTGCTGTCTCCTTCTTGCTCACACAGCAAATACTGTTTCAGTTTCCAAACAGCCCTCAACTCTCTCACACACTGACAGGACGTGAGCCAGATGAATACCGATGGATGCTGGTAGGCAGTGGCAGAATCCCCCCCCTTACTTTCCTCCCCAAAAACTAAGCCCGATCACATAGTTTTGTAGCGAAGCACAGGTATCGAGCTAGTGACTCCATAAGAAAACAAATAAGTATAGACAGTTGAGGGGGATAAGGGGAGGGAAGGGACTGGCTGTTGATGGATTTGAAGAAGCTTCCTTGGAAACAGCAGGACAATTCCCACCTTGAGGAAACAGTAAACAAACAGAAGCTTTTTTTTTTTTTGCAGGTGAGGAAAACATCTGAAAAATTACAAGGCAGACTTCAGCACATCATTAAACACACAGCTATTTTGGAAGTGCAACCGATACCCTCAGAACTGCACCTCTCCCCGTTTCCATTACAGAGACAAACACGCCAATAGCAAATCAGGCATCCTTGAGAGGGCTGTCGTTCTTTCAACCACCCCTGGGTTTTTCAGAAACCAAGATGTGGAGTGTTTACAATTTGTTTACAGTGTGTAGGCAGTGTTTACAGAGAAGATAGAACTCCTTCTATAAAATAAACTCTTGGCCCTTTTTTGTAGTTGCTTTCTGGCAAACACTTCAAGAAACAGCACTATAAGAAAAGCGTCTCAGCCAAGTATCTGGGAGGAAAAAAAATCCCTTCATTCAAAGTGCCATTCAAACTTCCGTTATCAAGGTTATTTACAGAAATAATGATAATAGTGGCTCCTCAAGGTGATTTCCTAGGAGACATGCACATCTTTTTATTATAGATTACCCAGAGATACACACACACACACACACACACACACATCTTCTAAGCTTATGGATTTAAATGCTGCATTTGAGACTTAAACGTGAACAGGGGAGCCGGAAGAGGAGATAAAGAGCCAAGGAGGAGAAGAGAAAGCTGACTGATTATTGCTGCCAGCCCATTGTGTGTGAGTGCAATTTTACTTGCCTGTGGCCTAGCTGAGGCAGCTGCAGGAGACATATAAGGAAGGCTGGTTTCTTAGACAGAAAACTCATAGAATGAATGACCAGGGTAAGGGAACAAGAGTTTGAGAGGGAGTGTGATGATCTGGGACAAGGAATGAAGGCCACACAGGGAGCTGAGAGTTCAAACTCCCTTTTAATGCTCCAAATTTCCCCCCAAAAGCTCCCACCTTCTTGGCAAGTCCCAGAACACACACACACACACACAGGGCAGGCTCTAACTGTGCCCAAACAAGGGAACAGGGAAATGAGTCCATGAACCAAGGAACAAACAATGAGTCCACAAAATAGGGAACAAGGCATTGAGTCCACATAGTGAGGAAGAACCAAGCAGTCCTGCAAACTCCAAATGTCTGTACCGGCACACCAAACTCTACCAATTCAGCGTTTGTTCCCGACAAACACTCCTCTACACCGAGCCTCCTTAAATCTCAGTCCAAGGTGTGCCTTGTGAAGAGGGACGGGGCACTCTCCTCCCAAATAGTCAGGTCAGCCTGTGCTGTTCCCACCTTCTCTCCACTCTCTGTGCTTGTGGATCAGGAGGGAACAGTCCTTGCTCATCGCCTGAGCTCTGTTGCTCCTCATGTTCACTGCTTGCCCTCCCTCAGTCATCTTGCTGCTGTTCCTCCTTTTCTGAAGATGGGGATGACTGTGGCTTGTGACCATAGTTTTGGCAAGGAGCTGGTCCTGAAAGATTTTTCAAAGATTATGCTTAGAGGTTCGGCTATGGCAGTGGATAGCTTTTTTAAGAAGTAGGCACATACTCTGTGTGGTCCAATAGATAGAGATGGTTTTAGATTGTGCAGTGCTTTTTCAACAATACAGACAGACGTGGTTTTGCAAGAGACAATGAACACAAAGCAGGAGGGTGAAGGAGCTGCAAGCAGCAGTGATGCTTGCTTTATTCCCTTCTGTTGAAAGACATGGCCTTGTTTTCCTGATAGGAAAGTTTCTTAGAAAGATGAAAATTCTTTATAAAAATAATAAAGGCGGGATGCCAGCATACAAACAAAACCTTTACAGATCTTTACAAACTCAATCCTGCTTTAAACTTAATAGGCAGAAGAATGTGGAAAAAAATACAGAAAGCTTGGAGCAGTTTACCTTGAGTTTGTATCAGTTGTTTGCCCGTGTATTATTGCAACTGAGGCTGAAGAAGTCATTGACAGGCAAGATGTTACAGCAGAGAATTTTGTGAATTATGCTTAGATCAGACCACAGGCGGTGCAGTTCCAGATTGTCCAGGCCCAAAATTTCAAGCCTGGAGGCATAGGGGATTTTATAGTGAGTGGAGGAGTGGAATACTCTTCTTGAGAAATACCTCTGAACCTGCTCAATTGTGTAATGTCTGATATACAGTGCGGGTTCCAGGCAGACAAGCTGTATTCAAAAATTGGTCAGGCAAAGGTTTTATACGCCCTGGTAGGCAATTCAGTGTAGCCACACTGGATTGAGGGATAGGGAGGGGGGATTAGAGATAGCTGGGCTTGTGTAGTCAAAATAAAATTCTTTCTCAAGACTTTCTCCTGGGAACCAAGGACCTTCTCACACCTGGCTAGGGGACAGAGGAGTGATGTTATCAGGATTCCGGCAGTTACTCCCATTTAAATCATGAATCTCGAGCCAAACTTCCAAAACTTCAAAAGGATTTATTGGGAGTTAACATGCTGGCACTGCCTGGGTGTAGCTGACTCTGAGACACATCATTCATTGTTACCCTTGACCCTGTTTTCCCTCCACCCCCTGGGTGTATCATAATTCATATTCTCCAATGGGACACATCTAATTATTATTATTACCTTTTATTGTCAGAGTACATGTTTACAATGAGATTGGCTGAGCCTCCCTTCGTGCACCCCCCCCCAACACAACTCACAGTGAAGACGGAAGTCCCTAACCCAATCCTAATCTTATTACACTATGTGACCTTGTTGTACAAAATGTGCCGCCCCCGCAAGTCTATCATACTATGTTGACATGAAGTTATTTTCCGTTCAGGAGTCTGACAGCCCACGGGTAGAAACTGTTCTTCAGCCTATTGGTGCGGCTGGCTCTGCTTCTGTATCTCCTACCAAATGGTACGAGAGTGAAGAAGTGCTCACCAGGATGTGAGAATTTTCCCTGAGAATTTTCCTCACTCTTCTAAGGCAACGAGCCCTAGCAAGGTCATCTAGTGGTATCAGGGAACAGCCCACAATGTTTTGTGTTGGGCTCACCACCCTCTGTAATGTCTTTCTATCCCGTGGCTGTCAAGCCACCATACCACACCGTCATGCAATATGTGAGGATGCTTTCTATTGTGGACTGGTAAAAAGAGGTCGTCAGTCATTGTTCCACTTTATTCTTTCGCTAAGGAAATGGAGTCTCTGTTGGGCCTTTCTGGCCATCTGGGTTGTGTTGATTTTCCAGGTGAGATCTTTGCTGAGGTAGACTCCCAGGAATTTAAAGCAGGAAACTCTCTCCACACAGCCCCCTTCAATGTAAAGTGGGGTGAGTTCCTCTCTCTTCTTCCAGAAGTTTAACACCAAGAGCCAAAATTAATCAATCATGCTCTCCAGTTAGAATTTTGTGCCACAGAAACTTCAGTCACCTAGTTACAATCTTTGAAAAACTATTTATGAAATAGTCTTTTTAGAGTTGCTTCCATGAGCAATGTGGCCAAGGAGCATGAGCTCAGTAGCAGGAACTTCAAGGAGAGTGGTGTCAAACTCGATTTCATTGAGAGCTGAATCAGGGCTGTGGTTGACCTCAGGGAACCAGGTGGCCTTGGCCCTGGTCTCGCCTTCCTCCACTGGAGACAATAGATCCCCCAGCCCCCCCAGGCTACCACAGGTGCCCCCCTGATGTGAGCGATGTTCAGCTGGCCACACCCACCCAGCCCCCTAAGGTCAACCACAACCCTCATGTGGCCCTCAATGAAGTTGGGTTTGACACCCCTGGTTTAGCAAACACACCACCAGCAGTTCCTTTCCTGAAATTATCCCATTGTCCTGTCTTCTGAAATGAAAGAATGGAGGTCTGCATCTCCTCCCGTATGAGATCTCTTTGGTTTTGGAAGAAGCCTACTGGCAGATTCAAGTCTTTATTTCTTGGAGGACAACGCTTTGATCCATTGATGTTGGCTAGATACCAGCTCTGTTATTAATTCATTGGCTGCTTGTCACTTTCAGTCTGTCCATGTTACTATGCTCAGGAGAAAGTGTTTGCATTTGTACAATTTAAATAGCTTGAAGAATCGCTGCTGTTGTTTTCCTAATTGAACATATGTTTGTTTTATTAAGTATCTGCAAATAAACGAAGATCTTTCCCCCTTTTCACCAATATAACATATAGGAAGTAATCAAAGGTAGGTTCACTAGATACAGATTAACAGAATTGGAAGGGGCCTTGTAGGTCATCCAGCCCAACCCCCTGCCCAAGCAGGAGACCCTACACCATTTCTGACAGATGGCAGTCCAGTCTTTTCTTGAAAGCCTCCAGGGATGAAGCTCCCACAACTTCTGAAGGCAACTTCTGTTCCATCGGTTGATTATTCTCATTGTCAGAAAATTTTCCCTATTTCCAGGTTGAATCTCTCCTTCATCAGTTTCCATCCATTATTCCTTGTCTGGCCTTTGGGTACTTTGGAAAATAGCTTGACCCCTTCCTCCTCTCTGTGGCAGCCCCTCAAATACTAGAAGACTACTATCCTGTCTCCCCTGGTCCTTCTCTTCCCTAAACTAGCCAAGCCCAGTTCCTTCATCGTATGTTTTAGCCTCCAGTCCCCTAATCATCTTGGTTGCTCTTCTCTGCACTCTTTCTAGAGTCTCAACATCTTTTTTATAGTGTGGATGCAGTATTCTAGGTGTGGCCTTACTAAGGCTTTATAGGGTGGTATTAGTGCCTCCCTTGATCTTGATTGTGGTGGTATAGTGCTGTTATAGAAGGAGAGGTGGTTTTCAACCGGTTCGCACCTATTCAGGCGAACCGATAACGGTTATTTGGTGTGAGTTGCTGAACTGGTAGCAACCCCTGGCTGGTCATGCCCCAACCCGGTTGCCTGGTTGTTCACTTGCCCCGATCACTCTCCTAGCTTTCTATTCCCCACGTCCTCTTTCTCCCCAGGGGAAAGGAAGAAAGGCATGGACGCTGCAAGTCTCGCTTTCCCCATATGAGTTAAAAGTGCCTGGAATGAGAGAGAGTGCGGTCTGACAGAGGGGGTGGGGTGAATCGAGCCTTGGATCACTTTTGCAACATAAAAGAAATGCATTTTGAAGCAGGTCTTTTAAAAACTTCTCCAAAGATTCCCCATGGACCTGCAGGTATCACTTTCCCCTTGTGAGTTAAAGTGCCTGGAGTGCGGTCTGATAGAGGGGGTGGGGGAATCCACTCCAGCTTTGGAGAAATTTAAAGGAGCTACTTCAAAATGCATGTCTGTTAAACTACAAAAGTGCTCTGTGTGTGTATGAGAGAGAGGGAGAGAGAGAGAGGGAGAAAGAAAGAAAGAAAGAAAGAAAGAAAGAAAGAAAGAAAGAAAGAAAGAAAGAAAGAAAGAAAGAAAGAAAGAAATAGGAAGAGAGATAAAACTCTGTGCTATTATTTTTAATTGTTCCATTATTTATCATGTGTTAATATTTTACATTGTCCCTACACCTAGAGTGATTTTTCTGCCTTTCTTTTGCCCAGGGCTACCACATATTTTTTCAGGGTTTACATGCATTCAATGTCAATAGTCCAGAGCATAAAATACACATGTATTTAACACGAGTTGAAAAGGGACCTTGGAGGTCTTCTAGTCCAACCCCCAGCTCAGGCAAGAAAACTGAGGATGCCAAACTCTGAGTAGAGATCCTGGGAAAGGTGTCAGAATAACAGAATAACACTTAGAAGGGACCTTGGGGTGAACCCTATACCATTTCAGAGAAATGGCTGTCCAGTCTTTTCTCAAAAACTTTCAGTGATTGAGCACCCAGAACTTCTGGAGACAGGCAGTTCCACTGGTTAATTGTTCTCACTGTCAGGAAGTTTCTCCTTAGTTTTAGATTGCTTCTCTCTGTTCCGTTTCCACCCGTTGCTTCTTGTTTGCCTTCTGCTTCTTTGGAAAATACATCCCCCCCCCTTTCTTTGTGGCAGCCCCTTAAAAGCCTATCACACTCTTGGGTAAAGCGTGTGAGCCATTTCCTCCTTTCAGTGGTCCATGAAAGTACATCTATAGCATGCAGATAATAAAGTCAAAAAAGGTGAACAACATTTTTACAGAACTATAGATAAGTTGAGGCTTATGGCTGGGAGGGGAGGAGCCAGGTGAGGCACCCCTTGATGTGAGTGACATTGAGTTGGCCATGCCCACCCAGTCACATGTCCACCAAGCACACCCGCCCAATCACATGACCCCCAAGCCATGCCCACAAAATAAGCCACGCCCACAGAACCAGTAGTAAAAAAATTTGAATCCCACCACTATATAGAAGAGAAAGGAGCTGAGTTATGAACCAGGAAGAACTCTAGATGGAATGTCTGATCAACCATGGATGATGCCTTCTTGGACACATCTGCATATCACCCAAAGGTTTGGATGGTTATCTGTAGGGCAGGGGAGGGCAAATGTTTGAATCAGTGGTCCCAACCTTTTCTGTCTTGGCGGCTCGGTGGGGGAACTGGAGGAGATGGTCCTGTGTGAGAGGCAGGTGCTACCTGCCTGGGGTGCTTTAATTTGATTGGGTTGCCAGGCAGGTTGCGGAGTGGATAAATGTGTCCAGTTTACACATTCATAAAAGTTGTAATATTGGACTCCTGATAACTAAGATCATATACGGTATTTTCTTGATTCTTTTGGTTATCAAATAGCATCCTTTACTATCTTTCTGTTGTTCACCTGTCAGATAAATGCAAAAGGATGTCTCTTCAAAATAGTAGCCCCAACAGTAACTCTCCTTGATCCTTCTGATACATAAATCCTCTTAAGCACAGTAAAAAAGAAAAGAAACACTCAAAAATTGTGTGAAGATTTGCAGAGGCAAGACACATCTAAGGAGCAATGAGATTTATTTATGAAGATTTTCAGTTATCCAGGTCATAGATAAATCAAAGGGGATTTTTATTTTGAAAAGGCAACTGGACTGATTGGGGGGGGGGGAAACAGGCAATTTGATTTGATTTGATTCAGACCCTGAGGTCACAGATAAACCACAATGGCTCTCAGAGAATGTTAAGATGGCTAGTCAAGAGAAAAGAAGGACTGGGGCTGACATGATAGCAGTATTCCAGTATTTGAGGGGCTGCCCCAAAGAAGAGGGGTGTCAAATTCTTTTCAAAGTTCCAAAAGGCAGGACAAGAAACAATGTGTGGAAACTAATCAAGGAATGAAGCAACCTGGAATTAAGGAGAAACTTCCTAAAAGTGCAGAAAATGAATCAGTGGAACAGCTTGCTTTCAGAAGTTGTAGGGCTTCATCACTGGAGGCTTTTAAGAAGAGACTGGGGACTTTCGGTTTGGGCTTCTTCGACAATGGACTGAAATCGCAATCGTCCGTGCTTTTGATCTGTGCTTGCCGCTGGAGTGCCCCAAGCTACCCGGATTCAGGGCTGAAACCACCCCGTAGAGGTGGTGAATAAGGGGGAGCCATCAGCAGGGTTGAGGAGAGCCGCATCTCTCCTCCTCGGTTGGCCATTACTCCCTTTCCCAAAGGCGGTTGCAGTGGTGGTCAGAAATGGCCACCTCAAAGAAGAACCCGACCAGACAAGATTGTGCAGGAGGAAGTTAAAGGAGAAAGTTTGACTGACCGAGTTGAATGGAGAATATCTATTTAAGGTACCTGGAACCTGAATTTTAAAGACTAATACTATTCCTAAAAAGATTTTAAGCTGCGAAAGAGAAAGGGAAAGGAAACAGAATTGGCTTTTTTCCCTCTAACATTGACAGATTTAACTGACTTGGAACATTAAGAAAGAGAGATTTGAATAATAAATTGATCCTAATCCACTTTGACATTAATAGGTTATTTCTAGCTGAAAATGAAGTGTCAAAGGGATAAAGAGTCTTGGATAATTTAAAAACTTTCTTTAAAAAAAGAAAGAAAGCAGCGGATGGATAAAGGAAAAAAGAGGGTGGGATCTGGAAAATGGAGGAGACCACCTGGAACTTTAAAAAAATTGATAGTGAAATTTAAACAAGGCTTGCAAAAAATACATTGTAGCTGAAACTTTGTTCTAAGATAACAAAGCCCCTGGAAAGAGAAAGTGAGAAAAGAAGCAAGAAACAGTTTTGGATTATTGGATGATTCCCCAAACTTTGGATGGAGGATCCTAATGAAATAAAATAAAATAAATTGGGGGTTGTTTAAAACTTTTTAAAATGGCATCACTCCTTGAAGAGTTAAAAATGAGACTTAAAGAACAAAAAGAAGAAGCACAAGACGGAAGAGGATCTTTTGGCTTTGTATTTCAATTTTTAGAAATGGAGATCTTGAACTATGAAAAACAACAAGAAATGCTGGCAGAACAAGAAGGGTGGGACAACGGACTTCCAGTTTGGGTCTCTTCAGTGACAGACCGAAATCTGTGATCGTGCTCTGTTTCGATCTGTGCTCGCTGCTTTAGCGCCTTGATCCTTTGGATTCAGGGCTGAAGCCACGCCGTAGAGGTGGTGAAGAGGGAGGAGATTGCTAGCTGAGTGGAGGGGAGCTGCATCTCTCCTCCTTGGCTGGTCTAAACTCCCTTCCCCGAAGGTGGTTGCAGCGATGGTCAGAAATGGCCACCTCAAAGAAGAACCCAACTGGATAAGATTGTGCAGGGGGAAGACAAAGAGGAAAGCAGGACAGGACAGGCTAAACAACAGAGAACATCTAAGCAAGATACCCTGAATTTAAAAGTACCTAGAGGGATACTTCTGAAAGAAGATCTTTAAGTGGCAAAGGAGAGAGAAAAGAAAGTTAAAAAACCCCTTTTTACCTTTATATTGACAATTACAAATGGTATGGAAAGAAATTTATATTAATCTATTTTGACACTAATAGGAAACCTTAAGCTGAAATCTAAGTGTCAAAAGGAAAATAAAGATTTTTTTCTTAGTCATTTTAAAGCCCTAAAAAGGAGAAGAGTGGAGGCAAAAGGGTGGGACTTGGAATAATGGAAAAATGGAGTGCCACCTGGAAAAATAAAGAGGATTAACAGTGAAACTTTGAAAAGACTCCTGAGGATACATTGTAACTGAAATCTTATTAAAAGATACAGTAACCCACGGAAAGGAAAAGAAAAGGAAAGAAATAAGAAGGAACAGTCTGGGATCATTTGATTTAAAAAAAAAAGTTTTTGGCATTGGTGTTTTCTTTCTTTTTCTGGTTTTACTTAAAGTCAATCAGATGGTTGTTCAAAAGTGTTTAAAATGCCATCACTCCTGGAGGAATTGAAGATGAGTCTTAAAAAACAGAAAGAAGATGCAGAAAGGAGAGGAAGATCCTTTGGCTTCGTATTTGAATTTTTTGAAATGGAGATCCTGAACTATGAAAAGCAAAAGGAAAAGCTTCAAGAGCAAGAAGAAGGGTGGGAGAAAGAAGAAGCCATTTTCAAGGATCAAATAATGCAAAGTGTGGTAAAAAGGGGGAAAGGAGTTAAAAGTTTGAGATCAAAGGGAACAGCCAAAAAGAACAATAGTCTGAAAAAGTAGTATAACAGCAAGGAGAAGCAGAAAAGAAACTACAGAAGGGAAAATTAGAGAGAGAAGGGTACAAAAAAAGGGATGAGAAAAAGGGGGAAGATAGAAAGGGAAAGAACTTATGAGGGACAAAAACAGGAAATAAAGAAAAAGGGGAAATCTACTAGGATTAAAGGTATTTGCTCAGCTAGAAAAAACAGAGACAATAATTAAATTAAGTTAAAAGTGAAGATTCTGCAAAGGTACAAAAGATAGTGTTGTGACAGTAGAATACTGTAATGAGTTAGAAATGAAATAAGTAAATAATCTATGAGATAAAACTGTATTGTTATGTAA
Organism: Hydrophis major; assembly: GCA_033807585.1. Taxonomy (NCBI): domain Eukaryota; kingdom Metazoa; phylum Chordata; class Lepidosauria; order Squamata; family Elapidae; genus Hydrophis; species Hydrophis major. Next base: position 15,399,929 of record CM066339.1, read on the forward strand.
TAGTATGTTTATTTATAATTAATGCAATAATAAGAGAGGGAAACATTGCAATTGTTTCGAAAGATTGATAAAATATTGAAAAGAAATGTGAAAGATTTATAAGGAAATTTATACCAGTTATTAGAATGAATTTGAATAATTATTTTGCTTATTAATAGTAAATAATTTATAAGATAAAACTGTATGACTATACAATGGTATGCTTATTAACATTTAAGTAATAATTAAAAAGGGAGGGAAACATTTCAATTGTTTTCAAAGATTGATAGATATTGAAAAGAAACTAGAATGATTTTGAATAATTATTTTGTTTACTAATGTGTATGTGTGTGTATATATATATATATATATATATATATATATATATATATATATATATATATATATATATATATATATATATTCTTAAGTTTTCACGGGTACTTACATGTCTGGCATTCAGCTTTGTTCGGGTATTTTCCCACGTCATAGTAGTGGTGCTTTTAAAGTTGTAGCAATGTTTCAGCAGAATCTCATCTGCCATCATCAGGCTTCTGTATAGTGTTCGTCTGTGAGTTAGACTTTTACAGTGATTTCAGATTTAAATTTGGGGCAGCCTATTGCTGTGCCAGAATGGTTTTTTCTTCATCCTGATTGGTTGAGAGTCTTGGTATGTGTTTATTGGTCTTGGAGTTTGCTGTGTTCTGCTTCTAATATCTTCTGTCTGTTTTTTTGGCTCTTTTTGTATCTTGATTGGCTGGCAACATTGTGTTACTTTATTGGAGGCCTTTAGTGCAGCTTGGCTTCGGGTAAATGGACGGCTATCATTAGTTAGGAAGCTGGGTTTCATCTGGGTGCCTGGTTGGGGTGTGTTTGAGCTGGAGGTATCAGGGGGGATCTGTTTGTGTCCAGGTGTTTGCCTGGCTTGTGGTGTGGAGATTTTTTTGTTTGCGAGTGCAGGCTTCCAAATGATTGACAGCCTGGTGGAATCATCTCTTCTGTTCATGCTTTCTGGTCTTTTTTCAATCTCTATGGCTTCTCTGATGATTCTGTGGTTGGGATTTTCTATAGTGGCTAGGGTTTTGGTGCCATTGAAGTTGATGCTATGACCTGTGGCTTCCATGTGTTGGACTAGTGAGAAAGTGTGTTCCAGCTTTTTGACTGCATTTTTGTGTTCATCCAGGTGGGTGCTTATTCTTCTATTGGTCTGTCCAATGTATGTGGCCGGGCATGATGCACAGGGGACTTCATATATGCCTTGGTTTTCCAGGTCAATATTATCTTTGGGGTTTCTGAGGATGGCTGCTATTTTTCTGTTTTGAAGGCAGTCTTGATGTGGTGTCTGTATAGTATCTTACTAATTTTGTCTATAGTGCCTCTTATGTAGGGCAGGACAGCTGTTCCATGGGTCTGTTCATCTTCTGGGTCTCTATTATGTCTCAGTGTGTTTTTGTGGATCAAGTTGGTGATTTTGCTTTTGTGGAAGCCGTTGGCTGTCAATATTTTAGTCAGGGTGCATAATTCAGTCTTAATGTGTGTCTTGTCTGCCAGGCATTTGGTTCTAGTAATTAGTGTTTTAGCCACGGAGTTTATCTGTGCTGGGTGGTGGTGGGATTAGGCATTGAGGTAGCGGTTGGTGTGTATTTTCTTCTGGTGTATGGTGTGTCCAAGTGTGCCAATTGTGTTTTTGTAGATTAGTACATCTAGGAATGGTAGTTGTTTGTTTGTTTCTGTTTCCATGGTGAACTTGATTTTGGGGGGTGTGCTGTTTAGGTGTGTTAGGAAATTGTTTTTTGTCCATGGGGCCAAATCACGAATGTGTCATCGATGTATCTTAACCATAGTTTGGGTTTGTGGATGGCATTGGCCAGGGCTCTGGATTCGAATTCTTCCATGAACAGATTTGCAATGATGGGTGACAGTGGTGATCCCATAGGGGCTCCTTCAATTTGTTTGTATCTTTGTCCTTTGTATATGAAATATGTGTTGGTTAAGCAGTATTCTGTTAGTTCCATGAGGTGTTTAGCTGGTTGGTATTTATTTTTGATGATTTCAAGGGTCTCTTTTCTTGGGACTTGAGTGAATAGGATGGATGAACACAAAAATGCAGTCAAAAAGCTGATTGGCTGGAGGCGTGTTCTGTTCAGGTGGGGGCTTGGTTGTGCTTAGGTTAGTCTTAGTTGCTGGGGGATTTAAGCTGGTGATCTGTGATCTTGCTCTTTGGCTTCGAGTTCGTGGTCGTGCTGCATCTTCATGGTGGGGGTCAGTTCACTTCATGTATGGCTCAGAGGGGTTTGAAGTGGGTAGTAATGCAGCTGCAGTGCGGCTTCTGGTCCGTGGTCGTGTTTCATCTTCTGTGTGGGTGTGAGTCTGCTTTCTACGTGGAAGTGTGGTGGTGGCATCTTGTGTGGTTCTCAGGGCTGTGGGTCTGGTGTCATTCTTCATGTCAGGTACTCATCTGTTCATGAGGGCGGGTTTCCAAATGGCTGATAGGCGGGAGGTATCATCTCGTTTATTCATGCTGTGTGGGCGTTTTTCTATCTCTATGGCTTCTCTGATCATTCTGCTGCTGAAGTGTTCAGTTTTGGCAATAGTTCTGGTATTTTTAAAGTCAATCTCCTGTCCTGTGGCTTTGAGGTGTTGGACCTGAACAGAACATGCCTTCAGCCAATCAGAACACAGCCAACCCCCCACCCAATCAGAACACAGCCAAAGCCCCAACCAATGAGAACGCACCCCCACCCAATCAGAACAAGCCAAGCCCCCATCCAATCAAGTCACACCCCGACTAGCAGTTAAAAGGAAGAAGCAGCTGCAAGCTCACATCACTCTGAGAAGCACAGAGCTGAAGACCAAGCCTGAAGATGATGAATGAGAGTTCATCGAAACGTTCCCTAGATACTTCCAATCTTACGCGGGAGAAAACCCGAATAACCAAAGATCCACACACACACATATATATATATATACACACACACACATACATATATATTGCTTTTGCTATGTTTTTAGAATTTTTCTTTTTATATTTTCAAGGGGAAGTACCAAGCAGAGTCTGAATGATGAGATCTACATGATATAAAATAGATAGTAGAAATTTGAATGTTATAATTTTAGAATGTGCAAATTCAATGTTTAATGAGATTTCATATGATAATAACAATAAAATTTAAAGGTGTTGCACTTCGATTGACAATCATAGGGGAATTTTGCTTCTTAAGAATGTTGGAAGAGAACATATGAAATTGTAAACAAGACAGACGAAAGTATAAGTACAATGAATAAAAAGATATAGAAATTTAGGTAAAAGAAATACAATTGAATAAGAAGAAAATGAGATAACCATTAAAGAAAATTAAGAGGAGTAAAGGGAGAAATAGTGAGAAGTTGGAAAAAGAGTAATAAGATATGAAGTTGAATACTTAAGATGAATATGCATATGAAATTGTGTCTGTATGGAAATGTGATAACCCAGAATGATGCTATATATTTAAAGGACAAAGAGACAATGGTTAAAATTTAACTTAAGGAGAGGATTCTGCAAGGGTGCATGGGATAGCATTGTTATATTAGAAATAGAAAAGGGTTAGAAAATATGTTAGATGATTAAAGTGATAGAAAAAATTTATATTGATGTGTAGTGGAATATTTGTAAAGAGAATAAGGCTCTCAATGATTTAAAAAGAACATTTAAAAAAACTGAAAAGAAACATGGAAGATTTTTATCAGTTGACAAGATGAACTTGAATAAGAATAATAGCTTTATTGACTACTGTTAATAACTATTGTTTGTTTTTTTATTTAAAGACAGTAATAAGTAAAATATGAAATATAGATGATTAAAGTGAAAGACAACTGATATTATTAAGTAATGTTTGTTAAAAGAAATAGAAATGTAAAAAATTGTTATTAACATTAATGGCAGAGCTGTACTTGAATAGAATAATTATTCCATTTACTATTGTTATACATACACACACACACACACACACACACATATAGATACAAATATATTTTTTTCTTCTGAGAATTTAGTGTGTATTTTAAGGAAATGTACCAAGCAGAATTCGATTGTAAACAGGTAAATAGAGATTAGAAAATGAATGTTATAACTGTAAAGATGTAACTTAAATTTTTAAATAAGATTTGAAAAAGGATACAAAGGTGTTACACTCCAGTTTAGTAATTACAGGGGAAAATTTGTTTTATGTGAAAAGATAATATGAAATCGTAAACAGGACAGATGAAAGTATAAAAACATTGATTAGAAAGATTTTAAAAATTAGAAAAATATATGTAATTGAATTAAGAAAGGAAGGAAGTAATTTAAAATAAGGCTATAGGAAGTAAGGAAAGGGAAAAGCTATTGAAAAAAATTGCAAAAATAATTATAAGATATGGATTAGAATGTATAAGATAAATCTGTATTGAGTTTACGCCTGTTCTGTACCTTCATTAGCATTCTTGAAACCCCGCGCTTTGATTGGCCAAAGCGCGGGGCAATCTGATTGGTTTAGCGAGCTGCGCTGATTGGCCCGCTAAGAATCTCCCACGATTGGTGGATACGAATCGTGGGAGATTCAAAGTGGTGCCATTGGCTGCGGCCGCCACAGCTTGAGAATAAAAAGCTGCTGTTTTTCCCTTGGAGCCAGATTGGTTCTGGGGACCAATAAAGAGCTGAAACCTAGTCACTGCCTCCTGGTCTCTTTACCAACGGACACGACACTGGCAACGAGGGTGGGATCCCGATTCTGAAACCTAACAAGCACGTGTCCGACGGAAGCAAGACTGACGAGATGGCCTCCTTCGCTCTGCCCGCGCCCTTCAACCCCGCTAGCGAGGACTGGGAATCCTACATGGACAGATTCCGCATGTTCCTCGAATGCAGCGACATGAAGGACGCCGCTGGGCCGAAGAAACGAGCCGTCTTCCTGACACACTGTGGGCCCGTAGTGTTCAAGATGGCGAAAGCCCTAGCGAAACCTGCTGACGTCACCGGGATGGACTGGGCCGACCTCTAACCCTTACTCCAAAAACACTATGCTCCCGCCGTGCCCACCCTCATCATACGGCACGAGTTTTATCGGCAGGACCAGAGGTCGGGCGAAAGCCTCAGCGACTTTGTTGCGGAGCTGCGGAACCTGGGAGGACTATGCGGGTTCTCCAACATGGACGAGGCCCTACAGGACTGAGTCATGCTCGGGCTTCGGGACCCAGTCCTACAGAGTCAGCTGATGGGCAAAGGTGACATCAACCTCGCCGATGCCATCTCTGAAGCCACCGCAGCCGAGGCCACCTGGCAATCAGCAAACTGCCTGCGGAGACCGGACGCCGGGGACCGCACCGGGAACAACAACCATGGACGGGCGACCGAGGCCCAACCGGAAGCAGGTCACCGCGAAACTACCACCCACCATGGTGAATTCCGCTCTGCCTCCGACACTTCGGATGAGGAGGAGGAAATCCACCGGCTCCAGGCAGGATGCAACCAGCGCAGTCGGCAGGGTCATAAGTCGGGGACCGCGGGTGCTGGTTGCAGAGGCGACCACCCTAGATTCGAGTGCCGGTTCTTCGATGCAGTTTGCCGGCACTGTGACAAAAAGGGTCACATCGCCCGCGTATGCTGATTGAAGAAAGCCTACAGCCCCAGACGGCGGGACCACAGCGAGCGGAGACGGGACAGCACACCCCCCAGAACCAGAGATCGCCCAGCTGACAGCCATTGGGACCGGAGCGGGTGAGCCCAACGAGGCAGCGAGACCCGGCGGAAGGAGGAAACACACCAGACGGTCATCGGCCACGCATCAACCACCAATGCCCAAAAATACTACGTGGAGGTAGGCATCGAAGGCAAGCCATGCAAGATGGAGGTGGACTCCGGGTCCTACCTCTCCATGGTCGCCTGGCAAGAAATCAAACGCTTGGTGCCTACCATCCAAAAGAAGGGACTGGAGAGCCAGAGATTAATCATTAAAGACTACCAGGGAAACCGCATCCCAGAAGTCAGAACCGGACAATTCAGAATAACATTTAAGGGACGCACCGCAAAGCTTCTCCTAACAATCGTGGACCAAGACCGACCCAGCCTTTTGGGACTGCAATGGTTCGCACCGCTCGGCATCGAAGTCACGGGCATCAACCACATCGCCAAGACCGATTGGGAGCAACAACTGGCACAGGACTTCCAGGAAGTGTTCGATGGCACCCTAGGCAAGTACCGAGGGCCCCCTATCTCATTCAGCCTAGACCCGAACGTTCCCCCGAGACGCCTAAAACCAAGGTGGGTACCTTTCGCACTTAGGCCAAAAATTGACGAGCAAATTGACAAGCTCATCAAGCAAGGGCTCCTACAACCAATAGACCATGCCCAGTGGGAGACCCCAATAGTCACCCCAGTCAAGCCTGATGGGTCGGTGAGAATCTGCGGGGACTATAAGGCCACCCTAAACTGCGCCTTGCAACAAAGCGCCTACCCCGTCCCAGTAGTGCAGCATCTTCTACACTCACTGGGGGGAGGCAAGGTTTTTGCGAAATTCGACTTGGCCCAAGCATACCAGCAGCTGCTGGTCGACGAAGAAACCGCAGAGGCGCAAACCATAGTCACCCACCAGGGAGCTTTCCGATGTAACCGACTCCAGTTCGGAGTCAGCGTGGCACCTGGAACTTTCCAGAGCCTCATGGAGAGACTCTTACAAGGCATCAAGGGGGTGGTGCCCTATTTCGATGATGTGCTGGTATTGGCAGCCAACCAGCCAGAACTAGAGGGTCTACTAAGGGAGGTGCTAACCAAATTCAAGGAAACCAGGCTAAAGGTGAAGAGAGAAAAGTGCCAACTTTACACAGAGCGAGTCGAATTCCTGGGGTACCTCCTAGACCGGCATGGCATCCACCCAACTGACACCAAAATTAAAGCCATCAAAGAGGCCCCCACACCCAGGTCTAAAATGGAACTGCAGGTGTTTCTGGGACTACTTAATTTTTACAATGTCTTCCTGCCCCAAAAGGCGACCGCGGTGGAGCCTTTGCATAGACTCTTGGACAAGGCGGCTACCTGGACTTGGGGGAAACGCGAGGAAGCTGCCTTCAGGAAAACCAAGGACCTGCTCACTTTGGATGCCATCCTCATCCAATACAACAAGACCCTACCACTAGCCATCACATGCGACGCATCACCTTTCGGCATCGGCACCGTCCTCAGCCACACTCTCCCCAACAGAAAAGAAGCACCCATCGCCTTCTTTTCAAGGACCCTCACCAAACCAGAGAGAAACTACAGTCAGCTGGACAAAGAGGCCCTGGCTATCGTCGCCGCAGTGAAGAGGTTTCACAAGTACCTCTACAGCTGGACGTTCACCATTATCACCGACCACAAGCCGCTGCTGGGAATCCTGGCAGGGAACAGGGCCACCCCAAACATTCTATCTCCTAGAATGACAAGGTGATCTGAATTCCTTGCCGCCTACAGCTACCGGCTCACACACCGACCCGGTAAGACGATCACACATGCAGACGCTTTAAGCTACTCACCACTACCCGAGCTAGACACTGACCCAGCACCCACGACAACCACCCTCAGCATAGAGACTCTGCCCGATCTACCCATAACCGCGTCAGACATTGCCCGAGAAACTAATAAAGACAAACGTCTGGCACGGGTGTTACATTGGGTAGAGAAAGGGTGGGCAGAAAAGGACAATGACGAGACATTCAGAACATTCCGGAACTGGCAAACAGAACTCTCGCTACAAAAAGGGTGTGTACTGTGGGGGGATAGGGTGGTTATCCCAGAAAAACTGCAAGGGAAGGTACTGGAGTTGTTACACGAGGGGCACCCGGGCATCGTTAGAACAAAAGCCCTGGCCAGAAGTTACGCTTGGTGGCCAGGGATGGACAAACAAATCGAGGCTTGGGTAGCAAGGTGTCAACGCTGCCAAGAAACTAGACCAAGCCCACCCATGGCACCGATCCTAGAATGGGAAACCCCCAGGGAACCTTGGTCTAGGATCCACATAGACTTCGCTGGGCCCACAAAGGGACATACATTCCTAATAACCGTAGACGCTTACTGGTTGGAGGTAGGCAACATCAAAACCACCACCACAGAGGCCGTGACCAAGGAACTTTGCAAACTCTTCGCAACGCATGGCCTCCCAGATGTCATCGTGTTGGACAACGGGCCCCAATTCACCTTGCTGGAATTTGAAAAATTCCTAGTGGAATGGGGCATACGACACGCACTGACAGCCCTGGCGCATCCGGCGGCGAACGGAAGGGCAGAACGGATGGTTCAATTCACGAAAAAAAACATCCAAAAAATAGACCACAGGGAGATCCAAGACAGAATAAATAAAATGCTTTTCATACAGCACATAACCCCGAACACTACAACAAACAAAAGCCCGGCAGAGCTACTAATGGGGAGGAAAATAAGATCCCCACTCGATAGACTGCACCCCACATACAACCCAGAGAAACCCCCAAACTCCTCCAGCAAGTACCGATCCTTTGCACCAGGCGATGCCGTCTACGCAAAGAACCTAACCGGAGACCCACTATGGGTACCAGCAACCATAACCCAACTGACAGGTCCCCGCTCGTACTGGCTACAAACAACTGACGGACGAGCATGGAAATGCCACATCGATCAATTAAGATCGAGGACAGCCACAAGAAACATAACCGACACGCAACCAGACATAACCAATCCCCTTAACACAAACCAAGAGGGGAGAGAATACCCCAGAAACCAAATATACCCCGGAAACCAAATCCCAGAAGAAAGGAACCAGCCATACTCACCAGCGAGCAGCCAGCTCAGAACCTCACCAGGAAGAAGCAGCCAGGCCAGCTCGACCAGCCCGGAAAGACCAGGTGGGAGTGGCAAAAACCGCAGCTCAACCAGCCTGGGTAGACCGGGAGGGAGCTGCGACGAGCGGCCCAGCAAGACATACCAGGCGGTTCCACCGACGAGTCCGAGAGACACAGAGAACCCGACCGAACTGGCCGGGAGCCAACCCACGACTGACCTGCGCAGGTCCAGTAGGCAAGTACGGAGCCCCACCTACCTACGGGACTACATTACGTAGGACCAAACCAAGAGGGGAGGGGTGTTCTGTACCTTCATTAGCATTCTTGAAACCCCGCGCTTTGATTGGCCAAAGCGCGGGGCAATCTGATTGGTTTAGCGAGCTGCGCTGATTGGCCCACTTAGAATCTCCCGCAATTGGTGGATACGAATCACGGGAGATTCAAAGCGGTGCCATTGGCCGCGGCCGCCGCAGCTTGAGAATAAAAAGCCGCTGTTTTTCCCTTGGAGCCAGATCGGTTCCGGGGACCAATAAAGAGCTGAAACCTAGTCACCGCCTCCTGGTCTCTTTTCCGACAGACACGACAATGTCTGTATGAAGAAGTGATAACCCAGGGCCACACTGTTCTCAAAAAAAGGTATTTTATTTGTATTTGTATGTTTTGTGAAAACTTAAATTATTTTTTTATTTTTTTAAAAAAGAAGAGACTGGGCAGCCACTTGTCTGGAATAGTAGAGTGTCTCCTGCTTAAGCAGGGAGTTGGACTAGAAGACCTTCAAGGTTCCTTCCAGCTCTATTCGGATTGAAGAGCAGCTGACTTGAAAGATCACTAAATCTTTTCACTTCTATTCCCTAACCATCCTGTCACAACCTACCATTCCCCCTCCCACCAGCTAATCTCAACAGTCCATAACTGTCCTTCTATCTCCCACAGCATCCAATTCTACCAATGAAACTTCCAGGATAGGAATCGAAAAGTCTTCTTTTTCCTAAAAAAAAAAATCAGTCCAGTTGCCTTTTCAGAATAACCACCACTTTGGATGTAACTACAAGATGCATTTCAGCAGAGCATTCCCTGTTTGATTGGGCAAGCTACACCTGTATCCAGGGCCTAAAAAAAGCAGGACATTTTCCACGGGAATGGAAGGGTGCTTGCAATCTTGCCACTCTGCACATGCTGGATGGTCCAATCCATCGCCCGCACTGACAGTTCCAACAGCCGCCTTTGTAATGCACCGTTCCAGGCGAAGGGCTCTAATTGCCTCTTGCTCATGGATGCTGGATCTGGCCCAGTGCTCCCACTCCTCTCCATCTCCGTAGTCCCTCATTCTTCTCTGATAGAAAAGGTTCCTCTTATCAGCCCTTCTCAACCATGGTGGGAAGCCAATTATTCAAAGAGACAAACTGTCCAGAGATAATAATTGGAAGTGTGGGCTTTTAACTGATAAGAATGTCAGCTAAACTCATGTGGATCCTTTAAATGTGTCTCACTATATCACCAAGTCTCTATTCCTGTTTAGCAGATATATTATCCTGTCAAATCAGGCAGGAATCAAAGCTCTACAGCCAAATGAGTAGAAACATATCAACTCTCTTCCATTTGGTGCCCTCAACATGTCTTGGACCGCAATTTCCTGTATCCCAAAGGCAACCCCATCTGGGAGTTAGTGGTTGCACCCAAGACATCTGAAGTTCCAGTCTAGGAAGGCTGCTAATCGCTATCCAGTTTTGTTGGATCAACTTGCTTCAGTGATTTGTTCAACTTTATGATAATTGTTCTGTCCTCATTACACGTTAGTCTGTGTGCAGCTCGACATCCACCTATCCTCCAATAAAATAGACCCTGTGTGTAGATCTGAATGCTTTATTGAAAGCATAATGGTGAAACTGGGGATACATACAATGAGAATCAAACACATAGACAGTATTGAGTTACTGTTGAACATAACAATGCACAAATACAAGCAATTTAAAACTCACCAGCAATGCTCTGTGTGTGGGATGTAGGTTTGTCCTTAGATGACCATGTGCCATAGATTAAGATGGATTCTTCTTTGTGCTCCTGCCTTCTCTAAATTCTAAAGGAAATGGGGTCTGGCTTCCCAGCGTGTACTTGGTTTGAGAGTGCAGGCTGATGGGTAAATGGGTGGGGTCAGCTTCAAACAATATACTTGATATTTGTCTCTTCAGCCACTAGAAGGGGCTAGAGAGCAACAACAGTATATAAAAGTTATATGCTGGGGCATGACAATAATAATTGCTAATTGCAAACAAAATAAGAATTAATATAAAAGAGGGACATCCAAACATTTAAAGAGCTCCATGTACTGCTAAACACAATATAACCCAGAGGGTGAAATTAATTCGAGACGGAAAAAAGAAATCCATCTCAATATGAACAACTTAGTTGCTGAAGTTTTTTTCCCCTTTGATTAAAACATATCTGCATACTTGGGCATAAACATGGATTAAATCAATATGTTAAATAAAATAAAAAATATTTTGAAAGATAATGATGTTAGAGTTGGTGCTGCATTATTTTTGTGTCATACACAAAAGTAGCAGCTGATTGATCAAGTGGGGGAAAGCCCTCAAATTGACAAAAGAATATCTTTCATAGGTCAGTCGAAATTGCGGGCTTTCATGTTTCAGAGAACTTCGCCAAGCACATTGGCTAAAAGCCAGAACAATTGGAGGAGACAAGGTCTGCTCTTAGAGCCATATCTAATCGCTTCTACTTTTCCACAAAAGAGGGTGGGACACTTCAGCTTCCTTGCATATTTAGTAGGGTGTTGAGGGCATCCCCAAAGCTGGGAAACAAGGTAGGCTGCTTCATTTACATTCCAGGTTTAGCTGTTAAGAGAAAAAGATGTTGAGGCTTTGGAAAAAGTGCAAATAAGAGCAATTAAGATGATCAAAGCCCTGGAGGCTAAAATTTACGAAGAATGGCTGCAGGATTTGGGTTTGGCTAGTCTAGAGAAAAGAAGGGCTAGTGGGGGACATGATAGCAGTGTTCTAGTATTTGAGGGACTGCCACAAGGAAGAGGGGGTCAAATTATTCTCCAAAACACCAGAAAGCAGGACAGGAAACAATGGATGGAAACTAATCAAGGAAAGAAGCAACCTGGAATTAAGGAAAAAACTTCCTAACAGTGAGGACAATGAACTGTGGAACTGCTTGCCACAGGAAGTTGTGGGTGCTCCATCACTGGAAGTTTTTAAGAAGAGCCTGGATAGCCATTTGTCTGAAATGGTATAGGTTCCCCTGCTTGGGCTGGACTAGAAGATCTCCAAGGTTCCTTTCAATTCCTTTATTCTGTTAAAATGGCAGACATGCTGTCAGCGATGGATATGGGGGATAGATTTGTAGGTTTTACTTTTGCAAGGAAGCCTGAAACTTTCAGATTTGGGGTAATGTCAGCGTTCCAGCAAACCTCCATTCCAACTAATAACTCCAAGACCGACATCTCTCAAAAGTTCCTTTTATTTGGATAGTAACTGGCACATCTGTGGAATCCCAAATCTGAAAGTTCTGGGCTTCCTTACAATAAGTAAAACGTACAACTCCATCCCCCATACCCATCATCACATCACATGGCCCAATCAACATCTGTCCCCAAAGTAAATTTCCTTTTCATGACATGACCTTGAAGCATCAAAATATTTTTATTTTGTCTAACTAGATATCCTCCAATGAATTCTCCCCTCCCACTTTCTCAGGCTCAGTTGTGGCAGAGTGGGAACATCGGATCTCAATATGGCTTCCAAGGCTGACAGACAAGCCTTTATGATCTAAGCCTGGCTCTTTCACCCCAAATGCAAACAGGGTTTGAATGATGACATTGCATCACCCATCTGCAGTTATAATTCTGATTTTCTGTTGGTTAACGATCACAAGAAAGACATTTGATTTGTAGCTCTGGTCTCAATACAGGTAGTCCTTGACTTACGACCACAATTGAGCCCAACTGTCATGCCCCTGTTGGAATCTGATTCTGAGGGGGAGGTCGAGCAGCTGACAGGGAGTGCAAGTGTGGCTCCTGTGGCTGTGGAAGAAACTGGGGAAGGGCACAGTCCAACTGGGCATTCAGAGGAAGACCCAGGGTCACCACCTCTTTATCCTAGGGCATGCAGGGAGGAATGGATAAGGGAGCAATGTGAGTTGCATGCCTTACGGGGGAGGAAAGGGCTCTGATTCCCTGCATTAGCTGCAACTAGGAAAACAGGATTTAAAAAGGGTGTTTGCGCACAGCACCTTGCTGGAAGCCAAAGCGTGAATTATCTTTGTTTGTCAAGTCGTATCTGAGTTCTGGCATCCTCCCAAGTGTGTGTGTTTCGTTATCTTTTGAAGTGTGCCATTCCTTATCCTGCCCTGTCTCGTTAATTGCTGCAGCGTGGTTTGTGTTGGTTTTTATTTATAATCTATGTGTACTTTGGGTTCAGACTGAATTTCTTCCCTTTCAAAACTGTTCTTGGGAAAGTTTTTTCTCCAGACGATGATAACTGGATATTGGGGGCCAAGTTGGAGGAATTAAAGGGACTTTACCTACTTTTGTGACTTCGTTGCTTTTGTGCTACGTCCCTTTGGGTCATCATACCAACATTTCCATTATTAAGTGAGTCATTTGTAAAGTGAGTTTTGCTTCATTTTTTACCACCTCTCTTGTCTCAATTGTTCAGCGAATCACCTGCAATCGCTGTTAGTAACCCAGTTGTTAAGTGAATCTGGTTACACCATGGACTTTGCTTGTCAAAAGGGGATCATGTGACCTTGGGACCCAGCAACAGTCATAAATATGAACCAGTTGCCAAGCATCTGAATTTTGATCAGACGATCAAGGGGAAACTGCAAAGTTCGTAAGTGCGAAAAACGGTCGCAAGTCACTTTTTTCAGCACCGTCGTAACTTCACATAGTCACTAAACAGATTGTTGTAAGTTCAGTTGTTATCAGAAAGCTGTAAGCAGGATTGGATGCAGTGTAATTTCTGAAGTAAATGGGTTTTGTTTTGGTTTTTTGAGGGCGGAAGGAAGGTTATACCAAATTAGCTATGTTTGTCCTTGCAGGAGCTATTAAAATCCTTTGGAATCTTTTGTTTCCTGCTCATGGGTTCCAAAGATTGATCTGAGCATTTGCTGCCAGAGAGGAGGCGGGCAGGGAGGGAGAGAAACTTAGTAAAGAGGCAAGATTGGAACAGCTCAGCTGGTGGGAAGATTGCAAGCTCCCTCTAAACAGAATTTCCTGCTGCTTTTCATATATGGCTGGATTTTCCAGATGAGCTGCTCCAACAAGTCTGCCCAAGGAATCCTTGTTTCTTTTTTTTTTTTAAACAAATTTTATTAATTTTACAAAAAACAATACACAATCCAGGCATAACAACTTGAAAAATCTTTTCTAAAAATAAAATAATAATAATTAAAGAAGAAAGCCAATAGAACATATAAAATAACTCCAAATTGTAATATCAATATTTACATTATCTATTTAACTTCATATCTTATCCAGACTTCTCCTTTTATCCAAATTATATTTCTTGCTTATTAAAATTTTATTGCCTTTCATAAACATACAAAACACAAAACATAAATAAAACTAAAACATCTTTTCTGAAGGCTGCCTGATCCCGGGTTGAAACTCTTCACACAGACACAAATTCAAACATCATATTCACTTTATATATCCTTCCATATCTTATTATCATTTTCTTTTTCTTTTTTTATAAACCAATTTTATCAATTTTACAAAAACAGTGCACAAACAATCAAGGCATAACAGCTTATAAATTCTTTTCTAAAAATAATAATAATAATAATTAAAGAAGAAAACCAATAGAACATAATGATTCCAAATTATAATATCAATATTTACTTTATCTATTTAACTTCATATCTTATCCCAGCTTCTCCTTTTCATCCAAATTATTTCTTGTTAATTAAAATTTTATTGCCTTTTATCAATATACAAAAAGAAACATAACAAAACCTGTTAAGCCTATGTTCCCCAACCAGGGTTAAGGAGACAAGCTAAACAGAATGTGCAGCATTAGTCAGATAGGCATACAGATAAATGAGTGATATAAGTTTGTATGTTTGTTAACATACAGTAAAAATAACAGATATGCTTGTGCTATCAAAAATATAGTTTATTCCATTTAGAGTTTATAGCATAGTCAAAATAACAGTCCATTAGTCATGTATCGTTTTTGGTCAGTCCATTCAAGGATATTCAGTTAGCAAAGTCCGTGTAGAATATCCAATGTCAGTTCACTTACAAATCAGTCCTTTCTCTCTCCTTTTCCAGTAGGAGAAAAACGCAGTCTTCATCCAGTAATTAGGGATCATCAAAGCCAGAGAGAGCAAGCTGTTGTTCCTTGCTTATTTTATGGTGCTTTTTACAACCACTCCCTTAATTACATTCCTATATTTAAAGTTGCAGACACTTTAACTTATAAACCATGATAACATATTTATTATTTTACCTAAACCAGTTAGGGTAAATAATGTTATCCCTAACTTTCTCCCCTTTTAGGTAATAATAATAATATAACTAATAACTATTTACATCTTTAAATTATATTTGTTACAACTCTCTTTAAATTTGATTACTTGAGCTTTTGTAAATTGGTCTGCAATGTTTTCTTCTGTCATGCAGTATTCCAATTTAATTAGCCCATTCTTTACAGATTCTCTAACATTTAAGTATCTTAAATCAGTATGCTTTGATCTAGTTTTTACAGCAATATTAGTAGCTAACTTTATGGCTGCCTGGTGGTCCTCGTACACAATAATGGAATCTTTAACAGTTATACCCATGTCTAATAATAACTGTTTGTACAAAATTAAGTCAGTGCATAGTAATGACAGACATGAAAATTCCGCTTCCATTGTGGACAAGCTAATATGCTAATATGTTGTCTGATTGACCTCCATCCTATTAGTGTCTTACCAAATAATATAGCCATCCCAGATGTTGATTTTCTAGTGTTTATGTCAGTTGCAAAACTTGCATCTGCATAGGCACTAAGACTCAAATCACCCTTTGGTTCTATATACAATGCATGGTTCATTGTTCCTTTAAGATATCTTAAAATTCTCTTTAATGATTGCCAATGACATTGATGTGGATCTGAATTAAAACATGCCAGCTGATTAACACTATAAGCTATATCTGGCCTAGACCAATTGCTTATATATGATAAGCTACCAATCAAAGATTGATATATAGACTTATCAAATTTGGGACTTTGATCATCAGTTTGGCAAACTTCCTGACTCATTGGAGTCTTTGCCGGTTTACAAAGTTCCATTTTATACGTTTTAATTAATTGGCAAATTTTATCTTCTTGAGATATCTTAAATCCATTTTTTGTTTTGTTAATTGTCAATCCTAGATACCTTTTAATTTCACCTAAATGCTTTAATTTTATCTTTTTAGCTAATAATGATATAATCTCATTAGCTTCATTATTAGTCTTAGTTATCAAAGCAATATCATCTGTAAATAATAACAGTAATGACACCGTTCCATTATTTTCCCTTTTAAACACACATGGATCTGCTAAACCAGATTTAAAACCTATATTGTTTAACTCTTTCACAATATATTGGTTCCATTGATAGCCAGATTGTTTCAACCCGTAAAGACTCTTTTTGAGTTTCCAACAATCATTACTATTTACTTTATTGTCTTTTATAATAATTGGCTTTTTTCAAATATATAGTGTGCTGCAATGGTGCATGCAAATAAGCAGTTTCTACCTCTAAATGGTTAATGACATAGTTTTTCTTAGCTGCCCACACTAATGCTGCTCTCAAAGATGTTGCTTTAAGACTTGGTGCAAAAATTTCATCGTAATCAGATGCAGTTTGATTAAATCCTTGAACTACTTACCTAGCTTTATGGGAAACAGTCCCATCATTTCCAGTTTTCACTTTAAATATCTATTTGCACCCAATGGATTTTTCTCCTGGAGGTAATTTGGCATCTTCATATACTTTCATTACCTTTAATGAATTTAGTTCTTTTTCCATTGCCTTTTGCCAATTCTCCTGATCCTTAGCAGGATACATCTTAAGTTCATCTACACTAGTTGGAACTTTAGTTACTTGTCAAACTATACTTGCTTGATACCTATCAGGTGGTCTAGTTACACGTGTAGTACGTCTAGGTATTACAGGACTTACAGGTGGACTTTCATTAATTAACTTTTCTTGATTATCTAACTCTTCCTGATCAACTGTTTCCTCTTGTTCTGGTCCTATTTGCTCTTCGTGGACTTCTTTAATTGGACTCTTCTTATACCGAGTCTGCTCTTTCTGCCTTTTGTAGGGTTCAATAATTACTTCATTATTTAAATCTTGCTCTAATCTATTCCATCCTACATGTTCTAGGAATTTAGCACTAGCACTGGTGTAAACTCTAGATATACCTGGTTCCCAGAATCTATAAGATCTATGATTAGATTTATATCCTACAAAAAATAATCTTTTAGCTGTATGCTGTCCTTTTTGTTTGAGTTGTGTAGGGATATGCACCCATGCTGGTGCTCCAAATGTGTGCATGTAACTTAAATCAGGTTTTGTACCATGCCACAGTGTGAATGGTAATTCACCTGTTGTTGAATTAACAACATTATTTAATATATGATTACCACACATTATTGCTTCTCCCCACAAATTGTCAGGTAATCCTGAATCAGACATCATAGTACGTGCCATTGACTGTAGTGTTTGGCCTCGTTTCTCTATAAAGGCATTATGTTGTGGCCTATATGGTGCAGACTTTTTATGTTGAATACCTACCGTATATACTCGAGTATAAGCCGAGTTTTTCAGCCCATTTTTTGTGCTGAAAAAACCGCCCTCGGCTTATACTCGAGTCAGATTCCCCTCTGAAAAAAAAATGAAGGTGCGAGTGTGAACTTGGTGGGGACTCTCCGCTCACGAGTTTTTGCGTCGCTTTGGGGTAGTGCTCGGTAAAAGGAACTGGGAGGAGGAGAGCTGCTTAGCCAAAAGTCTGCCTGCCCTTCGCTCAGAAACGAGCTTTTGAGTTCTTCTTCCGCAAAAGCGGCAAGTTCTCTGGGGAGGGGTTTAAGGAAAGGAAAAATAGTCAAAACAATGAGGAGGAGGGAGGAGGAGGACGGGAACTTTAGGCGGCTCCGGAGCTCGAGAATCTGTCCGACCGGAGGAACAGACTGCGTGGGACGAAAGTGTGTCCGTCTGTGTGCATGGAGGGGGCGGATTGTCGGGGGTGAGTTTCTAAACTTTTTCCAGTGACATAAACAGCCCGAGATCCCCGATCCTCTTTCCCCCCCACAACCTCGACCAAGCCACGGTCTCCTCCAATGAACGGGAACGAACAAACCAGGATTAGCTTCAAGAGCCCCGAGGAGCAGCAGCGGCAGCAGCAGCACCCAGCATCCTCAACTTGAAAGTTACCATAGCTACTGAAGACACACGCGGCGGCTCTTCCTTAAAGCGGCTGAAACTGCGGACGGCTGTTCCAGAGGCGAGCGCGGTAGCTCCCATACAACAGGCGGGTAAAGGAGCCGCTCACCGCCAAGTCGAGCAACTTGGAGCTCGGCGGCACTTTGCAAGAAGAGCAAGAGAAGGAGGTGAGGCGCAGCCCGGCTCGGCTCTGCAAAAGGCTGCGCCTGCAATGCCGCCCCGGGCGCTGAGCGAGGCTGACTAGCGGCGCCCGGGCTGTTCGGGACTCGCCATCGGAACATGCGCAGACAGCCAGAGCAGATCGAGGCATCAGCCGGCGCTGCTGCAAGGACTTCAGGCTTCCACAGACGGGATGCCGCTCTGGAGTGGGAAGCGGCTGTGCCCCTGGCCGGCCAGGGGAATGGGGACCCTGCCTGAGCGGGAGGCGGCGGTGGCGGTGGTGGGGTCTTTCCAGTTAGGATCCAGGGGCGGCAGCCGCCCGGGCGTCATCCTCTCGGCTTTCGGCCGGCCGTTTGCAGGGCTCAGTGAGTCACGTCAGACTTCGGGCCAGTCTGCGCCAGGAGTTGCCCCACCGCTGCGCACTGGGGAAGTGGTGGCCGCTCGCCTTCGCTGCAGTCAGAGCTCTTCGGGGGCGCCCCTCGTCTCTGTCTGACCTCGCGGTCTCTGCCGTCGCGGCTGCGATCGCCTCCCGTCAGGGTGCTCGTCTGGAGGAGGCGGCGGTGGCTTGCGGAGCCTCGGCACGAACCCCCTTTCCCCACACTCCCCCCGCACCCCTCTGGCAGCAGCAGGCGGAGAAAGCCCCGCTTCCCCCTGGCCTGTCTCGGGGAGAGGAAGCGAAGGGCCCCGTCTCGGCTCCCATCCTTCTCAGATACCTCTGGGTTTTTTTCCCCCTTCCAACTGGACGATGGTGATGTCCTTGAGTAAGTCTTAAAATGCCGGTGATGAGGGGCCTCCTGGCTCCCCAAAACACCTTCCTGGATACCATAGCAACCCGCTTTGATGGCACGCGTGAGTTGGCTTCCCACTCTTTTTTTTTTTAACTCTCCTCCTCCTCCTCCTCCTCCTCTCCTCTCCCCTTGTTGTCTGGTCTTCCCTAAGGAAACTCGAGGGATCACACTTCCAGGTGTTTCTCCCTGTCTTTCTCCCTGTCAATGATCTTTTCTTCCCTTCCCTTCTCTCAGCCCCATCCTCCTTCACCTTTGTCACCACAATCCTGAACAGATGAAGTTTGTACTTCTCAAGAAAGGTTGGATGTTCCTTTTCAGGAGGGAACCTAGTGTGACATCTGTATGTTGACCTACTACTGAGCCATGGCATGTGTGTACATGCAATGGAGGCATGAGGGAGAGCTGTGAAAGAGATGGTGGCTCTCCAAAACAGGATGTACATGCAGCACATACACATGTTTTTTTCTTGCAAGGGAGAGAGTGACTCCTGCCTCCCACTGTCATCATCATCATCTTTTGGGTTAGTGAATCAATTAAACCTTTCATGATAGTGAGATCATTTCCCAAATTTCCCTTAAATCAGGGAAGAAATCAGAAACAAATCTTTGGACTGAGAATAAGCCTGTTCCTATGATGCCATTTTTGTTCACTGCAGTGTGAAAAGTGTGAAAAAACACATTTCTTTTTCTTCATCTTCTTGTTCCCTATTTACTGGTCTCTTTCAAAGAGGAAATTGTGAACATCAAACTTATTCTCAACTGTCCTAGTGAAAGTTTTTATTGGTATCTATTTTTATTTTTGAAATTTACCAGTAGCTGCTGCATTTCCCACCCTCGGCTTATACTCGAGTCAATAAGTTTTTCCAGTTTTTTGTGGTTAAATTAGGTGCCTCGGCTTATATTCGGGTCGACTTATACTCGAGTATATACGGTAACATCTTAAGTCTATTCTGGAATTTATTATTTGTAAATTCCGTACCATTATCTGTTATAAGAGTTACTAATTTCTTTTTAGTTTTTCTTTCTGCAAATTTAATCCAATTAAAGAGATTTATATACGTTTCAGTTTTGCTCTTCATTAAATAGCAAAACCCATATCTAGAATAGTGGTCCATTATACTTATTATGTATCGAGCACCTCCTACACTTGGTTTTTTCGGACCTATTAAATCTGCAAATACTACCTCTAAAGGCTCTTTGGTAGTAAAATTACAAGGTTTCAAACTTATTCCCTAAGATAATTCAACAGTTTTCTTAAGCATTTTAAAATTTAAATGCCCTAGCCTTAGTGTAACAAGTGAATACATTCATCATGAGGTTTCTTATTATCATAAACCATGTTAGCCACCTCTAAACCATTATCATTTAACACATATAATTCACCTCTTAAAGATGCAGTAATTTTCTTATCTTCTTTCTCAATTATGTAGTTATCTCCTTTAAAAGTAACTACATATCCTAGTTTAACTAAAATTCTAACTGAAATTAAATTAAACTTAAGTTGTGGTACATATAACATTTTTACATTCTCTTTTATGAAAGAACAATATGCTATACCTTGACCTTTAGCTTTCAGTTTCCAGCCATTGGCTAACGATATCTGCTGTGTACTCTGGGACATTTAAAAAAAAAAATTGTTATCATTTGTTGTACAGTGGGATGCTCCACTGTCAACCACCCATAAATTATTTTTTACAGCTCCGTTAATATACATGGCTAACTCTAAATTTTTATTTATCTTTTGATGACTTTTAGTATTCTGGCCAGCATTCTGGCGCTTTGCTTTTTTACAAAATCTTGCCAAATGTCCTCTTCCTCCACAATTAAAACACTTTTTAATTGCGTATGCAGTAGGAGATTCATTATCTTCTTTTTGAGGTTGCTCCCTCCTTAACTGATCTCTTTCAAGTCTTCTTCTTGCCTCTTCAATTAATCTGCCAGTTATATCAGTTAAAGTTAAACTTTCCTTAGGCAAAATTTCAAGGGAAGTGACGTAGTTATCATAACTTTCGTCAAGTGATGATAGAACTATGTAGACTTGGTATAGTTCAGAGAAAATAAGCTCTTTCTCGTGCAGTTCTTGAAAAATGCTTTTTATAGAATTCAAATGACTCAGCATATCACCGTTCGTCTGGAGATGCGTCTTGAAAAGCTTCCGTGTTAGATTTATGTGAGCACCAAAGTTATCTCGGACATAAATCCTCTTCAGCTTCTGCCAACACCCAACAGCCGTTTGCTCTCCACAGATATGAACAAGTTGCTGGTCAGACAGTGTTAGCCCTATTATGCAAATAGCTTGTTCATTTTTATGCTTAAATTCTTCTATCTTTAGTCTATCTTCCTCAATCTCTGGATCCCATTCCTCTACATTTGGTGGATTTTCAATTATGTTCCACAGACCTTCTCTTCGTAGAAGTAGACTACATTTCATAGACCATGATACATAGTTTGTTCCATCCAACTTGGATATAAGGGACAAACTTTGTAGATTGACTTGTGCCATGTTTTCTTTATATGGATATAAAACAATAATTAATAACACACAGCTGTCTGTTTACTGTAACGTTTAACAACACAAACTCTCACTTTTTACATAAATCTGTTTTATCCTAGTTAAACTGACTTTGCAGCCTCTGGGCCCATAACCAGTGTTAAGCCTGGGTTCCCCAACCAGGGTTAAGGAGACAAGCTAAACAGAATGTGCAGCATTAGTCAGATAGGCATACAGATAAATGAGTGAGATAAGCTTGTATGTTTGTTAACATACAGTAAAAATAACAGATACACTTGTGCTATCAAAAATATAGTTTATTCCATTTAGAGTTTATAGCATAATCAAAATAACAGTCCATTAGTCATGTATCGTTTTAGTCAGTCCATTCAAGGATATTCAGTTAGCAAAGTCCGTGTAGAATATCCAATGTCAGTTCACTTACAAATCAGTCCTTTCTCTCTCCTTTTCCAGTAGGAGAAAAACACAGTCTTCATCCAGTAATTAGGGATCATCAAAGCCAGAGAGAGCAAGCTGATGTTCCTTGCTTCTTTTATGGTGCTTTTTACAACCACTCCCTTAATTACATTCCTATATTTAAAGTTGCAGACACTTTAATTTATAAACCATGATAACATATTTATTATTTTACCTAAACCAGTTAGGGTAAACAATGTTATCCCTAACAAAACCTTTATATATCCTTCCATATCTTATTACCATTTTCAATAACATTCTTTGTCTGTTCTATTTCCAACTATCCATTCATCTTTTTTCTTTTACTATACTTCTCCTATACACTAATTGGAGTGACGCCTTTAACTCATTACTCTAATTTAAAAATACTTCATATAACACTTAATTTATCTTGGGATTCTGTTTAGTAGATTCTAAAACTACACAGTACATTTTATACTCTAAATACACATATAAAAACACAATCTTATATACCTTCCAGAATCCCCCTTTTATCCTTAATTAAATTCACCCATTGTCTCTGAATAATCTTTTTTTCTTTAGATCTTGCTTCCCACCATTAAGGCTTCTCCTCCTCCCCCCTTTCTCTCTTGCTTATTCTTCTCCTTGCCCTTTTTACCCCTTTGTCTCTCCTCGTCCCTTTTCTTACTCCCTTTCCTTTGCTTTCTAACCTTGCATCCACCTTTCCTCTCATTTTTCTCTTTTTTGGTTGTTTTTTCAAATCTTAAAATCCCCTTTTTCTTATCCTCTTTCTCCTCCTCCCTGGAAAAAACCCATTGTTCATCAAAGATGGCTTCTTGTATCTCTTCTTCTTTGTCCCAGTCATTCTGCTGCGTAACCAACTTTTCATAAGTACATAACGCCATTTCTAAAAATTGAAATAAAGTGCCCAAAGTATCTTTTCCATCTTGTTCTTCCTTTTTATATTTTTGATATTCAGTCTTTAGTTCATCCACAAGCGATGCCATCCTGAAAAGAGAAACTTTCCCCAAAACAACCACCCAAGTATTTTTAATCAAAAATAATTCAAAAAAAGTTCCAAAAGTTTATATTTTTCTTCTTTCTTCTATTTCTTTTTCTGGGGTTACTGTTTAATCAAAGAGGTCCAATTACCTTGTATCTTTCTTTGAGATTCTAGGCAATCTCCTCCTTTTTCCACTTCTGCTCCATTTTTTTTCCTCTTCCTTTCCACTTGCAACATCAATTTTTAAATGATCAGAAATCCATACCTCTAATAAGGGTTTTCCAATTTCTTAAATTTTTAAGTCCAATGTCCAAGAACTCTTTTGTCCCTTAACTTCAACTTTCAGAATAATTCACCTTCAGTGCCCAAACAAATTTCAAACCTTCATCTGCTGTTTCCGTGGGGTGGGAGAGTGAAAAAAAAAAAAGTTCCCTTTAACAGCTTCTCCGCCGCTTTCGATCTTCTTAGGGATACAATGTATCTTCCAGCAATTCAGACAGCTCAATTCCAACGAATTTAAAAGATGTTGATTGACCCGGCTCAGCCAGCACTTTCACTTTTCTTGCTTCCTCCAGCACAATCTTACCCGGTTGCTGGCTTCTTCGTGGTGGCCATTGCTGACCGCCGCTCCACCACCTTGGGAAAAAGCGCTTTTTCCGGATGAGGAGGGGGTCTGTGGCACCCCCAACCCCCTGTCCAGCTCCTCTCTCTCTTCGGCTGTCCCTACAGGGCAACCATATCCCCCTGACCCATTTGGATCGGGGGTACCTTGGCGGCACGCGCAGCAGGAATCGCGAATGGTCGTGAATTCCTGCTGCCACCGAAGCCACGCGGAACTGGAAACCCAGGAATCCTTGTTTCAAAGCGTCAGCATGCGCTGATTATGCCCAGAGCTCACAGGGTGATAGAGTAGTTAAAGCATTAGATTAGGACTGGGAAGACCAAAGTTCAAGTCCATCTCCTGCCATGAGAGATTTTTCAGGAATTTGGGTTGCCTATTGCTACTTTTCAGCCCCATTCCCCACAGCATTATTGTTGGAAAGATAAAAAGAATTCCCAATGTAGTTTTGGGTCATCCATACCTGACATGCTACCTTCAGATATGTTGGATTTCATCTCCTCTAAACCTCAGGCAGTGTGACAAGGCTGGTCTGGAGATGGACAGAGGGCCAACTGGAAGGAAGTTATATGCCAGAAGACTCATTACCATACTTGATTTGACAACAGACATGATGGTGCTGATGCTGATGTAATTTTTGGGAGTAGTGCTCAGTCCATCTTATATTGAATTTGTTCAGTTGTGTCTAGGAACTTACTTTCCCCAGCTGCAACCAGATAGGAGCTCAGGAGAAAGCAGAAAAATTAAGGCAGCACCTTGGATACCTGTAAGAAGGAGCTCCATGGAACAACCATCTCAATCATCTTGGCAAGGGAGACATCTGGGATCAGAACAAAACTGGAAGGGACCTTGGAGGTCTTCTAATCCAACCCCTTGCTCAAGTAGGAGATTCTATACCATCTCAGACAAGTGGCTGTCCAGTCTCTTCTGAGAAACCTCCAGAGATGGAACATTTACAACTTCTGGAGGCCACTTCTGTTCCCCTGGTTAATTGTCCTCCCTGCTAGGAAGTTTCTCCTTAATGCCAGGTTGCTTCTCTCCTGGATTAGTTTCCATCCATTGTGTTGCTTTCTGGTGCTTTGGAGAATAAGTTGACCCTCTTTTCTTTGGGGCAGCCCCTCAGATACTGGAATACTGCTATCATGTCAAATCCCCCCCCCCCCAATTCTTTTTTTTTTCTCTAGACTGGCCAAATCCAAATCCTGCAGGCATTCTTCATATGTTCTCATCTCCAGGGCTTTGATCATCTTGGTTGCTCTTCTCTGCCCTTTTTCCAAAGTCTCAACTTCTTTTTTTGCAGTGTGGTGATCAAAACTGGATGCAGCATTCCAGGTGTGGTGTGAATTTGGGCAATTCATTCTCTTTCTGCTGGGTTAGAAACTTCCCCTTGTACTTTGCTTTCTTAGCAAATTTCAGTGATTGAAATTATTTCCCAGTGTCTAATTGCAGCAGATTGTGGGGTGAGGACAGGCATGCTCTGAATCTATTAATAGACTCCTCTTTTTAAATTGAAACTAATAAGTGTTAATTTGCAAGGAGAATGGTAGGGAGGGAAGAGGTTTTCTGGTGTGTGGGTGTGAATGTTTGAAGAAGCAACTTGCATATGGGAAGGAGGAATCTGTTGTGCATAAGAAAGAGAGAAAGGAGTTGGGTGCCCTTCCCCCGTTTGTGGGGCCTGTCCCCAGGACACTTTCTAGGACAGGGGTCTCCAACCTCTCTTTAAGACTTGCGGACTTCAACTCCCAGAATTTTCAGCCAGCAAAGCTGGTGGAATTAGAGCAAACTGGCTGAAGAGTTCTGGGAGTTGAAGTCCACCAGTGTCAAAGTTGCCAAGGTTGGAGACCTAGGAAATAAGTCAAGGACTTGGGTTGTTGTACATGTGGAAAGACGCTTCTTTTTTTAAAGTAACATTTTCCCTCAGTTGATGGGCAGGGTACACAACACAACAAGCTGAAAGTTTAGATAGTCTTTTAAACTCACACACTGATGTGAATGAATAAATGTAATATGAAAGAGGTGCCTGCATCTCAGCAAGCTTCAGTTGTTACTAAATGATGGTCACCCATTTTGCCTTTCTTTAATCTTTGTATGTCTTAAGCTGCAAAAAAATTGCATTGCAGGTGCAATTCCGGGAGTTGGTTGTCACCCGTAAAGCCCTTCATGGCTTGGGATCAGGTGATCTTGCCAGTTGCATCTACCTGACCCACCAGAGCAGTGAGGCAAGGAATGTTGCGGGTCCCATCCCTGAGAGAGATACACCTGGTGGGACCCCCCAAAAAGGCCTTCTCCGTGGTGGTTCCCTCTCTCAGGAACATTATCTCTCCGGAGATTAGACTGCCCCCTCTCTAATACTCTTCAGGAAGGTCCTGAAGAGCTGGTTCTGCCAATGGGCCTGGGGAACCCAGAATGGGATGGAGCCCATCAAATGGCTGACATGAGTGTGCTATTGCTGAGGGGAACATGGGGGGGGGGGTTATTTTATATTATTTTTTATTGCTTCTACATTGTGTTTTTATTTTCTGTAAGCTGCCTAGAGTCACTGTGAGCAAATGGGCAGCTATGTAAAATTTCCAAATAAATAAGTAAGTAAATAAAACAAAAGTCAGACTATAGGCAACTTAATCTCACTCTCCCTCCCTCCCTCTGTGTGTGTCTGTCTGTCTGTCTGTCTGTCTGTCTCTCTCTCTCTGTGTGTGTCTCTCAGTCTGTCTCTCTTGTTTTTTTCTCTCTCTGTGTGTGTCTCTGTCTGTCTGTCTCTCTCTCTCTCTCTTCTTTGTCTCTGTCTCTGTCTGTCTGTCTGCCCCCTCTGTGAGAGGGATCTTGGAGTCTTAGTGGACAACCAGCTAAATAGGAGCCAGCAGTGTGCAGCAGCTGCCAAAAAAGCTAATACAATCCTAAGTTGTATTAACAGAGGGATACAGTCAAGATCAAGGGAACTATTAATACCACTCTATAAAGCCTTAGTAAGACCACACCTAGAGTACTGCATCCAGTTTTGGTCACCACATTATAAAAAAGATGTTGAGACTCTAGAAAAAGTACAGAGAAGAGCAACCAGGATGATTAGGGGACTGGAGACTAAAACATATGAAGAATGGTTGCAGGAACTGGGCTTGGCTAGACTAGTGAAGAGAAGGACCAGAGGAGACATGATAGCAGGGTTCCAATACTTGAGGGGCTGCCACAGAGAGGAGGAAGAAGTCAAGCTATTTTCCAAAGCCCCTGAAGGCCAGACAAGGAATAATAGATGGAAGCTGATCCAGAAGAAATTCAACCTGGAAATAAGGATAAATTTTCTGACAGTGAGAGCAAGCAACTCACAGAACATAAGTTGTCTTCGGATGTTGTGGGCGCACCATCACTGGAGACTTTCAAGAAGAGATTGGGCTGCCATTTGCCAGAAGTGGTGTAGAGGCTCCCGCTTGGGCGGGGGATTGGACTAGATGACCTACAAGGTCCCTTCCAACTCTGATTATCTGTATCTGTATCTCTCCACCTCTCCGTCCATCTGTGTGTATGTGTGTATGTGTCTTTCTCTCTCTCCCCCCTCTTATGTGTATGTGTTTGTGTGTGTGTATCAAAATTTAGGATTACTTTTGGAAGAAAGCCCTGGAGCATGTGCCCAGAGGGAGCAGAGAAGGCCTTCCAAAGAGGAATGCATCAACTAGCAGAGAAGAGCCAATTTAGAGAAGGAGGCAAGACCAAAATCAAGCAGGGACAAAAGAACTGCTTTGGGCAAGGAAGATTGATGTAAGTAAACCTTTAGACTGCATTTTGCATCATCTGCAAAACTGATAATCTTATTTTCTAATCCCTCACTTAAGTGATTTTTAAATATGTTAGCTCAGCATTTCTCTCCAGTTTGATGTAGTTGGGCATGGCAACACAACCAGCTCAGGATTCATGTAAAGGCCCGGCTGCCATTTCCTCATCTTTTCAATTAGACTCCCATGGAAGAGTTTGCTAAATCATTTGTTGAAATCAAAGTATTCAGAGCATTCTCATGGTTCACCAAAGAGACCACACTATCATGAAAGGAGGTGACGGTTCTTCCTGGTTTGTTTGTTTGTTTGAGGGGTTGGAGCAGGGGTGGTATTCTACTGGTTTGGACTGGTTCGGATGAACTGGATGTTAAATCTGCATCAGGCTCACCAAACTGGTATTTGAACTGACTGGCTGGCCCTGCCTGCCTTGCTCCTCCCAGGAGTCTGCACGCAGCCCATTTTTGATGCAGGTAAGTGCAGGGTCTGCACGAAGGCTCTTGGAGAGGGAAAAATGGGCCTTCTGGAAGTCCGGAAACGGGCCTCTTTCTGGTTTCCAGAGGGCCTCCAGAGCCCAGGGGAGGCCACTTTTGTCCTCCCAAAACCCTGGGGGAAGCCTCTGAACCCTTGGGAAGGCGAAAATGGCCCTCCCGGAAGTTCTGGTAGGCCACACCCACCATGGCTGCACCCACTGGTCAGCAAACTGGTTGCTGGGATTTGTCAGGATTCCAGCAGTTGCTCCAATTAAGTCATGAGCCTTGAGCCACATTGTTTGAGAGGCAGAAGCTTCAGTCATCTAATCAGTGTTTGAAGAAAATATGAATGGAATGTACTTTAGAATCCACATTTCCACCTGCTCTTTCAAACTCCTCCCCTTCTTTCTGTTGTCAACTATCAAACATGTATACATGTTTTATGAGTTTTATGAGTTGACAGGATTTTCGAATCCAACCCCTGGGTTGGAGGTTTGTACGATTTGTGATTAATGAAACTTTGTTGGCTCTTGCCAGGCCTGGCATTTCCCTCTAAACACTCATAAAGCAACTGCTTACTTATTTGTTGCCGAATTTTGCCCATGTTTGACCTCAGGTTGACCAACCCATCATTGTCCGAACCCATTCATCCTCCTTTCTGTAGCTCACAAATCAGGCAGAGGAGCTCCAAGGTAGCTTTAACAAGCTCCTTCAAACCTCTTGGGAATAAAGATAAACCATTCTTAAACTCATTCCTAACAGCCAGGGACTTCCTATCTCCACTGTCCCAGGATTGCCACACTTGTGACAATTGTTTTGATTTGGCCCATTTGAGAAGAATCTCACTTTAGGAAGAAGAAGACAGACGTACAATAGACATTTAGGACCTTCCAATGGCCTATCATTTTGTCCCAGCAGTGGCTCCACCTCTCCCTTTTCCTAACGAGAGAAGTTTTTTGCCTTCCCTTTAGAACCTAAGTTCTTTTTGCACATTAGTGTCCCAAAGCAGAGGTGGATATTCAGCAGGTTCTGACTAGTTCTCAAGAACTGGTTGTGGAAATTTTGAGTAATTGCAGAACCGATAAATACTACCTCTGACTGGCCCCGCCAACCCCATCTATTCCCTGCCTCCCATTGAGTCCCAGCTGATCAGATGGGTCTCCTTTGGTTGCCCTGCACAGGAGAACAGAGCTGGAAAGCAGGTTATGGGGTGGGGAGGGAAGGGGGATTTTGCAGTATCCTTCCCCCAGGAGTGGGGAGGAAATGGGAAATTTACAGTATATCCTTCCCCTGCCATGGCCACCAAGCCACGGCCACCAAGCCAGGCCCACAAAACCGGTAGTAAAAAAATTTGAATCCCACCACTGTCCCAAAGGTACTTTTTTTCAGGAGGTAACTGTTTTTTCTTTTGAAGACATTTTGCTTCTCATCCAAGAAGCTTCTTCAGCTCTGATTGGATGGTGGGGAATGGAAGGATTGATATTGCTTGCAGACAGCTGGTCATTTGCATCCTTTTAGTGAATTGTTGAGGCCACTTGGAGGTTTATCTGTGCCCTCAGGGTCACCACCATCCAGTCAGAGCTGAAGAAACTTCTTGGATGAGAAGCAAAACATCTTCACAGAAAACCCAAGAAAGTCCAGTTGCTTCCTGAAGAAAAGCAACTTTGGGACAACCATGACTTGGATGACTGAGAATTTAGCATTTATTTTTGCTCAAATAGATAAAACTCTGCCCTTTCCTCCAGCCAACAGGTTTAACCAAAATGTTGACACCCCCCCCCAGACTTGGTTCAGTGTGAAAACGAATAAAGACATTTTGATTGGTTACCATGTGGCAGGCAAGGACACAGTGCATAAATCAACATTAAAGCAAGCTTTTGGTAAGTAGAATACACAATGTTTTTCTCACTGAGTCAAAATGAGAATATTTCTCCATTTCACCATGGCTAGATGATGATGACGAACAAGTGCTTATTCAGCGATGCAGAATTTCTATCACCCTCATATGCCTCGAGTATTTGCTGACATTCACAGGAAATATCCAGATTATTTTTTTCAACCAATGGCAATGACTCTGCAATGATAGTCTCCCTAATGATAATTACCCATGCGAACACACAAGTTGATATGTTTAAATCAGATGGATGGCTATTGATTCAACTGCTCACCATATGAGAAACAAATACAACATAATCAGCTCTGGGCCTAATTGCCGTTTATTCAGTCCAGGCACAGGGACTCAAAAGGTAAAAATCTGACTAATAAACTAAACTTTGCATTCTTTTCCTGCTGAAGCACCCTAATGGAACTATGAGCATGCAGATACAGATACAGATTAACAAGAGTTGGAAGGGAACTTGTAGGCCATCTAGTCCAAACCCCGCTACCCAAGCAGGAGACCCTACACCATTTCTGACAGATGGCAGTCCAGTCTCTTCTCAGAATCCTCCAGTGATGAAGGTCCCACAACTTCTGAAAGCAACTTCTGTTCCATGGGTGGATTGTTCTCACTGTCAGAAAATTTATCCTTATTTCCAGGTTGAATCTCTCCTTGTTCAGTTTCCATCCATTTTTCCTGTCTGGCCTTCAGGTGCCTTGGAAAATAGCTTGATCCCTTCCTCTCTGTGTCAACCCCTCAAATATTGGAAGACTGCTATCATGTCTCCCCTGGTCCTTCTCTTCACTAGACCAGCCATGCCCAGTTCCTGCAACTGTTCATTGTAGGTTTCAGCCTCCAGTCTCCTCATCATCTTGGTTGCTCTTCTCTGCACTTTTTCTAGAATCTCAACATCCTTTTTTATTGTGTGGTGACCAAAACTGGTTGCAGGAATCTTGGTGTGGTCTTACTAAGGCTTTATAGAGTAGTATGAGTACCTCCCTTGATCTTGATTGTATCCCTCTGTTAATGCAAGTTAGGATTGCATTGGCTTCTTTGGCTGCTGCCACACACTGTTGGCTCATATTTATCTGGTTGTCCACTAAGACTCCAAGATTCCTCTCCCAGTTTCTGCTATTGAGCCTGGTTTTGCCCAGTCTATATGAATCCTTTTGGTTTTTCTTGCCTAAGTGTAGGACTTTACTTTTCTCTGCAGCTCAACAGGAATACCAAGTGCAAGGAACAGTTAGTCCACTAGCTGCCAAGCCATTGTGCATATGGCACTGCCAACCTCCCAAGAATTCCTTGACCATTACAGGTAGAGAAAACTCTCCCCCCACCCCAACTATAAGTCTGCACTTATCTTAGTTCCTTGCCTGGATCCCAACAATTATTTTCTATGTTTTTTTCCATCCATTATCCAGTTTACACCAAAAAATATGACAATTCTGTGGCACACTAAAGAGCTAAAGATTTATAGCATTAGAAGCTTCTGCCACAATAAATCTGCTCAGTTTTAAGGGGCTTCCAGCTTCTCTCTTGCTGCCACAAATGATCCAAGCTGACCATCTGGGATTTTCAACAATTTATATCAGTGCCTTTGTGTTTGACTAAAGAACATGATGCAGAGTTATGCGAGTGCCGTGAAACCATAATTTAGATCTGTGGCGGTGTTGAACAGGACACATAAAACATACTTCCCAACCATGAACTGCAAATTGGTGCTCTGGACTAACAACCGTACCATCTGGGGACATGCAAACTCTACAGGCAACAGAAAGGTATGAAAATCTGCCAGTCTGAAACCACTAGAGGGGGGGGGGAAAGGGACACATGGAACAGATTCTTTCCACTCGGAATTCCTGTGACAGGTCTTTGAACATGTTGTGTTCATGCATGATGAAGGCAATGGCCTGTGGAGGTCCACTGCAACTGCCTTCTCTTTGAATACACCTTTGTCTTAAAGGTTTAAGGCTTTGTCTATGTATATGCATACATAACAAGGGTCATCCCTTCTTGGTTCTATGCTTTTTGCAAGGGAGACCAAATCCTTTGCTTGGCCACTTACTTCACTTCAAGAAAAGATCTATTTGCCCTGTGCAGTGGCATTACACACACTCTCTCGCCCCCTCTCTCTTTCTTTTCCCTTTCTCTCTCTTTCTTTTAGTCTCTCTCTTTCTCTCTTTCTCTGTCTCCATCTCTTTCTCTTTCTTTCTCTGTCTTTTTATTTCTCTCTCTCTCTCTCTCTTTCTGTCTCATTCTTTTTCTGTCTGTCTCTTTCTCTCTTTCTCTTTCTTTCTCTCTCTCTCTCTCTCCCTCCCCCTCTCTTTCTCTGCCTTTTTCCTTCTCTTCTCTTTCTCTGTGAGCGAATGGGTGGGCAGAGCATAGAGCAGTGGCAGCAGCTGGGGGCTTCCAATTTTCACACCCTCCCACACCTGCTGCCATCTCCCCAGCCTTTTTGACACAATGGGGGCAGTCGCAGCAGTGGTGGGGGTGTGAAAATGGGATGCCCCTGGCTGCCACTGCTTCCCCACCGCTGACCCCACCCATCGCCACCCCACCATCCCCAGCCTATATGGCTGGAGCTCAACAGCAGTGGTGACCAGCAGCAGCAGCAGGGGGTGTGAAAATTGGAAGCTGCTGATCATTGCCATTGCTCTGCCCACCTGCTCGCTCCCGCTTGCCCAGCTCTCCCTCTGGCCATTTATGGCAAGTTGTCCCCATGGCTAGTTGGCCATGTGGAGTTGTTTGGTGGTGATTTGGCAGTGACGAGTTGGCAGAGATGACTTGGTGATGGCAAGGTGGTGGCAATGAGGTGGCTATGCCAAGCTGGCCTCAGCGAGTTGTCCAGTGATGGGATTTAAATTTTTTTACTACCTGTTATGTGGGCATGGCTTGATAGGTGTGGCTTGATGGGCATGGCGGAGAAGGATCCTGCAAAATCCCCATTCCCTCCCCACCCCTATAACCTGCTTTCCACCTCTGTTCTCCTGTGCAGGGCAACCAAAGAAGACCCAGCCGATCAGCTGGGACTCAATGGGAGGGAGATAATAGGTGGGAGCAGGGCCAGTCAGAGGTAGCATTTGCCAAATCTCTGAACTACTCAAAATTTCCGCTACTGGTTCTCCAGAACCAATCAGAACTGGCTGAATCCCACCTCTTGTTAGAATTTAGAGGCATGCCAGTGTAGAGTTGCTCCTAGGAAGGAAATGTCATAGGATAGGATAGGATAGGATAGGATAGGATAGGATAGGATAGGGTAGGGTAGGGTAGGGTAGGGTAGGATAGAGTATGATAGGATAGGATAGGATAGGATAGGATAGAATAGAATAGAATAGAATAGAATAGAATAGAATAGAATAGAATAGAATAGAATGAGGAAGAATGGAATGGAATGGAATGGAATGGAATGGAATAGAATAGAATAGAATAGAATAGAATAGAATAGAATAGAATAGAATAGAATAGAATAGAATAGAATAGAATAGAATAGAATAGAATAGATGCTGGAAGGTATCTTGGAGGTCTTCTAGTCTAACCTCCTGCTCAAGCAAGAGACCCAGAGCTGAAGAAGCTTCTTGGATGAGAAGCAAAATGTCTTCAAAAAATTTCCAGAAAGTCCAGTTGTCTCTTGAAAAAGCACCTTTGGGATATCTGCTCCAAGAACTGAAAAACTAACCAGAATGTTAGAATTAGTAAATGTTGAGTTAATAAAATTAAAACTAAAATAATATAAATACAATTCATATAAATAACCTTCTACATAGACCCAAGGGCAGTGGTTGGTAGGGTGGTTTGGCTATTGATTGAACAAAAAAAATGCAAAGAAAATATAGTGTTTCTATAAATACATGATCTGGGTGTTTCTCCAAGTTTTTTTCTTTGCTTAATTGTTCTTTTTTTGTCGCACCAACTACTAGAGATACCTACAGGGAGGAACTAAGAAAGTCAAGATAGCAGCCCCTGTCATGTCAACAAAGTCCCACCTTTTTTTTATCCATGTGTTATATGTAGAAATTATATATTGTGAGTTACACCTGTGAAAATGAAGAACGGAAGGGGAGCCATATTTATCCAATATTTGAACTATGAAATGATTACTGGACAGTTATATAACTGTATCTAGCAAACATATTATGTTTTGTAACTTGTTATGTTTTCAAAGTAAAATGTCAAGTTTTGGGGTGGAATAGGTGTTTGTAATCTTGGCTTACTGATAAATGTGAGAGATTCTAGGTCATTCTGACCCAACGGAAACCTGTTAATGATCCATTGTGCTTAGATGGACATAACAGGAAGACAAGACAAGAGAAAGAGGGTAGTTTCCAAGGACAAGGAAACAGGTGTTACGCAACAATAATATGGTTGTGGCGTAGGGAGATACATAGCTTGGATTGTGCACCCAAGAAAGGGGCAGAGACTGTAGATTTGAACCTGTATATAAACCCCAGCCCTCCTGGGAACCATATCTTCTGCCATGAGCAGAATTTCCTTTTGCAAAAGCTTAATAATAAAGCTCTTCCATGTTGTTTACGTGTCTCTGGCTGTTTTTTTGTGATTATTATCACAAAAGTGTCACAGCTGGCTGGAGAATTTTGGGAGTTGAAGTCCACAAGTCTTTTTTTAAAAATTTTTTATTGGTTTTTAAAACAAACATAAACAAACAAAACATAAAAACATCAAATCATCTTCCATATATGTATATACAGTGTGCCGGTTGTTTTACAAATTGTTTTGTGCTTCCATTTCATAGTCTTCAATTATAATTACATTGTATATAATCTAGTATTTTCAATCAATATATTAAATACATTAATATCATTATTAATCAATCATTTGACTGTACTTTTATTCATTCATGTTTTCCAAAACGATCATATTTTACTTAATTTGTTTTATGACAATTTATATCATCGTCCCAGATCTGTCCTAGAATCATTTTGTAGATATAATTAGAAAAGAATACATTTTTATACATTTATTATTTTCTAAAAGTCTACATATTTCATTACTATATTTTATTGTCTAACCATTGATAGAATAGATCCCAAATTTTGTAAAATTGTTCATCATCTTGTTCTCTGATTTCAAATGTCAATCTACTAATTTCAACACATTTCAATATTTTCTTAATGATTTCCTCCTGTGATGGTATTTTCTCATTTTTCCAGTTTTTAGCAAATATAATCCCAGCCGCTGTTAATACATTTACAATCAGGTATTTCAAGTCTTTACTATATATTTCAGGTAAAATTCCCAATAAAAATATTTCTGGTTTCAAATCTATATGCTTTTTTGTCATTTTTTCCAACCACGTGTGGATTTTAGTCCAGTATTTTTTAGCATCCGCACAAGTCCACCACATATGGTAATATGAGCCAGGTATCTGATGACAATTCCAGCATTTTTTGGATTTATTTTTAAACATTTGCTATTCTTGTCGGGGGAAAGTGCCACCTGTAAAGCATCTTATACAAATTTTCTTTATATGCTGTTGACATTGTCATTTTATAATTTGGAGACCACAATTTTTGCCATTTCTCTCAATCAATCCCATATCCAAAATTCTTCCCCCAAGCAATCATAGTTTCTTTAACTTGTTCTTCTTCTAGTTTAATTTCTAATAAATATCCATACAGTTTTTTAATCACCTTTTCATCAGTACCTGTCAAAATATTATCTAAATCAGTCAATTTATCATAGAAACCTTCCATTTTAGAATCTTTATCATACCTTGAATGTATTTGCACATATGAAAACCAATTCATCTTTTTACCTTGTTCCTCTAGTTTTGTATCGATGTAAGTTCACCCTTTTCATTCAATATTTCACCATATCTAACTGTTTTTCCTTTTTGTATATTATAGGATAATAAAATGCTTCAATAGTCGATAGCCAGACTGGAATTTTCAAATAACATTGTCTTTTAATCTTCTCCCAATTTAACCACAGAGACTCCCGTATATAATGTATTCTAAAGTACCCCTGTGTTTTAGTTCCTTTACACCATAAAAAAGCATGCCACCCCAACAACAGATCATGTCCTTCTAATGTCAACAATCTAGTATTTCTTAATATTATCCATTCCTTAACCCACATCAAATTTGTAGCTTGGTTAATACAACTCCCAATTAGGCAAACCAAATCCTCCTCTTATTCTAGCATCTTGCAAAAGCTTTAACTTTATTCTCCCTTTCTTACCTTGCCATATATATTTCAACACAATTTTATTTAAATCTTCAAAGTAGTCTTTTCCAAGCCTAATTGGAATTGTTTGAAACAAATATAAAATTCTGGGTAATATATTCATCTTGATTGTTAATATTCTCCCTATTAATGACAGTTGTAAATTTTCCCATTTCGCCAAATCTAGTGCTATCTGCTGTTTAATATAATAAGTTTGATATAATTGATATAATTTGATATAATTATTCTCTTTTAGTGTACTGCATCTTGCTGTCAAGTATATCCCCAAGTACTTGATCTTATTTGTGACCTGAATTTTCAATAGGTCTGCCAATTCTTCCTTGATAACATATTCTTCTTGATAGCATATTCTTTGTCAAGATCTTTGTCTTATCTTTATTTATTTTCAAATCAGCCAACTTTCCATATGTCTCTATCTTTTCTATCAATTTTGATGCTGTTTCTAGTGGGTCTTCTAAAATAAAAACCAGATCATCTGCAAATGCTTGCAACTTAAATTCTTCCTTTTTAATTTTCATCCCTTTTATATTCTTTTCATCTCTTATATTTCTGTTTAGCACTTCCAAAGTTAACACAACCAACAGAGGTGATAGTGGGCACCCTTGTCTTGTTCCTTTTCTTATATTGATAGATTCTGTCAGTTCTCCCTCTATCATTACCTTTTGCTTATAGTAAATAGCTTCTATTGCTTGAATAATTTTCTAGCAAAGCCCATCTGTTCCAGCAGTAATAACATGAATCGCCAATTCACATTATCAAATGTCTTCTGTGCATCTAGAAATATCAAAGCCATTTGTTTTTCGGGATGTGCCTCATTGTTTTCCAAAGTGTCTAAGATTACTCTCATATTGTCTTTGATTTGTCTCTTTGGCAGAAATCCATTTTGGTCAGGATGGATAAAATTATTTAATAAGTCTTTCTGCCAATATTGAAGAAAAGATTTAATAATCTGCATTTAGTAGGGAGATAGGTCTATAGTTCTTGATTTGTAATGGATCGGTCTCCTCTTTTGGAACAAGTGTGATATAAACTTCTAACCATGATTTAGGTATCCTCTTCTTTAACATAACTTCATTCATAATTTCTAGCAACGGAAAATTCAATGATTCTTGAAATGTTTTGTAAAATTCTGCCGGAAGTCCATCTGGCCCGGTGCCTTTCCATTATTTTGTTTCTTAAGTGCTTCAATTAACTCCATCATCGTTATATTGCTTTCTAACATTGTTTCAATCTCTTGGGTATCTGGAGTAAATTAGCATTCTGTAAATACTCTTTAACTCTTTCCTCATCAATATTCTCTTGTGTGTATAGTTTCCCATAATAATCTCGAATAATTTCCTTCTTCTCTTTACTACCATAGCAAACTTGGCCTTGGTCATCTATTAATTGTGATATTTCCCTTGATTCTTTCTCCTATCTCAATTTATATGCTAACCATCTACCTGGTTTCTTTGCATCTTCAAAATAGTTCTGTTTGGCACCTCTAATTTTTGTGCTAATTCTTCTTTTTCTATTAGACCCATTTTATGATTGGTTATATCCATTTTTAACTTAATGTCTTTTCTCTGTGGCATTTTCTGTAGCTCTTTGTCGAGTCCTTTATACTCATCTTCTAATGCCCTAGAAGCTAATCTTTTCATGGTATTTCTTTTCCTTGTATAATCTATTATCAAGCCTCTAGCATATGCCTTCATTGTATCCCATACATTCTGGATTGATGTATCTTCTTTTTTGTTTTCTCCAAATAAAAAGGCCAATTCTTTCTCCATCCACTGTGTGAAGTCTTTTTCCTTTAAAATAGTATTATTTAATGTCCATCTAGATCTTCTCCTTTGTCCTTTCCATTTAATTATCATTGGATTGTGATCTGCCCAAGTACTTGTTTCAATATTTATTTCTTGAATATTAGTTAACAATTCTGTTGACATCCATATCATATCTATTCTGGACCATGATATATGTCTATTTGAGTAGAAGGTATATTGTTTAGTTTTAGCATTTCTTTCTCTCCATGTATTTTTTAAGTTTATTTCATCTACCATTTTAAAAAAAGATTTAGGGAGAGTCTTTCTGTTTTGCTTTATTGTTTTCTGTGTTGTGTAGTCCAGTTTATTGTCTACAATTCCATTAAAATCTTCCATCATAACTATGTTAACATAGTCCAGTTCAACTATTTTCATATATAATTTTTTATAGAATTCTTCTTGATTGTCATTCGGGACATAGATTGCAATCAGGAGTGTTTTCGTATTATTGTCCATTATTTCCACCATTAATATTCTTCTGTCGTCATCAGTATAAATCAGTTTTGCTGAGATGGTCTCTTTAATATATAAAACCACTCCTCTTTTCTTACATTGTGTCAAGGAAGTGAATATTTTCCCTAATTTTGGCTGTATCAACAATTGTTCATATTGTTTTTTAATATATACTTCTTGTAGGCAGATTATATCAAATTTTAATTTCTCTAATTTATGAAAGATTTTCCTTCTTTTAATGGCTGAGTTAAGTCCATTTATATTAATTATAATCAATTTTTTCTCTTCCATGGTTATATTTTGCAATTAGGTTTGACAGCTCTTGTGGATCTTGGTTCATGTTCTTCTTTGGCTTCCTCCTTTCCACCTACTGCACCTTTTTCATTTGGGAGTCCTCTTGGAATTCAATTAGTGAAATTTCTTTTTCTGCCACTTCCTCCCCTCTGAAAAATTCTGTGTGAAATGATTCAGTTTTCTCAATTGAATCAATTCTATATCTCTGTTCTTGCCATGTAAACATTAAACCTTCTGGAATCAGCCATCTATAATTCACCTCTTTTTTAAGTAACAATTTGGTCAAGAATAGGTGTTCTCTTCTCATCTCTCTCACTCTTCTGGGTACTTGTTTCAAGACCACAATCTCCTTATCTTTGTATTCCAATGTTTTCTCTCTTGCCACTTGCAATATTTGTGTTTTAATGGCTTTCTTTGTAAATCTGATGTGAACTTCTCTTGGTAAGTTATTTCTCATTGCATATCTTGTGAAGACTTGATAAACCTCATCTATTCCATCCTCTTCAGTTATTTCCAAAGCTTCAGCCAATATTTCTATCAATATCTCGGCTAGATTTTGTCCTTTTTCTTCCTCTATGTTTTGGAATCTAAGGTAAAATTCTGATCTGTCCATCTCCCATCTCAGCATACCACTTTTATTTTCTTCAATTAATTCAGTTAATTCAGTTAATCTGTTATCAATGTCTCCAATCTTCTTGTCTCTTTGTTTATCTTCTTCAATTTTTGGAGTCTCTCATCATACTTCATTATCATTTGTTGGATGTTCTCCACTTTTTCATCAGTTTTCCCTGTTCTTTGTTCAATATTCTCTGTTCTTTGTTCAATGTTCTCTATTCTCTTTTCAATATTCTCTGATCTTGTTTGAATAGTTTGAATTCCTTGCATAATCATCTACAGGGTCACCTTTTCTTGTTCTTTTTCTTGCCTTAATATTGTCTGTATTGAACATTGTCCTCCAGATGGTGGAGAGGAATAAGTGGAAGTTGAAGAACCAGGAGCTGTTAATTTCCTACTCATTTTGAGGAATTCAAAATCTTCAGGTTCTTCTAAACCTTAATCCAGTTGTAAAATAACCAATTGCAGTTCCAAATAAAAATAGTAGGAAAAAAGTAGAAGAATAGTAAGAAAAGAGAAGCCAAATAGTAATAATAATAGAAAAAGAAGAAAAAATTTCTTCAGGTTCTTGTATACCTTAATCCAATCGGTTGGTTAGATGACAGTAAACATTCAAAAATGAAGGAAAAGACCATAAACACACCATGGACACACACAAAAAAGAAAAAGTTGTAAAATCCTAAAAAAAGTGAAAAAGTGAAGAAAAAGGCTAAAAAAGAAAGGAAAAATTCTTCAGGTTCTTCAACACCTTAATCCAATCAAGAGGTCTCAAATATAAAAGTATGCATAAAAATAAACCAAAAAGAAGAAGAAAAAAACCCAATATGGAAGGTAGGTGGAAAGACAAAAATACCAGGAAGGGAAAGAGAAGAAAAAGGCTGCTCCTTTAAAAAGATAAAGAAGGGAAGCATTAATACTAAAGCTTTTCCTTTAAAATAAAAAGCAGACGTAAAAATTTAACTTCCAAAGACAAGAAAATAAAAAAAAAACAAAGACAAGTTCCAAAGAGCCAAAAATCCAAATAACTATTGCAAAAAAAGGTAAACTGATGAGGAGGGGTAGCACAGTTGAAAAAGAATAAAAAGAGCACACTGCACTTTGTTTAATTATCCAAGGCTCTTGTTATAACTCTCTTCTCCAAAGACTTATCATCTGTTCTTTTCCTAAGCTTCAACACCAGACTCCAGCTGTTGATAGAAGCCCTCTATCTTATCAAACAGGCAATGTCCTTGAAACAAAGTCTCAGTTCTTTCTCAGCTTTGTCTGGTCAAAAGAAAAATAGAATATTTCCAAGCCTCTAGTTGGCAGTGTTACAAAGTTTCTTTAGCTTTCACTTTCCCCCTCCTGTTCCTTGCAAAATATAATAAGAATTAATTTTAAAAAAGAAAAATATATTTAAAAAATAACTAAAAGAGAGTCTCTGGCTTAGAATATTATAAAATCAAAAAGGAAAGAAGAATATATAAAAAGAAGGAAAAAAAAACCAGTCCAGTTTCAAAATATAAGATCATGTGTAGAAAATCTAGCAATGAAAAAAAAAAATATTACTTTGACATTCTTGTTTAAAATCACCACTTAATCACTTCTGTCAAAACTTTTACAGATTCTTTCTTTCCCTTAGGGTGTCCTTTCAAGTCTTAAAATAAAGAAAAAGTTCTCACCAAACCGGCATACTCTCTCTTTCCTTTCTCTTTCATTTCGGAGCTGTCCCAA
This sequence comes from Hydrophis major, assembly GCA_033807585.1. Classification (NCBI taxonomy): domain Eukaryota; kingdom Metazoa; phylum Chordata; class Lepidosauria; order Squamata; family Elapidae; genus Hydrophis; species Hydrophis major. The sequence continues at coordinate 15,440,854 of CM066339.1, forward strand.
CTTCAGCAGCTTTAATGGCTGCCTCTTTGCCGCTGGCAAAAAGAGCTTTTCCTGGATCTACCAGGGACTTTGCGATATCCCTGGGATCAACAAGATGCACTCTTTACATTCACTGTCTCTTCGGGATGGTTTAGATCCACTTGGACCGTCCAGGAGCAAAGATCAGTTGCGGTCTCAGATCTCCAAGATTGCATGCCATATCGTCGCGACGCCAGCTCCACCCTCCTGAAATCCACAAGTCTTAAAGCTGTCAAGTTAGGGGACCCCTGTCATATGGGATCACACTGAAGAATAGATTGTCTTCTGTCTTATTAATTTCTGAGGTTGGGTGCAGCTTAGAGATAAGGTGAGCAATCAATTTTGTTTAATTGGTCAATTAGTCTATCAAGGAAGAAGGAAAAGGAAGCCGATTTCCTACACATTAGTATAAATTAATGATTATGTTGGATTATGATATTTCTTTCTAGGCAGCCCTTTGCCTTATGATGCTGTTTCATGTCTGTGTTTTTAAACCAAAAATAGGATTTCTTGTAAAAACAAGACAAAAAAGAATAATAACATTTTTGAAATGTCATCTGAGCATGACAAATTAGTGCAACATTTCTTACTCATAAACATGTTTGTTTATCCCATGAAGTAATGGAATACTCATAAACTTAATATTTGCTTTGTCAAAACAGCCCATGTAGACACTTCTCTGGCTTTCTAGAATGTAAATGTTAAAAATAAAATATGAATTCAGAAAATAATAAAAATAACTTGGAAATGACAAATGGAAAATACGTTATGTAAAACAAATGAAGAGTTGAATGAATTACATACTCACATTTAAGGAGTTGATGGAAAATGGGCACAATGGGTGGGTGTTCCTGGCCTGATTTCAAAGCAGCCTCATTCCCTCTTTGGAAGCCCCCCTGACTGAATGAAAGGGGCTTGGGGTGGTAAAAGAGTACCCCACCACTCTTGATAGTGGACCCCTCCCCAGGACCAGGCATATCCTCAAAGAATTTGCCTCAAATTCCCAGCTGTTTGCAGAACATTGTCCCCAGCAGGCCTGGATGTTCTGCAGTTAAGGTTTTAGTTTGGTTTTCATTGTGCTGGGAAGGAAGGAAGGAAGGAGAGAAAAGGTTGAATGGGAGGGAGGAAGGAAGGAAAAAGAAAATAGGTTAGAAGCAGAGATGGTATTCAGCAGGTTCTGAACCGGTAGCGGAAATTTTGAGTAGAACTGGCAAATCCCACCTCTGACTGGAGATTTTACAGTATCCTTCTCTGCTATGCCCACCAAGCCAGGCCCACAGAACCGGTAGTAAAAAAAAATTGAATCCCACCACCAAGGAAGGAAGGGAGGGAGGGAGGGAGGGAGGGAGGGAGGAAAAAAGGAAGAAAGAAAAGGTTGAGAGGGAGGGAAGGGAGGAAGGGAGGAGCAAAAAGGTTGATTCAGAGGGAGGGAAATAAGTAAGTAAGTTGTATATAAAACATTCTTTTCCCCATTTAGAAGATTTGATTGATTATTTTGCTATTGAGCAAAAGGAAGTAAGAGCAGGAAAAATCCTTGACATTTGTGTAGAAGAATCCGAAACTACTATTGAAATATTCAAGATTTTTTTTAGCAGTTCAAATATGCTCTTCATGTTTTAGGAGCCCCTGTGCTAATAGAAGTCATTCCACATGTCCACATTGCCCTTCCTTAGATTGGCTGGCCTCAGAGCTGGGAGCAAATAACAAACCAGATTAGCTCTGCCACAGTCTATTACTAACCCATGAAGGAGAGGTGATTTGAAAACACACTATATAAACAAAAACAATATTTTTCTCATAATATCCTGAGGAAGAGATCACATACAATTATATCCATGGGCAGTGTGGAAAACCAACATCCTCTGGGAAACCTGGAGATCCTCATTTTGAACCAGGAACAACCTTTTAATTAGAGTAATGTTTTTGACTTTAAAAGGCAAAAATAATATTATGCCTCCTACAGGTTTTGAATGCATGGTTTTATTTTTTGAAGAAAGAAAGAGAAAGAAAGAAAAGAGAGAGAGAAAGAGAGAGAAAGAATGAAAGAAAAAAGGAGAAAAATAGAAAGAGAGAGAAAAGAGAAAAGAAAGAAAGAAAAAGAAAGAAAGAAAGAAGCAATTTTAGTAAATCAAGGGTAGAAAGGATTATTGGAAGGAGATATTTTACTAACAGGAAAATCTTAATGGATACCTGTTATAACTATGTATCATTGCAACTATGTATCATTGCAACTATGTATCATTCATGTGTTTGCAACATTGTATCATTCACGTGTAATCATTAACTTCTGTCTCTTCAGTGACCTTTGCAAGGCACGTACAAGGGACAAGGAGCTAGACGGTTGTTAATAAGCTTATCCACACTGTAAATGATCTCTCTGGTATGCAGCTTTGTAAACATACACATCCTGATGAGATTATCATGTTTGACTTGAGCTTTGATTAAATCATTTTCTTGTAAAAAAGCACAATAAAAGAGTGTGTGCCAAGACATTCGGGGCGCGCTCATCCCGAGGAACTTCGCCTCCTGTCATTTCTCTCTCCTTCGCTCCCTATCATGAGCCGCCCATCTGATGCGGGATAGCAGATACCGCATTCTGGTGACCCCGATGTGATTCCCTAAGGGGGATACGTTGCGACGCGCCCATATCTTATCAGCTCGATGGGAGCTGTGCATCGCCAGTCCTGAAGCAAATTGCACATCATCGGATCTGAAACACGGTCTCGACTTTCGTAAGTATGGGTGGAAACTTTTCTCAACAACAGACGCAGCATCTGAAGGAATTGAGGGAGTTAGTCGCTTCTTCTTCTAAATATTCTGCTAATTTAAAGGGCTCGCCTGTAAAAATGAAACCTATTGCTACATTATTGGCTTATGTGTGGCAACATTGTCCCAATTATTCAGAGGAAGGGTCCTTAAAAATTTCCACTTGGCAAAAAATTGGTGAACATCTCCATAGTCCTCCTCATGCACCTATTGACATTTTGGTCACTTGGAGGAAAATTATGGAGGCTTTAATGGTCCATTATAAAATAGAAGCAGGGAGTGTGTTTCAATCTCCCCCGCCAAGTTATGATAACTTTTCAATTTGCTCTAACTCAGGCAGAAGCTGCTGCCATTATTCAACAATGCCCCACATGTAGTAAGCAAGGACATTCCATTCCCATAGGAGTAAATCCTAGAGGATTAAAAGCTTGTGAAATTTGGCAAATGGATGTAACTCAGTATCCACCTTTTGCCCCTTGGAAATATTTGCACGTTTCCATAGATACATATTCAGGGTTTATTCTGGCCACCCCTCAAAGGGGAGAAACTGTAAAACATGTCATCAATCATTCAATTCGTACCTTTGCCTCGCTGGGATGTCCAAAAGAAATCAAAACTGACAGTGGACCTGCCTATACAAGTTCTGCTTTCCAGGACTTCTGTAACAGATGGGATGTAACCCACAAGTTTGGGATTCCCTACAACAGCCAGGGGCAGGCTATTAGGCTATTGTGGAACGAGCTCACTTATCTCTGAAACATGCTCTTGATCGATATTCGTTGCGGGAAAAAACCCCAAACCTCCCAGCATTGCAAAATTCTCTTAACATTTGTCTTTACACTTTAAACTTTCTCAATCTGACTGGCATTCCTCCCACTTCTGCTGCTTCGCGTCATTTTTCCTCCCCCTCCCCCCCGCCTAACAGACCTCTGGTATATTATCGCAGATTGCCAGATCCTGCCTGGCAGGGTCCCGCTGAGCTTCTCACTTGGGGACGAGGCTACGCTGCGATCTTACTGCCAGACAAAACCACTTGCTGGATCCCTGGTAGGGCGGTTAGACCCTATCATGGGAATTCCTCCACTACATCTATATCTTAAAACTCTTCCTGATATTCTTGCCTATATCTTCTTTGCAATTTCTACCTTACTTCAACAAAACCTATGCTTCCTGTCAAAAGACTATTCGTGTTAAAACCATTTCATTAACAGAAGGCTATTATACTTGCTCCTTGTGGGTACGTCATGAAAATGCTACCCGTAGTTTTCACTCTGTCACTTCTGTTTTGTTTAAAGAACACTCTACCACTCGCTTTTTGTTCTTTCTTTACTCTTCCTATGGAAAGGGACCTTAAAATCTTTTCCTCTATTCAATCTAAAACATAGGGGGACCTAGATGTCCTTCTATTGTATTATGGGTTTCCCCACCCCAACTAACATCCTTGATGAATGACCAAATTAATCTTTATTGTCATTATTGTAATTATTATCCTTTTTCTACCAATTGCATTCCCTCCTCATCTTGTAAATGTTCTACAACTAACTTGTCCATAGCCCTCTCTCCTACTTGTCATGCTTTTATATACCCGAACTCTGATCCTGTCAACAAACGACGCTTCAAAAGAACTGTCCATGACGATCCGCAGAAGCCTCATAGAAGATATAATATTGCTTGGACTATAACTGACTTTCAAGGCGTTCGTTTAAGTTCTACAACCAATTTTTCTTGCATAGAAGACTTCTACCCACCACTTCAATTCGATTTGGCAGACGCACCCACACAACCAGGGGATATCCTGCAATCTACACCACTTCAGGAGGAACTTTAACATCACGCCTGAAAGGAATGTAATTTATCCCTGGCAATAATTTTGTTTGGACTTGTTCCACCGGAACATGTCCCAAATATCACAGAGTGACAACAGATGAACATCTCTGCAATGTCCAATTGTATGTATTAGTTTTGTTTTTTGAAGAAAGAAAGAAAGAAAGAAAGAAAGAAAGAAAGAAAGAAAGAAAGAAAGAAAGAAAGAAAGAAAGAAAGAAAGAAAGAAGCAAAGATGCAAAAAAAGAAGCAAAGAAGCAAAGAAAGAAGGAAAAAAGCAAAGGATGAAGGAAGGAAGGAAAGAAGGAAAGGAAGAAAGAAAGAGCTTCTTGGGTTATGTCCCTTTTGGTCATCTTGGCCACATCTTTGCCAGCTGATGGGCCCATGACAGCTGCCCCCTCTCCAGCTGCAGAGAATCCACCCTCCTTCCTCAGAAAGGCTTATGGGCGCCTTGACCCTTTTGAAAAGTGAGCATGATGCTGTGAGATGATCAATCTGGGCAGGAATATGGGGGCATCACATGGGGGGCATATGGAATATGGGGGCATCACTCACATGGGCTGTTTTCTCAGTCAGAAGGGGGAGACTTGATCCATCAATGCTGCTCCTGTGAGGATGGAGAGGAACAGTAGAGACCATTGATTTTGTGTTAGTGAATAATTAATTGTTGCACAAAGTGTGGCTCCAGCTTGAAATGGGAACACTCAGCCTGAGTTTTTGGGGCTGTGTTTTTGGCAGCTGAGAAGAGGGAGGCAGTTGATTCTGAGTGCAAGATCTGCAATGCAAAGAGGAAGGAAGGAAGGAAGGAAGGAAGGAAGGAAGGAAGGAAGGAAGGAAGGAAGGAAGGAAGGAAAGAAAGAAAGAGCTTCTTGGGCTATGTCCCTTTTGGTCATCTTGGCCACATCTTTGCCAGCTGATGGGGTCATGACAGCTGCCCCCTCTCCAGAGCAAGGAAGGAAAAACAAGAAAAGAGGGGAAGGAAGAAGAAAGGAAAAGGAAGAGGGAAGGAAAAAGAAAAGGAAGGAAAGAAGGAGATAATAATGAGAGTGAGGGAGGATCTCAGGGTAGTCCTGCCTTAGCACTGGGCCAACACAGGTGCCCCCAACATGAATGGTATCTAGCTGGCCATGCCCACCATTGCCATGCTCACCATGGCTCTCTGAAGTCAAACACAGCCCTGATTCGGCCCTCAGTGAAATTGAGTTTGACATCCCTGACTTAGATATTCTGCTTCCTTGTCATTACCTGTTCCTATTGCACCTTTCCACCACTCCAGGGACTATAGTTTGTCTTTCCTTTGGATTATGACCTACCTCAACAGGGGCTTTTGGAGGCTTGGGTTCTTTCAAGCCTCTGCTGCTTCTGAGCCCATCTCTGCCTCCTTCTCTGGTTATCCAGGCCTTCTTTCATGCCTACCATGGACTCAGAGGTGGTATTCAGCAGGTTCTGACCAGTTCTGGAGAAGTGGTAGTGGAAAATTTTGAGTAGTTTGGAGAACCGGCCAATGCTACCTCGACTGGTCCTGCTAACCACATCTCTTCTCTGCCTCCCATTGAGTCTCAGCTGATCAGATGGGTCTCCTTTGGTTGCCCTGCACAGGAGAACGGAGCTGGAAAGCAGGTTAGTGGGGTGGGGAGGGAATGGAGATTTTGCAGTAGCCTTCCCCCTGCCACGCCCAAGCCATGCCCACCAAGCCAAGAAAGCAGAGTAGTGGGGTGGGGAGGGAAGGGAAGGGAAGGGAAGGGAGATTTTGCAGTTTCCTTCCCCTGCTACACCCACTAAGCCATGCCCACAGAACCGGTAGTAATTTTTTTTTAATCCCACCACTGACCAGAAGTCTTAAAATTGCCACGTTTGGAGCAGAGGTGGTATTCATCAGGTTCTAACCAGTTCTGGAGCATCGGCAGCAGAAGAAATTTTGAGTCGTTAGGAGAACCAGCAAATGCCACTTCTGACTGGCTCTGCCAACCCCATCTATTCTCTGCCTCCCATTGAGTCCCAGTTGATCAGCTGGGTCTACTTTGGTTGCCCTGCACAGGAGAACGGAGCTGGAAAGCAGGTTAGTGGGGTGGGGAGGGAATGGAGATTTTGCAGTAGCCTTCCCCCTGCCACGCCCAAGCCATGCCCACCAAGCCAAGCCAAGCCAAGCCAAGCCAAGCCAAGCCAAGCCAAGCCAAGCCAAGCCAAGCCAAGCCACGCATGCCAAGCCACGCCCACAGAACCAGTAGTAAAAATTTTTGAACCCCACCACTGCCCGGGCTCTTTCCTGAAAGCCCTGTGCATATCCACCCTGGGTCTTCAGCTGTCTTCTGTTTTCCTTCTCCTACAAATTCTTTGCAGTTACATCTTCAGGTTTCATTTTGCACGATTTCCTGCCTGCCTTCAAGATTTCAGGCTTTGGATCATTTTTCCTTTGAGCTCATTCAAAATCATTCTTTCTGAAATGTAGCATTCAAGTCTGACTCACTGCTATTTTTTCTTCTTCTTCGAGTTCACAATACCTCAACTTACAGTTCTCACTTATGACCACAAAGTGAGCCCCCCCAAATTCCATTGTTAAAGTGAGACATTGGCCAAGTGAGTTTTGCCCCATTTTACAAACTTTTCATGCTACGTTAAGTGAATCAGTGATAAGTGAGTAACCTGGTTGTTAAGTGAACCTGACTTCCCTGTTGACTTTGACTGTGCAAAAGGCACGAAAGGGGATCATATGTCCCTGGGTCATAAATAAGTCATAAATACCATGTTTTTCTGAAAATAAGACCCTGTCTTATATTTTTTGCCACTAAAAAAAGGCACCGGGTCTTATTTTCAGGGGATGTCATTCCACTAACTTCACTTGTGTGCATCGCCCCCGGCCTCCTTTTCACTATCAGAGGCCTTCAGGAACTTCTTCTGCAGCTGGCAAGGTGTTCCTGAAGGCCTCTGCAGAGGATAACAGAGCTCTGGATTAATCCAGAGCTGCAGGCAGCTACAGAGGCCTTCAGGAAAGCCTTGCCAGCCTTGCCAGCTGCAGAAGGAAAAGGCCAAAAAGGCAGATGTCAGAGTGTGCGAGGCCTGGCTACAACTATCAAAAGGTAAGTAGTAAGGCAGCTCTAACCCCCACCTCTCCCAAGCTTAATTTTTACCTGTACATTCTGGAATGGGTGGGGTCTTAATTAGGGCTTAATTTTGGAGGGGGTAGGTCTTATATTGGGTGCAAAATCAAGCTAGGACTTATTTTCAGGGTAGGTCATATTTCTGGGAAAACAGGGTAGGTGTCAAGCACCTGAGTTTTGATCATGTGATCATGGAAATGCTGCAAAGCTCATAACTATGAAAAATGGCCATCAGTCACACTTGTCAGAGTCATAACTTTGAACGGTCAGTAAATGAAGTGTTGTAAGTCGAAGGCTACTTGTATCAAGAATAACATAGTTATCCTCCACTGCTTCAACCAACTCTTGCCCATTGGGGAGAATTAGGTCCAAAGCCTCCAACCTCTTATTCTTTCTTCCACCTTCTGGCAAATGAAGATGTCAACAAGAGAGAACAAGACGGTGTTTTGGACCTCTTACTGTGGGCAGAGTTGGCTCCCAGATGATGTCATGATAATTGATGTCCACCACAGTATCATCTCATGCCTCTTTGAAAGGCTGGTTATCTGTGGCATAAAGATCTCATTAGTATCTTCTGCCTATCCTGATGATCATCTGTAATAAACTATCATGAGAATGGCACTTTTGCTTCTCTCTCCTCTGTAGAGATTCTCAATCAGTTTCTTGGTTCTGAAGGGAAATGACCTCAAAGAAAAAATAAAGGAATCCAGTTGCGTCCAGAAAAAATACCTTTGGGGGTCTCATTTTATTCTTCCCTGGACAGTTCCAGGAGGATTCTCTCCCTCTGCTCTCTGACTGTCTGCAAGAATGTGCTTTCTTTATGTATGATGAAACACTCCAATCCCTCTCTGTTGAGCCTCTTCCTTTCGGGTACATTGTAGCCTTCTGTAGAAAGTTAGTACCCACCCCATTCTTCTCCTAGAAGAATGAAACATTTTGAGAAATATTAAAAAAAGGCAGAATATTATATTTCCCTGGATGAGAAATGAAGAAACATGCTCTTGGAAAGCAGCTCTCACCTTTCTTAATACCCCTCAGCAGATGTCAGCACTTCAGAGATAAAGAGATAGCTAGCTCTAGTCATAAGGAAATACCCTCACCCAAGATCCAACAAAGGTAGAATTATCCCTCAGCCATAATAGGAACTGCCCAAGGTCCCTTCATTGCATCGTCTCAGTTGCACCACCCCCAGTAAACTTCAACCAAACCTGGGAGCTCAGACAACTTATAGAGCCAGCTATGACCTCTACACAACAGTTAATAGAATACATGTTCTTGCACAGGAACAGGAAGCTCAAGTGCAAAACCCAAGAGAAGATATAAATGCCTCCCACTCTCAACTTCATGTGGTCAGCTGCCCAGAATCACACATGGTTGGTGGTTTTGCTTCATCATGAAACCATCTTTCCAATCTATGTTTCCAGTGTCTTTCTCCCAGCTAAGAACAGAACCAGATGGATATTATTTCCAACACTTCCAGGGCTGGAATCCCATTAATTTTGTCATCTACTGTCGTTCGGTGATGCTTCTGCTATTATCGTGGTCCTCCTATGTTAAGATTTTAAATTCTCTTTTCTGGTTTTCTTGTTGCTTTTATGCAAAAGGATATGATTTTGTGAGTTATCCAATTAATTTCATAGTTTCTTGCCTGTCTAACTCCTCCCTCTCCCCTTGGGTTCTGTATTGTTGCCTTAGCCCTCAACAGAATATTCAGTTCTAGACTTTGTTACCATCCTGTTCTGGCCTATTTTACCAACCTGCTGATGAGATTGTGAGATTAGCAGATGAACAGAGCTGGAAGGGACATTGTAGGTCATCCAGTCCAACCCCCTGTCCTAGCAGGAGACCCTATACCATTTCTGACAGATGGCAGTCCAGTCTCTTCTTGAAAGCTTCTAGTGATGAAGCTCCCACAACTTCTGAAGGCAACTTTTGTTCCATGGATTGATTGCTCTCACTGTCAGAAAATTCCTCCCTTTTTCCAGGTTGAATCTCTCCTTGTTCAGTTTCTATCCATTATCCCTTGTCTGGCCTTTGAGTGCTTGACCCTCTCCTCTCTGTGGTAGCCCCTCAAATATTGGAAGACTGCTATCATGTCTCCCTGGTCCTTCTTTTCCCTAGACTAACCATGCCCAGTTCCTGCAACCATTCATTGTTTGTTTTAGCCTCCAGTCCCCTCAGCCTCCTGGTTGCTCTCCTCTGCACTCTTTCCAGAATATCAACATCTTTTTTATAGTCTGATGCTCCTAGAAATGGACTAACCCTTCAGTGTTGTTTCCGGTTTCCCATTTATCCATGCTTCAAACAATTCCTGTAGTTATCTTGACAATCTGGGCATCTATTCATGCATATCTTCCCAACTATAGGCAAAATTGTAAACAATATTTATTTATTTATTCCATTTCAATAACTGCTCATCTCAAACAAATGCTCAAGGGAATTGTGTATGTAAATAGAATGCATTTCTATACATTGTTTTAATGAATGTATGATTTTTGGTTCATATTTTCCCCCTTCCTATTATATATTCTTTTAATTAACAAACCACACATTTTCTGAAGTGCATATTTTGAGGAATAACTATGCTGGTTAATGCATTGGTTAAAATGCAAAATTAGATACATTTGCATTGGAATGTAAATTAAGCAGGTCTCTCCCCTCCCCCCAGATTCTGCTTTGACATTCATGAGAAATGCTTCAAATCAAAAATGTCTTTGTAAAACAGCCTAAGCAGCCTTTCTTGGACTGGAAGGTCTCCAGAGGTGGAGGGCTCTCCCCAACTGCCATGCCACTGCTGAACATCTGGCCAGTTCAGATATCTAATATGGACCGAGGTTGGAGATCTAGAAAGAACAAATTATTAGGTTTTATGAGTCTTAGAAAGAAAATCTTCCTTTAACAATATCCTTCCCATGTATTGCATACCCCTATTCCAGGGATGTCAAACTTGAGGCCCGCAGACCAGATCTGGTCTGCAGGATGCTATAATCTGGCCCATGGGGCCACCCTGGAAACAGCAAAGGACCGGCCTGCAGTGCCTCTGCCAATGAAAACAGAGCTCGGGGGCCTTTGGGAGCTGCATGCAGCCTTCCCGGCAGGGATGGGCTGCTGGGGGTTTGCAGGGGTTTGGGAATGTTATGTATTAGCATACTCACTTGTGATTGGTTGGTCCTCAGCGGCGGGAAACTGAACAGCCCTTACTGGCTACAGCCGTGAGCAGCCCTGACTGTAAAAGGAGCTGCCGCGGCTGCAGCAGTCAGTCCTGTTAGAAAAATAAAGAGATTGTTATTGAGCTGACTCCATCTCATGTCTCATTACCCGCAATTTAACACTGGTGACGAAGGTGGGATACACTTAGATCATTAGAGATGAGTACTCCAAGATCCTTGACAGAGTTTGGATCATCAACAAGGTCTTTCAAACTGTATTTCATTTTCTGATTTATTTATTTTTGCCAATATGTAAGATAGAGCATTTAGTCTGACAACCAATCAGAATACAAGATCCAATTCAAATCCCAACAAAGGTTATAAAACCCAGGCACTCTCAGCATATCAGCCTTCTTGGCCTTCTCACCTTGAAGCATGTGATCATGCTTTTCACTTTGGAGCTTCTAGCCAGGTGGTCCTATCTACCATTAAACCATCTTTCCAAATAGCCTCCATGTTTCCAGTGTCTTTTTCCCCACTTGGAACTGAACCCAGAAGGATCTACCAACAAAGCAAACTCAAACAGAAACATGTTGCATGTTCAGAGCAGAGCTCCCAGTCTTCAGCAAGCAAGCAAGTTAATTTCATCTTCAATAGATCAGCAGGGAAGCAGGAGGAGAGAAGCAGTTTCATTGTCAATAGACAGACTCAGAGCTCAACATAGTTGCAGAGTTGCAAAGCTTCACATATAGCTACTCCAAGGCTACTTTTAGTTTCAGTTTCCAGCCTAGGCTAATTCTGGTTTCAGTTTTCAAAACAGTCCTCATTGGGTGATTTAGTTGCTATGCCTATTCATTGGCTGACCTTGTTACCAAGCTCTATTGCAGTTCATGAATATACTCTGAGAATCTAGTCCAGACTCCCATCCAAGCAGGAGACCCTACACCAGTGATGGCTAACCTTTTCAGCTTGGTGTGTCGAAAATCAGGAAAAAGTGTAGCCTTCCCCGGGTCGTGTGTCACTTCAAGAAATATCAATAATTGGGTTTATGACGGACTGGGCTGGGGGATCACACAGGGCTGTGAAACTCGTCTCCCTGGTCTCAGGGCTGCAGGTGCAGGATGTGGGGATCAGAAGGCCACCTAACAGGGCTGTGAACCTCATGGATCCACTTTCCTCCTGTAGCGTTCCTGAGGTAATGAAACTGACAAACCTCAGTTTATGGCGGTTAAAACTGGTTCTCTGCTGCAAAGATCTTGCAGCAGCGGTGACACCATGCCTCCACGCAACAAGCAGGGAGCAGGGATTGGAGTAGAGCAAAGGCAGCCTCTAAATGTGCCGGTTTTCCCCACACCAACAGGCGTGTCAGTCAAAATGCCTCAGCGTGTCATAAGTGACACGCGTGTCATAGGTTAGCCATCACTGCCCTACACCATTTCTGACAGATGGCAGTCCAATCTCTTCTTGAAAGCTTCCAGGAAGGAAGCTCCCACAACTTCCGAAGGCAACTTCTGTTCCATCGATTGATGATTCTCACTGTTATGTATGTAAATAGTTTAAATAAAAGCAAGCTTGGGGTAAAGTGCAGGGTTCTGGCCCTGCACTTCTGATTGGGTGTTAAGCGGCTCGATTGGATTGGTTGGGTTCAGAGAATCTGATTGGCCCTTAACGAAGGACTCTTATTGGTTCTGGAGCTAGTGTCTTACAGCTCCCTATTGGTTATTTCACATTAAGGTCACCTATATAAGGCAGAGTTGTTGTTGTTCACTCTCTTAAGTCACTATGTAATAAAGAGCTGAAAGTTCACCAACTAAGACTGTCTCCATTCATTTCACCCATGCCTGAAACTATATCACTGGCGACGAGGGTGGGATTTGGGGACATCTGATCTTAAGGAACCGGGAAGAAAAACAGAGCACGTGCCAAGATGACGCCACCAATGGAAAGCATGTCCAGCGGCATCGTACCACCCGCTCTGTTCGATCCGAACCAAGAGGATTGGGAATCCTACATGGATCGCTTCCAAATGTTCTTTGAAACAAACAACCTGAAGGACGCCACACCAGCCAAGAAGCAGGCGCTGTTCCTGATGTACTGCGGCCCGGCTGTCTTTAAAATGGCAAAGGCACTCACGAAACCTCGAGAAGTTAAAGCAATGAGCTGGGACGACCTCGAACCTCTCCTGAGAGACCATTACGCGCCAACCGTACCTACACTCGTGAGACGTCACGAATTCTATCAAAGAAGCCAGCGAAAAGGAGAGAGTGTGGCTGACTTCATGGCAGACCTCCGACACTTGGGAGGCCTCTGCGGATTCGCAGACTTAGATGAAGCACTGAGAGACCGCTTAATTCTGGGATTAGATGCACTGGGCGTGCAAAGCAAGCTGATGGAGAAAGGCGACATCGACCTTGCTGACACCATCGCCGAAGCCACTGCTGCTGAGGCGACCAAAAAGTCCGCGGCGCAACTACGGCGAAGCTGAAACCCAACGACCCCACAGACAGGCGACCTTTTATCCAAGTCAGAAGAGCAGCTTGTTACGACGCACCACGAGGACCTCTCTTCATCATCAGACAGCGACGAAGAAGGGGTCCATCGACTGCGGTTCGACCGGGTCCCTCGCTCTAAACCCTCACGCCCTTGTGCTGGTTGCGGGGCAAACCACCCCAGGGCAGACTGCAAATTCCGTGATGCGATCTGTCATGAGTGTGGAAAACGAGGCCACATCAGTCGAGTCTGTCGCAGTTTACCGGGACCAAGTCAGGCCTCAAGGGGAACCAGCTCTTGCCAATCGGCAGGAAACTGTCCTGTAAGGCAAGATCCAGCAAACCACTCCTATAGATATCGAGGGTTGCAGAAAGAAGAGGCCCACCATACTATCACTATAGGTCACGCCTCAGCCATGGACGCTAAGAAGATTCGAGTCACAGTAGCCATAGAGAACCAACCTTGCCACATGGAGGTCGATTCCGGATTGTCCGTCTCGATGGTGTCGTGGAAGACATTAAAGCAACTCATTCCTACCATCCAACGCCAAGACCTTCGAATGCAACGTCTCATCCTTAAAGACTACCAAGGGAATCGGATCCCTGTGGTTGGGTCTTGTCGAGTCCGCGTCTCGTTTAAAAAGCATACGGCATACTTACCTCTAACGATCATCGATAGGGACAGGCCTAGTTTGTTGGGCCTCCAATGGTTCGCGCCACTCGGCATCGAAGTAGCCAGCGTGAACCGAGTCGGTGATTGCGAGTGGGAGGAGGACCTTATTACTGAATTCAGCGATGTCTTTGCAGATCATCTGGGCGAGTATAAGGGGACCCCAATTTCATTTAGCCTCGACCCTAAGGTTGCCCCGATCCGTTTAAAGCCCCATTGAGTTCCGTTCACCCTTAAGGCCAAGATAGATGAACAACTTGACAAACTAATTAAACAAGGGGTACTGCAACCCATTGATCATTCTCCATGGGAAACTCCCATTGTAACCCCCATTAAACCAGATGGGTCAATCCGAATCGGTGGGGACTACCGGGCCACTCTAAACCACGCCCTCCAGCAGAACGCGTATCCAGTGCCGGTGGTACAGCACCTCCTTCATTCCCTGGGAGGCGGAAAGGTTTTTGCTAAGTTAGATTTAGCTCAAGCCTATCAACAATTGCCCGTGGATGATAAAACAGCCCAAGCTCAAACGATAGTAACGCACAGAGGTGCTTTTAAATGTACCCAATTGCAATTCGGGGTAAGTGTAGCCTCGGGAATATTCCAAAGTGTAATGGAACGATTATTGCAGGGAATCAAGGGCGTGGTTCCGTATTTTGATGACGTGTTAATTGCAGCTCCTAGTAAAAAAATTCTACAGAATCATTTAAAATGTGTTCTTAAGAAATTCCAAAAAGCAGGATTGAAAGTAAAAAAGGATAAATGTCATCTGTTTTCAGACAGTGTTGAATTTCTAGGTTATCGCATTGATAGTCAGAGTATCCACCCTACTGAGAGTAAATTAAGGGCAATAAAAAATGCTCCCAGACCCCGTAACAAAACAGATCTCCAGGCATTTTTAGGCCTTATTAATTTCTATAATGTGTTTTTATCACATAAGGCAACTGTGGCTGAACCGTTACACCGGTTATTAGATAAGAAAGCATTGTGGGTTTGGGGTTACCGGGAGGAAAAAGCATTTCGAAATGTAAAAGATTTACTTACATCTGATTCTGTACTTATGCAATATAATGAAACATTACCATTGGTTATAACTTGTGATGCCTCACCGTTTGGGGTGGGCGCTATTTTGAGCCATGTGCTGCCTAATGGAAATGAGGCCCCTGTTGCATACCTTTCGAAGACTTTTCTCAGGCAGAACGTAACTATGGACAAATAGATAAGGAAGCTCTTGCAATTGTGTCAGCCTTAAAAAAATTCCATGAGTATGTATATGGAAGGACATTTACCATTGTAACTGACCACAAACCTTTACTGGGGATAATCGCTGGGGACAAACCAACCCCCTATATATTGTCCCCAAGAATGACTCGATGGTCAGAGTTCCTAGCTGCTTATAATTATCGATTGTTACATCGCCCGGGGAAAGCCATTCCCCACGCCGACGCACTCAGCAGAGCACCGCGGCCAGAAACTCTCGACGATCCGGCACCAACAGTATCGGCATTACAAATTGAGACGCTCAACTCGCCTCCTATGACCGCTCAAGATATCGCGAGAGAGACCAGACGAGATCACACTCTAGCTCGAGTCCTAGGCTGGGTAGAACGTGGATGGCCATTGGACCAGGTCCCAGATGACTTCGCGCCATTTAAAACAAGACAGACTGAACTTTTTTCGCAAAAAGGCTGTGTCATCTGGGGCGATAGAGTCGTTGTTCCAGAATGACTCCAAAACTTGCTGTTACAAATTTTGCATGAAGGACATCCCGGGATAGTGCGGATGAAAGCACTCGCACGGAGCTACGCTTGGTGGCCAGGCATGGACCGACACATCGAGCAATGAGTCAAAGCCTGCACCAAGTGCCAACAAAACAGCAATGCACCGTCAAAAGCTGCACTGACTGAATGGGAGACGCCACGCGGGCCCTGGTCCAGAATCACCTGGGTTTCGCAGGGCCGATTAAAGGACATACATTACTATTGACTGTCGATGCATTCTCTAATTGGTTGGAAATTCATCGAATGACCCATACAACCTCCGAAGCTGTCATTAAAGTCCTCAACAGACTCTTTGCAACTCATGGATTGCCGGACATTCTGGTGTCCGACAACGGACCACAGTTTACAGCGCTAATGTTTGAACAGTACCTTGCTGATAATGGCATCCGCCATGCACTCACCTCGCCGGCGCATCCTGCTACCAACGGCCGAGCGGAACGCATGGTCCAATTTGTAAAAAAGACTTTGCAAAAAGTGGACTATGATTATATTGACAAAAAAATAAACCGCATTCTACTTCTACAACACATCACTCCGCACAGCGTAACCGGCAGAACTTCCGCAGAACTTCTCATGGGGTAAAAACTCCGTTCCCGCCTCGACCGATTGCACCCTGCTTACGAGCCAGAAAAGCCTGCAGGATCCAGTGGATGCTACCGTACCTTCAAGGTAGGCGACCCCGCTTATGCAAGAAATTTATTGGGCGACCCGGTTTGGATTGAAGCAACGATAATACGCGAGACTGGGCCCAAATCCTATATTGTAAAATGTGTTGATGAAAGACTGTGGAAACGACATATTGACCAATTACGGTCACAACTCCTTTCGGCCAGCCAGCAACTCCCCTACGACCAAATTGAGTGGGGGGAAGGAATGGAAGAAGACGACATTCTAGGGAACTTGTTCCAAGAGAGCGATGAAACTCAGGAAATGGAGCAGGAGGAAGAATCGTACACTCCAAGGGAAATCACACCAGAACGAGAAGCTGAGCCACTGCCAAACAACATTTTACCTCAACAGGACTGCACGCAGCCAGTCCAAAGAAAATCTAATAGACCCAAAAGACAACCGTCCTATTTGAAGGACTATATAACCACACCATAATTGAGGAGCCAGGGGGAAGGGGTGTTATGTATGTAAATAGTTTAAATAAAAGCAAGCTTGGGGTAAAGTGCAGGGTTCTGGCCCTGCACTTCTGATTGGGTGTTAAGCGGCTCGATCGGATTGGTTGGGTTCAGAGAATCCGATTGGCCCTTAACGAAGGACTCTTATTGGTTCTGGAGCTAGCGTCTTACAGCTCCCTATTGGTTATTTCACATTAAGGTCACCTATATAAGGCAGAGTTGTTGTTGTTCACCCTCTTAAGTCACTATGTAATAAAGAGCTGAAAGTTCACCAACTAAGACTGTCTCCATTCATTTCACCCATGCCTGAAACTATATTACTCACTATCAGGAAATGTTTCCTTATTTCCCTGTTGAATCTCTCCTTGATCAGTTTCCATCCATTGTTCCTTGTCTGGCCTTCAGGTGCCTTGGAAAATAGCTTGACCCCTTCCTTCTCTCTGTAGCAGCCCCTCAAATATTGGAAGACTGCTCTCCTGTCTCCCCTGGTCCTTCTCTTCCCTAGACTAGCCAGACCTGGTTCCTGGACATAACATATTTCACCTTTATTGAATTATTCAAATTGATTAAATTACAACTTGATTAAATGGGTTAGGTTTGCACAGCATGTTAAACCGTGGAAAAACAAGTCCTAAGGAGATGTGTGAATTCGCTGGTCTGGTCTTGAATAAGCATATTAGTGCTTTGTTGTTTATTTTTGTGAAGCAAAGAGATTCTCTTGACATGTGTGGAATCTCCCCTGAGTTACCCAGATAAAACAGGGGAAGGTGCATTTTCTTCCTTTTCTGCCTCTACTTAAAGCTTCTTCCACTCTGCTCACACTTTCAGCTTAAGATTTAAGATCCAAAGATGAAGCTCCCAGCTTTAGGGACCAATAAGTGTTTATTGCCAGGATTTGGGGCTCTTCATGTTTATGTCACCTAATTTAGATGTGTCATTCCCTTCAGTTTCCCTGAACAAAAATCCAGGAAGTCATGTGATTGAAAATTGCAGGCAACCAGCAGATTTTTTTTTTTTTCAAATGAGAGCTTTTATTGGAAAATGGGCACTTAAAAAGCTCATATTCAGGAAAATAGATCTGCCAAAGTACTAAAGAAGGACAAGCCAAATATAAAATATCAGAATTCTTGACCATGCTGCATCAAAAGCTTTCTGTGATCCTTTAAAGTCTTCAAAAGTTGGAACAACTTGCCTCCAGAAGTTGTAAATGCTCCAACACTGGAAGTTTTTAAGAAAAGATTCGATAACCATTTGTCTGGGATGGTAGGGGGTTTCCTGCTTGAGCAGGGGGTTGGACTAGAAGACCTCCAAGGTCCTTTACAGCTATGCTATGCTATGCTATGCTACAGTGGTGGGATTCAAATATTTTTACTACCAGTTCTGTGGGTGTGGCTTGGTGGGCATGGCAGGGGAAGGATACTGTAAATCTCCATTCAGAGGTAGGATTGGCCAGTTTTCCGAACTACTCAAAATTTCCACTACCAGTTCTCCAGAACTGGTCAGAACCAGCTGAATACCATCTCTGCTATTCTATTCTATTCTATTCTA
This sequence comes from Hydrophis major, assembly GCA_033807585.1. NCBI lineage: Eukaryota > Metazoa > Chordata > Lepidosauria > Squamata > Elapidae > Hydrophis > Hydrophis major. The sequence goes on from CM066339.1 coordinate 15,459,321, forward strand.
TTCTATTCTATTCTGTTCTGTTCTGTTCTGTTCTGTTCTGTTCTGTTCTGTTCTGTTCTTTCTTTCATTCTTTCATCCTATTCTATTCTTTTATTCATTCTTTCCTTCTCTATTCTTTTTTTCATTCTTTTATCCGTTCGTTCTGTTCTGTTCTGTTCTGTTCTGTTCTGTTCTGCTCTCTGCTTTGCTCTACCCTACCCTACCCTACCCTACCCTACCCTACCCTACCCTATCCTATTCTTTCATTGTATTCTGTTCTATTCTATTCTATTCCTTGCTCAGTGAAATAAGGTTCTGTTTTGCCCCTTACAAGATCCTGGGGAGGCAGGTTTTCTGCTGCTCTCCTACTGTCTTTCTGCAGCCTCACTGGCTGCTCCTTCCTCCCACCAAATATTTCCCCTTGGGACAGGTTGAAAGGCTACCAGAGAACAGATTCCCCTTCATAGATCTTCTCATCCTTCTGCAGCTTCCTTGTCCATCCTTACTTTCTAAACTGAAAAATACCACCCCAAAGAGAGCTTCTTCCTCAAGCCTGTCCTGAACTCAAAGCCCGACTCATAAAAGGATGCATCCAAAGGCGAGCTGCTGGAGCAGTGGTGGTATTCTACTGGTTCAGCCTGGTTCTGCCGAGCTGGTAGCAGTTTTGAGCAGTGGAGACCAAGCTGGTTCTCTCCACTGCTCTGTGTTGGGCCCACCCACCCGCCTGGGCTCCCATACTCCCCTTTATCCTTGGAATTTGAAGCACACCTGCTTTGCACAGCACAGCAATTGTCGCATGACAGCTGCTGAAGCAACCGGGAGAGTGCAGGCTTGCAGGAGGTGAGTTGAAATGCCTCTGCACCTGCACAAAGTGCATGTGTGGCGTGCGTACATTCAAAGTGTGCATGCATGCAAAGTGTGCCCATCAAGCCACCCCCCCCAAACCGGTGATAAAAATATTTGAATCCCACCACTGTGCTGAGGGTTTGCAAGACAGCCCCAAGCTAAAATTCTGTGCAGTTCCGGCAAACCCCCAAATCCCACCCCTGGCTGGCCCCGCCCACCCCTCCCAGGAGTCCTCACACGGCCCATTTTGGAAGCAGGTAAGTGCAGGGCATGCATGGACGCTTGGGGAAGGGCAAAAAACAGGCCTCCCGGAAGTTCAGGAAGGCCAGAAATTGGCCCATTTCAAGCTTCCAGAGAGCTACTGGGGCCTGGGAAGACCATTTTCACCCACCTGGAGGCTCGAGGAAAGTCTCAGGAGCCTGAGGAGGGCAAAAATGCCCCCCCTCCCCGTGGTGCAGGAGGCATGGCCACGCCCACCCAGCAACCAGGCAAAGAACCACTTGCTTCCAAATTTTTAAAGCCCACCCCTGGATGCATCCCTCAGCTATGCTGGCATGTACCGAGTGGAAGAAACACACCTTCTTTCCAGGAAAAAAAAAAAAAATCAGAATTCTCTTTTCTGCAAAAGACATTGCAGCAAGCAAGCTCTCTTTCATCAAATGAAAAGAGAACTGATTTAGAAAAGAAAAAGAAAAAAAAGAGGCAGAAGCCTTTTTCTGCCCGGTGCTAATGAAGATGCTGGAAGACAAAGGGGGGTGGAGGTTGAAGGGGGAACGGATGACTCCAATTCCTGGCTTTGGAGTTGCTCCTGGGGAGCATGTGTGAATGCAGTTGCATAATGGAAGGCAAGGAGGCCCTGGAACTCTCTCGAAAGGCTCAGCGGTTCTCTTGGCTGTTTTTTCCCCTTTCTTCTTGTGTGTACACACTCCCTTGTCATGTCTTGTTCAGACACTGGGAGGTACTGACAAAGCATCCCACAGCAGCCTTTGAAAGAGCCACAAACACATGTTTGAGTTGCTAATTAAAAGCCTGAACTGAGGGCTGTGGTGGAAATTGTGATCCTTCTCATGTTCCCGGGAATGAAAACCAAAGGCATTTTTGATCCTCCAAAGACCAAATTCTGAAAAGGGGAACTTTCCCTCTGCAGATTGCTAGTGAAGGGGCTCTCTAGCTACGATTGGAGGAAAAGTGTCTGGGGAATTTTTGTTCAGCGGAGATGATCGGTGGGAGAAAAGAAAGGAAGGGGCGGATGAAAAGAAAATGAGAAAAAAAAGGTTTTAACTTGCAAAGAAAGGAACGTAATTGCAAAGAAAGGAACGTCTGAAGGGCAGTTTTATAAGCCTGGTTGCCAAGTTACCTGGCTCTTGTACTGGTGGAAGAAACTGGATGTGTTGAAAATGATCGGGGAATGCTTAGAAAAATAGTACAAGGTTGTAGTTTCGTCTGGGTTTGTTAATGCTGTGAATTAGCACTGGTAATAACCCTTAGACATATACTGGTTCACAATACTTTATAGCCCCTCTCTAAGCAGTTTTACAGAGTCAGCCTCTTGCCCCCAACAATCTGGATCCTCAATTTATCCACCTCGGAAGGATGGAAGGCTGAGTCGACCTTGAACCAGTCAGCATTGAACTCATGGCAGTGGGTAGAGTTTGCCTGCAATACTGTATTTTAACCACTGTATGTATGTATGTATGGAAGGAAGGAAGGAAAACAGCAATAGGAATAGCTCTTAATTGGTATGAATGGTTGAATAGTAGGAATAATAATAGTAGAGATAAGAAAAGTGTATATAAATGTATATGAATGAATATAAATGTATGGGGATTTTTATATGTAACAACAATATCACAGTGTTGTTAAAGATGAGAATGAGATATGTAAACATGAAAAAGCATGATGATGATGATGATGATAATGGACTAGCACTTAGACTTATATGCCTCTTCGCAATCATTTTCATCCCTCTCTAAGCAGTTTACAGAGTCAGCCTCTTGCCCCCAACAATCTGGGTCCTCATTTTACCCACCTCGGAAGGATGGAAGGCCAAGTCAACTTTGAGCCTGGTGGGATTTGATGTGCCAAGTTGCAGGCAGCCGGCAGTCAACAGAAGGAGCCTGCAGTATTGAACTCTAACCACTGCACCACTACTGCTCTTATTAGGATGATCGTCAATCAATCACTGCAGAACAAAGGCCTCTTCATTGAGCATTCTAGGTTGCAATCTTGAATCAAGTTGCTTCTCTCCTTGATTAATTTCCATTGTTTCTTGGGTCAGAATAGAGTTGGAAGGGACCTTGGGGGTCTTCTAGTCCACCCCCCTGCTCAAGCAGGAGAACCTGTATCATTTCAGACAAGTGGCTGTCCAGTCTTTTCTTAAAAACTTCCAGTGATGGAGACCCACAACTTCTGTCCCACTGCTTCATTGTCCTCACTGTTAGGAAGTTTCTCCTTAATTCCAGTTTGTTTCCTTGTTTATTTTCCAACCATTGTTTCTTGTCCTGCCCTCTGATGCTTTGGAAAATAAGTGGATCCCCTCTTCTTTGTGGCAGCCCCTCAAATATTGGAATACTGCTATCATGACACCCCAAGTCCTTCTTTTCTCTAAATCAGCCACACCCAAATCCTGCAACCATTCTTCATATATTTTTGTTTCAAGGCCATTAATCAATCATGTCTGATCCAGACTAGTTTAGTTTAGTTTACTTTATTGTCATTGTTCTGTCCCCTCATTAGCATTCTTGAGATCCCCGCGCTTTGATTGGCCAAAGCGCGGGGCACTCTGATTGGCTAGGTGAGCCGCGCCGATTGGCTCGCTAGGAATCTCCCGCGATTGGTCGATTCGAATCGCAGGAGATTCAAAGCGGTGCCATTGGCCGTGGCCGCCGCGGCTAAAGAAATAAAAAGCCGCAAAGTTTCTCCATAGCCCCAGTTTGGTTCCTAACTCAATAAAAGAGCTTGATACTAAGTCACCGACTCCTGGCATCATTTCTGATGACACAACAGTCATTATACATCATACAATGAAATTAAATACCATCTTCAGTGTACTATGCAGTAGAATTCATCAGAGCTACTACCCTGAGAGAAGCTATCTTTCAGCCTATTTGTCCTTGTTTTTATTATCCTGTACTGTCTGCCCGATGGTAATAGTTAAAAAAAAGGGAGGGTTCCCAAGATGAGATGGATCTTTGAGAATGTTTTGAACTCTCTTAAGGCATCGGGAGCTATAAATCTCTTCCAAAGAGGGGAGAGGGCAACCAATGATCTTAGCGATGATATTAACCCTCTGGAGCCCTGTCCTATCTGCCCCTGTGCAATTGGCAAACCATACACAAGTGCAGTCAGTTAAGATACTCTCTATGGTGCAGCGTAGAAGGTCAGCAGCAGTTTTTCATTCAGTTGTTGTTTTCTGACACGTCTCAGGTTGTATAATCTCTGCTGGGGCCTTTTGACCAGGGCTGCAATGTGGGCACCCCAGGTCAGGTCCCCTTTTATGGTAACACCCAGAAACTTAAAACTGGCCACTTGCTCCACTCAGTCTCCATTGATAAGCAAGGGCTCGATGTCTGATCCGTTCCTTCTATAGTCCACTATAGGCTCCTTGGTCTTATGGGCGTTGAGGACCAAATTATTGTCTCCACACCAAGAAAGCAACTGGTCTTTCTCATCTCAGTAGGCAGACTCATCCCCCCCACAGAGACGAGTCCCACTACTAGGCTGGTAGATAGATGCTTTCTGACTTTCCAGCCTAGGGATGAGAGAGAGCCCTTGTCCCAAGGCCACCAAGGCAGCATCCATGCCCAGTGGAGATGCCAGACCTGGCCCAGGCTGGTCTTCTAGGAAATAAATACTTTCATTCGCAGCAAAAAGATTATTTTTATTAAAAGCCAAGGAAGCAAAGCCAAATCTAAATATTTGCATGCAAAGATTCCCTAGTTATTTTTCCCTTCTCTGTTCCACCTCCCCCCCCTCATCTCCCCATTGTTCAGTCATATTTGAAGATGTTTTGGTACCTGTCTCTGTAAATGGATAGGCACTGCATTCCATTCCCAGGACAGCAACCTTGGGATGTCTTGGGACTGCATGAAGTTCACTTTCATTTCCTCCTTGTCTTCCCACAGCTCCCTCCCCACATGGCTGATGGCAGATTGGCATTTAGTGAAGCATGCATGTGAGTGAAGGATGGCAGCTCTGACATTAGGACTAGGACCTGAGTCTCCCATTCCCAGTGCAGCACCACTAGACCACACTGTCAGAATATATTCATGAACTGGAATAGAGCATGGTAACAAGGTCAGCCAATGAGGACCATTTGGAAACTGAAACTAGTAGCCTAGGTGTGGCTCTATATTAAGCTCTGCAGCTCTGAAGCTATGTTAAGCTCTGAGTCTGTCTGTTGAGAATGAAACTGCTTCTCTCCTCTGCTGTGTGTCTTGCTTGCCTGCTGAACTAAAGTGAAACTGATGTCTGTTTTTGCTGAAGTTGAACCACTGTTTTGCTCTGAACCTGTAACATGTCTGCTTCTGTTTGAGTTTGTTCCATGTTGGAGAAATCTACAACTGGTATTGTAAATTTTACTTTATATGTTTATAAAGAAGTTAAATGAAGCTTCAGTCATCTGTGTTTACCTTTTTGGGACTGAATTTATGCTGCAGTACTCTGAACACACACTGCTTGTAAGGTTCAGAGAGAGGCTTGTCCATTTTTCCAAGGAGTGTCAGTGTTCCAAGTAACAACCTCCAAAGAAAAAGATTCCGAGAATATCATCTTCCCAAAGATCCATTTTATTTAGAGATATCATACTGGCACATCTGTGGAAAACCCAAATCTGAGAGTTCCAGGTTTTCCCTAGCCCAAAGAAAACCCAAAATCCAAATCCTGCACCCATCAGTTCATTACATGATCCAATTGTTACTTTGTTCCAACTGGAAACTATCCCATCACTCCCCTCCAAGTGCAAGATAACATTTCCTTGACTCTCTGAGAAAGGAATGTTGTTGTGGCTAATTTTCCACTGCTCCTTGACGTCCCCATCCCAATTTCCCAGGCACTGAATGTGGCAGCCCAGAAACCTCAAAGAAAAATGGCTTCCAAGCTGACAAGGAGCTTGCATGGGTGAGTGGGACTAGAATCTGCGTCTTCCCGCCACTCCTGTTGTAGCACCTTCACTACTCCATCGCACTGGATCTCAGATGTGTCTCTTTGGGTAGCTGTGTGTCTGGATATTAAGAATGCAGAAGTGAAAATGGGTAAAATAGTTGTCAACTCAGCTATTTGATGACTGAAGAGAATATCGATTGCTAGTGGGGTTTTAATCACAGCTTGGATGGGAGACCACCAGATCTGACCATTGATCTTCTCCTGTACTTCGATGATAGGGTGCACGAAGTAAAACTAACTCTCCCCCTCCTCAAAAAATCCCCCAAACAACCCCTTTTCCCTGTTAAATGTTGAAGCAGAAGGAAGTTTGTTTGTGGTTCCTTAACCAAAGGAGGGGGCTGAATTACTATTTATGTTAAAGGCAGCTGAGAAAATTCTTATGCACGCTTTTCCAATCACTTCATACTCATTTTGAAGAAAGTGTTTGCTTTTACATTTTCTTTCAAAATAAGCTGGAATGTGGATGAAATTCTTACCAGTGGAGAAGTTTGAGTTGTCCCTGCAGTGAGTTTGTGATGAAGTGACCGTTGTGTCCATTTCCAGATGCTTGCAGCCACCTTGCCTTCCTCTTTCCCTTTAGTCCCAAGAAAGAGGTGAAAATTCAAGAGAAATGTTGGAGCAGGGATGATGGAAGGCCTTTTGTGAACCTACTTGAATTTTCTATTCCCCATTGTTGAGCCTTGACATTTCTGGTGGTCTCCTATTCAAGTATTAACCAGGACTGACCTCTGCTAGAGTTTTGAGGTCATCTAAGGTTAGCCAGATGCCTGGCGATTGAACTTCAGATTACTTTATGTCTTGTTTCTGTTATTTGATGGACAGGAAGTTTGCAAGGTTGGATCAATCAATCAGAATAGGGCTGGAAGGGACCTTGGAGATCTTCTAGTCCAGCTCCCTGCTTAGACAGAAAACCCTACACCATTTCAGATAAATGGTTGTCCAATCTCTTTTCTTAAAAACCTCCAGTGATAGACTAACAACTAACAACTTCTGGAGGCAAGTTGTTAATTGTTCTCACTGTCAGGAAATTTCTCCGAAATTCCAGATTACTTCTCCCCTTGATTAGTTTCCATCCGTGGTTTCTTGTCTTGCCTTCCGATGCTTCGGAAAATATTCTGCATTTCTTGCCTCCATCAGTAAGCCTCTCCCGCAGCAGTGGGGTATCACTTGAGAGAAAGGAATGATTAATTCTTTTCTGGCTTACTGAGGCCAGGAGAGCTCAAGGCCCTGGGAGACAAATATTTCAGATTAACAGAGTTGTAAGGAACCTCGTAGGCCATCTAGTCCAACCCCACACCCAAGCAGGAGACCCTACACCATTTCTGACAGATGGCAGTACAATCTCTTCTTGAAAGCCTCCAGTAATGAAGCTCCCACAACTTCTGAAGGCAACTTCTGTTCCATCGGTTGATTGTTCTCACTGTCAGAAAATTTATCCTTATTTCCAGGTTGAATCTCTCCTTTCAGTTTCCATCCATTTTTCCTTGTCTGGCCTTCAGGTGCCTTGAAAAATAGCTTGACCCCCTTCCTCCTCTCTGTGGCAGCCCCTCAAATATTGGAAGACTGCAATCTTGTCTCCCCATGTCCTTCTCTTCACTGGCCCAGTTCCTGAAACCATTCATTGTATGTTTCATCCTCCAGTCCCCTAATTGTCCTGGTTGCTCTTCTCTGCACTCTTCTAGAGTCTCAATATCTTTTTCATAGTGTGGTGACTAAAACTGCAGTACTCTAGGTGTCGCCTTACTAAGGCTTTCTAGAGTGGTATTGGTATCTCCCTTGATCTTGATTGTAACCCTCTGTTAATGCAATTTAGGATTGCATTGGCTTTTTTGGCTGCTGCTGCACATTGCTGCACATATTTAACTGGTTGTCCACTAGGACTCCAAGATCCCTCTTACAGTTACTGCTTTTAAGCCTTGTTTCACCCAATCTGTATGTGTGCTTTTGGTTTTTCTTGCCTAAGTGTTTTTCTTAGTTTTTATAGTACCTGTCTAAGGGAAAGAGCCAATGCTTTGTTTTCTGCACCTATAAAAATAGCTGCCCAGTGTAAGCATTGAAGAGTTGGAAAAAAGGATATTCTGTGCAGAGACCCTACTGAGGATTAAACATGTCAGTGGGGAGTGAGCACATAGAGGCTCAAAGAATGAAATGGTGTTCATTAGTAAAGGGGCAAGTCTGCTGATCAAAGCGAAGCTTTTGACATGTGCTGCCTTTGGATCTAATTCCCTGTTGGGCAAAGGAAGCTCCTTTGTTGCTGGAAAAAGTTAATGTGGCTAAAACAAATTCTTTCCCTTCCTGACCACAGATCAGAAAATACTGAAAATGGGACGATTAGCAAACTGGGTTTGAAGTTCAGGACACGGCCAATGTTCACGAGGAGTGGTCCTCTTTTGCTTTCTTCTGCATTGGTGAGACCTATCTCATGATCTGTCCACTTGCCATGTCCTGTGAGGATAAACAAGAGGAATATGGAATGTTTAATTTAGAGGAAGAAAGACTGCGAGAGATGTTGAGACTCTAGAAAGAATGCAGAGAAGAGCAACCAGGATGAGGAGGGGACTGGAGGCTAAAACATATGAAGAATTATTGCAGGAACTGGACCTGGCCAGTCTAGGGAAGAGAAGGACCAGGGGGAGGCATGATAGCAGCATTCCAATCATGAATCCAACTCAAATGAGGTACTAATAGCACTCTATAAAGCCTTAGTAAGACCACACTTAGAATCCTGCATACAGTTTTGGTCACCACACTATAAAAAATGGTGTTGAGACTCTAGAAAGAGTGCAGAGAAGAGTAACCAGGATGATTAGGAGACTGGAGACTAAAACATATGATGAATGGTTGCAGGAACTGGGCATGGCTGGTCTAGTGAAGAGAAGGACCGGGGAGACATTATAGCATCTTCAAATATTTGAGGGGCTGCCACAGAGAGGAAGGGGTCAAGCTATTTTCCAAAGCACCTGAAGTCCAGACAAGCCATAATGGATGGAAACTGATCGGGAAGAGATTCAACTTGGAAATAAAAAGAAACTTTCTGACAGTGAGGACAATCAACCAATGGAATAGAAGTTGCCTTCAGAAGTTGTGGGAGTGTCATCACTGGAGGCTTTCAAGAAGAGACTGAACTGCCATTTGTCAGAAATGGTGTAGGGTCTCCTGCTTGGGCTGGACTAGATGACCTACAAGATCCCTTCCAACCCTGTAATCTGTCTTTTTGGAGTGGCCCAGTGCTGGACACATACTAATACCACGTTTCTCACAAAATAAGGTCGGGTCTTTTTTTTTTTTGAGCCCTGAAAAAATAGCGAGGCCATCATTTCAGGGGTGACTTAATTTCCCCTCTTGCATTCTCACCTAGAGCGCCTGCGGGGAGCCATGCCTCGCCACCAGCCGCTCCTAACGGGAGATCGTGGGAGAGCATGGAGAGCTCCCTACTCCCACCAAGCACCTTTGCTGCAGACCCGAGACCTTCAGAGTCCACCGCTGTTGCTTTCCCTTCTGCCCATTCCGCCGCCACGTTTGGAGCTGTCACTTCCACATTTGGGACACCGCCGCCGTTTGGAGCTCCACCGCCGTGTTTGGAGCTGCCGCTTCCACGTTTGGAGCACCACCTCTGCTTCCACATTTGGAGCACTGCTGCCTTTTGGAGCACTGCCACTGCTCCAAACACACTGCAAATGTGGCGGTGGCGCTCCAAACACAGAAGCAGCAGCTCCAAACATGGCGGCGGTGCTCCAAACATGGAAGCATCAGCTCCAAGCGCAGCGGTGGTACTCCAAATGCAGAAGCGGCAGCTCCAAACGCAGCGGCAGCATGGGCAGAAGGAAAAGCAACAGCGGTGGGCACTGAAGGTCTCGGGTCTGCAGAAAAGATGCTTGGTGGGAGTAGGGAGCTCTTCACGCTCCACCATGATTGCCTGTTAGGAGTGGCTGGTGGCGAGGCATGGCTGCCCGTGAACACTCCTAACGGCAAGTCCCCCCTGCCCTTCCCCCCATTTTGCATGTTTTAAAATAGGCCTAAATTTGGGGGGAGGGGCTTAATTTCATTTTATGCCTATGAAACATGCTGGGTCTTCCTATTGGGGGGAGGCATATTGTTGGAGAAACACAGTAGCTCTAAAGTACAGGAGGAGGCATTCCAGTTGACCATTTCAACAATTTAGCAAACCAAGGTACTGGGCTCCATTGAGATGGGAGTTTGGCATCCATCTGTTTGTGATGCTTTTAAGGATTCCTTCATCAGGCATGGATTGGATAGATGGCCTTGAGGGCACTTCCTATGCTTGGAGTTTATGACATAACAAGCAACCTTTGCTCAGTTCCGTTACTCCCTAAATAGCACTGTGGCATGCTGCACTCTGTGCCTATTTAGGGACCACTTGTTCCCCCAGAGACATTAAAAATAAAAACCTTAGAAGGTTGAAGAGGCCATCTAAACTAAGGGTGCATCACCTTTCCTGGATCAGCAAGGAACAAGAGTCAATGGAGCTAAGACAACATTTCTATTGCTTTAAATTAAACTAATCTTAATGTTAAAATTAATGCTGCATTAATTAACATAGGTAAGAGCATGATTTCCTGTGTAATGAGTTATTTTGGGCTTTTGACATATTAAAATATGTGATCTAATAGTAATAGCAATAGCACTTAGACTTATGTACCATTTCACTTAGAGCCCTCTCTAAGCAGTTTATAGTCAGTATATTGTCCCCAACAATCTGGGTCCTAATTTTAGAATCCTTGGAAAGATGGAAGGCTGAGTCAACCTTGAGCTGGTCAGGATTGAACTGTTGGCAGTGGGCAGAGTTATGGAAGGAAGGAAGGAAGGAAGGAAGGAAGGAAGGAAGGAAGGAAGGAAGGAAGGAAGGAAGGAAGGAATGGGAAAAGGAAGAACAATAATAATAGTACTTAGACTTGAGCTGGTCAGAATTGAACTGTTGGTAATTAGCAGAGTCAGGCTGCAATACTGCGTCACCATGACTTATTCTTAAAAATTAAAAAAATAAATTAAATTAATATTAATTTAAGTATTAATTCTGCATTCATTAATATAGTTAAGAGCATGATTTCCTGTGTACCTAAATATTTTGGGCTTTTGCCATATCAAATTATGTGATTTAATAGCCATTTTTAAAAGCAATGTAGGCACCTCCACAATAAATGGGGTAGAAGCAATCAGGCTCTCTATCTCTAAGCATCAAAAACAGCATTAGAGAGAGAGAGAGAGTAATGCAGTGAAGGCGCAACTATTTTCTCTTCCAGCAAAGTTGTTTTGCGCTTGGGTGGGCATTTGGAAAGTTGCTCCTTCGGAGACATAGGAGATGATGAGAAAGTAAGAGGAACCCAGAAGATGGGAAGAAGAGAAAACAATTAGGAAGGAGCTCAGTACAAGGTCCGCCTTTGTGCCAAGTGGCCGGCTAAAGCCAGTGACCTTATCAAATGTTGCATCGAAACTTGTCTGGCATTTTCTGTCTTTTTCTTCTCCTGGCAGAGAGGATTTTGCTCTTGCTCTCGGAGGATTTCAGCCTGTCTTTGGAATTCTGTTCGGTGGTATTTCAGAATTTGCTCTACTTTGGTACTGCTATGTTTGTTTTCCATGACAATGTCAGTCTTCCAGCAACCTTCCATTCATAATTCCAAGACAGACATCTTCTCCAAGATTCCTTTTATTTGGATAGTAATGCACAACTGGGAAATCCAGAATGTGAACATTCCGAGCTTCCTTACAACAAGTAAAAACTATAAATCCATCCCCTGCACCCATCATCACGTCACATGGCCCAATCATTATCCATCCCAACTTGAGACTTCCTCTCACTTATGTGCAACATGACCTGACCTTGAATCAGAAAAAGAATTTTATTATGTCTAACTAGATCTACTCCAATGAATTCCCCCCTCCCACTTTCCCAGGGTCAATTGTGGCAGCGTGGGAGCCTCAGATCTCAATATGGCTTCCAAAGCTGACAGACAAGCCTTTCCATCTCTCAACACCCTCTCTGGTTACCCCCAATTTATTTATTTATTAACACATTTACATGGCCACCCATCTTAATCAATGTAACTGTGAGTGGCAGACAAGAAGACTTAAAACATGATTATGAACTGACAAATCTTGGTCCAGGCCACTTCCACAAACCTATACATGCCGGGCTCTACTAACATCCTGGACCCCAATAGGTGGGGAAGAAAGCCAGGTATTCAAGGCCTTCCAGAAGGCCAGCAGGGTCAGGCTGCCTGGACCACTGGGGGAGGATGTTCCATATGGTGAGTGCCATACATTCCACCCCATCGGAGCCTGAATCCATGGAGGAGGACAAGCTGGAGCTGGGGATGATGGAGGTCAAGGGGGTGGCCTCGTTGGCTTTGGAGGAATGCGAGGAGAAGCAGGACGAGGCAGCCCCGGGTATCCTTGGGCTTGGGATGGCTTGCCAGCAGGGAGGATTGGTGGCAGGATGACTGAGAGTGTGGACAAGAGAGGGCATGCAATGGAGATGAGGAGCGACAGAGCTCAGGCAACAAGCAAGGACTGCCCCCTCCTGATCCTGGAATCTGCTGAGGAGGATGAGCCAGAGCTGGAGACAACGGAGATTAAGGGGGCAGCTTCGTTGGCTTCAGAGGAATGTGGGGAGGAGCAGTCCAGGGCCCCTCAGGATTGGGACAGCTTGTTAGCAGGGAGGAACAGCAGCAAGATGACCCAGAGAGGGCAAGCAGTGAACATGAGGAGCAACAGAGCTCAGGCGATGAGCAAGCACAGAGAGTGGAGAGAAGGTGGGAACAGTGCAGGCACACCTGGGAACTGAGACTTAAGGAGACACTCTGGGGAGGGGCATTTGTCAGGAACAAACACTGAATTGATAGGGTTGGGTGTGCTGGTACAGACATTTGGAGTTTGCAGGACTGCTTGCTTTATTCCTTGCTTTGTGAACTCATTGCCTTGTTCCTTGCTTCATGGACTCATTGACTTGTTCCTTGCTTTGTGGACTCATTGTTTGTTTCTTGCTTCGTGGACTCATTGCTTTCTTCCTTTGCCTCGCTGGACTCCTTGCCTTAAAACTGTTGTGCTAACAGAGTTTTGCTGGATTACTCGCAGCCAGAGGCTGGGGTGTGTGTGTTTGTGTCTATGTGTCTCTCTCTGTGTGTGAGTGAGTGCTTTGCTCCAGGACTTACCATAAACGTGGAAGTGTTTGGGGAAAAGTTGAAGCAATGAAGGGGAGCTTGAACTATCTATCAGCTGGCTGTGTTGCCTTCATGCCTTGTCCCAGGTCATCACAATGAGCAATTCAAAAGAGAAGCCTTCAACACTGAGTCTCAAAGGGAACCCAAAGCATGCCCATGGAGCAGGGCAGCAGATCCTATCTCAGAATCTGGAAAATCTCCCCCCTGAAGAACTGCAGCATTTGCTTTGGGTTGAATGGAATCCAGAGATGAAAGGAGGATTACAGGCCAGCTGAGCGACAAGTGCACAGGGATAGGACATTCACACCCAACCCATTCCTCAATCACTAACTAAATTGTTGTGGCCTGCCAGCAGCCAGTGAAGCTGGAAGCAGATTCAGACAGTAAAAAGGTTGAGGAGGAACATGGGCCAGTCCTGGAGGCTGGGGAAGGCTCTGACAAGGGCTCTGCATTGGAGGCAGAGATGAGGCCAGGGCTGTCTGATAGTTATCAGCTGCCGTTGGAGTCGGAGATGGAGCAGAAGAACAGCTAGAGCCTATTTCCAGTGTGTACATGCGCAGAGCTACCAGGAGAAGGGAACAGTTAAGGAATAAGAGTTGACTTGGGAGTAAAGCCACAGGTAGACAGTGAATGGTCCCTCCCATAGGGAATAAAGAGGAGCAAAAGGGGAGTAGAGTTTTGCAGGGAACAATTAGTTCATTTGGATGAAGATCTGTTCCTGCAGTCTTGCTACAGTATGGCGTCGACCCTTGTCTGAAAGATATCGACCTGGCAACTCTCCAAGCCTGATAAAGATTGGTAATTGGGAAATATCTTGAAAGACTGTTGAGCGGGACTTTGCTGGAGAGGAATTCACTGTAAACTCAATAAAAGAAGTTTATTGGGATGAGGACTTCATGCTGTTGGGGAAGCCTAGGTCAGAATATAAATACAAGGGCCTTATATTCCACTCTGGGGAATTTTTCAGTTTTTCTTCTCCTTTGAAAGAAACTTTGAGAGCAAATTCTTTCTTCAGTTTGAAAAAGAATCTGAGAGAAAAATACACAGGGCACAATTCTGGTTTGCAATGGCCCAAAGCCAGTTGCGTCCAGCTTTTCTTTCTGTCCTCACATTTGGCACTAGCATAAGTAGATTAGGAAGGATTGTGCTGGTTAAATAATGTGATTAGAGCATTAGCTCCATCAGGCATTAGCCCCAAATTCTTCAATCTCCCTTAATGCCTGCAGAATATTGGCATCTCTCCGATGTTAATAGGTAGCTCCTTCTGCCAAGCGGCAATGAGATTCAGAGGTTTCAGAAAAGCCCTTTCATCTTCAGCATTGTTCTGGTGGCCTTAATGGTTGCCTTCTATCTTCTACAGCAGAAGACACAGGTTTTGTGGCACCCTTTGTGCATGCAAATGATTTCATCTGCATTCATCTGAACTGATGAATGACTTGCTTGGCTGTCGCATATTAATTGGGTATGCCCCTAAGTTTGGTTCTCCTCTCTCGTTATCTATTTGCTTTTTATCTTTATATTGTTATGTCTCTTATAAATGCCATCTGGATACTATTAACGTGTAAAAGAGTCACGTCTCTTTAGAATCAAGTTTGCCTTCGCCATCGTGGACAAAGCTGCCACTTTTGCAGAAGAAATATAGATGGGGTTGCTGCTGCTCTTGTCCTGGGGATTTTCGGACTTATCAGTCTAGCTGATGGAGCTGGGATGCTTCTGGCCATCTCTCTTCCAAGGGGTCACCCACATGAACCCCACTTAGCTCAGTGCAAAGAACCATCAAGATGCAACAAGCGAGCCCAAAGGAAGGACCAAGGGGACTGCCTTTTTTTCTCTTTCTTCCTGAGATGCTGCAACATTTCAGCATTCCACCCCAAGTGGTGAACTTGGGAATCACAACTCTCTCCGTCTGCCTGAAGCCACAAGAAGATGGCAGCTCCTCCAAGGAAGGACCTTTTGCCTGTCCCCTGGGGGCCAGGACTGAGAGGCTGTTTAAAGGCCAGCCAAAAAGAATAAAGGGCTAGTCTGCCCCTGGCCCCACTGAAAAAGATTCCCAAAAGCCACTGTCTCCTTCCCTGAGAGCTAAGCCAGGGGTAGGCTGCTACCAGTTCACCCCGGTTCGGGTGAACTGGTATCTAATTTTATCATTTTTAATAACCGGTTCAGTGAACCAGTAAATCCCACCCCTGGCTGCCTCTGCCCACCCCTCCTCTCCCCTCCTAGGAGTCCCCACACAGCCCATTTTGGATGCCAGGTAAGTACAGGGCCCTCACAGACAGGGGCAGGATTCAATTTTTTAATAACCGGTTCTGTGGGCATGGCTTAGTTGGTTGGTGTGGCTTGGTGGTCATGTGACTGGGTGGGCATGGCCAACTTGACATCACTCACATCAAGGGGTGCTTCTCTTTGCCTGGCCTCTCATGACAGTGGGGATGCTGTAATGGTCATAAGTGTGGAAAATGATCATAAGTCACTTTTTTCAGTGCCATTGTAACTTTTAATAGTCACTAAATGAACTGTTGTAAGTTAAGGGTTATCTGTACAAAAATATAAAAAGCTTCTTTGCTTGCAAAAAGCTGCCCGAAATACCAATCGTTAGATTAAAAATACCTGCAAGCCGGAGTTACAAATCAGGCAGGGTGCCAGAGCACCTTGAGGAATTAAAATAGTTAAAATGTAATGATAACTATCAGCAGCCAACTCTTGCTCATAAAGTGAAACCCTTTAGCAGAGAGGTCATTTAAGCTCTCCAGAAAAAGCACACCCAGCAAAAGCAATCCTTAGATCCATTTGCACCACTTAAAGACACCAGCTGGTCTTACTCACCTCACAAGATATCCTAAGGAAATCTTCCAGGTTTAAGGAAAGATCACATGCCCCTCAGAAAGGCAGTAAAAAATCAGTGCCAAGCTTGCATCCTGCCTCTTGGAAGTACACCCCAAAATGACAGTGCCAGATACCACTAAAGCAGTGAAGGAAGACCCCCGTCCCCAAATAGAAAGAGAAACCATGAGGCAGGAAAAAATTCAAACACAATACAAATAATTAAATCACAACAGTAGCTGTTGCTTGTTAAACCAATTACCAGGACAAATAGACACAGGAACTACTCAGATTTCTCAACCCAGTTTCTTTTCAGGATCAGAGATTAACCCCTTTCCTCCCAAACAAAGCTGAATAGGGAAAAATATCCCATCAATAAACACAAGATTAAATGTCACCAAACACAAAATTAAACTTCACCAAAAACCAGTTTTAGATTAAAATTCAGAAAGAATGCATAAACTCATGTTTGAATGTCAATCTTTCTAACTAGCCAAAAAGCCTTGCTGAATGTCACTCATCTTGGTTCCTTGTCATTAAAAGCTTCTTTCTGGCAGCTATGCTTTGTTATTCAATTATTTATGTTGCTAACTCCAACAGGGGATTATTTCCTCCAAACAGCAGTGTAAAAAGCTTTAAACAACCCTTCCCCTTTAAGAAAGTTAAGCTGTCACGTTTCCAAGTGAAATGGCTACACATATGTCAATTTCAGGCTTGACACAAGCAAAGTACCCGCAAAGGAGAAAAAAAACCAAAACTCCAGAGAAGCTCTGGAGACAGGAAGTCTAGGCCTGCCAAGAATGTAATAAGGGTTAACGGAAAGGAACACAACACAACACCGGAATGTTTCTTTCCTGCCTTCCTTACAGGATTAGGCCAGTAAAGTGGAAAAAAACAAAAGGAAATTTTTTCTAACAACTGGTTCTCTAAACTGCTTAGAAGGTTAACAACTGGTTTCAAGAGAATAGGTGCAAACTGGTAGAATCCCACCCCTGTGCACAGAGGCTCAGGAGGGTGAAAAATTCTAACCACTCTTCTTGATGCAGCCCAAAACTGTATTGACAGTTCTTGGCAGCTGCATCACATGGTTGGCTCATGTTTAATCTTAATCTACCAGGATGCTAGGGAGTACTACTGCTATCTTGCACCTGTGCTTCGGACTCTTCCTACTACATGCAGGACCTCAATGTTTCTCACCACTGAACTCATCAAAAATGGCTGTAAGAGGCACTGAAGACTATTTGGGAAGTGTTTTATCCAAAGACATATCTAGACACCCTTTGGTGCGAAATAGTACAACTCCTACCGCTTAAAAACAGAATCCAAGGAATCAGGGCAGCCAACCACATATTTTCTCAACCTTTTTTAAGCTGAAGGGGACTGCTAATGATAACATGATTAAACATACATAGAGAAGTGTTTCTAGAGAAGAAGCTGCTTGGATTTTCTCATTTGCTTTGCAGAGAATGTGATTAATTACAGTCTGTAGCGTATCCTTGAATCTTTGAAAAAAAAAAGTGTGGAAATGGGCAGGAGGATCTGTGGAGGAGGGAGGAAAACCAAGAAGATCAAGAATAGAATACAAGGACCTTGAAGGTTTTCTAATCCAACCCCCTGCTCAAGCAGGAACCCCTATACCATTTTAGACAATTGGTTGTCCAAACTATTCTTAAAAACTTCCAATATTGGAGAGTTCACAACTTCTGGAGGCAAGTTGTTCCACTGGTTAATTGATTTAATGGTCAGGAAATTTCTTCTTAGTTCTGGGTTGCTTCTCTCCTTGATTGATTTCCATTCATTACTTCTTGTTCTGTCCTCTTATAGCAAATCAAGCAATGGAAATTAAAATAATCCAACTGTCCACTACAGTACTAAGTGGGAAAGGAGTTTGTCCTTTCTCCAAATGAAAGAATAGAATAGAATGGAATGGAATGGAATGGAATGGAATGGAATAGAATAGAATAGAATAGAATAGAATAGAATAGAATAGAATAGAAGAGTTGGGAGGGACCTTTGAGGTCTTCTAGTCTAATCCCCTGCTTAGGCAGGAAACCCTACACCACTTCAGACAAATGGTTATCCAATTTCTTCTTAAAATCTTCCACAGTTAGAGCATTTACAACTTCTGGAGGCAAGTTGTTCCACGAGTTAATTGTCCTCACTGTCAGCCTCAAGATAGCTTCCCCTTCCTGACTATCTGCTATTATTTCATTATTTCTCTCGGCTGTCATGGCAATGGTGGGAGGGGGGATTTTATATGGGAAGAGAGCTGGAGGTGTTTGCATTCCTTGCTGGGCTAGCAAGGGGAGGGGGGATTCTTGTCTTTAACTTTCTGTTTCCTGGCTATCTTTTCCTCTTTTGCGCAACTGCGAACTTTTATCAAAATATGTCAAGGTCATTTGACAAGACGTCTCATCACCATCTGAAGATGACCACATGAGCCGTCTCAAAAGTTTTAATTGGAAGAATCATTTGAACCTTGGGGGGTGGGGACAAATCTATTTCTTTGTATATGCATTCTACCCGCCAATTTCTCAGTTTCGGAATTGCTTTGTAGCTACCACTTTATTTCCCAGTAAAAGGATAACTTTGCTCTACCCATGGAGTCTGAGTATTTCTTTCTTGGGATCTAAAAGGAGCGCATCCTGACATAATTCCGAAACTCACACATCAGCCTACCCGGAGAAAACAGCAACTTTTCTTCCGAGGGGGTTTCATCCCATGTCGTCTCCAACCGGCGATGAAGAGGATCAGGGAGCTGTGGGGGGGCAGCCCGTGCCGCTGCCGGAAGGGTCGGTGGCTGACCTGCTGGCCGAATTGACTCTGGAAGAAACCCCAGCCGAGATGCCCAGATGGTCGTTGGGGGTTGGTTGGAGAGACCCTGAAGGCCCCCCTCCTCCCAGGATCACTGTAAGACGAAAAGGTGCGAGGGGACGGCTTTGGCAGGAGGGGGAAGAGATGGAAGACAAGCTGGATGAAGCCAAGAAAATCTCTATGGATGTTTCTGGAGAGCCCAGCACAACTCAAAGGTATGAGGGGGAAGAGGGAGCGAGATCAGCCCGGGGGAGCCAAGCTACCTCTACCCCCCTTGCCCAGCTTCCGCCGGCGCAACCGCCCGCTGATGCCCGGGGAGCCCCAGCAATAGGAGTGGCTCCTAGAAGACGCCCCCTGCCCCCCCTAGATGTAAAGTTTAGAGGAAATCCAAGAGATTTGGGATTTTTCCTGGTACAAGTTGGGAGTTATATGGCAGAATTTGAGCGGGAGTTCACCTCTGAAGCAGCCAAAGTGAGATGCGTTACCAGAACCCTGGAAGGGATGGCAGCAGATTGGGTGGTGACTTTGTACAATGATAACTCCCCCCAACTACAAACCCTCGATGTTTTCATGACTGCATTGAGGAGAAGGTTTGAGGACCCTCTGGCAGAGAGAAAGGCCAGAATCAGAATGAAGACCCTAGTTCAAGGGGGGAGATCGGTGGCAGACTACACCCAAGAATTCAGGCAGCTGGCACACCACATCCGAGGTTGGTCCCAGGGGGCCCTGGTGGAAGCCTATAAAGATGGCTTAAATGAAGATGTATACCACACGTGCATCTCCAGAAGGGATCCACGTGAGTTACAGTCATGGTACTTGCTAGCGGAAGAGGTGGACATTGATCTAGCCAGAAACAGACGCAGAGGAGGTTGCCCCGCACGTTTTGTAACCGAACCCCTAGAGATGACCATGGGCAACCATCATGAGATCCTGTGTTTTATTGTGGCCCCTGGGATGGAACAATCTCTAATATTGGGATTACCATGGCTTCGGAAGTGGAATCCCCATGTAAATTGGAGAGAGGGGTGGATACGCATCCGCACCGATCGGCCACCGGAAGGGGAGGAGCAACCCTATCCGGAAGGGGAGGAGGAATCCCATTCAAAGTCCCAGGCACTCGCCGAGATAGCTTCTACGGGTGCCGAACACGTGGAAGGAGAGGAGAAAATCCCGAAGGAGTATTGGGACTTAAGAGAGGTGTTTAGTGAAGAGGCTTCCGACGAACTCCCCCCCCATCGGTCGACCGATTGTAGCATTGAATTCCTGCCGGGAGTGACGCTCCCGAAACCGAAGATGTATCCGATGACACCGGGGGAGTTGGAGGAATTGAGGGCGTTTATTGACAAGAACTTGGAACGAGGTTTCATCACGCCTGCCAGACCTCGAGTAGCGGCCCCTGTGATGTTCCGCGAGAAGAAAGATGGCTCCAAACGTCTGGTAGTTGATTATAGAAACCTGAACGCAGTATCCGTAGAGAATATGTACCCCCTCCCTCTGATGAAGGACATGTTAGCCCACCTGGCAAAGGGGAAAATTTTCACAAAGCTGGACTTGAGAGAGGCATACTATCGGATCCGGATAAAGGAGGGAGACGAGTGGAAGACTGTGTTCAACTGCCCAATGGGGTGTTTCCAGTTCAATGTTCTCCCTTTTGGCTTACAGGGGGCGCCTGCTGTTTTCATGCAATTGATCAATCAAGTGCTTCACGAACATTTGTACAAAGGTGTTCTAGTATACCTTGATGATATTCTTATCTACACGGAGACAAGAAACGACCACGTGAAGTTGGTACGCTCTGTGTTACACAAGCTGAGGGCCGCCAAACTATACGCCAAATTATCCAAATGTGAGTTCCATCAAGAAAAAATCGACTACTTGGGATATCGTATCTCCCCCGAAGGCATTGAAATGGACCCAGAAAAGGTGAGAGCCGTTTTGGAATGGGCCCCACCGAAAACTCGTAAACAGCTTCAAAGTTTTCTGGGGTTTGCAAATTTTTACCGCCAATTCATCCCGTCTTTCGCAAAAATAGCTATGCCCATCACCAACCTCCTAAAAACAAAGGGGGGATTGAAACCAAAGCCCAGTCAACCATTGAATTGGACTATGGAGTGCCAAGCTGCATTTGAAAAACTTAAGAGACTTTTTGCTGCAGAACCAATACTGAAACACCCTGACATGGACGCCCCTTTCGTGATCCAAGCTGATGCAAGCGATGTAGCAGTGGGGGCGGTCTTACTCCAATTGAACGAGAAGGGAACACTACAACCATGCGCTTACACTTCTCGTAAATTCACTGAGACTGAGAGGAGATGGGCCGTTTGGGAGAAAGAAGCATTTGCAGTCCGTTGGGCTTTATTAGCTTGGAGGCATTTTCTGGAAGGTGCAAAACACCCATTTGAAGTGTGGACTGATCATAAAAACTTAGAAGCTTTAAAGACCCCCCGGAAACTCTCCCCTAAACAAGTTAGGTGGGCTCAGTTCTTCAAGCGATTCAACTTCTCCTTGAAATATATCCCGGGGGGAAAAAATTTTATGGCAGATGCTTTGTCTAGAATGCCTCAATACAACAGTATCCGAAAAGAAGTGATTAGGCCAATCGTATCCACTACACAACTGGCTGCCCCTGTTGTTACCCGCGCACAGAAAAGAAACCAGGAGAGAAATCTACCCACTGATATGATGGAACAATTTAAGGAAGCTTTGAAGACAGATGAGTGGTTTCTGGCAAATGCGAATAACTGCACCATTCGAGATGGCCTAGCCTGGATGGGGGTGAAATTGTATGTACCACAAAACCTGAGAAGCCATGTATTGCAACAAACCCATGATTCCAAAGTGGCTGGTCATTTTGGTTTTGTGAAGACCTTGCATTTGGTAAAACGACAGTTTTGGTGGCCTTCCTTGAAAAAGGACATTGAGACTTATGTGGCGAGTTGTCCGATTTGCGCCTCAGCAAAAAGACCGCCGGGTAAGCCGCCAGGACTGTTACAGAATGTGGCCAGACCAACTGCCCCTTGGAAGGAAATTTCCATGGATTTTATAGTAGATCTACCTGAAAGCAGTGGACACACGGTCATTTGGGTAGTGACTGACTTGTTTTCCAAACAAGCTCATTTCATTCCTTGCTCAAAGATCCCTTCGGCGAAGACCTTAGCCAGACTCTTCATTCTTCACGTTTACCGATTGCATGGTGTACCTGAACGTGTAGTCTCTGATCGAGGAGTCCAATTTACCTCCAATTTCTGGAGGGAATTTCTGAAGTTAATAGGCTCCACCCAAAGCTTAAGCTCCGCCCACCATCCCCAAACTAATGGAGCCTGTGAGAGGACTAACGGAGTACTAGAGCAATACCTCCGATGCTACATAAATTTTCAACAAGACAACTGGGTGGATCTGTTACCTTTTGCGGAAGTGGCGTATAATAACTCTGTTCACAGTAGTACGGGGTTCACTCCTTTCAAAATAGCAACGGGGCAAGATTTTGTACCCATACCTGAACTGCCTGGTGAAAACCCAACTGTCCAGTCATTGAGTGATTGGATATCTCAACTTCAATTTAATTGGCCAATTGTTCGCAAAGCTTTGGATGAGGCGCACCAATCTCATAAGAAATTTGCTGACAAAAAGCGAGCTCCACAGATGTCATATCAAGTGGGCGATAAAGTATTTCTTTCGACCAAATATTTACAAACTACTCAAAAATCAAAGAAATTGGGTCTTAAGTATGTAGGACCTTTCCCCATTGAGAGGATTATAAATCCTGTGACTGTCCAACTGATTTTACCAAAGACTCTTCGTCGTATTCATCCTGTTTTTCATGTTAGTTTGTTGAAACCAGAATGTACCTGTGCTTTGAGACCAATCCAATCTGATCCCCCTGTGCCAATATTGATTGAGGGAGAACAACATTTCGAAATTAAAGAAATTTTGGACTCTAGAAAATGGAGGGGTCGTACCCAATACCTTGTAGCTTGGAAACATTTTCCTCCTTCCCATTCTGAGTGGGTAAATGAAAAGGACCTTAGGGCTCCTGAACTTTTAAAGAAATTTCATGCCAAATATCCTGATAAACCATAGAAATGTACATAAATGTTAACATGTAACTATTTTGTTTTTCTTTCAGGGACTTATGTCCTTCTTCTAGGGGGTCCGAATGTCAGCCTCAAGATAGCTTCCCCTTCCTGACTATCTGCTATTATTTCATTATTTCTCTCGGCTGTCATGGCAACGGTGGGAGGGGGGATTTTATATGGGAAGAGAGCTGGAGGTGTTTGCATTCCTTGCTGGGCTAGCAAGGGGAGGGGGGATTCTTGTCTTTAACTTTCTGTTTCCTGGCTATCTTTTCCTCTTTTGCGCAACTGCAAACTTTTATCAAAATATGTCAAGGTCATTTGACAAGACGTCTCATCACCATCTGAAGATGACCACATGAGCCGTCTCAAAAGTTTTAATTGGAAGAATCATTTGAACCTTGGGGGGTGGGGACAAATCTATTTCTTTGTATATGCATTCTACCCGCCAATTTCTCAGTTTCGGAATTGCTTTGTAGCTACCACTTTATTTCCCAGTAAAAGGATAACTTTGCTCTACCCATGGAGTCTGAGTATTTCTTTCTTGGGATCTAAAAGGAGCGCATCCTAACACTCACTGGCAGAAAATTTCTCCTTAATTCTAGGTTGCTTCTTTCCATGATTAGTTTCCATCTGTGGCTTCTTGTCCTGTGTCAAGTGCTTTGGAGAATAGCTTGACTCCCTCTTCTTTGGGCAGCCACGATGGCACTGTTGTGAATGCATAAGGTTTAATAAAGTTATCTTGAGCTTGGAGTCAAGTGCAGGGTTCTGGCCCTGCACTTCTGATTGGCTGTTAATGGCAGGATCAGATTGACCCATTCCAGGGGATCTGATTGGCCATTAACGGAGCGTTCATATTGGTTAAGGGAGCTAGCGCTCCTGGATGGTTATTGGTTAAATAGTTATTGGGTTGCCTAAAAAAGGAGGGCTATAACTACCATTGAGTTTGAGCTGTCACCATGTAAATAAAGAGTTGAAGTTCACCATTCCAGAGGCTCATCTCCATTCTTTCTTGCCCATGCTCCAAACTTAACACTGGTGACGAGGATGGGATGTGGAGACGTCAGAGCTGACTGAACTAAGAAGAAACACCAAGCATGTGGCTGACAGCGCTACACAACGGAACCATGTCCGGCGTCGTCGTACCACCCGCTCCGTTCAATCCAGTGCAAGAGGACTGGGAGTCCTACATGGATTGTTTCCAAATGTTTTTGGAACCTAACAATTTAAAGGATGCCAGAACCGGGAAAGAAACAGGCGGTATTCCTAACGCATTGCGGACCAACCGTATTTAAGATGGCTAAAGCACTAGCCAAACCTGCAGAAGTGAAGGTGATGGACTGGGACGTCCTCGAATCCCTACTAAGAGCTCATTACGCACCGACCGTGCCTACGCTCGTGAGACGGCATGAGTTCTATCAAAGAAAGCAGCGAAAAGGAGAAAGCGTCGCCGATTTCGTAGCAGACCTCTGAAATCTGGGAGGCCTCTGCGGATTCACCATTTTGGAAGAGGCACTGAGAGATCGAATAGTTCTGGGACTAGATGCGCCAGGCGTGCAGAGCAAGCTGATGGCGAAAGGCAACATCAGCCTTGCCGATGCCATCACTGATGCTACTGCAGCAGAAGCAACCAGGAAGTCGGCTGCACAATTACGCCGCAACCGCAGTCCGGTACACCAACCGACAGGCGACATCAGAAGGGCAGCTTCCAACGGCCCACCACGAGGACCTCTCTTCGTCGTCAGACAGCGACGAAGAAGAGGTCCATTGACTGCGGTCCGACCGGGACCCCTACCCGAAGTCCCTACACCCTTGTGCTGGCTGTGGAGCCAACCATGCCAGGTCCGAATGCAAATTCCACAACGCACTCTGCCATGAGTGGGGGAAGAGAGGCCACATTGGACGGGTCTGCTGAAGTTTCCAAGGACCCGGCCAGGCCTCAAAAGGGGCTAACTATCGCCAATTGACAGGAAACCGTCCTGTAAGGTGAGAACCAGTAAACCATTCCTACAGAAACCGAGTTTTGAATCACCCCACGAAGCGAGAAGAGGCTCACCAGACTATCAATATCAGTCACGCCTCTGCCTTGGATGCCAAGAAAATCCGAATTACAGTGGCCATCGAGAACCAGCCTTGCCAAATGGAAGTCGACTCGGGATCGTCCCTCTCGATGGTGTCCTGGAAGACCCTCAAGCAACTCATCCCCACGATCCAGTGCCAAGACCTCCATTCCCAAAGACTTATTCTTAAGGACTATCAAGGGAATTGAATCCCTGTCGTTGGATCCAGCCGAGTCCGGGTCTCATTCAAGAAGCACACAGCATACTTACCGCTAACTGTGATCGACAAAGATCGGCCTAGTCTGCTAGGTCTCCAATGGTTCGCGCCACTTGGCATTGAAGTGGCAGGCATAAACTGAGTCAGTGGAAGTAACTGGGAGGAGGACCTCATCCATGAATTCAGGGACGTCTTCGTGGAAAATTTAGGTGAGTACAAGGGGACCCCAATATCGTTCAGCCTTAATCCAAAGATAGCTCCCATCCATCTTAAGCCCCGTCGAGTTCCATTTGCCTTGAAGCTGAAAATCGACGAACAACTCGATAAATTAATAGCTCAGGGGGTGCTAGAACCTACCGATCACTCCCCCTGGAAGACCGCAATCGTAACACCAATTAAGCCGGATGGTTCAATTCAAATTTGTGGGGACTACCGGGCCACCCTGAACCACGCCCTACAGCAAAATGCATATCCGGTGCCGGTGGTGCAGCATCTCCTCCATTCCCTGGGGGGCGGAAAAGTCTTCGCTAAATTAGACTTAGCTCAGGCATATCAGCAATTACCTGTTGATGAAAAGACGGCACAGGCACAAACGATTGTGACGCACATAGGTGCCTTTAAATGTACCCGGCTCCAATTCGGAGTCAGTGTAGCCCCGGGAATTTTTCAGAGCCTTATGGAGAGGCTACTACAAGGGATTAAAGGTGTGGTCCCCTACTTTGACGATGTATTAATTGCTGCACCTACAAAATAATCTTACGGGATCGTTTAAAATTAGTTCTACAAAAATTCCAAGATGCCGGTCTTAAAGTGAAAAAGAATAAGTGTAAATTGTGTACAGATTGTGTCGAGTTTTTAGGGTACCTAATTGACAGTCAGGGTATTCACCCTTCCGACAGTAAATTAAGAGCAATAAAAAATGCTCCCAGGCCTCAGAACAAGGTCGATCTCCAGGCGTTCCTAGGCCTCATCAACTTTTATAATGTATTTCTACCACATAAAGCAACTGTCGCTGAGCCGTTACATCGTTTGCTAGACAAAAAAGCAATTTGGTTATGGGGTCATAAAGAAGAACAGGCGTTCCGTAATGTAAAAAAACTACTGACTTCTGACGCTATAGTCATGCAGTACAATGAGACTTTGCCGTTAAATATCACATGTGATGCTTTGCCTTTCGGAGTGGGTGCCATTTTGAGCCATGTACTGCCTAATGGTAACGAAGCCCCTGTTGCATATTTTTCAAAGACACTTTCAAAAACTGAGCGAAATTATAGCCAAATCGATAAAGAAGCCCTCGCAATTGTATCTGCCATTAAAAGATTTCATGAGTACGTGTATGGCCGGGCTTTTACTATCGTGACTGACCACAAACCGTTATTGGGGATAATAGCCGGAGATAAGCCGACTCCCTACATATTATCCCCCAGGATGACTCGCTGGTCAGAATTCTTGGCTGCTTATAATTATCGGCTGCATTGAGCCGAGCACCGCTTCCAGAGACTCTCGATGATCCCGCACCAACGGTAACCATGTTACAGATTGAAACACTCCACATGCCGCCATTAACTGCCCGAGATATCGTGAGAGAAACCAGATGTGACCCCACCTTAGCGCAAGTCCTAAGCTGGGTAGAATGCGGATGGCCATTGGACCAATTATCAGATGACTTCACATCATTCAAGACTCGACAAACGGAGTTGTTTTCTCAAAAAGGCTGTGTCATCTGGGGTGATAGAGTTGTTATCCCAGAACGACTCCAAAAAGCAGTACTGAGAACCTTGCACGGTGGCCACCCCGGTATCTTGCGAATGAAAGCCCTCGCACAAAGCTATGCATGGTGGCCGGGCATTGACAAGCAAATCAAAAATTGGGTTAAAGCTTGTCATAGATGCCAGGAAGTGAGCAACGTCCCACCAAAAGCCATCCCTACCGAATGGGAGACAGCACGGGGATCCTGGTCCCGTATTCACCTGGACTTTGCTGGGCCGACCAAAGGCCACACCTTTCTTCTAACCGTTGACACCTACTCGAATTGGCTCGAGATTCACCACATGACGAACACGACCACCGAAGCGGTTATCAAAAGATTGGAAAGACTGTTTGCAACCCATGGATTACCAGATGTTCTGGTATCCGACAACGGGCCCCAATTTACCGTGCTGTCCTTCAAGCAGTACCTGGCTGACTGTGGCATCCGACATGCTCTCACCTCGCCTGCGCACCCTGCGACCAATGGCAGGGCTGAGCGCATGGTCCAATTTGTTCAGAAAACTTTGCAGAAATTAGATTACGATAACATCGACGACAAAATCAACCGAATCCTTTTTCTACAACACACCACACCTCATAGCGTAACCAACAAAACTCCCGCCGAACTGCTAATGGGACGAAAGCTCTGCTCCCACCTCGACCGGTTACACCCAGCTTATGAACCGGAAAAACCACTAGGATCCAGCAGCCGATGTCGTACCTTCCAGGTACGACAGATTTGGTATACGCTAAAAACCTATCAGGGGATCCACTGTGGGTAGAGGCGACAGTAGTTCGTGTAACCAGCCCGAGATCCTACCTTGTACAATGCCTTGACGATAGACTATGGAAACGCCATATTGATCAATTACGATCACGGCTCTGGTCGGGCATTTCTGAACTCCCTTATGACCAAACTGAGGGGGGGGGAGATACAGAAGAAGACAAATTTCAACTAGAAGAAAACCCATTCGAAGTGAATGATAGTGGAATAGAGACACAGGAACTGGAACCAGAGATGGGAATAGGTTCACCTCAGGGAGTTGCCGAAGATATTGGTGACGATGGAAATGTGAACTCTGAACCAGAGGCAACCCCTTCGCCAAACAACGATCTACCTCAGCGAGATTGCAGCCAAATGCAAAACGCACAGCGAAAATCAAAAAGACTAATAAAACAACCATCCTACCTTAAGGACTATGTAACTGCGCCCTGTAAACAGAAGCCAGGGGGAAGGGGTGTTGTGAATGCATAAGGTTTAATAAAGTTATCTTGAGCTTGGAGTCAAGTGCAGGGTTCTGGCCCTGCACTTCTGATTGGCTGTTAATGGCAGGATCGGATTGGCCCATTCCAGGGGATCTGATTGGCCATTAATGGAGCGTTCATATTGGTTAAGGGAGCTAGCGCTCCTGAATGGTTATTGGTTAAATAGTTATTGGGTTGCCTATATAAGGAGGGCTATAACTGCCATTGAGTTTGAGCTGTCACCATGTAAATAAAGAGTTGAAGTTCACCGTTCCAGAGGCTCATCTCCATTCTTTCTCGCCCATGCTCCAAACTTAACAGGCACCATCAGTGCCCAAGCTCCTTTTTTTGAGTGCATGGCACTAACACAAAGCAGGACAATCCCGGAGGCACAATTAATGAAAACATTCACCTTCCCAGCCATGAACAAAGCAACTCATTTCCTTTAGATTTCTTTGGTGATCTCATGTGAAAAAAAATATATGTACAACCGGAAGAATATTTCTGCAAATAATCTTGTTTTCTACACTTGGGAATCCTTATTCATAGTCCTTTGATCCCAACTGGAGAATGCATTCAAAAGAAAAGAGGCCATGCATTTAATTGTACAACATCCTCACTAATCAAGAGGCTTGTCTAACCATGAAAATGTCAGTTTCCTTATGTCTGAAGTAAAAAGTCAGGAAACTCTGATTGGATCTGATATTTGTTTGTTTGTTTATTTATTTATTTGCCTTTGTGTTGTGCTAGGCTCCCACATTATTTCAGTGGAGGGCAGACAATTGGTTGGGTGGGCTGTGGCCCAAAAGAAAGTGGTTGTGAACTACTTCTTCCTAAAATAAAAAAATGTTGATTCAAACACTGGGTTATCTGGAAAAATGAAAATGGGTCTTTTAATTTGAGCACTTGGAAAAAAGAGGGTCATGGAAAGTAGAGATCCTGCCTTAATCCCCCCTCGGTTTGTCTGTCTGTCTCTATCTATCTATCTATCTATCTATCTATCTATCTATCTATCTATCTATCTATCTATCTATATCTATCTATCATCTATCAATCATTTATCAATCTGTAATCTATCTATCTATTTTCTCTCTCTCTCTCATTTCTATCTTCTCTCTCTCTCTCTCTCTCTATCTTCTATCATCATCATCTATTTGTCTGTCTGTCTGTCTATCTATCTATCTATCTATCTATCTATCTATCTATCTATCTATCTATCTATCTTCTATCATCATCATCTATTCATCTCTCTCTCTCTATCTGTCTATCTATCTATCTCTTTCATCAATCATCTATCTTTCTTTATATGGCCACCAACTCAGTTGCAGTGAGTGTGGGCGGCTTATAGAAATAAAATTCCAAATCTAAACCCCCGTAAATTCCACTGGTGTCAACTGGCTAATTCTTTCCAAAGGGAAATTCCTTGTCTGCTCTTGACATGACTGTAGACTGTAGTATTATATATATTATACTACATTATAATATAACCATTATATTATAATGGTTATAATATTGTTGTATAGAAGAGGATGAGAGATTTCATGATGCATCTTGACATTAAATCTAAATAAAGAAGCTTGATGTGATTCTTGCTTGCCTGGTCCTGCTTGCTGTATGGGCTTCACATTATTTCACACATTGATTTGTGTGTGTGTGTGTGTGTTTTGTGTGTTTGTGTACCCATTTTTACAATCCACTACAAACTAACATAAAATGAAAAGAAGGAAGAGGATAAAAGGCTAAAGCTAAAAAGTGACCAAATAAAATAAATACATAAGAAAAGTGACCTTTGGATTTTCCAGTACAAAGACAAGTACAGTCATCTTTCTCCAAGTTTAAATGAATAATATCAATACTTAAAAACCTTTGAAATGGTAATACTCAACATATCCAGAAAACAATGCTCAGATATTCTTAGTTTAACTTTAATTAAACACATAATGTTATTAACTATAAATAACCCATAACCATATATTTAACAATCCACAATATTTCTCTCATCAAAGTCAGCTCTAATCCTCAAATCCCAAACTTCATTTTTCTCTTTTTCCCTGTAGGAGATCTAACAATGGTCTCCAAGCTTCTAGAAATTTAACTCAAATTATTGCCTCTAACCAAAGTAATCAATTGAGCCATCTCAGCTGGCTCCATTAGTTTAAAACTTCATTCTTCCATTGTGGGTTTAAGCTCCTCTTTCCATCTTTTTGCATATAACAGCCTTGAAGCCAATGTCATAGAACAGGAACAAAGTCCTGTGTTTTCTTTCCAGTCTTGCGTAGATTAATTTGGAGGCCAGAGGTCGACAGTCACTAGCCTGAGTTTCTGGAGGAAAAGTGAGATGCCCACCTCAATAATTAACTCTCAAACTCCACAGTGGATGAAGCAAGAAGATTGGTTCGTCAAAACAGAGGCATAGAATCAAAATCACAGAATATTAGCACTGCTTTATAAATGCTTTGTAAGGCCACACCTGGAATACTGCAGCCAGTTTTGGTCACCAAATTACAAAAAATATGTTGAGACTTTGGAAAAAGTGCAGAGAAGAGCAACTAAGATGATCAAAGGCCTGGAGACTAAAATATATGAAGAAAGGTTGCAGGATTTGGATTTAGCTGGTGTAAAGAAAAGAATTGGGGGGATATAATAGCAGCATTCTAGTATTTGAGGGGCTGCCACAAAGAAGAGAGGAATCAAAGCTCCGGAGGGCAAGACAAGAAACAATGGAAAGAAGCAACCTAGAATTAAGGAGAAGGAGGACAATTTATCAGTGGAACAGAACATTGCATTCAGAAATCAGGAATGCTTCATCACTGGAGGTTTTTAAGAAGAGCCCGGACAGCCATATTGTCTGAAATGGAATAGTCTCCTGCTTGAGCAGTGGGTAGGGTCCAAGTTCCTTCCAGGTCTATTCTGATTGATTGAAGATAAAACTTGCCACGTGCCCATTACGTGTATGATTCAAGCACCAACCTTTCTTTAACTTTCAGTGCTATGCAATGGAGTAGGAGAACTGAGCCATCATCCTGCCACCCCAAAGCAGAGGAGGGATGCTCCTGATGGTAACATCTTACTGGCTTTTTAAAATCAAACACATTTCCTCCAAATCAAAGCCAACAGCTGTTCCTGACCTCTTAAATCATTTTTCCGCCTCTCCTTGCTTGGTACAATGGTGCATCATTGTAGTTTTCAGTGTGCACATGAAGTTGCCCCACAAATATTTGGTCTGATCACTGCTGGACACAAGCCACTTAACTCTCAGGAATCAGTCAAGGGGTTGAGCAGGAGAGAGTGATGGCATTGCTGCCAGTGGTGGGATTCAAAGTGGTTTACCATTGGTTTGGTGGGCGTGGCTTGGTGGGAGCGCTTTGTGCATGCACACACACTGCCAAACACACACTTTGCACACACGCAGAGGCTTTCCAATGCTGCACTCTCCCTGTCACTTCAGCAGTTGACGCACGGCAATTTGATGTGCTGTCTGAAGCAGTTGCTCTTCAAAAGCAGGGAATAAAGGTTCAGTATGGGAGCCCAGGTGGGTGGGTGGGACCAACAGCACATCATCAGAGCAAACAGGTTCTCTCCCAGATGATCTTCAGAGCTACCGGATCAGTCAATCCAGGCCGAACCGGTAGAAACCCACCCCTGATTGCTTCTGAAAGATTGAGAAGCAGCAATAAGGTCAGTCTGCCTTTTCTTCCTGAAAGGCAGCAGCTCAGAACTCGGAGTGGTTCAAGTTTGGAAAAACCTGTGATAGTTGGGCATGATGGAAGTTGTAGTCCTATACATCAGGAAGAAAAAACAAGTTGGAGACAGTGCAGTGATGAGTAGATGGGCATGGCCATTGCCCTGTGCTTGGAATGCCATAGGGACCTCTGCTCCACAGATTCCCTCCTGGGTCTTGGGAGAGCAGTCAAGGTTTGGGCCAGAGGGAAATTCTGCCCCATCTATGTCAGGGGTGTCAAACTCAATTTCATTGAGGGTCAAATCAGGGCTGTGGTTGACCTCAGGGGGCCAGGCAGGCATGGCTAACTGGGTGGGTGTGGCCAATTGGGTGGGCATGGCCAGCCTGACACCATTCCCCAAACTGCTGGCATGTTTCCTTTTTGCATTGGATACACCAGGCCAAAGTGACATGGGCCTGCCCTTTACATTTTCCAGGACAGCCCCATGGGCCAAATCTGACTATACCGCAGGCTGGATCCAGCCCATGGGCCTTGAGTTTGATACCCCTGATTTATGTGATAGTGTTGGGCAGAGGTGCTATTCAGCAGGTTCTGACCAGTTCTGGAGAACCAGTAGCAGAAATTTTGAGAAGCTTGGAGAACTGGCAAATCCCACCTCTGACTGGCCCTGCCAACCCCATCTATTTTCTGCCTCCTGATTGGCTGGGCCTTCTTTTGTTGCCCTGCACAGGAGAATGGAGCTGGAAAGCAAGTTTGTGGGGTGAGGAGTGTTCTATCGCCAGATAAGAGAGACTCAAAGACCGGAGTTGAATTCAGCTCTTTATTAGTAAACCAGTAACTTCAACTGAAGTCAAGCCACAGCAGCCCTTTTTATAGCAGCTGCTTGTGGCTCGCAACCAATGGCATTTATTGAAACTTCCCGCCGCTTAGGCGGCCAATCAGTAACTGTCATTATTAACCAATTGTTTCGTTGCATTAACTAACCAATAGGAATGTAGTCTTAGAAGTCTCTATTTGAATACACTACACCCCTCCCCTCTTGGTTCACTCCAACGTTATGTGACGTAATTGCGCAGGTAGGCGGGACTTTGTGAGTCCTAGTTGACCTGTGCAGTTCAGTTCCTGTGTTGATCTCCACTAGTTTGGACAAGCTGCTGTCCTTCTCAGACTTCTCCTTGGAACCTCCTGGAAGGGCGCCTCAGCCATGCCGCTCTCACCGTGGTTTGTTGGGTTGATTGGGCTCTCGCTGGGTTGGTTGGATGGATGGAGTGGTCTCCTCGCATTGTGTGCGGGTGGGTAGAGTTGGCTGGGCTGCTTCTTCTCCGAAGTTCTTTTTTCTCGAAGTCTTATTATGCTAAGTGAGTTTTATTTTTTTCTGGGGTCTCAGTTTCCAGTTGGTGTTTTGTAATTGGATGATTTTCATTTTCTTTAATATTAAGTGGTTCCTCCCTCCCTGGATTTTTTTATTATTATCAGGGGGTGCTTGGGAAAATGTTTGTTCCGTGCTCCGGGGAATGTCAGTGTCTCGTTCGATGTGTCGTGACCGCAGTTGGTCGATGTGTCGTTTCCATGATCTGCCGTCCGCTGTTTCTAGTCAGTAGGAACAAGGGCCCGTGATTTGTGTGATTGTTGCCGGTAACCACAATGGTTCTCCGGTAAGGTTTTTTGCATATACTAAGTCGCCTGGCAGGAAAGAGCGGTACTTACTGGAAGAGTCTGGTGGCTTTTCGGGGTTGTAAGTGAGGTGCAGTCTGTCCAAGTAGGAACACAACTTTCTTCCCATCAGCAATTCAGCCGGGCTCTTGTTTGTTGCCATGCATGGTGTTATATGTTGGATGGTGAGCATGGTGTTGATTTTTTCTTGCATATCATTTCCGTCAAGCTTTTCCAATGCTTCTTTCATATAACGAACCATATGTTCTGCTCTTCTGTTCATCGCCAGATGAGCTGGTGCTGTCAAAGCGTGTCGTATTCCATGTTCCGCTAGGAATTGTTCAAAAGACAAGGCTGTAAACTGTGGCCCATTGTCCGATACTACTACATCTGGTAGATCGTGGGTGGTGAAAAAATTTTTAAGTTGTTTGGTGACTGCTTCTGCTGTTGTTGAATTCATGATATTGACTTCCAACCAGTTGGAATAGGCATCCATGATGATCAGATAAGTATATCCTTTTGTGGGGCCAGCGAAGTCCATATGGATTCTTGACCAGGGGCCTCTGGGTGTCTCCCAGTCAAGGACTGGTGCTGGAGGAGGGTGGGTTTGGATGATTGGCATTTGTTAAATGTTTTAACCCAGGTTTCAATGTCTTTATCTAATCCTGGCCACCAAATGTAGCTTCTGGGCAGGGACTTCATCTTTACCATGCCGGGGTGTCCTTCATGTAACATGTTTAGCACATCTTCTTGTAATTTTTTAGGAACAACCACCCAGTCTCCCACAAAATGCACCCTTTTTCAATTGATAATTCAGTTTGCCGGTTTTTAAATGGTTTAAAAGTCTCGGTTTTTATGTTTTCCAGCCAACCCCGTCCCACCCAGTTCAATATTCGGGCCATCGGTGCATTTTTGCCGTTTCCCTTGCGATGTCCGATGTGGTGATGGGCCAATTTGGGATGGTCTCAATTTGTAGGGTCTGTGTTGTGGGAGCTGGATTGTCATTGTGACCTGGAAGTGGTGTGTGGTTTAATGCGTCTGCGTGGGATATGGCTTTCCCTGGGCGATAAATGAGTTTGTAATTGTAAGCTGCCAGAAATTCTGACCATCTAGTCATCCTTGGGGAGAGGATATTGGGGGTGGCCCTGTCTCCAGCTAGGATTCCTAATAGCAGTTTGTGGTTGGTAATTAAAGAAAATGTCCTACCGTATAGGTATTCGTGGAAACATTTCACCCCCGAGATGGCTGCCAAGGCTTCCCTGTCCAGTTGGCTGTAGTTTCTTTTGGTCTTGGATAGCGTCTTGGAATAAAAGGCGATTGATGCTTTCCTACCATCTAGTAATGTGTGGCTGAGTATTGCACCTATGCTGAAAGGTGAAGCGTCGCAGGTGACAGTTAGAGGTAGTGTGTCACTGTATTGGATCAATACGGATTTTGATGTGATTAAGTCTTTGATTTTTTGGAACGCTGTTTCCTCTTGGTGGCCCCATTTCCAGTTGGTTTTTTTTATCAAGGAGTCTATGCAGTGGTTCTGCTACTGTTGCCTTCTGTGGCAGAAAGACATGATAAAAATTAATGAGTCCCAAAAATGCTTGTAAGTCCGTTTTATTTTTGGGTCTGGGAGCTTCCTTTATTGCTCGTATTTTTTTTTTGTGGGGTGGATTCCTGCTTCATCAATAAGGTATCCCAGGAACTTGATCTGGTTTGTGGCAAGTTGGCATTTTTCTTTTTTAACTTTGAGTCCTGCTTCGCTAAATTTTGCCAAAACTGCCCTCAATCGGTCTTTTAACTGTTTTTTGTTTTTGGCTGAAATTAATACATCATTGAAGTAGGGTACCACCCCTTTTAGTCCTTGTAGGAGGCATTCCACTAGGCTCTGGAAAACGCCAGGGGCCACGCTTACACCGAATTGTAATCTATTACATGTAAAAGCTCCTCTATGTGTTACAATGGTTTGCGCCTCTGCTGTCTCAGGATCAACGGGTAATTGTTGATACACTTGCGCGAGGTCGAGCTTTGCAAAAATCCTGCCTTTCCCCAATGAATGCAACAGGTATTGGACTACTGGTACGGGGTATGCACTCTGTTGCAATGCATGGTTCAGGGTGGCTGTATAGTCACCACAGATATGCACGGACCTGTCAGGTTTTATATGAGTCACAATTGGGGTTTCCCATCTGGCATGGTCGAGTGGCTCTAATACCCCCTGAGCAATTAGTTTGTTTAGTTGTTTGTCAATTTTTGGTCTTAGTGCAAATGATACTCATCTGGCTTTAAGCCTGATGGGAGCTACGTTCGGGTTTAAGCTAAATGATATAGGGGTCCCATAGTACTTGCCTAAGGTCCCGTTGAATACGTCATGGAATTCTTCCATCAGGTCTTTTTCCCAGTCCGTCATGGTGACGCTGTTGATTCCTGTCACTTCGATTCTGAGCAGTTCAAACCATTCCAACCCGAGTAGGCTGGGGCGATCTCTGTCAATGATGGTTAATGGAAGAATCTCAGTGTGTGTTTTTAATTTTACTGTAAAATGTCCCATTCCCACTACTGGTATCTTGTTGCCTTGGTAGTCCCTGATGATCAGGCTTTGCTCTTCAAGTTCTCTACGTTTTATGTCCGGTATCAAACTTTTTATTTTGTTCCATGATACCATTGATAAATACGAACTGGAGTCTACTTCCATTTCGCACGGCTCACCTTCTATCAGGACGTTGATTCGAACCTTCTTAGTGTTTGTTGTTCTGGCTGTTCCGATAGTGATTGTTTGAGGCGTTTCTTCCTTTTCGTTGAGCCGTTGATTTTTTCTGTCTCGGCTCCAACGACTTCTGGTTGATCTTTCTTTGTTTCTGGTGGGGTTACTGCCTTGTCCCTTTGGACTATAGCTCTTTTTGTTTCAGCAGACCCTCGCAATGTGCCCCTGCTTCTCACAATGCTGGCATGTGGCATCCAAGAACCAGCACTCAGACCTCAGGTGGTTTCCCCTGCAACCTGCACACTGGAACTCAGGTTTTCTACTTCGTCTCGCTCTCTGGATTCTTTCTGAGTAGAGTCTGTTTACCTCCTCGTCCTTGTCTTCCGAATCAGTTGATGATTCGATGTCCTCGTGGTGGGAGGTTGTGACAGCGTGCTTTTGGGCTCCCTCTGTTTTCTTTTCTTTTTCAGGCACGGACTGTTCATCGTATTCATCTGCTTCATTTTTGCTGCAGATTTCTTTGCAGCTTCAGCAGCAGTTGCTTCAGCAATGGCTTCATTTGCGGTGGTGTTGTGTCGGTTTAGTAGTTTGCTCTGTAGGGTTGTGTCTCTTAGTCCAAGGACTATGCGATCCCTCATGGCTTTGTCCATGTTGAGGAACTCGCAAGCCCCCTCCATTGTCTCTCAATGCAGCTACAAAGTCTCCAATACTCTCACCCTTGAGTTGGTCGTGCTTGTAGAACTCGTGCCTTCTAATGAGGTTGGATACGGCCGGTGCATAATGGTTTCTCAGCATCCAATTTAGGTCTGGCCAGGCCATCTGTTTAACGTCATTTGGTCTTGCTAATGCCTTGGCCATTTTGAAGATTGTCAGGCTGCAGCGCGTTAGGAATATGAGTCTCTTCCTCCGGTCAGTGATTCCTTGCAGCTCGTTGCTTTCTAAAAACATCAGGAATCTGTCAATGTATGACTCCCAGTCTTCTTCAGCTGGGTTGAACGGTGCGGGTGGCAAATTGTTGCTGGCCATCTTGTTGGTCCCTCGGCTATTGGTGCCACGTGCTTACGGCCTTTGTCCCTTCTATCCCATCCTCATCGCCAGTGTTCTATCACCAGATAAGAGAGACTCGAAGACCGGAGTTGAATTCAGCTCTTTATTAGTAAACCAGTAACTTCAACTGAAGTTGAGCCACGGCAGCCCTTTTTATAGCAGCTACTCACGGCTCACAACCAATGGCATTTATTTAAATTTCCTGCCGCTTAGGTGGCCAATCAGTAACTGTCATTATTAACCAATCGTTTCATTGCATTAACTAATCAATAGGAATGTAGTCTTAAAAGTCTCTGTTTGAATACACTACAGGGAGGGAATAGGGACTTCCCTTGCCATGCCCACCAAGCCACGCCCACCAGGCCATGCCCACAGAACTGGTAGTAAAAATTTCTGAATCCCACCACTGGATCAGGGGAATATAACTTTGCACCCCTTTAAGGTTCTTTGTTCTCTGTGGGGCAGAGAAAAGCTGTGTGTCAATTCTGAAGCAAACCTGGCTGAAGCCATCTTTTGCTGCCTCATAGTTGCCACAAACTCTGAGCGGGGGAAGTAAACAGACATGGTGGTTTGGAGCACAGAGGAGAAGAAACTATCCTTTACCTGTGAAAGATCTTATTTGTTATTGAAATTGCAAATCTGGTGAAGGGGGGAGAGGAGAGCCCCAAATCCAAGTGGATGGCAAATGACTGTGCTTGATATTTTTGGAGGGGAGGAGATGTATGATGAACATGGTTGGAGCTGCACGACAGAGGCAGACAGGGCTGATGGCTGTATTTTGGAATGGCGGTGTGCCTATTTTAGGATTTGCACCATTGTTTTGTACTATTCCCCACCTCAAACTGGGCTATCAGTTTCCAGGAATCATGATCAGAAAGTGTTCTGTGGGGGATGCACAAAAGAGGCTCGGGGTGATACGTGCAACTTTGGGTGCAGGTTTCCCGCTTGGCCATGAATGCACTTTAAGGAACCAAGAGGATTGCACAAGCTTTCACCCCCACCCCCACCCCAAGTGCCAAGAGGTTCACACCATTGCTAATTTTAAAGTGCCTTAGCAGTGGGAGTGTTAGGTCTCCCAGGCAATATACAGCCACCGAACATGTGGTGCTAAGATGTTTCTGCTAATGGTGTTAAAATCTCACTCTTCACAAGCTGTGAACCAAGGAAATTAGACTCTGTTGATGCTCTAGCAGGTGTCACTGTGGCTTGGTCAGCGTCCTCTTGGGACAGAGAAAAAAAACTTTCCAGTAAGAGCCTGTAGAAAGGTGAGAAGCCAAACCCAAAATACAAGGGTGTGCATTGTGCAAAACAGGCTTCTTTCCATTTAACATTGTGAGGTTAAATGAAAATTGTGCAGTTTGGGAAATTACAGTCCCAGCGCATCCGGGAAGTCCATGGTGCAGTTTCCAAATCAAAGCATGACCTGGGCAGGGGGTCTGCAGGGTATGGTCAAAACAGTCAAGATCTGGGGTGTCAAACTCAAGGCCCACCAAGCCATGCCCACAGAACTGGTAGTAAAAAATTTTGAATCCCACCACTGGTCCAAATCATGGAATTGTTCCACTCTGTTGTAACCCTGGTCAGACCCCATTAGGATTTCCAGTTCTGGGCACCACAGTTCAAAAGGGATAGTTACCAATTGGGGCATGTTCAGAGAGGCTACAAAGACAGCATAGAAATCAAGTCTTATCTGGAAAGATTAAGGGGTACCTGGATATATTTATCCTGGAGAAGATCTGATTGAGGGAAAGTATGAATAGCAGTCAAATATACAAAGTGTTGTCTGTTGTCACACAGGAGAGAAAGCAACCCTTATTCTTTTGTCCCGGAGGGTAAGACTAAAATCAATAGGTTAAAATTACAAGTAAGGAGGTTAGACATCAGAATGAAGGTGCCTACTATACAAGCTGTCAGCCAGTTGAATGGGATACCACATGAAATTCTGAAATTCTCTGCTTTCCTTTGATTTTTTCAAACAGAAGCTAGATGGTCCTTGTCAAAACTGTTTTAGTCCAGATAGCACTATGCAGGGGAGGCTGGGATAGATGACCTTAGATACAGTATTGAAACACTGCTATCATGTCATCCCTAGTCCTTTTTAATGAAAAGAAGGACTAGGAGTGACATGACAGCAATGTGCCAATATCTAAGGAGTTGCCACAAGGAAGAATGAGTCAAGCTATTCTCCAAACCAGTGGTGGGATTCATCATTTTTTGTACTACTGGTTCTGTGGGCATGGCTTGGTGGGTGTGGCTTGGTGGGCATGGTAAGGAGAAGGTTACTGCAAAATCCCTCTTCCCTCCCCACCCCACTAACCTACTTTCCACTCCGTTCTCCTGGGCAGGGCAACCAAAGGAGACCCAGCTGATCAGTTGGGACTCAATGGGAGGCAGAGAAGAGATGGGGTGGGGCCGGTCAGAGGTGATGACCCATGTAGAGTGCATGTAGAACTTCCGTTATTAAATGAACAGCTATGAGGACTGCTTGTAATGCCTTTCTGTATAGGAAGAGCACTGCAAAGGGGGCTGAATGGTGGGTGGGTTCTCTGACTTTGCTAGTTGGCTCAATCACCTCATTAACCTCTGGCTAGCGGAAGGAGGACATTTAATCTCCTCCTGCAAAATCTCATTTTTTTAAGTTGGGAGAGGCCACTTGCCACACAGCACAACCGAGGCTCTTTGTTGTGTAATTTGGAGGCTGTTGTGCCTGCCTGGCATTTCTGCCTTAAAAGAAGTGCAGGGGGAAATGTTTCAAATGTTTATTGCAATAAAACCTTGCAGCTATCTTATTAAGACTTGGCAGGGCTAATGTTCTCTAGAGAGTTTATTATCCCTGCTATTTTCATCCCATTCTACTCCCCAACAAAGCAGCTGCAGCAGGCATTTTGATGTGTTCCCATTATAGTCGATGGGCAAATTGGGTTCCCCCCCAAAATGAAATCTCCAAGAGGTCAATTCCAATTGCTTTTCCCCTGATTTTCAAAGTGCACGTTAAATCATGTCCTTTTCAGATCTTGAACTCAAACCAGGGCTGATTCCTACAGGCAGATTCTTTCTAACCCCATGCCTCTAAAAAGCACGAAAATTGCCATTTTTGAGTTTTGAGAGCTTCAATGTGCCGCTTCTTCTTTCTTTCACAACCAGATAGGAAGACTACATGTGAACATCAGGAAGAGGATGGAGGGAAACCACACAGGAGAACCAGAACACAGAAGGGCAAACAGAGTGTGACAAACCTCCTGACATGTGACCTTCTTCTGGAGATGTTCCAGGGGATCATGCACTCAGCAAGGGTTAGACTAGATGGCCTCTAAGGTCAGTCCTGACTCCACGATTCCATGTTTTGTTGGGCAAAAACAGCAAGCAGGCCCTCTCCAGGAGAAGTCAAAAGCAGCAAGGTGGTGGTTGCTATTTGATCAAAGTGCTTATGCATGGTTCCAAGCCGGGAGAAAAATGCTAGAAATAAAATGGAGGCTGATTGGAAAGAAGGACCCTGTTTATTGATGAGCAGAACCAACCACAGCATGCAGTTCTGGGGCAGCTGACAAATTTGTTGGATGAGTACATGGATTTTTATAGGGTTCTGAGATGCAGCAGAGGGTTGTGCAAGGCAGTGATCCTGGTGTCTTTTGCTATTCTAATGGCAGTGGATTAATCCTATTATGTCCTAACAGTCTCGTCCTGTCCTTAGACTTTGGGTGGGGAGTGTAAATTCTTAATCCCATCATCTTGAGCTGAAGTTGTTTTCTTTGTGAATAGATTGGCCCAGCCTTCTTTTATGAGCACAGAATATCCATCTCTAAAGACTTCAGGCATCTTCTGGGGCTGCTTTCTGCCTTTAAAAACAGGTTTCTCTATTTCTCCTTTGGGGAAATACAATATTCTGCATCTTTTAATATTCCCCCAAATATTACATTTCCTACACCTTGAAAGAAATGGCTCCTCTGCTGGTTTTCAGAGTGCAGGAGAAAGATGTTAGTGGCTTCATCACTTTTGGCTTGAAAATGACAACAGAAATTCCTCGCATTTGGGGTTCAGTAAGCCTGAGGGGGAAAGTCCACTGCGGAGTTGGTATTTCTACATAACCTTTTGCCTTTAACTCTCTTCTCAATCTCTTCACCCCAGTAAGGGTGAGCAGAGCTTGCAAGCATTTTCGATTGTCTGTGAAATAACAAACCACAGCCCACGTTCATAAAAACACCATTCGCATTTACAAATAAGCACAATTTATTTTTGCAACTATCTGCTCTAAATTTTACTTATAAGGAATAGGTGAGATTTACAGGCTCATGAAGTAGCTGGAATCCAAGCCATCATTTACTGTCAGCCATCAGGCTATAACTCTCCAGCAGAGGTGGGAGCCCTGTGTTTGCACTTAACATTACAGACCTGGGTGAGGGAGGTAAACCTTGCCTTGATCAATTGCTTTCAATCATGAAGGCCACTTGGTTCTCCTCAGCAAGACCAGGAATAGGGTAGGTTAGGTTAGGTTAGGTTAGGGTAGAGTAGAGTAGGGTAGGAAATAGAATAGGGAATAGAGAATGGAATGGAATAGAATGAAATAGAATAAAATAGAACGGAACAGAATAGAATAGAATGAGTAGGAAGGAACTTTGGAGGTCTTCTAGTCCAGCCCCCTGCTCAAGCAGGAGAACCTATACCTATACAAGTGATTGTCTAGTCTCTTCTTAAAAACCTCCAATGATGGAGCGCCCATGATTTCTGGTGGCAACTTCTGTTCCACTGGTTAATTGTCCTCACTGTTAGGAAATTTCTCCTTAATTCCAGATTGTATCTCTCTTTGATTAGTTTCCAACCCTTGTTTCTTGTCCTGCCCTCCAGTGCTTTGGAGAATAATTTAACCCCTTCTTGCTCTTCTCTGAACTTTTTCCAATCTTTTTTTGTAATATGATGACCAAAACTACCTGCAGTTGCAGTGGCTGCAAGGACCTGCTGGCTCCATCTTCTTCTATTGATTGAATTGGCATCCTTCAGTCTCCAGAGACTGTTGTATCGTGCTATGAAATGGGTAACTGCCACTTCCTGTGTTGTTTCCATGCTGTATGCAAAGCTGGAGTGTCTTCTCCAGAGCACGAGGCCTGGGTAATTTAAGCAGCAGGTCTCCCCCCACCCCACATCACTGAAATAGTCTAATGGAACGGCAGAGCCTATACAATTCATTCCAGCTGCATTGCAGGAGGTGCAGGAGTTACCGGAACGTGATTGGACACAGTCACAAACTGCTTCCGGAACTCCAGCTCCGGATTTTGCCTCGAGGTTGAACTCCTGAAGCCTTTTCCAAGAATAGATATAGCTATAAGGCAGTGGAGTTTGAAATCAGGGTTTCCCTTCTCCTAGAAGATGGCTCCACTGTATTATGTGCTGTTGGGGCATAGAGCCCTCTTCCACCCTCAAAAACAGTAACCCTGGAAAAGGGCCCTTACGAGGTGCTACCAGCTGGGCCAGCTGGATCAAGATTTTTTAAGGAGGTATTACTCCTCTGGCACTCCTCCTCATGCCCAGCTTGGCTCCATTTGCAGTGTCTTCTATTGATAGAACCTGGAAATGTCTGATAGGGAGGTTCAGGCCCCCAGGGACTACAACAGTACAACAAACCGCATACCTCTAGAAGCCTTTTGGGCCAATAAGGCAATAAGGTGGGAGAGGCAGCTTAAGAACGAAAGGGCCTTTTCCCCCTAAGAAAAGCAGAGATGGTTGAAGTGCCTCTAACGAGCTGACAGTAGCTCAGTCATAACCAGCCTAAGTGAAAATTTATCGCTTCATTCAGAACTGACTTAATAGACGGGGAGGTTGGGCATGTGTTTGTTTACCAAGCAAATTGGACAGATAGCATCAAGCAGGCCTGGCTAATTGCCCAGTGGAACGGAAGGCTTGTCTAACAAGGCTGTTCATTAACCCACCAGCTACAGATGGGTGCCCCGTGAATGACTCGTCACCCAGGGAACTCTCCCAAAGC
This sequence comes from Hydrophis major, assembly GCA_033807585.1. Taxonomy (NCBI): domain Eukaryota; kingdom Metazoa; phylum Chordata; class Lepidosauria; order Squamata; family Elapidae; genus Hydrophis; species Hydrophis major. The sequence continues at coordinate 15,502,517 of CM066339.1, forward strand.
CCAAAGCTATGGAGAAAATGCCAAGCTTGCCTTTCCAATAAGGACTGGATCAAATCTCAGTCATCCATGAAGGAAGCCTCTGCTCCCTTGGGGTTCATACCAAAGGAGGCCCTGTTACTGTTTATGGTGGACATGTGATAAAGCAAAGAAATATTAGAGTAGGAGTCATATCTCAAAACCAAAAATTCTTTTTTTTGGGGGGGGTAAAAGTTTTATTGATTTTAACAACAAACAAAAAAACATATAAGACATAAAACATGATATAGAAAAAAAATAAAAAATAAAAATAAATTTTTTTTTTAACATTCTTCATAAATTTACAGTGTATCGGTTGGTTTACCACTCTCTTTTGTGCATCCATTTCATAGTCATCAGAATAATTATATTACATAATAACTCACATTATCAATCATCAGTTAAGTATCCCAATATCATTATTGAACAATCATTTGACTATAATTTTACTAATTCATACTTAAGCGAGATAACTATAATTAAGTTAAATTATTTTATGACAAATCATGAAATCATATCAAATCTAATACCAAAAATTCTTAAAGTGAATATAAAGAGAAAGCCAGATATTTTTCTTTGGGGTGACAGGATAGAAGTCTTCTAATATTTGAGGGGCTCCACTTATTTTCCAAAGCATCAGAGGGCAGGACAAGAAAAATAATCAAGGAAATAAACAAGAATTAAGGAGAAACTTCCAAACAGTGAGAACAATTAACTAGTGGAACAGAAGTTTTGGGTGCTTCAACACTGGAGGTTTTTAAGAAAAGACTGGACAGCCACTTACCTGAAATGGTATAGGGTCTTCTGCTTGAGCTGGAGGCTGGACAAGAAGACCTCCAAGGTCCCTTCCAGCTTTATTCTGTTCTGTTCTATTATCTGATCTGGAAGAACTCTGTGTGTGTCTATGGAGATTCTCAGTCATCCAAGTGATGGTTGCCCAAAAGGTGATTTTTTCAAGAGGCTACTGGACTTACTTGTTTTTTCTTTGAAGACGCTTTGCTTCTTATCCAAGAAGCTTCTTCAATCTGACTGGATGGTAGGGAATGGAAGGAATTATATTCCTTGCAGACAGCTGATCATTTGCATCCTTTTAGAGGGTCTTTGAGGCCACGTGGAGGTTTATCTGTGTTCCTGGTGCTCCTGGTTCCTGTAGTCTACATTTTTGTTCCTTCTGGACATCCATTCCTTCTCCCACACCATTCCAAGGGGGTTCATGCCAAATTGTAGCTAAGAAGCAGGGGTGGGATTAATTTTTTTTACTACCGGTTCTGTGGGTGTGGCTTGGTGGGTGTGGCAACTGAAAGATACTATAAAAATCTCCTTTCCCTCCGCACTCTGGGGGAAGGATACTGCAAAATCCCATTCCCTCCCCACTCCACTAGCCTGCTTTCCAGCTCCGTTCTCCTGTGCAGGGCAACCAAAGAAGACCCAGCCAATCAGCAGGGACTCAATGGGAGGCAGAGAAGAGATGGGATTGGCGGGGCCAGTCAGGGATGGGTTTTGCCGGTTCTTCAAACTACTAAACATTTCCGCTACCAGTTCTCCAGAACTGGCCAGAACCTGCTGAATACCACCTCTGCTAAGAAGAAGCTTCTTGTATGAGAAGCAAAATGAAAAAAAGAAAAAAGCAAATAAGAAAGTCCATTTGCCTCCTTAAAAAAACATCTTTGGGACAGCCATGACCTGGATGACTGAGAATTGCTACAGATCCAAGGAGCTTCTTCAGCTCTGAAGAAGAGCTTGAAGAAGCTTCTTGAATGAGAAGCAAAACATCTTCGAAGAAAAACCAGAAAGTCCAGTTTCCTCTTGAAAAAAACCACTTTTAGTGTTGTGTCTGCGAAATGATGCCAGGAGTCGGTGACTTCAAATCATGCCCTTTTATTAAAGTAGGAACCGAACTGGCTCTTCGCAAAAGGTTCGCGGCTTTTATTCTTTCAGCCGCGGCGGCCGCGGCCAATGGCACCGCTTTGAATCTCCCGCAATCTGAATGGACCAATCGCGGGAGATTCTTAGCGAGCCAATCGGCGCGGCTCGCCTGACCAATCAGAGTGCCCCATGCTTTGGCCAATCAAAGCGCGGGGATCTCAAGAATGCTAATTAGGGACAGAACACCCCTCCCCTCTTGGTTCAGTCCTTACGTCGCGTAGTCACGCAGGTAGCCGGGGCTCCGTCTGAGCCTACTGGACCTGCGCAGCTCAGTCGTAGGTTGGATCCCGGCCGGTTCGGTCGGGATCTCTGTTACTCCTGATGCCGTCGTGGGAACTGGCTGGTCGGTCGGGCCGGGCCGCTCTCCGTAGCTCCCTCCTGGGCCTCCCGGGTTGGTTGAGCTGCGGGTTTCGCCGCTCCCGCTCGGTCTTTCCGGACCGGTCGAGCTGGCCTGGCTGTCTCTTCCTGGCGAGGGGTCGTGATGGCTGCTTTCCGGTAAGTGTGGCTGGTTTATTCTTCTTTGGTTTTGGTCCCCTGGGTATTCCCTCCCCCCTTGGTTTGTGTTGTGGGGGTTGGTTTTACCTGTTTGTGCGTCAGTGGTCTCTTGGTTGGCAGTCCTCGACCTTAATTGGTCGATGTGGCGTTTGCACGCTCGTCCGTCTGCTGTTTGTAGCCGGTACGAGTGTAGGCCTGTTATTTGTGTGATGACGGCCGGTATCCATAGTGGGTCTCCTGTCAGGTTTCTTGCGTATATGGGGTCGCCTGGTGCGAAAGTTCGGTGTTTGCTGTTTGAGTCTGGGGGCTTCTCCGGGTTATACGTGGGGTGTAACCTGTCGAGTGGGGACCTTAATTTCCTCCCCATTAATAGTTCGGCTGGGCTCTTATTCGTTGTGGTATTTGGGGTTATGTGTTGGGTGAAGAGTAGTTTGTTTATTTTCTCCTGGATCTCCCCGTGGTCTATTTTCCGGATGGTTTTCTTAGTGAATTGCACCATCCGTTCCACCCTACTGTTTGCCGCCGGGTGCACTGGTGCTGTCAGCGTGTGGCAGATGCCCCTTTCCACAAGGAATTTTTCGAATTCCAGCGAGGTGAATTGGGGCCCGTTGTCGGAAATGATGACATCTGGGAGGCCGTGCATTGCAAAGAGTTTGCAGAGTTCCTTGATCACGGCCTCCGTGGTTGTTGTCTTCATGTTGCTTACCTCCAGCCAGTTGGAGTAAGCGTCTACTGTTATAAGGAAGGTGTGTCCTTTTGTGGGCCCGGCGAAGTCTATGTGAATCCTAGACCAAGGTCCCCTTGGGGTTTCTCACTCTAGGACGGGTGCTGTGGGTGGGCTTGGCCTAGTTTCCTGGCATCGTTGGCACCTTGCTACCCAGGTCTCAATTTGTTTGTCCATCCCTGGCCACCAAGCGTAACTTCTGGCCAGGGCTTTAGTCCTAACGATGCCAGGGTGCCCCTCGTGTAGCAGTTCCAGAACCTTCCCTTGTAGCTTTTCTGGAATGACCACCCTATCCCCCATAGTATGCACCCTTTTAATAACAAGAGTTCCGTTTGGCGGTTTCGGAATGTTTTGACGGACTCGTTGTTGTCCCTTTCCGGCCACCCTTTCTCTACCCAATGCAACACCCGCACCAGACGTTTGTCTTTATTAGTCTCTCGGGCAATGTCTGACGCGGTTATGGGCAGGTTGGGTAGAGTCTCTATGCTGAGGGTGGTCGTCGTGGGTGCTGGGTCGGTGTCAGGTTCCGGTAGCGGCGAGCGGCTTAAGGCGTCTGCATGGGAGATCGTCTTACCCGGTTTGTGTATGAGTCCGTAGTTGTTGTAGGCTGCCAGGAACTCAGACCACCTTGTCATTCGGGGAGACAGAATGTTCGGGGTGGCCCGGTTTCCTGCAAGGATTCCCAGCAGCGGCTTGTGGTCGGTTATGATGGTGAATGTCCGGCCGTAGAGATACTCGTGGAATCTTTTTATGGCGGCAACGATAGCCAGAGCCTCTTTGTCCAGCTGGCTATAGTTCCGCTCCGGTTTGGTGAGGGTCCTTGAAAAGAATGCGATGGGCGCTTCTTTTCCGTCGGGGAGGGTATGGCTTAGGACAGCGCCGACGCCGAAAGGTGATGCGTCGCATGTGATGGCCAGAGGTAAGGTCTCATTATACTGTATAAGGACGGCGTCCGAAGTGAGGAGGTCCTTTATTCTTTGGAAGGCGGCTTGCTCGCGTTTCCCCCAAGTCCAGGTCGCCGCCTTGTCCAGGAGCCTATGCAAGGGCTCCGCCACCATCGCCTTTTGGGGCAGGAAAACATTGTAAAAGTTAAGTAGCCCCAGGAATGCCTGTAGTTCCGTCTTCGACTTGGGTGTGGGTGCTTCTTTGATGGCCTTGATTTTTTGGTTTGTGGGGTGAATGCTGTGACGGTCTAGGAGGTATCCTAGGAATTCTACCCGTTCCGTGTATAATTGGCATTTCTCCCTCTTGACTTTGAGCCCGGTCTCTTTGAATTTGGTAAGGACCTCCCTTAGGCGACCCTCTAGTTTGGCTTGGTTGGTTGCCGATACCAGGACGTCGTCGAAGTAAGGTACCACCCCCTTGATGCCTTGCAATAGTCTTTCCATTAGGCTTTGGAATATTCCTGGTGCCACACTGACTCCGAATTGGAGTCGGTTGCATTTAAATGCTCCCCAGTGGGTGACTATGGTTTGCGCTTCTGCCGTTTGCTCGTCAACTGGCAACTGTTGGTATGCCTGGGCGAGGTCGAGCTTGGTGAAAACCTTGCCCCCTCCCAGTGAGTGCAGTAGGTGTTGCACTACTGGGACGGGGTAGGCGCTTTGTTGTAGCGCGCCATTTAGGGTGGCCTTATAGTCCCCACAGATCCTCACCAACCCATTGGGCTTGATTGGGGTGACTATGGGGGTCTCCCACCGGGCGTGGTCTATGGGCTGTAGGACCCCTTGCTTGACGAGCTTGTCAATTTGCTCGTCTATCTTGGGTTTAAGTGCGAATGGCACCCGCCTTGGTCCCCCCGTTTTGGGGGGACGTTTGGGTCTAGGCTGAATGATATAAGGGGCCTTCGGTACTTGCCTAGGTTTCCGTTGAAGACCTCTTGGAATTCCCGGGCCAGTTGCTGCTCCCAGCTGTCGTCGGTGACATGGTCGACTCCCGTGACTGCAATTCCGAGCGAGGTGAACCATTGCAGTCCCAGTAGGCTTGGGCGGTCGCGGTCGATGATTGTCAGGGGAAGCCTTTCGGTGTGCCCTTTATATGTGATGTTGAAGTGTTTGGTTCCAACTACCAGGATTTGGTTTCCCTGGTAGTCCTTTACGATGAGTCTCTGGCTGTCTAGGTTCCTCCTTTGGAGGGTAGGCACCAAGCGCTTTATTTCATGCCATGCTATCATGGAGAGGTAGGACCCGGAGTCCACCTCCATTTTGCATGGCTCGCCCTCGATGCCTACCTCCATATGGACCTTCCGGGCGTCATTGGTTATGGCATGGCCGATGGTGACCATCTGATGGGTCTCCTCTCTTCACCGGTTACCGCCGCCTCGCAGGGATCGTCCATTCCGGTCCCATCTGTTGTCCGAGGGGCGATCTCTGGTCCGGGGTGGTGTGTTCTCTCTCCTCCGGTCACTCTGGTCCCATCGTGCCGGGCTGCGGTTCTTTTTTAGGCGGCAGACACGGGCGATGTGTCCCTTCTTGTCGCAATGCCGGCAGATCGATTCGAAAAACCGGCATTCCGACCTGGGGTGGTCGCCGCCGCAACCGGCACAGTTGGTCCTCGACTTACAACCCCGCCGGTTCCATGGGTCGCAGCCTGTCTGGAGGCGATGGATGTCCTCCTCGTCCTCGGAAGTGCCTGATGCCGAGTGGAAGTCGCCCTGGTGGGTGGTCGTCTCGGGTTGGGCCTCGGCTGACCTCGCCGGGTTGTTGTTTCCTCTGCGGTCCCCAGTGTTCGGTCTGCGCATGCGGTCGGCGGATGTTCGGGTTGCTTCGGTGGCTGCGGCTGCGGTGAGGGTGTCTGCTAGGCTGATGTTGCCCTTGGCCATCAGCCGGCTCTGGAGGACGGGGTCCCACAAACCAAGCACGATTCTGTCTCGCAGGGTGTTGTTCAGGTTGTTGAATTCGCAGAGCCCCTCTAGGCGCCGTAGCTCGGCAACGAAGTCGCTGAAGCTCTCACCCGACCGTTGGTCTCGACGGTAAAATTCGTTTCATTGGATCAGGATGGGTACCTCTGGAGCATAGTGCCGCCGAAGTATTGGCTTGAGGACATCCCAGTCCATCACGGTCACATCGGCGGGTTTGGCAAGCGCCTTGGCCATCTTGAATACCTCGGTCCCGCAGTGGGTCAGGAAGACGGCGCGCTTCATGGGGCCGGTGGCATCCTTCAGGTCGCTGCACTCGAGGAACATGCGGAATCGGTCGGAGTACGATTCCCAGTCCTCGGTGGCGGGGTTGAAGGGTGCGGGGGGTGCGATTTTCGCCATCGTGGTGGTTCGTCTGGCTTCCGTCGGACACGTGGTTCGGTTCAGGGTCTGGATCCCACCTTCGTCGCCAGTGTTGTGTCCACGAAATGATGCCAGGAGTCGGTGACTTCAAATCATGCTCTTTTATTAAAGTAGGAACCGAACTGGCTCTTCGCAAAAGGTTCGCGGCTTTTATTCTTTCAGCCACGGCGGCCGCGGCCAATGGCACCGCTTTGAATCTCCCGCGATTCGAATGGACCAATCGCAGGAGATTCTTAGCGAGCCAATCAGCGCGGCTCGTCTGACCAATCAGAGTGCCCCGCGCTTTGGCCAATCAAAGCGCGGGGATCTCAAGAATGCTAATTAGGGACAGAACATTTAGGATGGTGTGTGTGTGTGTGGTTGTTGGTATTTAGAAAGGGAGCCAGGTTCTATAAGCTGTTGGAACATCACTGGTTTCAGGGAGGCTTGGTCACTCCCCATTAATCAACCTTCTGGCTACAGCACTTTCCTGGCTGTTGTGTCCTGTCCCTTTCTCCCCTTGGAAGGTGTCCTCCCAGGGAGTCTGCTTCCACGTGTACAAAATTGAAACTAAAAGCACAACTCTGAGATAAACCGGATGGATTTACTTGCTGACCTTGAAGTGGAAAAGAGCTGCTTCTCCTGAAGCCAAAGCTGAATGTGTGCTGCAAAACCCTTTTTCTCTCTCCCAGAATTACCAAAAAGGATATCACCATTCTGTCCTCTAGGATCCCAAGGAGCTTATTTTAAGATAGGGCTGCACAATTTTTTTTATTTTTTGGAGTGATGCTTGGTTAGGAGAGGTGTGCAGGAGCTGTGCTCTAAAGAAAGTTGATACAAGCTGGGCGAGGGCAAAAAAAATTCATTTCATTTCATTTCAATCTAATTCAATAGAATTCCTTTGATATGATAGCTTCCTCTACATTTTCCACACTTTCTGGGCTCTGCAAAGCTTCACTGATATAATTCAAAAGCGATTTGCCTGAATTACCAAATAGATTCGGTACATGGAAGGGAAGTCAATGATTTAAGTAGTTTTGGGCACTTTCAGGCAGGTCCGGAGAGGGTGGTTAAAAGAAACAAATCCCAAAGATGGCGGCTGTAACTGAGCACCTTCTGCCCAACCAGTTTTCATGTGTGTTGCATTATCTACACACACACACACAAACACACACTTTTATTGTACCCAAAGGACTCTTTCAACTGAGTCATAAATTTGAATGAGGCTGTGGTTGATTTTTATACTTTATTTACTTACCTGGATATCAGATTAAGCCTCTAAGATCAGATGGCACATAATCAATCAATCAGTCAATCGAGATTAGCTCCCCACTCCCCTTGAAACTTTTAAAATAGGAGGATTGCATGGTGGCACAGTGGTTAGAGTGCAGTACTGCAGGCTATTTCTGCCGACTGTTGATTGCCAGCAATTTGGCAATTCAAGCTCAAGGTTGACTCAGCCTTCTATCCTTCTGAGGTCAGGCAGAAGCGCCAAAATCCCATCTTTGTGCCACTGCTTGAATGGTGATTACAATCCCTGCATTTAAATAACGGGCTAGAGACAGTTCTTCCATGAGGTGAACAAGGGAGAGGAACAATAATGCCATACAAGCCAATGAGAAAGCAGAATCCTTGACATTCGCTAAGTGATTCTTTTTTTCCCTCAGTGCATCAAAGTCCTTTCAGAAGAGGGAAGAAAACCTGTTGATGAAAGGCAGCGCTCTTTATTCTTCAGGAAGGAAGTTAATGTGCTGAATGTCAATCTGCTGGTTAAGTTGTTTCTCTTCCTGATGACCCTCAAGGCAGCATCCTTCAGACACAAATGGCTTTTGTGATTTCCCTTTTTTAACCTTTATGGATGGGTAGGAGATGGGGCTTTGTGGGCTGGTTGGGGCTAAAAAAAAATGCAAAAATAAAAATGTCTGTGCTATATGGAGGTGGTTTGCCACTTCTTTGCTCTAAGATTGTGTTTCTGGGAAGAAAAGAAACAAAGGTATGAGTACAGATTAGGCAAAACCTGGCTTCAAAACAGTAACTGTGAGAGGGATCTTGGAGTCCTAGTGGATGATCATTTAAATATGAGCCAGCATTGTGCAGCAACCACCAAAAGAGCTAATGCAATTCTCCTTGGCTGTATAAACAGAGGCAATGTCAACTCATAAAACATTTTCTATACATGTGTTATAGTTGTCAGCAGAAAGAAAGGGGAGAGTGTCAGCCTCAAGATATCTTCCATAATATATATATTCTGCATCCTAACTATTGCATCTTCTCTGCTGCTATGCCAATCTATTTCTTTCAGCTGTCATTAGCAATGGAGGGAGGGGGGAATTTGGAGGGGAAGAAAGCTGGAGGTGTTTTGCATTCCTTTGCTGTGGGTAGCAAGGGGAGAGGGTATATGAATTCTTGTCTGTAACTCTCCATTTCTTGGCTAGCTTCTATCCCCTTTGCGCAACTGTGAACTTTTATCAAAATATGTCAAGGTCAATGGACAGAAACCTCATCACCACCTGGAGATGGCCACATGATCATATTCAGAACTTTTAATTGGAAGAGTCATTTGGACTTGGGTGGGTGGGAGCATTTCCATTCCTTTGTATATGTGATCTGTGCGCCAATTTCTCAGATTCGGAATTAAATCTGTAGCTTTCACTTTATTTTCCAGTAAAAGGATAACTTTGCTCTAACCCATGGAGTCTGAGTATTTCTTTCTTGGATTTTGAAGGGAGCATAGATTGACATTATTCCAAATCTTAGCATCAACTCACCCGGAGAAAATATCAACTTTTCTTCCGAGGGGGTTTCATCTCAGGTCGTCTCCAGCCAGCAATGAAGATGACCAGGGAGCTGCGGGGGGGGGGGGGCAGTTGATGCTGCTACCAGAGATGCTGGCTGCTGACCTGCTGGCCGACCTGACTCTGGAAGAAACCCCAGCTGAAATGCCCAGATAGTTGTTGGGGGTTGGTTGGAGAGACCCTGGAGACCCCCCTCCTCCTGGGAGCACTGTAAGTCGAAGAGGTATGAGGGAACGGCTGTGGCAAGAGAGGCAGGAGATGGAATGCAGGCTGGATCAAGCTGGGAAATTCCTTATGGACATTTCTGAGAAGCCCGGCACAGCTCCAGGGTATGAGGGGGAAGGGGGAGCGAGTTCAGCCTGGGGAAGTTGAGCTGCCCCCACCCCCCCTAGCCCAGCCTATGCCAGCGCAGCTGCCCGCCGCCACCCGGGAAGCCTCAGCAATAGGTGTGATTCCTGGAAAACACCACCTGCCCCCGTTAGATGTGAAATTTGGAGGAAATCCCAAGGATTTGGGGGTTTTCCTGGTACAAGTAGGGAGCTACATGGCAGAATTTGAAAGGGAGTTCACCTCTGAGGCAGCCAAAGTGAGATGTGTTACCAGAACCCTGGAAGGGATGATAGCAGACTGGGTGGTGACTTTGTACAATGATAACTCCCCCCAACTGCGGAGCCTCGATGTTTTCATGACTGCATTGAGAAGGAGGTTTGAGGATCCTCTGGCAGAGAGAAGGGCCAGGATCAGAATGAAGACCCTGATCCAAGGGGGGAGATCGGTTGCTGACTACACCCAAGAATTCAGGCAGCTGGCATACCACATCTGAGGCTGGTCCCAGGGGGCCCTGGTAGAAGCCTACAAAGATGGCTTAAATGAAGATATATACCACACGTACATCTCCAGAAGGGATCCACATGATTTGCAGCCGTGGTACGCTCGCGAAACTGGGCTGAAGATAGGTGTTTAGCTAAGAGGCCTCCGACGAGCTCCCCCCTCATCGGTCAACCGACTGTAGTATTGAATTTCTACCGGGGGTGACGCTCCCAAAACCGAAGCTGTATTCAATGACACCACGGGAGCCGGAGGAACTGAGAGTGTTTATCGACAAGAACTTGAAACGTGGTTTCATCAAACCCACCAGACCTTGAGTGGCGGCCCCTGTGATGTTCCGCGAGAAGAAAGATGGCTCTAAACGCTTGGTGGAGGACTATAGAAACCTAAACGCAATGTTCATGGAGAACATGTACCCCCTCCCTCTGATGAAGGACATGTTAGCCCACCTGGCCAAAGGGAAGATTTTCACAAAGTTGGACTTGAGGGAGGCATACTACCGAATCCGAATTAAAGAGAGAGACGAGTGGAAGACTGCGTTCAACTGCCCGATGGGTTGTTTCCAGTTCAGTGTTCTCCCTTTCGGCCTACAGGGGGCACCTGCTGTTTTCATGCAAATGATCAATCAAGTGCTTCACGAACATTTATACAAGGGGGTCCTGGTCTACCTTGATGATATTCTTATCTACACAGAGACTAGAGACGAACATGTGAAACTGGTACGCTCCGTGCTGCACAAACTGAGGGCCGCCAAATTGTACGCCAAACTATCCAAATGTGAGTTCCATCAAGAAAAAAATCAACTACCTGGGATATCATATCTCACCCGAATATACCTGTACATTGAGACTGACCCAGACTGATCCCCCCGTACCATTGTTGATTGAGGGTGAACAACATTTCGAGATTAAAGAAATTTTAGACTCTAGGAAATGGAGGGCTCATATCCAACATCTTGTAGCTTGGAAACATTTTCCTCCGTCCTATGCTGAATGGGTAAATGAGAAAGACATTAGGGCTCCTGAACTGCTCAAGAACTTTTATGCCAAATACCCTGATAAACCATAGAAGTGTATGCAAATGTTAACATATGTTTATGCTATTTTTTCTTACAGGGACTAATGTCCTTCTTCTAGGGGGTCTGAATGTCAGCCTCAAGATATCTTCCATAATATATATATTCTGCATCCTAACTATTGCATCTTCTCTGCTGCTATGCCAATCTATTTCTTTCAGCTGTCATTAGCAACGGAGGGAGGGGGGAACTTGGAGGGGAAGAAAGCTGGAGGTGTTTTGCATTCCTTTGCTGTGGGTAGCAAGGGGAGGGGGATTCCTGTCTTTAACTTTCCATTTCTTGGCTAGCTTCTGTCCCCTTTTGTGCAACTGCGAACTTTTACCAAAATATGTCAAGGTCAACGGACAGAAGCCTCATCACCACCTGGAGATGGCCACATGATCATATTCAGAACTTTTAATTGGAAGAGTCATTTGGACTTTGGGGGGTGGGAGCATTTCCATTCCTTTGTATATGTGATCTGTGCGCCAATTTCTCAGATTCAGAATTAAATCTGTAGCTTTCACTTTATTTTCCAGTAAAAGGATAACTTTGCTCTAACCTATGGAGTCTGAGTATTTCTTTCTTGGATTTTGAAGGGAGCACAGACTGATACAGACTTTCAAAGAGCAGGCAGCAGCGTGGAATCAAAAGTACATTCCATTCATATTTTCTTCAGAGACTGATTAGATGACTGAAGCTTCTGCCACTCAAAAATCTAATTGGAGAGCATGATTGATGATTCTTGGCTATGGACGTGTTTCATTGGAGAATATGAATTATGATACACCCAGAGGGGTGGGGTGGGGAAGCAGGTTCAAGGGTGACAGTGAATTACATGTCTCAGTGTCAGTTATGCCCAGGTCATGCTGATATGTTGACTTCCAGTAAATCCTTTGAAGTTTTGGGAGTGTGGCTCGAGACTCATGATTTAATTGGGGTAACTGCTGGAATCCTGACAGGCATAGAATCAAAATCATGTGAAGTATTAGTACCACTTTATAAAACCTTAGTAAGGCCACCACTGGAATACTGATCCAATTTTGGTCACCACATTTTCTCGTGCTCACATTTTTGGCAAATCAGTTGTTAAAACATGGGCAGCCCATCTCAGCTCAAGGATCATCTAGTGTGATGACCCAGGGCATGGCACGAAAGCAACACAGCCAAAGAACAGGTCTAACTCCCCTTTATTGCTTCAATTGTGCCCCGAAACGTTCCCACATTTACCACAAGTCCTGGAGCAAAGCTCTCACATGCACCTTCAGCAGCTTCCGGCTGTGAGTAACCCAGTAAGCCAGGTTAGCCCAAACATTAACCAGGTCCAGCAGTCCAGTAAGCCAGGTTAGCCAAATAGTAACCAGAGCAAAGCAGGCAAACCAGGCAAGCCCCACAAGAGAGAGCACAGTAATCTCCAGGCATCAGCAAGTGCGCATAAGGCTCCACAGATTCAATGTTTGTTCTCGACAAATGCCCCTCCCAGCAGCACTTCCTTAATCTCAGTCCCCAGGTGTTGTCATGTGAAGGGGGGCAGGGTACTCCCCTCCCTTGTAGCCAGTTCAAGTCTGTGTTGGTCTCATCTTCTCTCTTCTTTCCATGCTCTTGGATCAGGAGAGGGTAGTCCTTGCTCATTGCCTGAACTCTATTTTGCCTGCTCCTCCCTGTCTGCAAGCCTTTCTAATCCCGAAAAGGTCTGCCTGGACATATTCCATTAAAATATGGAATTGGTATGCTGCCAGGAAAATGCTAATCTCCAATAGGGATATGCAACATGTTAGATTTGAAGACCAAACTATCTCTGGGACTGAATTTTTTCCTGAATTGAGCAGGCATTTGCAGCTCTTTAAAGCAGCTGCATCTTTTCTTGGGTGTGCCTGGTTGCCCTCCACAACTGGAAGAAATAGTAATTGATTTTATAAGGGGCTGTTCATGCTCCAAATCACTATTCCTCCTCACCAGTTCCAAACTGTGCACAGTTATGATAATTGCCATAATCGGAGGACATAAAAGACAATTGTAGCTTTGTTGAAGAAACCCAAAGTCCACCATGGGATAATACTTTGGATCAATCAAGATGACACAAAAGAACATGCAGGCTCTGGATTCTTCAAAAGCGTTTCATCTGGAAAGGTGGTGCGGAAATCCAAGGACGAGGATATGAAATATCCTCATATTTCATCAGATGTTTGAACTGCAGTTTAAATCAGAGCAGTGGTGGGATTCAACCAGTTTAACAACCAGTTCACTGAGCACACGACTAGGGCAAGAGCAGGTGGGCAGTGCCAACTGATCGCTGGAACAACCAGTTTGCCCAAACCAGTCTGAACCATCTGCATCCCACCCCCTGAGTCAGAGTGGTATTTATGGATTAAATCCATGGAGCACATGGAATTGGGGCCAATTTTCACCTAGGATGCAGCAAGAATGAAAATAGGGCTTTCCCTCCCAGCTCTCAAAGCACAATCATTATCTGTTTTTTACCACTGGGAGACTAAGAGACTCCTGGATTGATCGAGAAGGGAGGAAACAAGAAAAACGAAGAAACACAGCATCCTTCAGCAAAGTAAGAGAACAATTTTAGTGTTTGACTGCTCACAAGAGTCCATTAGGCCAAATTATGTAATGCCACAAGGTGCTCCCACAGGGATTGTCCAAAGCCCGAGTCCAACCATTCCCTTTTGCTAACAGGAAAATTATTATTTTCTTTGGGGGGGGGATTACTAATGGGGATTCTCTGCTTACTCCTCTACTGAGAGTGAGTCTAGATGGCCTCCCTGGTACAAAAGGTAGCTAGGATTAATAGAGAGAAGAAAACTGAAGCAGATCCAGAAATTAACCAGTGGAACAGCTTGCCTTCAGAGGTTGTGGGTGCTTCATCACTGGAGGTTTGAAGAAAAGACTGGACAACCATTTCTCTGAAATGGTAGAGGGTCTCCTGCTTGAGCAGGGGGTTGGACTAGAAGACCTCCAAGGTCCCTTCCAGCTCTATTCTGATTGATTTATTGATCATTCATCAACCTATGGGAACCTTGAAGCATACCTGCTGGTCCCATCAGAGCTCAATGTCCATACTACCATAGTTGTTGTGCTACCCTGCCTATTGGGTGATGAAGCTGTCCAAACCCTCAACCTTTCGGCCTTCCCTTCCCTCCTCCTTTTCAACTCTTTTCTGCAGTGGGGGACTGGCCTGGGATGACTTGAGTTGGCTAGCCAAATGCTTGCTTTCCTTTGGCAGGCCATAACAAATTGTTCTGACATTTTGCACTATGAGCTAATCCTCTCTTCTGCTGTCCCATTTGCCAAAAGTTCCCAATTCTATTCCAGAGGGAACAATTTCAGTATCGATCTGCTCAGGAGACAGAGATGTCACCAATTATTCCTGGAAGGTTTTGCAAAACTGCACCTTCCTGCAGAAGGAAGCAGCCTTAGAAGCAATCATAGGGTGGGTTCTTGGGGGCTTTTTCATGGCTGGTTGTATTGAAACAATCATGTCTCCAGGGCTGGCACAGCAAAGCTGAATGATACAACAGAGAGATTAACAAGGGACCTTGTAGGTCATCTAGTGCAACCCCCCAGCCATTTGGGAATACAAAATATCCCTGAGGTGACAAAGATTCATCCCTGTCCTGATTCATCCCTGTCATGGCAAGGCCCGATTCATCCCTGTCATGGCAAGGCCTGATTCATCCCTGTCATGGCAAGGGTCAGGAACTCACATCTGAATTCCAGGATTTTCCTTACCCCATCCTGGCCTGATATCTCGCCCAATTACTGTACATTAAAATAAAGTTTTGTGGTGTGAGAATGTTCAGTGGCACAAAGTTTTGTGGATCAGATGAAAGATTTCTAAATTATGATGGGAGATCTCATAAGGTCATTGAAATAACAAGTTTTGATATATTTTAGGTTAGTATTTATTTTGGGGAGGGAGAAAGGCCTAGCATCACTTGAGATTAAGCAATAATTCTCAGAACTGAAAAAGTTTCTCTCTCTCTCTCTCTCTCTCTCTCTGTGTGTGTGTGTGTGTGTGTGTCTCCTTCTCTCTCTCTGACTGTCTCTGTCTCTATGTCTATCTGCCTGCCTGCCTGCCTGCCTACTTATCTATCTATCCATCCATAAACTATTCCAAGTAAAGCTGCCTTCTGCAGTTGACAGACAATGATTTTTCAATGACAATGATGTTTAAGTGGTACAGATTAGGAAATAGATGCCTTTTGACTTCCCAGGCTACTGATGTAAGAGGTACTCAGCCTAAGCCACCCAGGTAACTTTCAGGCCTAAGAGAGAGTTGGAACTTAGTCTCCACCACTTATCCAGCCCTTTAACCACAACTCTACGCTGGTTTGTGGATACGTTTATCACTAGGCCTGGGACAGGGGAATTGGCCCAATGCCTCTGAAGAGTTTTACAGCGGAGGGGAAGCTTGAACCTGGGTCTCTCTGCTCCCAGTCCATCATCTTCACCACTGGACCACACTGGATTTCATATACAAGTATAGGTATAGCTATAGGTGTTGTCATGACTGCATCTCACTTATCCAAACTTCATGAGCTGACAGTCTGACATTAGTGGAGGGGGTGGAGGAAAGATTGGACTATAAGGATGGGGGTGTGGGTGGAAGACCTGCTTAACCTTGTGAGAAGTTCCAGCTAAAAAGATAAAGGTAAAGGATCCCCTTGCAAATACATGCTAGTCATTTCCAGCTCTAGGGGCTGGTGTTCATCTCCAATACAAAGCTGAAGAGCAAGTGCTGTCCGAAGACGTCTCCACGGTCATGTGATCAGCATGACTCAATGCTGAAGGCACACAGTACACTGTTATTTTCCCACCAACAGGGAAATTATTAAGTCCTGGGCATGGGCGCAAGGAACGGAGACGAGACATCGAACGGTGACTTCAACTCTTTATTGTAAAATAAGAACAGAGCAAATACTTGGGCAGCAGCAACTCTTTTATAGAGCTGGCTGCTGTCAAAACAACCAATGATTTGAGTTTACCACTTCCACAAGCATCCAATCGGGGGGCCCCGTTAACAGCCAATCAGACTGCCCAAAAACGACCAATCACAACTTGCTATTTGCGGGCCAATGAGAAGTGCAGGATTACAAGCCTGCTGTAAAGTAAAGCTGTTTAGGGTTGTATCGCTGTGTTGGCTTAATCCATAACACCCCTCCCCCCTAGGTTCCATCTGAGGGGTGGGGTGATGTATTCTCGTAAATAGGCAGGTCGCTTCACCTGTCTGCTTGACCTGCACTGTTCCACCGGTTTCTGTCCTGGTTCTGGTTCCGGTGGGCTGCTGGCTGGGTTGGATGGTGAAAATTGTGGCCCTGGGCTGCTTTCCCTGCTTACGCCAGTGCTGTCTTCTGGGTTCCCTGGATCTGTTTCCATCACAGTGCTGTCACTTGGCCAGGCCACTCCCTGGCTCGGTTCTCCTTCTGATGGTGAGTATCCCCTTATTGGTTGTGTAGGCTGTTGGGTTTCGATCATCATTTCTTCTTCGGCCTCCTCAGTGTTCCTTCCCCCCCAGTTAGAGGTTCCGGGCCTGAGATAGGACTAGGTGCTAATCTGGAATGGAGTTGGTCTATGTGGCATTTCCACATCTTACCATCTGCAGTTTGTAGGCGATAGGATCGGGGTCCCGTAAGTTGCGTTATGGTTGCAGGGACCCACAACCCGAGAAGTTTTTTGCAAACATGAGGTCACCTTCCTGGAATGCCTGGCACTTGCTGCTGGATCCCAGGGGTTGTTCCGGCATGTAGTTTGGGTGGAGGCGATCGAGATGCGAGCGAAGTTTCCTGCCCATCAGGAGTTCAACTGGGGTTTTGTTCGTGGTACTGTTTGAGGTTATGTGCTGGAGGAGAAGCATCCAGTTTATTTTGTCATCAATGTCGCCGTGGTCCATTTTGTGCAAGGTTTGTTTTACAAATTGAACCATTCGCTCAGCCCTACCATTGGCCTCAGGGTGAGCTGGTGATGTTAAGGCATGGCGGATGCCCCGATCTGCCAGGTACTGTTCAAATGGCAGGGCAGTGAATTGGGGGTCATTATTGGAGACTAGGACATCCGGAAATCCGTGGGTAGCGAATAGCTTATTCAGCTTTTTAGTGACTGCCTCTGTGGTGGTGCTTTTCATCTTGTGGACTTCGAGCCAGTTTGAATAGGCATCCACTGTAAGGAGGAAGGTGTGTCCTCTTGTGGGTCCTGCAAAATCGATGTGGATACAGAACCAAGGACCTTGAGGCGTTTCCCACTGAGTTGGGGGAGTTTTAGGAGGAGTGGAGCGAGTCTCCTGGCATTTGCTGCATTTTGCTACCCAGGTCTCTATCTGTTTGTCTAAGCCAGGCCACCATGTGTAACTCCTGGCCAATGCCTTCATCCGCACGATGCCTGGATGTCCATCGTGCAACATTTTCAATACCCTATATTGCAATTTCTCTGGAACTATGACTCTGTCTCCCCACACTATGCAGCCTTTCTGGGAGAATAGTTCTGTTTGACGATTCCTAAATGGCTTGAATATGTCATTGGTTGCGCTGACCAGCCAACCGCGTTCTACCCAGCTGAGGACTCATGCCAAAACAGGGTCCTTTTTTGTTTCTAAAACGATGTCTCGAGCGGTCAGCGGCGGTGATTTGAGGGTTTCGATTTGCAATATGGCTAAGGTTGGAGCAGGGTCCTCTATGATGTCTGGTAGTGGAGAGTGGCTCAAAGCATCAGCGTGGGGAATGGTTTTCCCCAGGCGGTATTGCAATCGGTAATCGTAGGCGGCTAAAAATTCTGACCAACGTGTCATTCTCGGTGATAAGATATGGGGAGTTGGTTTGTTTCCCGCCAAAATACCAAGTAGCGGCTTGTGGTCTGTAATTATGGTAAAGGGTCTCCCATACACATATTCATGGAAACGTTTAATTGCGGATACAATAGCGAGAGCCTCTTTATCAAGTTGACTATAGTTCCTTTCGGTTTTAGATAAAGTTCTCGAAATGAACGCAATAGGTGCCTCATTTCCATTTGGTAGGACATGGCTTAAAATGGCTCCCACTCCAAATGGTGAGGCGTCACAGGTAACCGTCAAAGGTAGAGTCTCGTTGTATTGTATTAATACAGCATCAGAGGTTAAAAGGTCTTTAACTTGTTGGAATGCCCTTTCTTCACGCCGTCCCAGACCCAGGGAGCCTTTTTATCTGGAAGTCTATATAGGGGCTCGGCTACGGTTGCCTTCTGGGGCAAGCAGATGTTATAAAAGTTAATGAGTCCCAGGAAAGCTTGGAGGTCTGTCTTATTCCTAGGTCTTGGGGCATTTTTGATTGCGGTTAGTTTTTTTTCGGTGGGGTGGATTCCCTGTCTGTCAAGAAGGTATCCCAGGAACTCCACTTTCTCCGTACAAAGTTGACACTTGTCCCTTTTTACCTTCAGACCAGTGTCTTTAAATTTCTGAAGAACTTTTCTGAGTTGTTGTACTAATAATTCTTTAGTGGGGGCAGCTATTAAGACGTCGTCAAAATAAGGAACGACGCCTTTTATGCCTTGTAATAGTCTCTCCATTAAACTTTGGAATATGCCAGGTGCCACGCTTACTCCGAATTGGAGTCTATTGCACTTGAAGGCGCCTCTATGTGTAACTATTGTTTGGGCTTCTGCAGTTGTCGCGTCTAGAGGTAGTTGCTGGTACACCTGAGCTAAGTCCAATTTCGCAAATATTTTTCCGCCACCTAGGGAATGAAGAAGATGTTGAACCACCGGTACTGGGTAAGTGCTCTGTTGAAGAGCATGATTTATGGTGGCCCGGTAATCCCCACAAATTCTTAACAAACCATCTGGCTTCATGGGCATTACTATTGGAGTTTCCCAGCGGGCATGGTCAATCGGTTCCAATACGCCCTGGGCTATCAGTTTATCTAGCTGCTCGTCGATCTTCAGCTTTAGGGCAAAAGGCACCCGACGAGGCTTAAGCCGAATGGGAGCTACATCGGGGCTGAGATTAAATGATATAGGGGTCCCTTTGTACTTGCCTAATGTTCCTGTGAACATGTCCTGGAATTCCTGGATGAGAGCCTCTTCCCAGTCATCGCTTCTGATTTGGTGTATGCTGGCTAGTTCAATCCTGAGTGGGGCAAACCACTGTAACCCCAACAAACTGGGTCAGTCACGATCGACGACGGTCAGGAGAAGCATTGCTGTGCGGTCCTTGAAGGATACTTGGACGTGACTGGAACCGACAACTGGAATTCTGTTTCCCTGGTAGTCTTTCAGGATGATTCGTTGCATGCTGAGGTCCTGATGGCAGATGGCAGGGATCAGCTGTTTGAGGGTTTTCCAGGATACCATCGATAGGGACGATCCCAAATCGACTTCCATCATGCACGGTCGATTCTCAATAGTAACCCTTACGTGGATCTTTTTTGCATCGAACGATGAAGCGTGGCCAATAATAATGGTTTGGTGGACCTCATCTCATTGAAGAGGCAGGTGCTCGATTTCTGTAGTAGTAGTGGTTGTTCCATTGGTGGTTCAGACGGTCCTGGTTCTCAGGAGGTTTGCCTGTCTCCCGACGGAGGTTGTTCTCCCTTCGGCTGGGACTGGACTCTCGCTTGCTTCTGCAGACTTTTGTGATGTGGCCTCTTTTTCCGCAAGTACGGCAGAGTGCGTCAAGGAATTTGCAGTCCGATCGCAGGTGGTTTGCCCCACAACCAGCACATTGGCACGGATGTCCCTGGTTCCTTTGCTCTCATTCCGAGCGGAGCCGGTTGACCTCCTCTTCCTCACTGTCTGAGGATGACTCGAGGTCTTTGTGGTGGGTGGTGGTAACGTGCTTCTCAGTGGTGAGTGGGCTATTGTTAGCGAGTTGGCGAAGTGGTGCATTCGCTCGGTGTATTCGAGCGGCTGACTTCCTGGTTGCTTCTGCGGCAGTAGCGTCAGCGATGACATCTGTAAGGCTGATGTCGCCTTTCACCATCAGTTTACTCTGCACGTGCAGTGCATTTAATCCCAGAACTATGTGGTCTCTTAGGGCTTCCTCTAAGTTTGCAAAACCACAAAGGCCTCCTAGGTTCTGGAGGTCGGCTATGAAATTTCCAATGCTCTCGTCCTTCCGTTGGTCCCTCTGGTAAAATTCATGTCTTCGTATCAGTGTAGGTATTGTGGGTGCGTAATGGGCCCGGAGGATTGGGGCGAGGGTATCCTAATCCATGGTCTTCTCTTCCGCCATTTTTGCCAGTGCTTTAGCCATTTTGAAAATGGCGGGGCCGCAATGAGTCAGGAACACCACTCATTTCTTGCCAGGCGTAGCATCTTTTAAATTGTTGGTCTTCAGGAACATCTGGAAGCGATCTATATACGAGTCCCAGTCTTCGGTTGCTGGGTCAAATGGAGCGGGTGGTATGGCGCCGCTGATCATCTTGCCGTTTGTTGCGTGCGCTCTTCAGCCACGTGCTCTGTCTTGTTCAATGTGTAGTTAGTCAGCTCTATCGTCTCCGCATCCCACCTTCGTCGCCAGTATTAAGTCCTGAGCATGGGCGCAAGGAACGGAGACAAGACATCGAACGGTAACTTCAACTCTTTATTGTAAAATAAGAACAGAGCAAATACTTGGGCAGCAGAAGCTCTTTTATAGAGCTGGCTGCTGTCAAAACAACCAATGATTTGAGTTTACCGCTTCCACAAGCGTCCAATCAGGGGGGGCTGTTAACAGCCAATCAGACTGGCCAAAAACGACCAATCACAAATTGTTATTTGCGGGCCAATGAGAAGTGCAGGATTACAAGCCTGCTGTAAAGTAAAGCTGTTTAGGGTTGTATCGCTGTGTTGGCTTAATCCATAACAGAAACGATCTCTGTTTTTCTACTTGCATTTTTAAAAAAACAAGTTATATTTCAGTTTTCCACATTTTAAAAACGTCTCTTTTTAGTGAACAGTGTGATTACAGGTTCATCTTTACATACAAATATGACCATAATTACATATTCAATTTTTATATTCAAATTCTTATCCTAACAATATTTTTATACATTTTCTACTTTATTATATTATTCCAAATGCTTGCCTCTTTATTTAATTCACCTATATTTCACATATCTTCACAGCTGTTATACTTCAATACTTTTAACTGTCATATTTGCATATTTCATCACATATTCTTATTACATCCATTCATAAAATCTAATGTAATACAATCATTCTATAAATTAGTTTCCCCCTTAAATTATCAATTTTAAGTGTACTACCTCTAAAGTTTACATATTCACTAATTATCTCCCCTTTTAATTTCAGTGAATATTTAACCTTTATTACCTAGAAAATTGAAATTAATAATCCCTTTAAAACTACATAGCAAATATAAATCAGATTCTGCATGGTTTTTCCCCTTCTTAAATTCATAAAAATTATTTACAATTTTCATAACTTTAAGTATATTTAGACTACCCCTCCTCACCTTGCAGAATCCACTTTTAAAATATTAATTAGCCATTGTCTTTATGCATTCTAAATAAGCAATTCCTTTTCATTTTTTTTACAATTCCCATGTTTCTTTGTTTCCAAATCCTGCTTCTTATCCTTTCTTTTACCTTTCATTCTCCCCTTTATTCTGCTACTCCATTTTATCTCCTTCCCTATTTATAGCTTCCTTCCACCCTTCAATTTTCTGCTATTTCTGTTTACTTTTTTAATTTTGCAAATATGCCCTTTTTTATTTAACTTCTTATGTCTCATATTTTTATTTTCCACTCTTCTCCTCCTCCTTTTCAGAGTTCTTTGTTCCCAATGATAATAAAAATGTAGTCAGCTCCATCTCATCTTCCATCTTTTGTCTTTGTTATCTTGTTGTTCATATTCTAAGATCTCATTTTCCAAGAATTTTAAAGTATAACCCAGCAATTCACCTCATTCTTGTAATATTTCTTTCATGTTTCTGAGTTCCATTTTTAATTCCAGAAGAGATATCGCCATTCTACACGTTTTTGTCTAGTAATGCTGTCTAGTAAACAGTGTCAGTGAGGTTAGTTTCCAACAGTCAGCTTTTGTTTTATTCCTCTCAAATTTTAAGTTCATAACTAGTCCAAATCCAAGTCCAGCCAAAATAAACAATTAATCCCAGGGCAGAATCTTCCTGCTTTTCTCTTTGTTTCAAAGTTTCAATTTTTCCAAAGATCTTGTTATATTTTATCAATATACCTTAAGATTTTTTAGAAGCAGAATCTTTTAGTAACAAAACAAATTAACTTTAACGTTCAATGGCACTGTTTATCATAACAAATCTTCACCCACCCCCCTTTTTTTTTCTCTGTTCGGGGCTTTTTAAACCACAGTTTTCCCAAAAAAATCAAATCCAATTGTTCCAAATTAGTTAAATGATTTCTTCTTCCAGCTTCTATCTTTTCTAATTCAAAGCCCCACCACTGTCAAAAAAAAAATTCACACCCTTTTTTCCCCTCCTTTCTCTTTGCCGCTTAAAGTCCTTTTTAAAAAAAATCTTAAAAATTAATCCTGGGGTACCTTTCATTTAATTATAATGTCCCATTTCTTCTGCTGTCCACTCCTTTCTCTCTCCTGCACAATCTTATTCCAGCTACTCTTCCCCTTCAGGGTGGCCATTTTAGACTACTGCTTCAGACATCTTTGGGAGGGAGCTTTGTCAAGCCAAGGAGGAGGTTTGTGACCCCCCCCCCAGCTGACGGTCTCCCCTTCCTCCACTGTCTCTATGAGGCAGCTTCTGCCCCAGATCTAGCTGATCAGGGCTGTCAGATGAAGAATCACAGACCAAAGCCATGGACAATCGTGGTCAACAGTCTGTCTTCGGGGAAGTCCAAAACCAGAAGCCCCACTTGCATTTTTTATGTGCTTTCAAACTGCTAGGTTGGCAGAAGCTGGGACAAGTTACAGGAGCTCACTCTGTTATGCGGCACGAGGGATTTGAACTGCCAAACTGCCAACCTTTCTGATCAACAATCTCAGAGTCTTAGCCACCATGTCCCTTACGATCCAGCTAGCCACAGTTAATTATCAATTTGCAGAGCTGGGAACTGAGAACCTGTTTCTTGACCAATATACAAGCACATGATTGGACATTTGCAGATAACTGAGAGAGGGAGGGAAGACAGAACTTTCTGTTGTGTTGTTTGCATGGGGAAAACTGCAGGTTCAGCTTAATGTCAACTGTCCCTCTCTGTCATTGAGCAAAGAAAGACTCCTGGCCATTCGTTTTGCCAAGAGTATATTTTACTAAAACTTAGGTGGTTATAGAAGTGGCATAAGTTGGTATTGTCAGCTTTGGAAGCCATGTTAGCACCAGATGCTTCCAGACTGCCACATATTTGAGCCTGGGAAAATGGGAGGGAGGAATTCTCAGAGCATATGTGGTTAGACATTATAGCATTTTTCTTCTAAGTCAAGGTCATGTCATTTCTGCACCTGGATGAGAGGACATCTCGTTGGGATGGATGGTGATTGGGGCATGTGATGCGATGATGAGTGCAGGGGGTGGATTTGTAATTTTTTTACTTATTGCATGAAAACCCAGAACTTTCAGATTCATGATTCCCCAAATGTTGCAGTTTACTTCTCTAATAAAAAGAACTTTGGAGAGGATGTCTGTCTTGTAGTTATTGTTTGGGGTGGAGGTTTTTCTGGAACACTGACAGATATAGGTATAGGTATGAATTGAACAATCCTGCCTGGGTTTATTGGCCTGAATTATAAGGAACATGCCTTGTATGTAGTATGTGTGTATTTGTAGCATGTGCATGAGAGAGCAGGTGGCTGGATGGGAGGAAGGAAGGATAACCCTTTAATCTCAAGATTATGCATTTAAAGCCAGTGAGCAAATTTGTATTTCTGATTCCTCTTTGGCCATTTTCTTGCTCTGTTAAGAACAACCATCAGCTTGGAAAATTTAAACAGAAAAATCCAATCACCACTAATCTGTCCACAAATACACATAGAGGGGAACAAATTTACAAAGATTGCTTCTGACTTGATCCTTTGCCATATTGGAAGCCTGTGAAAGGACCTGCTGTAGCTCTCCCCCCCAACCCACCGCCTCCAGGAACTGCCATTTTTCTACTAGTCTCCTATAGCCCTCCACCCAGTTACAATTACAGGTAGTCCTTGACTCACAGCAGTTCATTTAGTGACCATTCAAACTTACAACTGCATTGAAAAAGTGACTTATGACCATTTTTCATGGTTACAACCTTGGCAGCATCCTGTTCTGACCCAAACCTTGTTCCAAGGAAACAAACACCAAACAGAGACAAAAGCAAAACCTTTTAATGCTTCTCTGCAAATTCCATTCCTTCACGGTTAAAAGGCTGTCTCAAACGAATTACCTCTGATAAGAACAAGCCTTGCCAAAATTGTGCATGGTTGCCAAGAATACTAGATAAAGTTGCCAAGAAATATTTCAAACACAAAGAGTCTCCAAACACCAACCAAGATAATCCAAACATCCATGATAGTGCAAAAACTTCTTTGCTTCCTACTCAGCTGTCTTTTATCTCTTAAGGGAGGGGCCATTACCTTGCAGCCTTACTTCTGAGTCATCCATACTGCTGCAGTGGCTCTTTCCTTTGAGCAGTCCTGCATGCACATGCACTGGGCACAGGCTTCTCGGGGGCCTCTTCCTCACTGCTGCCAGCCTCCACAATCTCTGAAGGCAGCATTCCACTCCCTGATGGTCCTGGCCCCATCCCGACATCACACACAGGCCCCTCATCTGTGTCCTCACTCTCCGAGACCTCAGCCGTCCGCATCTGCTGCTGGCCAACTACAACACATCCCATGATCATGTGATCAAAATTCAGATTGTTAGGGATATACCCTAGCAGAAATCTGCACGGCAGGCAGGCAGGCAAATATGTGAGATAAACGTTTTTGTAGCTTACACTCAGTAAAACGGATACTAGTTAAATACTAGTATCAGATACTCAGTAAAACAGGTGCTAGTTAAATAGTTTATTCCAGTAAGAGTTTTAGCATAGTCAGTACAGTCCATATATCATTCACTAGTTCAGTCTGTCCGGGGATTATTCAGTTGCAAACTCCAGTGTCGAAAAAGAGATCAGTAAACTTACAAATATCAGTCCAGTAATATATCTCCTTGCAGTAGAGATATGAAGAAGTCAAACCTCCTTTCTTCCTTTGACGTTCAAAAACTCAGCAGCAGGGAACACGCAGTTAGCAAACCATCAATCCATCAATCCAGCAAGTTCTCTTGCTCCCTCTTATGGCGGTTTCACAACCGCACCCAAAATTACATGCTTTGCAGTTTAAAGTGACACACACTTCAACTTACTATCATAGTTTATATATATTATTTTACTCAAACTACGTTAGGTAACCTTATTCCTAACATACTCCCCTTTGGGGTAATATAATAATATATATCATGTTTCTCCAACAATACGGCCTCCACCAATAGGAAGCCCCACCATGTTTCTTTGGCATAAAATCAAATTAAGCCCCTCCCCCCAAATTTAGGCCTATTTTAAAACATGCAAAATAAGGGGGAAGGGCGGGGGACTTGCCTTTAGGAGCGCCCCCGGGTAGCAATTCCTCGCCACCAGCTGCTCCTAACAGGTGATCATGGCAAAGCGCGGAGCTCCCTACTCCCACCTTTGGCACCCGCCACTGTTGCTTTCCCTTCTGCCCATTCCACCAAGTTTGGAGCTGCCACTTCTGTGTTTGGAGTGCCGCCACCATTTGGGGCTCCAAACAGCGGCAGTGCTCCAAACGCGGAAGTGGCAGCTCCAAACATGACGGTGGGCGATCTTTTTATTTTGGTTCATGTGATGTTCAGAGTGAGCAAGAGAGGGAGACTGCGATACCTCCATCCGAGATGGCAACCTCACTAGTGGATCACAAAGTGGCTGGAAGCCCGAATTGGCGGGAAACAATGGCGATCTTTTTGTAGCGAGAGGAAAGGGAGAGAAGAGTTGCGAGGCGTGATTTGAAGGAGGAAGTGGGTGTATCCCACAGCAGGGAGCCCAAGGAAGAAGGGCCGGTAGGCAACAGAGACCGTCCCGTAGCTCCAGAAGCAGCCTAGAGACATGCCCGGGAAGAGGCGCAGATGCTGCCTTGTAGTCCCCAAGCCAACTGCGTGCGCCGCCTTTAGTTATATGCGCTCCGCACATTGGGCATCTCCGTGTGATCGCGACCCTGTCCTTTCCACCTGGTGCCCTTGCTGCTTTCTGGCTCTTTAGCAACCGGCTTTGCCTTTGGAGCACTGCTGCTGTTTGGAGCTCCAAAAGGCAGCGGAAACGCCAAATGCGGAAGCTCCAAACATGACGGTGGGCGATCTTTTTATTTTGGTCTGCGCAAAGTTCAGAGCGAGCATGAGAGGGAGACCGCGATGCCTTGCTAAAGAGCCAGAAAGCAGCAAGGGCACCAGGTGGAAAGGACAGGGTCGCGATCATACGGAGATGCCCAAAGCGTGGAGCGCACATAACTAAAGGCGGCGCACGCAGTAGGCTTGGGGACTACAAGGCAGTAGGTAATCCGTGTGTTGCAAAGAGTCTGTCTAGTTTCCTTTTTTTTTTTTTTGAAACAAATTTTTATTAATTTTAAAGATAAAACAACACATCATTAACCATTAAATACATAAACACATAAAACCTCTTAACATTGTAAATCCTTACAAGTCAAACAAAACATTATTTTTATACAGCATAATTCCAATTTATCCCATCTCCATATGGACACCCAAACATCTTTCAGCAAATTTCTCATTATTTCTCTTTACTCCTATTCAATTTCATTTCTCTTCCATATTTATCCATTTTATAGTCATCATATTCTTTTCTTTCTGGCTTGTATAAATTATTCTCGTCTAACATTCCTCCAAGGTTTTATTGATTCCTTCCTTTTTTTTTTTTTTATAAAAAACAAATTTTGTTAGTTTTACCATAAGCACAATACACAAACATACAAACACAAAACATAAACAAAACTAAAAGATCTTTTCTGAAGGTTGTCTGTTCCCGGGTTAAAACTCTTTACACAGACACAAATTCAAACATCATATTCAACCCATATCTCCTTCCAAATCTTATTATCATTTTCTTTTTTATATATATATATAAAAACCATTTTTATCAGTTTTATAAAAACAATGCACAAAAACTCAAGGCATAGCAGCTTATAAATTCTTTTCTAAGAAAAAATAATAATAATAGACCAATAAGGCATAACATTTCCAGATTATAATATCAATATTTCATATAATATTAACTTCATATCTTATCCCTACTTCTCTTTTCCATCCAAATTATTTATTAATTAAAATTTTATTGCCTTTTATCAATATACAAAATCCAAAAAAAAAAAGCATATATATCCTTCCATATCTTATTACCATTTTCAACAACATTCTTTGTCTGTTCTATTTCCAATTATCCATTCATCTTTTTTTTCTTTTACTATACTTCTCCTGTACACCAATTGGAGTAACATCTATAACTCATTACCCTAACTTAGAAATACTACATATAGCAATCTTTCTTGGGATTCTGTTTAAAAAAATTCTAAAATTACATAATAAATTTTATATTCTAAATATACATATAAAAACACACTCTTATATACCCTCCAGAATCCCTCTTTTAATCTAAATTAAATTCACCCATTATCTCTAAATAAACTTTTTTTCCTTAGGTCTTGCTTCCCCACATTAAGGCTTCTCCTCCCCCCCTTTCTCTCTTGCTTATTCTTCTCCTTGCCCTTTCTACCCCTTTGCTTTTTCTCTTCGCTTTTCTTGCTCCTTTTCCTTTGCTTTCTAACCTTGCCTCCATCTTTTCGCACATTTTTCTCTCTTTTGGTTGTTTTTATAATTCTTAAAATCCCCTTTTTCTTATCCTTTTTCTCCTCCTCTCCAGAAGAGACCCATTGTTCATCAAAGATGGCTTCTTCTTCCTCTTCTTCCTTGTCCCAGTCCTTCTGCTGCGTAATCAACTTTTCAAAGGAACATAACGCCATTTCTAAGAATTGAAACAAAGCGCCCAAAGTATCTTCTTTTTTATATTTTTGATATTCAATCTCTAGTTCATCCACAGACGATGCCATTATGAAAAGGGAAACTTTTTCCAAAACAACCACAAGTATTTTTAATCAAAGACAATCAAAAGCAATTAAAAAAAGAAAAAAAAAGTTCCAAAAGTTAATACTTTTCTTCCTTCTTCTCTTTCTCTTTCTGGGGTAATTTTTAATCAAAGAGGTCCAATTACCATATATCTTCTTTTGGGATCCACAAAGACGTTCTAGTCAATCTCCTCCTTTTTCAGCTTCTGCTCCAATTTTTTTTCTCCCTTCCCACTTGTAATGAAAATTTTAAATAATCAAAAATCCATACCTCCAGCAGAGATTTCCAATTTCTCACATTTTTCAATGTCCAAAAATCCCTTTGTCTCTTATCTTAGCTTTCAAAGCAATCCACTTTCAATGTCTAATATATCCAAATATTTCTGCTTTTTCCGTGGGGTGGGAGAGTAAAAAAAAAAAAAAAAAAATTCCCTTTAACAGCTTCTCCGCCGCTTTTCGCTCTTCTTAGGAATACAATGTATCCTCCAGCAACAAGCAGCTCAATTCCAGGCAATTTAAAAGGTGTTACTTGACCCGGCTCAGACAGAACTTTCACTCTTCACACTTCCTCCAGCACAGTTCTTACCCGGTTGCTGGCTTCTTCGTGGCGGCCATTGCTGACCGCCGCTCCACCGCCTTGGGAAAAAGGGGTTTTCCCGGAGAAGGGGGGGGTCTGCGATGCCCCACCTCCCTATCCGACTCCCCTCTCTCTTCAGCTGTCCCTACAGGGCAGCCATATCCCCCTGACCCATCTGGATCGGGGGTACCTCGACGGCTAGCACAGCAGGAATCGCGAGCTGTCGCGAATTCCTGCTGCCCCGAAGCCACGCAAACCGGAAGACCGAGTCTGTCTAGTTTCCTGATGACAGATTCAGTTGTTGTATTCCTCATCTCATGGATTTCAAGCCAGTTCGAGTAGGCATCCACCGTTAATAAAAATGTGTGTCCCTTGGTAGGTCCCGCAAAGTCCAGATGAATACGGGACCATGGTCCCCTCGGTGTTTCCCATTCAGTCGGGTTTCCCATTCAGTTGCTTTTGGAGGGGCGTTGCTTACTTCCTGGCATTTGTGACAAGCTTTTACCCATGTCTTGATCTGCTTGTCGATACCCGGCCACCATGTGTAGCTTCGTGTGAGGGCTTTCATGAGCACGATGCCGGGGTGGCCATTGTGCAAGGTCTTTAGTATCGCTGGTCGTAACCGCTCTGGGACGACAACTCTATCACCCCAGATAATGCAGCCCTTCTGGGAAAATAGTTCCGTTTGTCGATTCTTGAATGGGACATAGTTGTCAGGTATCTGGTCCAATGGCCATCCGCGCTCGACCCAACTGAGGACTCGTGCTAAAATGGGGTCGCGTTTCATTTCCATCGCGATATCTCGAGCTGTTAATGGCGGTGTTTGAAGTGTCTCGATCTGCAGTGTTGTAACTGTTGGAGCGGGGTCATCAATGGTCTCCGGAAGTGGTGTGCGGCTCAATGTGTCAGCATGGGGAATGGCCTTCCCCAGGCGATGTTACAACTTGTAATTATATGCCGCCAAGAATTCTGACCAGCGAGTCATTCTGGGAGATAATATATAAGGTGTTGGCCTATCTCCCGCTATTATTCCCAACAAAGGTTTGTGGTCAGTCACTATAGTAAAGGCTCGGCCATACACATATTCATGAAATCTCTTAACAGCAGACACAATAGCAAGGGCCTCTTTATCAATTTGACTGTAATTGCGTTCTGCTTTTGATAACGTCTTTGAGAAATAGGCAACAGGGGCTTCACTACCGTTTGGCAAAACGTGGTTCAAAATGGTGTCCACTCTGAATGGTGATGCATCACACGTGATTGTTAAAGGCAAAGTCTCATTATACTGCATCAAAACAGCATCAGAAGTCAATAAATTTTTCACATGTCGAAACGCCTGCTCCTCTCTGTGTCCCCATACCCAGGTTGCTTTTTTGTCCAATAAACGATGTAGGGGTTCGGTTACGGTTGCTTTGTGAGGCAGGAAGACATTATAAAAATTGATAAGGCCTAGAAAAGCCTGGAGGTCGGCCTTATTTTGGGGTTTTGGGGCATTTTTGATTGCCCTAAGTTTGCTATCGGTGGGGTGAATGCCTTGACTATCAATTAAATATCCCAAAAATTCTACACGATCCATACATAATGGACACTTGTTTTTTTTAACTTTGAGACCTGAGTCTTTAAATCTCTGGAGAACCAACCTCAGGCGATCCTTTAGTATTTTCCGAGTCGGGGCAGCGATGAACACATCATCAAAATATGGGACAACGCCTTTTATCCCTTGTGATAGTCTTTCCATCAAACTTTGAAAGATTCCCGGGGCTACGCTTACTCCGAACTGGAGTCGGTTACATTTAAACGCAACTTGATGCGTAATGATCGTTTGGGCCTCTGCCGTTTTTTGGTCTACAGGCAGTTGCTAGTATGCCTGGGCTAAGTCTAGTTTAGCGAAGACTTTTCCGCCCCCCAGGGAATGGAGGAGGTGTTGCACCACCGGTACCGGGTAAGCGTTTTGTTGAAGGGCGTGGTTCAGGGTGGCCCAGTTGTCCCCACAAATTCTTATCGATCCATCCGGCTTGATGGGTGTCACAATTGGGGTTTCCCAGGGAGAGTGATCGGTTGGTTCTAGCACACCCTGGGCTATTAATTTATCAAGCTGCTCGTCAATCTTTGGTTTAGGTGCAAATGGAACTCGACGAGGCTTAAGGCAGATGGGAGCTATTTTGGGATTGAGGTTAAATGATATTGGGGTCTCCTTGTACTTGCCTAGTTTTTCTGCAAAGGCGTCCTGGAATTCTTGGACGAGGTCCTCTTCCCAGTCGCTGCTGCAGGTTCGGTGAATGCCGGCTACTTCAATTCCGAGTGGAGTGAACCATTGGAAGCCCAACAAACTAGGCCGATCTTTGTCGATTACAGTCAGGGATAGGAATGCTGTACGGTTCTTAAACGATACCCGGACTCGGCTGGATCCAATGACCGGAATTCAATTTCCTTGATAATCTTTGAGTATGAGTCTTTGGAATCTGAGGTCTTGCCACCGGACAGTAGGGATGAGCTGCTTCAGGGTCTTCCAGGAAACCATCGAGAGGGACGATCCTGAATCGACTTCCATCAGGCAGGGCTGGTTTTCGATGACCACTTTCACTCGGATCTTCTGGCATCAAGAGATGAGGCGTGACTGATCGTGATAGTTTGGTGAGCCTCTTCTCATTTCGTTGAGTGGTTTAGAGTTTTGTTTCTGTAGGAGTGGTTGTTCCATTGGTGGTTCATGGGTTCTTGCTTTACAGGATGGCTTCCTGTTGGTTGGCGATAGTTAGCCCCCCTGGTGGGCTGGCTGGGTCCTAGCTTGCTTCTACAGACCCGTCCGATATGGCCTCTTTTCCTGCACACATGGCAGAGCGCGTCAAGAAATTTGCATTCTGACCGGGGGTGGTTTGCTCCACAACCAGCGCATTGGTACTGCGATCTCTGGCGTTGGTCTCATTCGGACTGAAGTTGGTGGACCTTTTCTTCATTGCTTTCTGATGACGATTCAAGGTCCTTGTGGTCAGCTGTTTCAAGCTGTCCTTCTGACTGAGGTGAAATTTCGCAGGCAAGTTGGCGATGTGGGGCGTGGGTGCGGCGCATTTGGGCAGCCGACTTTCTGGTTGCTTCTGCTGCAGTAGCTTCAGCGATGGCATCTTTAAGGCTAATGTTGCCTTTCGCCATCAGCTTACTCTGTGTGCCTGGGGCATCTAATCCCAGAACTATTCAGTCACTTAGGGCTTCTTCTAGGTTGGCAAACTCGCATAGGCCTCCCAGATTCTGGAGATCCGCTATGAAATCAGCAACACTTTCGCCCTTCCCCTGACTTCTCTGGTAAAATTCATGCCTTCTTATGAGCGTTGGCACAGTCGGTGCATAGTGGGCCCTCAACAGGGGTTTGAGGATGTCCCAGTCCATAGACTTTACTTCTGCCGGTTTCGCTAGTGCCTTGGCCATCTTGAATACGGTTGGCCCGCAATGAGTTAGGAATACCGCCCGTTTCTTTCCGGTAGTGGCATCCTTCAAATTGTTGGTCTCCAGAAACATCTGGAAATGATCCATATATGAGTCCCAGTTTTCTTGTGCTGGGTTGAATGGAGTGGGTGGTATGATGCCGCCGGACATGGTTCCGCTGTTGGTGCATTTCAGCCACGTGCTCTGTTATCGTTCTTCGTCGTTCAGTCAGTTCTGACGTCTCCACATCCCACCTTCGTTGCCAGTGTTATGTTCTGTGCATGGGCGCAAAGGAGGAGATGAGCCGGTGAACAGTGAACTTCAAACTCTTTATTTACATGTGAAAACAGCTCAGCTCAATGGCCACAATAGCCCCCTTTATTTAGGCAAACTCTTAACTATTTAACCAATGAAACACGGGGAGCGCTAGCTCCGTTAACCAATGGGAGAGGCTCATTAATAGCCAATCAGATTATCTTGAATGGACCAATCCGATGTCGCTATTATCAGCCAATCAGAAGTGCAGGGCCAGAACCCTGCACTTTACTTCAAGCTCTTAATAATCTTTATTTGAGTACTTTTATTGATTCACAACAACATTGATCTTTAAGCAGCTATCCTGGGCCAGGCATGCAAAACAAAACAAGCCAGGCAATTCCAAATTGGTTATGCTTTATAAACCTGTTGCCACTGATAACAGCCAGGAATCAGGGGAGTAATTAGCCAGAGTGCTTGTCTGGGAAGTTAAGCTAGGAGCAGAGGGAGAGCAGACTCGGAGACCTAAGTAGTGTCTATAAGAGCCATGGTGGTGCAGTGGCCCTATCGTAAAATGGGCCTGTTTCCAGCTTCCAATGGGTCTTCAGAGGCCATGGGGAGGCCGTTTTCCCCTTTCCAGAGGCCTGGGGAAGCCTCTGGACCCTTGGGAAGAGAAAACGGACTCCCCTGGGCTCTGGAAGCCCACCAGAAGCCAGAAACAGGAAGTTCCAGTAGGCCATGCCCACCCATGGCCACGCCCACCCAGCAACCAGGCAGCAAACCGGTTGCTGGGATTTTTGAAGCCCATCCCCTTCCTAACAGTGAGGATAGTGAACTAGTGGAAAGGCTTGCCTTTAGATGTTGTCAATGCTCCAGCACTGACAGTTTTTAAGACGGGATTGGATAACTATTTATCTGAAATGGTATAGCATTTCCTACCTAAGGGGGTTGGACTAGAAGACCTCCAAGGTCCCTTCCAACTCTGCTATTCTACTCTACTCTACTCTACTCTACTCTACTCTACTCTACTCTACTCTACTCTACTCTACTCTACTCTACTCTTCTCTATTCTATTGTCACTTAGGTGACCCACCAGAGAGAAGATTATGGAGGGCAGTTGGGGAATTTTCTCCCACAAAAGCAACTTATTTCCATCCAATTGAACAAGCAGGAAGAGGAATAACCCCCCCCCCCCATTTATTCGAGATATTAGTCATGACATAGATGACAATAAAAAATACACCCACCCTGTTGCATCTGTTGCTCTTGGCTGAAAAAGATTCAAAACAACATATATTTGGGGAAGGATTTAAAAAGTGGTTTGAAAACGGATACCCCAAAAATATTTTTAAAATCCCTTTTATTTCAAGGAAAGTTGCAGAAATGGAATAGCAGGTGATTTTTTTTATTGTCCATAATGCAAATCTTGTCTGCAAGGGTGGGCAGCAACACTTAGCTGACCCAGGCCTGCTCTCAGCTTGCCATGCCAAGTTAACTGCCTCTCTGACCGAGCAGGTCCTTCTGTGGAGATGTCATCGTTGGCTGAATGGGCTGCTAATTACATTCCACTGGCAGCCCTCCTCGCGCCTTCCTCGCTGCTGAGAGCCAAAAGAGATACAAATGGTTCAATCAACTGTGCTTTTACCTGCTGCGCCTTTCACTGCCCAAGGCCCACTTGGCCTATTAATTACGGGATCCTGGCCAAGTTGGACTGGGCATTGGGTTAAGCCCTTTCCAGCAAGGATGCAGATGGGCTCTACCCCTCTGGCCATCATGAGCCACCTGCTTTTGCTGAAGGGTCAGTACTTAGGCAACAGTCCCTCTGCCATTGCATCCTGTGGCCCTTTTTGGCCTCTTCTGTGATGGCACAGTGATTAGAGTTCAGTACTGCAGGCTACCTCTACTGGCTGCTGGCTGCCGGCAATTTGACAGTTCAAACCTCACCAGGCTCAAAGTTGACTCAGCCTTCCATCCTTCTGAGCTGGGTAAAATGAGGACCCAGGTTGTGGGGGGCAATATATTGACTTTGCTTAGAGAGAGAGGGCTGTAAAGCACTTTGAAACCGTACCTAAGTCTAAGTGCTATTGCTTCCTTCTTCCAAACATCCGATGAATGTCTTTATAGCAGTCTTCCAATATTTGAGGGGCTACCACAGAGAGGAGGAGGGGGTCAAGCTATTTTCCAAAGCACCTGAAGACAAAGAAGAATGGATGGAAACTGAACAAGGAGAGATTCAATCTGGAAATAATTAGGAATTTTCTGACAGTGAGAACAATCAACCAATGGAACAGCTTTTGTCTTCAGAAGTTATGGGAGCTTCATCCCTGGAAGCTTTCAAGAAGAGACTGGATTGCCATCTGTCAAAAATAGCGTAGAGTCTGCTTGGTTGTGGGGTTGGACTAGATAACCTACAAGGTCCCTTCCAACTCTGTTAATCTGTTAAAAAAAATCTGTTATTCCTCTCCCCCCAACCAAGGATGGTCTACCATAGAATCATAGGGCTGAAAAGGAGCTCAGACATCTTCTAGTCCAATCAACTGCCCAAGGCAGGAGTACTTATACTTACCCAGTCAATTGGTTGTCCAGTTTATTTTTGAAATCCTCCAGAGAAGGAGCACCTACAATCCCAGGAGGCAAGCTATTCCATTTATTAATTGTTCTTACCGTCAGAAGATTTCTCCTTCTAGGTTGCATCTCTCTTTGACAAGCTTCCAGCCATTATTTCTTGACCTGCCCTCAGGTGTCCTAGAGAATAAGTCAATCTTCTGTGGTGGTGCAGTAGTCAGAATGCAGTATTGCAGGCTAACTCTGCCGACTGCCGGAAGTTCAATTCTGGCTCAAGGGTGAGTCAGCGTTCCATCCTTCTGAGGTGGGTAAAATGAGGACTCAGATTGTTCAGGGCAATAGGCTGATTCCGTAAACCACTTAGAGAGGGCTGTAAAGTACTGTGAAGCAGTATATAAATCTAAGCATTATTGCTATTCCACAAGGGACTCGAGCACTTCCCTGCACAGGACATTTATTTATTTATTTATTTATTTATTTGATTTGATTTGTCAATCGCTTACAAGATACAAGTATCAGAATAAACATAATTTTGAATACATGAGATGAATACTTATAAGAAAAGTAAAAGAAACAATAGGACAGGGATGGTAGGCACGAGTGGTGCACTTATGCATGCCCCCTACAGGCCTCTTAGGAAGGGGGTGAGGTCAATAGTAGACAGTCTAAGGTTAAAGTTTTTGGAGTTTGGGGGAAAAAACCACAGAGTCAGGTAGAGTATTCCAGACATTGATCACTCTGTTGCTGAAGTCGTATTGCCCAATTCCAGCAACCATTCATCATATGTTTTAGCCTCCAATCCCCTAATCCTCTTGGTTGCTCTTCTCTGCACTTTTTCTAGAGTCTCAACATCTTTTTTATAGTGTGGTAACCAAACCTGGATGCAGTACTCTAGGTGTGGTCTTACTACAGATTTACAGAATGATATTAGTACCTTGATCTTGATTGTATCCCTCTACTAATCCCTCTATTTAATTCCTAAATTCCTGAATCCCTCAGCCAGCATGGAATTCTGGGAGTTGAAGTCCACAAGTCATAAAATTGTAAAGGTTGGAAATCCCTACATTAGAACAACCCAGACAAGAAGAGGATGGGATGTTAAGGAGTGGAGCAGAAGAGTAAAATGCTTCCCTCCCCCAGCCATGGCTGATCAATAGAGGTGGAACTTGGTTATAGATAAATTCTCAACAGTCAGCTCAGAATCCACTGGAAAAAAAGTGGATATTTCCATTCAAGACAATGATGGGGAATGGCATTATGGGCCAATCATGACTTATTAGGAGCTACCACCATGGTGGTGGGATTGTTCTTGGAGCAAAAAATGGAGAATGGAACCTTATTTCTGCCCCTCCTTACCCCACTGATTTCACAGAAGAAAGAAGGGCATAAATCAAACAAACGACTATATTCCATTTTTAGTCTGAGACCTTGCTGACAGCAGAAAAATATCTGCTGCTATAATTTAACTATCCTAAACTGCTCATCGCTCTTCTCAGAAACCTAAAACAACCACTATTAAAAAGAAATAGCTTATTTTCTGCTGAATTTGCTAGTAAATCCCTGGAATCAAAAACTTGGTGTGAAACATGTTATGTAATCTGTTGGCTCGATGCATCCTGCAGCTTGTAAGATACAAGGCTGAATGCTACCCAGGATTAGATGACTCCTTGCGCACTCTTCTTTTTTTCTGTTATTATGATTACATATTGTTACATTTTATATATTTACATAGTATTTGCTTCCCAAAGAAAGCCAGCCCTTGTAGGTCAAGAGTGGGAGACTGCTTCAAGCCTCCGCACCCATCATTTGAGACAAATGAGATATCTCTCACCTAAAGGTCTCCGTGAAGCTCTCCAAGCGGGTGTGAGGCATGTGTCTTAGCAAGTGTATCAGAAGATAGATTTATTTTAGGAGTGCTGTACAGCCTCAATCATTTCCAGATTTAGAAAGTGAGGTAAGAAGAGACACAAAGTTAGCCCATTGTTTAAATCAGATTTTAAAAAGGTTTTTGAAGATGTGTTTTTCTCTCTCTCACCTCCCAGATCTAGGACAACTTCCTTCCTTAGCCAGGAAGCCATCTTGAAGGGATAGGATATAAGGCTGTAGAATAGGAATTGAGGAATAGTAGCCAATATTGCTATTTTAGGTGTTTTATGTATATTTATTTGTCAAGTGATTATAAGATAACAGGTATAAGTATAAAGATAGTTATGAATACCTGAAATGGATACATATAAGAAAAATAAAAAGAAACAATAGGACAGGGATGATAGACACGTTGGTGCGCTTATGCATGCCCCCTACAGACCTCTTAGGAAAGGGGTGAGGTCAATAGTAGACAGTCTAAGGTTAAAGTTTTTGAGGTTTGGGGAAGAAACCACAGAGTCAGGTAGAGTATTCCAGGCATTGACCACTCTGTTGCTGAAGTCGTATTTCCTGCAATCAAGTTTGGTGCAATTAACCTTGAGTTTGTATCTATTGTTTGCTCTTCTGTTGTTATCATTGAAGCTGAAGTATTCACTGACAGGTAGGACATTGCAGTGTATGATTTTATATACTATACTTAGATCAGACTAAAGGCGGCGTAGTTCTAGGTTTTCTAGGTCTAGAATTTTGAGCCTGGTGGCATAAGGTATTCTGCAACGAGTAGAGGAGTGGAGAAATCTTCTTGTGAAATATTTCTGGACTTTCTCAATTGTGTTAATATCAGATATGTAATGCGGGTTCCAGACCGATGAGCTGTATTTGAGTATTGGTCTAGCAAATGTTTTGTATGCTCTAGTTAGTAGTGTGATATTACCAGAGAAAAAGCTACGTAGGATTAGGTTAACAACTCTTAATGCCTCTTTGGCTATGTAGTTACAGTGGGCTCTAGCACTTAGATCATTAGAGATGAGTACTCCAAGGTCCTTGACAGAGTTTGGATCATCAACAAGGTCTTGACTATTCAGTTTGTATTTTATTTTCTGATTTTTTTTGTCAATATGTAAGACAGAGCATTTATTTGTTGAGATTTGAAGTTGCCATTTGTTTGACCATTCTGATACATAGTCAAGATCTTTTTGAAGGGTAGCAGTATTGTCTGTGGTGTTGAATAGCTTTACATCATCAGCGAAGAGAATGCAGTTCCTCTTAATATGATCGCAGAGGTCATTTATGTAGAGTATAAAGAGAGTTGGTCCTAGAACACTGCCTTGGAGGACACCACTATTGACAGGTACAGAATTTGATAGGACGCTCCCAATTTTAACCATTTGTTGTCTGTTTGACAGGAATGCTTTTATCCAGTTATGCATTGTGTTGAGGGAGTTTCTGCATCCCCAGGAAGGAGAACAGCTGGAGGAATGCCAGCCTTTGGGCACAAGACATAGGAAGAGGTGAAATGTACATCAAGAAGCAATGGTGGGATTCAAATAATTTAACAACCAGTTCTCTGCCCTAATGATGAGCTGGGTAGGTGTGGCTGGATGGTCATGTGACTGGGTGGGTGTGGCCAACTTGACATCACTCACATCAAGGGGTGCTTCTGGAAACCAAGAAAGTCCTTTGCCTCTTGAAAAAAGCACCTTTGGGACAACCAAGACCTGGATGACTGAAGAATCCCTATAGACAAAAGACTCCTGTGCTCAGTGAACTGACAAAGCACCCTTTCCCACCCAGGAGAAGCAATTGTTATATCCATTTGCACCACTTAAAGACACCGGCTGGTCTCAATCACCTCACAAGATATCCTAAGGAAATCAGAAAGGCAGTAAAAAAATCAGACAGTGCCGAGCTTGCATCCTGCCTCTCAGCCATTTCTTCTATGGCTATGCCAACTCTTATATAAATAGCACTTAATCCAACCAGTCCCTCCTCCCAAGCCCCAAAATAAAAGCAGCAGCAAAGGAAAAAAAATACTCCAGAGAAGCAGTTCAGGCTACAGAAAGTCTGGGCATACTGCCAAGAACCTTTAAATGCTGTTACAATGTAACAAGGCTTAACCCAGAGTTTCTGAAAACACTTAAGCAGGACAATAATAAAGATAAGGATTAGGCTAGAAACAACACACACAGTCACACCAGGATGCCTCCTTCCTGATTTCCTAACAGGATTAACCCTGATGGGAAAAAGAAAAGGCTGTTTGAAGGCGATTTCTTCCAACAGCCAGTTCACCAAACTGCTCAGAAAATTAGCTACCGGTTCGTGTGAACCAGTGAGAACCAGCTGAATCCCACTACTGCCAAGAAGCCAATTCCTCTAGGTTTTGAACCCCAATTTTTGTGCCTTGTGAGCCTGGAAATCATTATGGCAATCCTTGACTCACATCAGTTCATTTAACGACTGTTCAAAGTTATAAAGGCACTGAAAAAAGTGACTTATGACCATTTTTCACACTTGTGAAAAATTGCAGCATCCCCATGTGTGGTCACATGATCAAAATTTGGCTGCTTGGCCACTGGTTCATGTTTATGACCATTGCTGTGTCCCAGGGTCATGTGATCAGGCTCAATAGCAGTAACTGTGAGAGGGATATTGGTGTCTTAGTGGACAACCAGCTAAATATGAGCCAGCAGTGTGCAGCAGCAGCCAAAAAAGCCAATGTAATCCTAAATTGCATTAACAGAGGGATACAATCAAAATCAAGACTACTCTATAAAGGCTTAGTAAGGCCACACCTAGAGGACTGCATCCAATTTTGGTCACCACAATATAGAAAAGAGGTTGAGACTCTAGAAAAACTGCAGAGAAGAGCAACCAGGATGATAAGGGGACTGGAGGCTCAAACATATGATGAACAGTTGCAGGAACTAGGCTTGGCTAGTCTAGTCAAGAAAAGGACCAGGGGAGACAGTCTTCCAATATCTGAGGGGCTGCCACAGAGAGGATGGGTTCAAGCTATTTTCCAAAGCACCCGAAGGCCAAACAAGGAACAATGGATGGAAACTGATCAAGGAGAGATTCAACCTGGAAATAAAGAGGAATTTCCTGACAGTGACAGCAATCAACCGATGGAACAGAAGTTGCCTTCTGAAGTTGTGGAAGGTTCATCACTCGAGACCTTCAAGAAGAGACTGAACTGCCATTTGTCAGAAATGGTGTAGGGTGGGAGGTTGGACTAGATGATCTATAAGGTCCCTTCCAACTCTGATTATCTGTTATCTGATCAGCTTTTGCAACCTTCTGACAAGCAAAGTCAATGGGGAAGCCAGATTCACTTAACAACCAAGTTACTTACTTAACAACTGCAATGATTTCACTTAACAACTGTGGCAAGAAAAGTCGTAAAATGGGGGGTGGGAAATCTCTTAGCAAATATCTCAGCAACATAAATTTTGGGCTTGATTGTGGTCGAAAATCAAGGACTACCTATAGTTCCTGGACACCTTGCCCAGCCTTGATATTTGCAGACACCCTTTGATATTTATTTGAGTTGATGTAAATCTTTGTTTTCCAGATGCATTGGTCTTTGCTTCTTGCAAACTGCAGCGAGCGCACTGTCTTTAAACCGAACTGGTTTCTTTAGATAAAAAATTGGCAAAAAACCCCAAAAAGACTTTGGAGAGTTGCATATGAACAGTGGCAGTCCCATCAGCACAACTAAGAACAAAACAATGATTACAACAGGGAAATTAACAAAAGATTTACAGCAGGGAAATTAACTGAATGAAGAATGACATCTGGGAAATTTGCATTAAAAAAAGATTCTTAGGCAATTTCAGCTAATACTTCAGTAGTAAAAGGGGGGAAAAGAAACACTTCTTATATCTGAAGGAGTTAATAATAAACATAAATTGTTGTGATCCTTTTTTTCTGTCCTACAGATTCATTTTATCTCCAATCCTGTAAAAATCATGATTGGTTTACTAATACAGACTACAACACACATCCGTTTTCTGCTATTGCACACATGACTACTAGGGATGTGTGACTCTAGCAAGATCTGATCTGAATATGTAAATTTAATTCAAGTTTTAAATTTGCTTGGAGGAGGCAAATTGAGTCAATCAGCTTGTCTGGGAAATGATTTTGTTCAAAATTTGATTTGATCCTCATTTTGTCTGTGAAATCAATGTTAGGATTTCATTGGAAGATTCAGGGCAATGTTTTATTTGTCTGAAATACCTTTGAATCAAATCTTTTAATTTTAACATTACAGATTGGGGGAAGACATCCTTCCCTCTCCTAGAAGAATGAAATAGTTTAGGA
This sequence comes from Hydrophis major, assembly GCA_033807585.1. Taxonomy (NCBI): domain Eukaryota; kingdom Metazoa; phylum Chordata; class Lepidosauria; order Squamata; family Elapidae; genus Hydrophis; species Hydrophis major. The sequence goes on from CM066339.1 coordinate 15,543,683, forward strand.
AATATTAAAAAGGCAGAATATTATATTTCCAGGGATGATAAAAGAAGAAACATGTTTTAAAGACAGAAAGCAGCTCCCTGCCCACCAGCAGATATTTGGTGTCCATTAAGAAACACTAGGGGCAGCCCATCCGCAAGACAATTATACCTCCAGCTCCAGGGTGATGGGATTAAGACATGACCCTCCAGAACAAGGGTCTTCAAACTTGGCCAGTTTAAGACTTGTGCACTTCAACTCCCAGAATTCCTGAGCTAATATGACTGGAGGAAGAATTCTGGGAGTTGAAGTCCAGAAGTTTTAAAGCTGTCAAGTTTGAAGACCCCTGCTCCAGAACATAATTGGATTAACTCATCTAGCAGCAGAGCTCAACCACATGGCACAATCAGGGGTGGGATTCTACCAGTTCACACTTATTTGCTAGAACAGATTGTTAACATTCTAAGCAGTTTGGAGAACCAGTTGTTAGAAGAAATTACTGTCCTAATCCTGTAAGGAAGGCAGGAAGGAAACATTCTGGTGTTGCTTACAGAAACTGCCTCTCCATTAACTCATACCATTCTTGGCAGGACTAGATTTCCTGTCTCAGGAACTTTGCTTGTGTGGAGTGACTATTTAAAGTTACAATGGCACTGAAAGAAGTGACTTATGACCATTTTTCACACTTACAACTGTTGCAGCATCCCCACAGTCATGAGAGGCCAGGCGAGGAGATGCGTGCCTCGATGTGAGTGATATTGAGTTGGTCACGTCCAGCCAATAACATGACCACCAAGTCATGTCCACCCAGTCACATGACCTCCAAGCCACACCCACCACCTGGTTGTTAAAAATTCGAATCCCATCCCTGGGCACTTGGGACATTGTATCACCCAGCAAACTTCAACCAAACCTGGGACTCAGACATCATACAAAGTTAGCTGAGACCCCTACAACAGCCAACAGAACACATGTTCTTACACAGGAACAGGAAGCTCAAGGGAAAGCCCCAAGAGATGGTATAAATAGCCCTCATTCTGAACATCATGTGGTCAGCTGCCCAGAACAACCCATGTGCTTCTGCTCCACCATTAAACCATCTTTCCAATCAGCCCCCATGTTTCCAGTGTCTTTTTCCCAGTTTGGAACAGAACCAGGTGGATATTTCTCCCAACAAGACTTTATTCTCTACCGAACTAGCCAAGATTAAAGAAATTTCTGGGGTGGAATTTGGGGGGGCGGGGGGACACATTTTTTCCAAGCCTAAAAGTGCTCCTCTAACAGGAAGTGGGATTAAAGAATGGAAGGAATGTCGGGCTGGTCAATTCAGGAATAGAAAATATAAATGGATGTCCAGGGAGTGATGAGAATGTTAAATGACCCTCATTTAGACCTCACTACCAGATGCCCTTCATTAGTCAGGGCTCTTAAATGCAGATACACCTGTCTATTATAAAGGAGATGAGGTGTGAGAGATCCTGTTTATGCCTCTCTGGGCAATGGAGCCAGCTTTGCTGGTGAAACATACCTTTAGGAGAAGACCATTAAAATTATGAGTAGGCCATCTGAGAAGTCCTAAAGGGTTCCAGGTAAAGCTGTTCTCAGCCATTGGGGAGGATGTTTCCTTGCTGGTTTTGTGCTTCTTTTAAAAGGCCAGAGTGTCTATTCAGGTTGGGTCCCAGACTCAGCCTTCCTGGTAGGGCAAGTTATGGGTTCTGTTGATGGACAGCTGGGATCATTTCTTGTGAGGGCCACTGTTTACCATGTGATCTAGATTGAAGCAGGCATCTGAGGTAACATACCAATCAGGATACAAAAGTTAAAAAATAAATTCTTCCCCATCAGCGCTTGAATGATCAGGCTAAATTCAGAGAATTAAGAACCGAGTAAAGCTTTACTATAATAGCTGCATTCCCATCACACCACATGCTGAACAGTCACTAAATTGTCCCATTTTGGGGTTTACACAATATACAACTATGAACAAATGAAATGAGATATTTTGGAACAATATAAGCCACAAAAAAAGAGAAATAAATAAATAAAACAAGGCTTTGGAAAAAGTGCACAGAAGAGCAACTAAGATGATTAAAGAAGACTTTAATGAACGCATGAATACTTGAAGGAATTGGATTTGGCTTCTCTGGAGAAAAGGAGGACTAGGGGAGACATGACAGCAGTATTCCAGTATTTGAGAAGTTGCCACCAAGAGTAGGGGGGTCAACTTCTTTACCAAAGCACCTGTTGTGATGACCTGGGCGTGACACAAAAATAACCAAGTCACAAAAATAGAAGAAAGTCCCTTTAAAACCTATTGATCCCAAAGTTGCTAATAGCTAAAAAGTAGTTAACAAGCAATTTCAGAAAGTAATTAGGAATGGGAGTATTCCTAATAGCCTTGTCTGTAATACAATTCTGCACAAAATTTAAAACTGGAGAGAAATAGAAATGTTCAGATTGTATCATCTCTTTGGACTTTTTACCAGACAAGACTGAGACTGATCTGAAAGTGGGTTTAAAAGTGACAGGCTACAAGAATAATATGGAAAAAGATGCTACCCTGAACATAAATTTTTCATTTTTGTGCATCTTTCAAATTCAGATTTCTCCCCACTTCATTTTATGAATTGTCAAATTCAATTCATTCAACTTGAGATTTTGCTTTTTTTAAAAAAATCACTCTAAAATGTCTATGTCTACTGCATATTTCTACACTGCAAGCATGTTTCTTTCCCATTTTGCTCTGCCTTTAACATGTTTGCAAACAAACATTCTTTTTTTTTTCCACAAATTTTATTAATTTTACAAGAACAATACACAAACAATCAAGGCATAACAGCTTACAAATTCTTTTCTAAAAAAAATAAAGAAGAAAACCAATAGAACATACAAAATAATTCCAAATTATAATATCAATATTTACGTTATCTATTTAACTTCATATCTTATCCCAACTTCTCCTTTTCATTCTAATTATCCAAGTTATTTCTTGCTAATTAAAATTTTATTGCCTTTATACAAAACACAAAACATAGAAAACAAAACAAAGCCTAAAACATCTTTTCTGAAGGCTGCTTGATCCTGAGTTAAAACTCTTCACACAGACAAAATTCAATCATCATATTCACTTTATATATCCTTCCATATCTTATTACCATTTTCAGTATCATTCTTTGTCTGTTCTATTTCCAGCTATCCATTCATCTTTTTTCTTTTAATATACTTCTCCTATACACAAATTGGAGTGACGCCTTTAACTCCTTGCCCTAACTTGAAAGTACTTCATATAACACTTAATTTATCTTGGGATTCTGTTCAGTACATTCTAAAATTACACAATAAATTTTATAAGAAAGGTCAATAACTAAAAAAAAAAAAACCCTATATAACCACTATCCATATCATTTAAAAAGAAAAAAAAATTATATATATATATTAATACTCATTTATATCTTAAACATTCTACTCTAGATACACATATAAAAACACAATCTTATGTACCTTCCAGAATCCCCCCCTTTTTTTCCCAATTAAATTCATCCATTGTCTCTAAATAAGCTTTTTTTCTTTAAATCTTGCTTCCCACCATTAAGGCTTCTCCTCCTCCCTTTTCTCTCTTGCTTATTCTTCTCCTTGCCCTTTTTACCCCTTTGTCTCTCCTCCTCCCTTTTCTTACTCCCTTTCCATTGCTTTCTAACCTTGCATCCACCTTTCCTCTCATTTTTCTCTTTTTTGGTTGTTTTTTCAAACCTTAAAATCCCCTTTTTCTTATACTCTTTCTCCTCCTCCCCAGAAAAAACCCATTGTTCATCAAAGATGGCTTCTTCTTCCTCTTCTTCTTTGTCCCAGTCATTCTGCTGCATAGTCAGCTTTTCATAAGTGCATAACGCCATTTCTAAAAATTGAAATAGAGTGCCCAAAGTATCTTTTCCATCTTGTTCTTCCTTTTTATATTTTTGATATTCAGTCTTTAGTTCATCCACAAGCGATGCCATCATGAAAAGAGAAACTTTTCCCAAAACAACCACCCGAGTATTTTTAATCAAAGGTAATTCAAAAAAAAATTCCAAAAATTAATACTTTTTTTCCCCTTCTTCTACTTCTCTTTCTGGGGTTACTGTTTAATCAAAGAGGTCTAATTACCATATATCTTTCTTTGGGATTCTAGGCAATCTCCTCCTTTTTCAGCTTCTGCTCCAATTTTATTTTTTCCTCTCCCTTCCCACTTACAACAACAATTTTTTTTTTAAATGATCAGAAATCCATACCTCCAATAAGGGTTTTCCAATTTCTTAAATTATTAAGTCCAATGTCCAAAGAGTCTTTTGTCCCTTGGCTTCAACTTTCAAAATAATTCACCTTCAGTGACCAAATGAATTTCACATCTTCATCTGCTGCTTCTATGGGGTGGGAGAGTGAAGAAAAAAAAATCCCTTTAACAGCTTTCTCCGCCGCTTTCTGATCTTCTTAGGGATACAATGTATCCTCCGGCAATTCAGACAGCTCAATTCCAGAGAGTTTAAGAGATGTTGATTGACCCGGCTCAGCCAGCACTTTCACTTTTTTTGCTTCCTCCAGCAATCTTACCCAGTTGCTGGCTTCTTCGTGGCGGCCATTACTGACCACCGCTCCACCACCTCAGGAAAAAGGGGTTTTTCCAGACGAGGCAGGAGTCTGCGACACCCCCAACCCCCTGTCCCGCTCCCCTCTCTCTTCGGCTGCCTCTATAGAGCAGCCATATCCCCCTGACCCATTTGGATCAGGGGCACCTCGGCGGCAAGCACAGTAGGAATCGCGAACAGTCACGAATTCCTGCTGCCACTGAAGCCACGCGGAACCGGAAACCAAACAAACATTCTTAATATAATGCATTTTGGTACTTTTTTTGATGAATAGATGCATTTCTTGCACAGGAGTTTCCTCAGTGTTGAATGCTAATTCAGATCCAGTTTATGGGTAAGATAATTTTGAATTCAAATGTGAACTGTGAATTTCTTATCTGTAGATTCATCACAAGTCCCTCACCTGACTACTGTTCACACAAAGCTCTTATAAGCAGAAGAATGCCAACACTGGCATCCCCCCAACATCTGCTGAATATGTTACCTAGTCTGGTAATGAAATGTTTGGAAACCAACCCACAAGCTCAGAGAACAAACCTCCATTCTCATCTTATCCCTATCCCTGTAGACTCATTAGAGAACACCTGGAGTTGAAAGGGGAAAATGAGAACCTTAATTGGTCACCACACTTTAAAAAAGATGTTGAGACTCTAGAAAAAGTGCAGAGAAGAGCAACCAGAATAATGAGCAATCAACCCATGGAACAGAAGTTGCTTCAGAAGTTGTTGGTGTTTCATCACTTGAGACTTTCAAGAAGAAATTGAACTGCCATTTGTCAGAAATGGTGTAGGGTCTCCTGCTTGGGTGGGTGGGTTGGACTAGAGAGAGAGGGAGAGAGGGAGAGGGAGAGGGAGAGGGAGAGAGAAGAATGGGAAATGTGAACATAAATGGCACATTCCTTCTAAAAGGCTGATTCAGGTAGAAGCCAGCAGGGGATCCAGCAGCAGGGAAATCTATATTAATGGCAAAGGGGTGGAAAGAAAGGGAGATCAAAGAGGGAGGAATTCATTTGTGAGCCACTTGTTAACAGCTTCCACAGATCCCCCTGGGAAATAGGAAAAGAATACAGAAAGCCCAGCAACGGCCCTCATCTTCTCTCTTATGTTTCAGTTCATTTTCTTTCCTGATTGGGTCATTCAAGCAGGTTCAGCTGCCTTTGATTCTGAATCCTCATTTTCGGGTCTCCCCAACCCATGGAAATAATATCAAATTTTTAAAAAGTTCATTACAGAATGTCATCCTTTACTGCTTTTTCCCTTTAAGCTTCCTGAGCAAAGTAACAATTCTTTTGTTCCCTCGCAGAACAGGCTTCATGCTACCATGGTCCACCCTAGACTGTGCATGCATGCACATCCATGTTCAGGCAGGTGTGCCCACTTTTGCACACACACACACACACACACACACCTGCAACCTGGTTTTTTGAAAACACAAAAGCAATTCATCTCTATTTAATCTGCTTTTTTAAAAAAAATCTAGAAATGATTTAAATATAATCTATTTTTCATATTGGATCCCATGCTTCGTCTTCAAGAACTGAATGCAAGAATCTGCTTTCTCCCTTTTTGTCACTGTCCTGTTGAGCTACAGGCAACACAATTTAATCTATCAGAAATGGAGCCAGAAGGGGCTTTGGAGATCATCTAGCCCAACCCTCGGCTCAAGCAGGAGACCCTATACCATTTTAGACAGGTGGCTGTCCAGTCTTTTCTTAAAACCCACAGTGATGGAGCAACAATGATTCTGAAGGCAACTTCTGTTCCACTGCTTAATTGTCCTCACTGTTAGGAAGTTTCTCCTTAATTCCAGATTGCTTCTCTCCTTGATGAGTTTCCATCCATTGTTTCTTGTCTTGCCCTCTGATGCTTTGGAGAATAGCTTGACCCCCTTCTTCTCTGCAGCAGCCCCTCAGATACTGGAATACTGCTATCATGTCACCCCTAGTCTTTCTTTTCTCTAGATTAGCCATACCCAATCCCTGCAACCTTCAGTGTTGTAGTCCATTGGCAGCCTGTGGAGATGGCAGCAGAGTCAGACAGTGGGGAGGAACATGGGCCAGTCCTGGAGTCTGGGGAGGGCTCGGATGAGGGTCCTGCATCCAACACAGAGATGGAGCCAAGGCCATCTGGGAGTTATATGCTGACTCCGGAGCCTCCAGAATCTGACAGCAGTGAGGCAGAGGAGCAGGGGGAGCCTGTTCCCAGTGTGTGTGTGTGTGTGTGATAGCTGCCAGCAGGCAAGAACAGTTAAGACAAAAGGAGCTACTTGGGAGTAAGGCTTGGGGGTGATTGGCCCTCTCATAAGACATATGGGGACAGGGGACAGGAGGGCAGGAACCTTTGCAGGAAACAATGTTGTTCTCTCTGTTTGGATTAAACCTTGAAGCTCTGTGTGGACTTTATACTTCGTTTGGCTTTTTACAGTTAATTTGGCTCTTTATTTGTTGGCAGCAATTCAAAGGAGATAAAGGTGGGTGCTTATTTTGAGGAACTATTTAGAACTCATTACGGGCTGGGAAAGAACATAATTCCCAGCATTGAAATAAGACAGTTGTTTGGACTAAGTGTGTGCTTAATTATGGTCTCAAGAAGCCTTGGTCAGAACACCCAATGAGTCTTAAACAAATGGTGTGTAGCCCTTTTTGACCTGAGAGATGTGGTGGAATGACATGCCAAGGGTTGTTTGTCAAGAAGTAGATGGGCCAGGATGACAACTCAACTCAACTCAACTCAACCTCTCTTTATGTTTCTTTCTATCTTATATTCCAGATGAAAATTTGGTACCACAAGCTAACACTTTTATCATTCTGGGTCCAAAATCTGAATCCCTTCATTATGGCTCCATGAAAGTTTATTGAGCTATGGCATGGGTGTCAAACTCACTGTGTCACATTTCCGTCATGTGAAGTATCATGATGTTTTCCCCCCTTTGCGGAGCTGGGCTGGGCGTGGCCTGCATGTGACACATCCAGCCCATGGGCTGCCAGTTTGACACCTCTAAGCCATGGGTATCTGGAAGGTGAAAATAAAAGTGTTCAGAAAACAAGAGGGGTTACAGGAAACCGTTGACTCTGTCATACCTGTGACTTCAGGGGCATCGATTGTTCAGCATATCAGTATCCTTCTGTGTCAGTCAACCCATCTTTCAAAGAAGCGCAAGACAGTGATAATGGTGTCAGCATGTTTTAGAGTTGCCAAATGGGGGGTTTCAATTATTCCGACATCTGCTATCAAAAGACAGAGGTCCAATAAATTCTTGTCTTCTCTCGCTGACAGTTTTATTTGTCAGAAGGTGGAAAAAGCAATCAGAAGAAGACTCTTCAGGATGTATCTAATCACCCCTAACAGGTAGGAGCCGAATATGTGATGGTGATCTGCTCCTTGAAATGAAGCCATCCCTGATTATCCTTTTAATTCACTATACCCAGAAAAAGAGGAGCAATGCAGGGCCATGCTTGAATACTGGCATTCAGAAGAGCAGATTTTGAGGAGGAAAGTTAGGTTTAGGGCTAAGAAGAAAATTGTCCAGCTTGGGTGGAGGAGTTGACCTACAAGGTCCCTTCCAACTCTATTAATCTGTATCTGTATCTCTCTCACACATACACACTCCCTCCCCTCTCTCCCTCTCTCCTTGATTCCTATGTTCTGCAGCCAACAAATCTTCTTTTGTGTCTGCAATAAAGCAATTTATTTAGCAGCATTGAATCTTTGAGGTTTCTGCTGCTATCCAATTTTTGAATCCAGGGTTGAATTTCTGGAAGATCAGAGATTTGGAGCCTGGTCTGGCCTGAAGGCTGACAAGAGATCTGCCTACTCTTATTCTCAGCTCTACGGAGAAAGGCTGCACTTTGACCCCAAAATGAATGACTGGCTCCAGATCTTCTTCCAGTCTCACTGATCAGGGAGAAAGTTGTTCTGCCTGGCTTCAATAGCAAGACCAAATTGTGATGCTGAGCCCATCAACACAGACCATAAACCAGCTTGTCCAGCAGTGAAGAGGGTCAGCCTCTACTACTGTCAAGACTCCTGTACTTTGCCCAGTCCCAAATCTCCATCTGTTGCTGCTTATAGTCACCCTGAGGATCTGCTCCTCTGCTTAGCTAATGCATGTATGACAACTTAGCTAATGTATGACAACAATAGAGCCCAAAATTTCTGCGGTTGAGTGAGAGGGAGTTTTGCCCCATTTTACAATTTTTTTTGGCCACAGTTGTAAAGTGAATCGTAAGTTAGTAACATGATTGTTAAATGAATCTGGCTTCCCCATAAGATTTTGCTCATCAGAAGGTCCCAAAAGGGGATCACATGATTGCAAGGACAATACAACTAGTGTAAATGTGAATCAGCAGCCAAGCGTCTGAATTTCGATTATGTGTATATGGGGATGCTGCAAAGATCGTATGAAAAACCATCATAAGTCCCATCTTTAGTGCCATTGTAACTTTGAACAGTCATTAAACAAACTGTTGTAAGTCAAGGGTTACCTTTATGATGAAACTCCAGCAGGGGTGCTGTCAGAATTCCAGCAATCACTCTAATTAAATCATGATTCTCCAGCCAAACTTCAATGGGTGTCATGCCCTTGTTAGAGTCAGACTCTGAGGAAGAGGAGGAACAGCTAACAGGGAGTGGAAGTGTGTCTCCAGAGGTTGTGGAGGAGGCTGGGGAAGGGCAGAGACCAGCTGGGCAGTCAGAGGAAGAACTGGGCCCATCCCCTCTGCATCCTAGGACACGCAGGGAGGAACAGAGAAGGAAACAACTTGGCTTACGAGAGAGGAAGTGGCCATGATCCCCCTCATTGGTTGCATCTAGGGAGAATAGTATATAAGAGAAACAGTTAAAACACAGTGTTGCCAGAAGCAAAGCATGTTTTATTTTGCATGTTATCTTGGTTGGTGTCCCTCTACCAGACTGTGACTTGTTATCTCCTTGAAGTTGGTAATTAACTTATTCTGGTCCATTGTGGACATTCCTTCATTGTACTTTGTTTTAGTTTTTTTATTTCACCTTTATCTGCTCATTAAGTTCGGACCGTATTGCTTTCTTTTGAAGACTATTTTTGAGTATGTTTTATCTCCAACTGAGAATTATTGAATAGTGGGGCCAAGTTGGAGGCATTAAAGGACATTTATTTACGTTTTGGATTTTGTTACGTTTGTGTTACACTCCGGGTCATCACAATGAGTGTCTCATAAACCAGATTCTCCAATTGAGCACATTCACGGGCTGGGTGTCATCATTCATATTCTCCAATTAAACATATTTATGGGCAAAAGCTCTGGTATTTTAGTTACAATCTTTTAAAGATAAAGAGTTGGAATGTTACTTTTGCTTTCCCCCCTTTTTATGGCATCTACTAAAACAGGCATAGGAATGATTTATGAGTTGACAGGTAGATTGATGGGGGTTTCCCATGGATTCAGGAGAGCCCCTAGCTAAGATTCTGTGCAGTTCAGAGAACCCCCAAATCCCACTCCTGTCTGGCCCTGCCCACCCCACCCCACCGCTCCCAGGAGTCCCCACGCAGCCCGTTTTAGATGCAGGTAAGTCCAGGGTGCGCATGGAGGCTTGGGGAGGCCAAAAAATGGGCCTCCTGGAAGTTCAGGAAGGCCGGCAAAGGGCCCATTTCCGGCTTCCAGAGAACCTCCGGAGCCCAAGGAGGCCATTTTTGCTTTCACTGTGGTACAGGAGGCTGACTAGGCCATGCCCACCATGGTCACACTCAACCAGAAACGGGGCAGAGAACCCCTTGCTAAAATTTCTGAAGGCCACCCCTGGACTCCAGGTAAATGTGTGTCCGCTGTGAATGATGTAAGTCTCCAACATCTCAGTATTTTCCCACAGACCAACCTTGGGTAGGATTTATATTTGGCTGGATGACAGGGGATGCTGCAATCTGGGAGCCCGTTTGAATGCATAATAACACCCCGGTGACCACCGAGAAGTCTTCAAAAAAAATCATAGTATGGCTTTAATAAAGAATTAATGCTCTGGAAGGCTGACTCAATGATTCAGTCAAATAAGTGGCCACCAGCAGTGAAATCCATCTCCTTCAACAGATTAAGTGCTCAGCTCATGACTATGCTGTTGCTGATTTTTTTTTCCTCAGAAGGTGGGCTAGAATGAAAGAAGCTTAATCGATCAATTTAAACAAGGGCTATTGGATAAATATGAGGCAAACTTCAGGCCACTCCAGAGACTATCTACTTCAATCCACGCCTGCCTGGATATCAATTTTGCCTTTTCAAACTGATACATAAATCCAAAACTTCTCTAGTCTTCAAATTAAAGTGCTTCTCCAAATTTGACAATCGATTTGCTTTTATTAAAAGCCAATCAACCACAAACAGATATGCTTGCCTATCTGCACCGAGAAGTCTTCAAAAAAAATCATAGTATGGCTTTAATAAAGAATTAACAGAATTGGACCAGAATGTAATTAAGAAAATATTAGAATGTGCAGAAATGGACAGATTGATGCTTATAATTAAGGAAAAAGAAGAAACTGAATATGTCTTGATATGTGACTTATTTTAACAAGGGTTAGATAAATAAAAACAGAAGTTAGAAATATGGGGATATAAAAAGGGCAAATGTTATAAAGGAGATTTGTTAAAGTAGATAAAGTTAAATATTATTGTTATTATAGTATCAATATTATTGTGATGAATACCATTGTAAATATCTTGATTATGATTGTACCCAGACAACACCCTGTTTGACTGAAATTGAATTTTTACATGCCATATAAATAAAACATTTTTTAAAAAAGAAAAACCATAGTATTTATGAAAGTAGTATTGAAAAATGCATTCTGTAGAGTAACATTGATGTAGAAATATTAGCCTGTACGTTAGGCTAAATTGGAAACCCAAACAAATGTGTTTGGAGAAATATGCACAAATATATACATCTCTTCGAGTTTAGTTTTTGTTCTAAAAGCATGAGAGGAGGTTGAAATTATCCTTCTGTGAAGACCCAGCTCTTTGGGGAAGGCTTAAAAGTGAAAAAATGGAAGAAAGATAAGAAGAGATGACCAGCAGAAATGAGGTGGAATTAATAATAGTGGCAATGCACCATTGGGATACTTGAAAGAATAGGTTACCTATACTTCGTCTTGGAGAAAATCTATCTACATGGTTGCTAGGAGTCAAAAACAACTCGATGGCATATAATCAATAAAAAAGGGTACTCAACTTGATAGTTTCTCCAAAATAGCAGTGTGAAAGAAATGGATCTTCTCAATAAGATAAAGAGAGAAATCAGAATTCGTGGTTCAATCCATTTATTTATTCATTTATTTTGTCAAATGTTTACAATATAATAGAGATAAGAATAAACATGAAATAGGTACAAATTAATGGAGTGCTGTCCCAGCCAGTCTAGGGGAATTGGATAGTTATTTAGGAATTTTGAGCTGTCCCCTTAAGGGAATGCATCATGGTAAATGTAGTTAAAGGTATCCTGGGAAATGTAGTCCATATGACATGTCCACATCTGTAATCCTGATTGGTCACTAAATTGACCCTCGAGGGGTTGGGGGAAGTTTTCCTCACTTTTGCCTGAACTCCCTAACTTATGGGAGCTGTTTTCTATCACTACGAGATGGGTTAGGAGATAACCATCTTTTATGACAAGGCAGATGTACAAAAGGATTGGTCATTAAAGAAGAACTTCATCACAAATGTGAGTTATGAGGATACCTGATGAACCATTAAATGTACTTTGTTATGGACGTCTTGTTGAGTTATCTATCTGCATCTGTACAGCTTATAAATCCACCTCTGTACAGGATACAGAAAAAATGGGGATAGTAGGACAGGGACGATAGGCACGATGGTGCACTTATGTTCACCTCCTTACAGACCTCTTAGGAATGGGGTGAGGTCAATAGAGGTTAGTTTGAGGGTAAAGGAGTGGAGATTTGAGCAGATGACCACAGAGTCAGGTAGTGAGTGTCATCATTGACCACTCTGTTGCTGAAATCGTACTTCCTGCAATTATGTTTGGAGTGGTTTATATTAACTTTATATCTGTGTGCTCTTGTGTTGTTGTGATTAAAGCTGAAATATTCATTAACTGGTAAGACATTGTAACATATGATTTTATGTACTATGCTTAAGTCCAGTCTTAGCTGGTGTAGTTCAAGGTTGTCTAAGCCTAGAATCTCAAGTCTGGTGGTGTAGGGTATTCTGTTGCGAACAAAGGAGTGTAGTACTCTTCTGATAAAATACTTCTGGACTCGCTCAATTGTATTTATGTCTGATATACAATGCGGATTCCAGACAGTGGGACTGTATGCAAATATTGGTCTAGCAAAGGTTTTGTATGTCCTAGTTAGCAATTCAGTATTTCCAGAGGAGAAGCTTCTTAAGATTAAATTTACAACTCTTGAAGCCTTTTTGACAATGTCTCCCTTTGTTTGGTGGCTTCAACAGCCAAAGGTGAGCCTTGCTTGGAAGTGGTGGCCTGGACTGGATATCCTGCAATGTGGCTACAGCAAAGATAGACCACAACCCATACTCGACCAGAAGGCTGTCCCTAGTTAAAACATGGAGTATCCTCTTTGTTTCCCACAGGCATTGTAAGGCCACACCTAGAATACTGCAACTTGGTCACCATACTACAAAAAAAGATGTTGAGACTTTGGAAAAAGTGCAGAGAAGAGCAACTAAGATGATCAAAGGCCTGGAGACTAAAGCCTATGAGGAACGGCTGCAGGATTTGGATTTAGCTAGTCTAAAGAAAAGAAAAATTAGGGGTGACATGATAGCAGTCTTCCAGTATTTGAGGGGTTGCCACAAAGAAGAGGGGCTCAAATTATTCTCCAAAGCATCAGAGGGCAAGACAAGAAACAATGGATGGAAACTAATCAAGGAGAGAAGAAAACTGGAATTAAGGAGAAACTTCCTAATAGTGAGGACAATTAACCAGTGGAATGGCTTGTTAACAGAAATCATGGGTGCTCCATCACTGGAGGTTTTTAAAAAGAGACTGGATAGTCACTTTTCTGAAATAGTATAGGTTCTCCTGCTTGTGCAAGGAGATGGACTAGAAGACCTCCAAAGTCCTATTCTATTCTATTCTATTCTATTCTATTCTATTCTATTCTATTCTATTCTATTCTATTCTATTCTATTCTATTCTTCTAGTCTGGTCTATCAATTGCAAATAGAAAACCAGGTATCCCAGCTTTTCAGTTTGTTCTTGTACCATATTTATTGAGAATTTTACATACTGTATAGTAAAAATTAAATCTAGGGAAAAGATGGAAAAGAAAGGAGAGAAAAGAAATGGGGAAAGAAAAGAAACAAGGAAAGAAAAGAGATATGAAATATAATAACTTCCAACCTTCTTGTCAATAGTTACAGTTTTTAATTCTATTTTTATTTTATTAAAAAAAAGTTAAAATACAAATGAAAGTACAAAACTCATATTAAAAAAATTATTTACAGTCTTATAATCCTTCCTCCTTCTTAGATATTACACAGGTCCCTTCAACTTAGTCACTTAGTCCTCAAACCCATAAATGATGGTATTCCTTTTTTCTTTCTTCAGCAAAAAGTCTCTATAAGGTTTCTGATCTTTCAAAAAAAGATTTTCTGGGCTTTTTTTTTCTGACCAGAGAAGTTGGTTTTGCCTCCTTGACAAGTTTTGACATTTTCATAATCCATTTGTCCATTGTGGGATCTCATTGCTGTTCTGTCATTGAGCATACAATAGTCTGAAACATTGTTTCTCAATCATATCAGCTTAAAGATTGGTAGACTTCAACTCCCAGAATTCCTGAGCCAGCATGCATTAAGTTAGCTCGACTTCAACACCCAGGATCATGCTGGCTGGGGAATTCTGGGAGTTGAAGTCTACCCATTTTAAAGTTGCTGTGGTTGAGAAACAATGGCTGGGATCATGTTCCCATATGGAAGCTCACCCCACCTGTGTTTGCCTTACAGTCAAAGATGCAAGACTGGAGCTGCGGTGGCGCAGTGGTTAGAGTGCAGCACTGCAGGCTGCTTCTGCTGACTGCCAGCTGCCTGCAATTTGACAGTTTGAATCTCATCAGGCTGAAGGTTGACTCAGCCTTCCATCCTTCCAGGGTTGGTAAAATGAGCACCCAGATTGTTGGGGGCAAGAGGCTGACTCTGTAAACCACTTAGAGAGGGCTGTAAATGTCTAAGGGCTATTGCTAGTGTTATTGCCTTCCTTCCTTCCTTCCTTCCTTCCTTCCTTCCTTCCTTCCTTCCTTCCTTCCTTCCTTCCTTCCTTCCTTCCTTCCTTCCTTCCTTTCTTCCTTCCTAATTCTGCCCACTGCCAGCAGTTTGATTCTGACCAGTTCAAGGTTGACTCAGCCTTTTGTTCTTCCGAAGTGGGCAAAATGAGGCCCCAGATTGTTGGGGACAAGAGGCTGACAATGTAAACCACTTAGAGAGGGGCTGGAAAGCAGTATATAAGTGCTATTGCTATTGCTATTCCCTGGACTCCAGGGCAGAAAAGTGGGTTTATGACAACTCACCATTGCCAGCTTGCTGCAGAATAACTCACCATGCCCAACTTGCCACAAGTCAACTCGCTGTGGCCCAAGAATTACATAATATCAAAGAAAAGGTGGAATAGCTGCTTCTTCCTTTTAACTGCCAGTGGGGGTGTGACTTGATTGGGTGGGGGCTTGGATGTGTTCTGATTGGGTGGGGGTGTGTTCTCATTGGTTGGTGGTTTGGCTGTGTTCTGATTGGTTGGGGGGGCTGGCCGTGTTCTGATTGGCTAGAGGCGTGCTCAGCCAAACCACCAACCAATGAGAACACACCCCCACCCAATCAGAACACATCCAAGCCCCCACCCAATCAAGTCACACCCTCACTGGCAGTTAAAAGGAAGAAGCAGCTGCAAGCTCACATCACTCTGAGAAGCACAGAGCTGAAGACCAAGCCTGAAGATGATGAATGAGACTTCATCGAAACGTTGCCTAGATACTTCCAATCTTATGCGGGAGAAAACCCCAATAACCAAAGATCCACATACAAATACCCGCGAGAACCTCAGAAAACATATATATATATATATATATATATATATATATATATATATATATATATATATATATATATATATATATATATATATATATATATATATATAATTTGTTTTCTGAGGTTTTCGCAGGTATTTGTATGTGGATCTTTGGTTATTCGGGTTTTCTCCCTCGTAAGATTGGAAGTATCTAGGCAACGTTTCAATGAAGTCTCATTCATCATCTTTAGGCTTGGTCTTCAGCTCTGTGCTTCTCAGAGTGATGTGAGCTTGCAGCTGCTTCTTCCTTTTAACTGCTAGTGGGTGTGTGACTTGATTGGGTGGGGGCTTGGCTGTGTTCTCATTGGGTGGGTGGGGTGTTCTCATTGGTTGGGGGTTTGGCTGTGTTCTGATTGGTTGGGGGGTTGGCTGTGTTCTGATTGGCTGGAGGCGTGTTCTGTTCAGGTGGGGGCTTGGTTGTGCTCAGGTTAGTCTTAGTTGCTGGGGGATTTGAGCTGGGGAGCTGTGATCTTGCTGTTTGGCTTCGAGTTCATGGTCGTGCTTCATGGTGGGGGTCAGTTCACTTCATGTATGGCTCAGAGGGGTTTGAAGTGGGTAGTGATGCAGCTGCAGTGCGGCTTCTGGTCCGTGGTCGTGTTTCATCTTCTGTGTGGGTGTGAGTCTGCTTTCTACGTGGAAGTGTGGTGGTGGCATCTTGTGTGGCTCTCAGGGCTGTGGGTCTGGTGTCATTCTTCAGGTTAGGTACTCGTCTGTTCATGAGGGTGGGTTTCCAAATGGCTGGTAGGCGGGAGGTATCATCTCGTTTATTCATGCTGTGTGGGCGTTTTTCTATCTCTATGGCTTCTCTGATTATTCTGCTGCTGAAGTGTTCAGTTTTGGCAATAGTTCTGGTATTTTTAAAGTCAATCTCATGTCCTATGACTTTGAGGTGTTGGACCAGGGAAGAGGTCGGTTCTTCCTTTTTGATTGAGTTCTTATGTTCTTCAATGTGTGCAGTTATTCTTCTGTTAGTTTGTCCAATGTACATGTTGGGTCAGGCAGTGCAAGGGATTTCGTATACTCCTTGATTTTCTAACTCAATTTTGTCCTTAGGGTTTCTTAGGATGGTGGATATCTTTCTTTTTTTTATAAACAAATTTTATTAATTTTACAGAGAACACAGTAAAACATAAACAAAACTAAAAGATCTTTTCTGAAGGTTGTCTGATCCTGGGTTGAAATTCTTCACACAGACACAAATTCAAACATCATATTCACTTTATATATCCTTCCATATCTTATTATCATTTTCTTTTATATATATATATATATATATATATATATATATATATATATATATATATATATATATATATACCATTTTTATCAATTTTATATAAACAATGCACAAGGCATAACAGCTTATAAGTTCTTTTCTAAGAAAAAATAATAAAAGAAGAAAACCAATAAAACATAACAATTCCAAATTATAGTATCAATACTTTGTCTATTTAACTTCATATCTTATCCCAACTTCTCTTTTTCATCCAAATTATTTCTTATTAATTAAATTTTTTTTTGCCTTTTTTCAATGTACAACATCCAAAAAAAATAATAATAACAAAACTTTTATATATCCTTTCATATCTTATTATCATTTTCAATAATATTCTTTGTCTGTTCTATTTCCAACTATCCATTCATCTTTTTTTCTTTTATTATACTTCTCCTGTACACCAATTGGAGTAATGTCTATAACTCATTACCCTAACTTAAAAATACTTCATATAACAATTTTTCTTGGGATTCTGTTTAAAAGATTCTAAAATTACACAATGAATTTTATACTCTAAATACACATATAAAAGACATAATCTTATGTAACCTCCAGAATCCCTCTTTTATCCTAAATTAAATTCACCCATTGTCTCTGAATAAACTTTTTTTCTTTAGATCTTGCTTCCCCCCATTGAGGCTTCTCCTCCCCCCCTTTCTCTCTTGCTTATTCTTCTCCTTGCCCTTTTTACCCCTTTGTCTTTCCTCCTCCTTTTTCTTACTCCCTTTCCTTTGCTTTCTAACCTTGCCTCCACCTTTCCGCTCATTTTTCTCTTCTTTGGTTGTTTTTATAATTCTTAAAATCCCCTTTTTCTTATCCTTTTTCTCCTCCTCCCCGGAAAGAACCCATTGTTCATCAAAGATGGCTTCTTCTTCCTCTTCTTCTTTGTCCCAGTCCTTCTGCTGCGTAGTCAACTTTTCATAAGTACATAACGCCATTTCTAAGAATTGAAACAAAGTGCCCAAAGTATCTTCTTTTTTATATTTTTGATATTCAATCTTTAATTCATCCACAAGTGATGTCATTATGAAAAAAGAAACTTTTCCCAAAACAACCACAAATATTTTTAATCAAGAATAATTAAAAAAATAAATTCCAAAAATTAATACTTTTCTTCCTTCTTCTCTTTCTCTTTCTGGGGTTAATGTTTAATCAAAGAGGTCCAATTACCATATACCTTTCTTTGGGATTCTAGGCAATCTCCTCCTTTTTCAGCTTCTGCTCCAATTTTTTTTCCTCTCCCTTCCCACTTGCAATATCAATTTTAAATAATCAGAAATCCATACCTCCAACAAGGGTTTTCCAATTTCTTAAGTTTTTCAATGTCCAAAAACTCTTTTGTCCCTTAGCTTCAACTCTCAAAACAATTCACTTTCAATGTCCAATATGTCCAAACATATCTGCTGTTTCCATGGGGTGGGAGAGTGAAGAAAAAAAAAAGTTCCCTTTAACAGCTTCTCCGCCGCTTTCGATCTTCTTAGGGATACAATGTATCCTCCAGCAACTCAAACAGCTCAGTTCCAACCAATTTGAAAGATGTTACTTGACCCGGCTCAGACAGCACTTTCACTCTTCTTACTTCCTCCAGCGCAATCTTACCCGGTTGCTGGCTTCTTCGTGGCGGCCATTGCTGACCGCCGCTCCACCGCCTTGGGAAAAAGGGGTTTTTCCGGAGGAGGAGGGGGTCTGTGACACCCCCAACCCCCTGTCCGATTCCCCTCTCTCTTCAGCTGTCCCTACAGGGCAGCCAGATCCCCCTGACCCATCTGGATCGGGGGTACCTCGGCGGCTAGCACAGCAGGAATCGCAAGCTGTCGCGAATTCCTGCTGCCCCAAAGCCACGCGAAACCGGAAACCGGGATGGTGGATATCTTTCTGTTTGTGCAGAATGTTGTCTTAATGTTGTATTTTTGGAGGATCTTGCTGATTTTGTCCGTAGTGCCTTTTATGTATGGAAGGAGGGCTTTGCCACTTTCTTATTCTCTGTCTTGGATTTTGGTTGGGGGTTTTTTTTGGATTAGGTGGGTGATCTTCTTTCTTTGGAATCCATTGGCTGCCAGCACGCCGGTGAGAGTGTGTAGTTCAGTCTCTAGGTGTTGTTCGTCGGCTAAGCATTTTGTTCTGGAGATGAGTGTCTCGGCTACGGAATTTATCTGTGCTGGGTGGTGGTGTGAGAGTGCGTGTAGATAGCGGTTTGTATGTGTTTTCTTCTGGTAGATGGTGTGTCCTAGGGAGCCATTGGATTTTTTGTATACCAAGACATCTAGGAAGGGAAGTTGGTTGTTAGCTTCTGTTTCCATGGTGAATTGTATTTTGGGGTGTAGGCTGTTGAGGTGTGTGAGAAAGTTGTTCAGTTTTTCTTTCCCATGTGGCCAGATTATGAAGGTGTCATCTACGTATCTGAGCCAGAGTATGATCATAAACCCAAACTCTCAGCACATGGAAGCCACAGGTCATAACATCAACTTCAATGGCACCAAAACCCTAGCCACTATAAAAAATCCCAGCCACAGAATCATCAGAGAAGCCATAGAGATTGAAAAAAGACCAGAAAGCATGAACAGAAGAGATGATTCCATCAGGCTGTCAATCATTTGGAAGCCTGCACTCACAAACAAAAAAATCTCCACACCACAAGCCAGACAAACACCTGGGCACAAACAGATCCCCCCTGATACCTCCAGCTGAAACACACCCCAACCAGGCACCCAGATGAAACCCAGCTTCCTAACTAATGATAGCCGTCCATTTACCCGAAGCCAAGCTGCACTAAAGGCCTCCAATAAAGTAACACAATGTTGCCAGCCAATCAAGATACAAAAAGAGCCAAAAAAACAGACAGAAGATATTAGAAGCAGAACACAGCAAACTCAAGACCAATAAAAACAGACCAAGACTCTCAACCAATCAGGATGAAGAAAAAACCATTCTGTCACAGCAATAGGCTGCCCCAAATTAAAATCTGAAACCACTGTAAAAGTCTAACTCACAGACGAACACTATACAAAAGCCTGATGATGGCAGATGAGATTCTGCTGAAACGTTGCTACAACTTTAAAAGCACCACTACTATGACGTGGGAAAATACCCGAACAAAGCTGAATGCCAGACATGTAAGTACCCGCGAAAACTTAAGAAAACAAATATATATATATATATATATATATATATATATATATATATATATATATATATATATATATATACTGTCTCACCTGTAGCCACAAGATGAGAGTCCAAATGTCCCAAAGGAATAAACATGAACAGACAATATCAGGAACAAAAGAGTTAACTTTCCTCTGTAGTCAATGTTGGCAGCTTTCCCAGAAACTGTCTTTAAACCCAGATAAGGAGCCACAAGATAATTCAGAGCCAAAAGGCAAACAGAAGGCTTCTTCCAAACTGCGAACGTAATTAACGAAGTTTGACCCGAACAAGGATCTCTAGCTAACACGCCTCCTTATATTCCTTGAAGGGGCATGTCAGTCTCTCTAATTAGTCTCTGATTTGATGTTTCCTTTCAAATTGTGCTTGATGTCTCAGCCTACATCTAATCCTTGCATCAACCCAACATTTGTCAGTTTGATCATCACTCAAAGACTCTGGCACGTTCTGTGGATCAGCTGCTGACACCTGAGACATAATTAATGTGGAAAGTTCTGGAGAGGAAGGTGATTCCAACACTTCCTCATCCTCCTGGCTCACGTCTGCAACTCCCATTAAAGCAGGTTCAAATTCCAATGCCAAACCCTCCTCATCACTCGAACCTGTGTCTTCTGACACATCAGACTCAAAGCGCACAGCAGGCTCAAACCTCCCAGTCACAACATATATATACGTGTACGATTAAGAGTATCTTGGCGACGTTTCAGCGAGGTCCCACTCGCCATCCTCAGGCTGGTGCTTTCAGCTTCGTGCCAGTGCAAGCAGTGTGTGATCGGAGCTGTCGTCTCTCTATAAAGACTGGTGGGGGGGGGCTGGTGTGCTGGGCTGGTTGGCTGTGCTGCTGCCCCTTGATTGGTTGATGGAGTTGATGTTGGCATAATGGGCTGTGTGATGGCCTTGTGAGTTTTGTTGTGGAGATATCTTGAATCTTGTGTTGTAATCTCCTGGGTTGTTTGTTTTGTAGTGATCTTTTTTCCATTAGCCTCCCGTGGTTTAACGGCTTGGGTAATGGGTTGTGTGATGGCCTTGCGAGTTCTTATGTTGTGGTATCCTGGGTCCTGCATTGTAATCTCCTGGGTCGTCTGTGTTTTGATCTCTTTTTCATTAGCCTCCTGTGTGATGCTGTGGTATCCTTGGTCTTGTGCTGTGATTTCCTGGGTCGTTTGCTGTGTTGCAACTGTTGAGGTAATTCCCTGTTAGGAGAATGAGCGCATACAGGGAGACATATTTGAGAGTAGTGTTTGAATAATACACATACAGCACACAGATACACTGTACAGTAAATGTAGGTTTTTACTTCCAGACAGTTTAAGCAAAGTTCAAGATAAGCAGTCCAAAAGTCATTCACAGGTTAAATCAATCAGTTTTCAATTCAGGGATAATTCAATAACAAAGTCCAGTGTCAAAAAACAGTTCAGTATCAGATTTACATTAAATCCAGTAATATCAGTCAATTAGAAGAAATGGAGCAATGGCAATACTTTCCAACAGAAGGAAACAGAGATACACTTACACTCTCTTCTGAGACTCAGACTAAACAAACCAGGTTTCTGGCTCCAACTAATGGCCACTTGAGAAACCACACCTAATTACAGTTTTGCATTTTCTTAAAGTTACAGTTTTAAAATGTTTATCCTGGTTTATATATTTCTAACCCAAATAGCTGTTAGGTGACTCATATTTCTAGCAACTTCTTGAGTTCTTGTGGTATAATTTCCTGAGTTTTCTGATGTGATATCCTGAGCGGGTGGCTGTGATGTAGCATTCTGGGTTTTAGTCTGGCTTCGAGTTTGAGGTCTGGGTCTGTGTTCTTGATATGTGTCAGCTTGTTTGGTTTTGGGGTTGGGGGGTGCAACAGCTGGCGAGGCAGCCGTGGTCTGGTTTCTGGATGTAATCAGAAAATCCTGTCTCCATTAATACTGGTTCAATTAGCCTCCAACAAAAAAGGTTATATCCCTGCAATTTTATGGGTTTTGAAAAATATTTGCCTGGGCATAATTTACTTTGGGCCCAGTTAGCCAGTGAAAATAAAACTGGCACGAGGGTAATTTATTCTTTATTCCACTCCCCTAGAAGGTGCCATTAAACAGCTTCTGCTCACCTCCATATGCACAATGCAGCCAACTGCTGGACTCTTCCTGGCAGGGATGTGCCAGGCTAAACTGCAGAGATTCATTTCTGAATTGGGCAAGAGCTCTCGGGCACACCAGAATAGTCTATTAGGGAAAGTTGTTAGGCTGGCATACCTGGGCCTGTCTTTTGCCCCCTCCACAAACCAGAGAAATCCTTTTGCCCTTGCCCAAAGCCTTAGGATGAAAACAAGGCCTAACGCAGGGGTCTCCAAACTTGGCAACTTTAAGACTTGTGGACTCAGGAGTATGGTAGAGGACAGGAAGGCTTGGAGGAATATTGTCCATGGGCTTACGATGGGTTGGACACAACTTTGCAACTAACAACAAAAATGACGTTTAGATCCCTTCCTCCAAACTACCCTTATTTGAGGAAGTTTTCTTTGAAGTAGGAGTTAAAGAACAAACCAGGTTGCTTTAATCCTTGCAGATGCTTAAGTTCTTTGTTTCACCCCTTCAACTCCAGGAGCATTTTCCCAAATCAGGCCCTGTCCGTTCTATTTTTGGATGACATCCCATCAAAGTCAAAGTGATGAGATTTGTGCTCTTCTGGAAAAAGTCAAAGGCTGAATTTCCAGAACATGCTGGATCACAGCTAAATCCTACTTTAGCTCAACCTTTATCTCATTTTGGGTGAATTCAGCTATATAGCATTGGAAAGGGAATAGGCCTAAGACCCTCACTCAAGCTGTAATCCTAATATATGAGGTCAAGTTCCATCATAGTCCACTTTGTATTTCGCACAGAGAAGCCAAGTAGATACCTCAGGGGGACTGGTGAGAGGGAGATGGAAATCCTGCAGTTCCTCTGCAATTGATGACTATGAAGATTCTCAGTTACCCAGGTCATTTTTATTTTGGAAAAGGCAACTGGACTGATTTTTTTTGAGGATCCAGATTGTTGGGGGCAAGATGCTGACTCTGTAAACCTCTTAGAGAGAGCTGTGAAGTGGTATATGTCTAAGTGCTATTGCTGTTGCTATTCCCCTTCCTTTTCCCCTTCCTTTTCCCCTTCCTTCCTTCCTCCCTCCCTCCCTCCCTCCCTTCCTTCCATGTTGCACAGTGGTTAGAATGCAGTACTGTAGGCTAACTCTACCCACTGCCAAAAATTTGATCTTGACGAGCTCAAGGTTGACTCAGCCTTCCATCCTTCTGAGGTCGATAAAATGAGGACCCAAATTGTTGTGGGCAATATGCTGACTCTGTAAACTGCTTAGAGAGGACTGGAAAGCACTGTGAAGCGTCTATAAATCTAAGAGCTATTGCTTTTCCCCTCCCTCCCTCCCTGCCTGCCTGCCTTCCTGCACAATAGTTAGAATGCAGTATTGCAGGCTAACTCTACCCACTGCCAACAGTTCGATCATGACCAGCCCAAGGTTGACTAAGCCTTCCTTCTTCCGAAGTTGGTGAAATGATGACCCAGCTCGATGGAGGCAATATGCTGACTGTAAACTGCTTAGAGAGGGGCATAAATCACTGTGAAGCAATAGATAAGTCTAAATGCTGTTGCTATTTCACTGATTTGTTATGTATTATGTGGGGAAAAAAAAACCTTTTTGTCTGCCAATCCTCAGTCACATCCTGTTATGTTTGGAGCATGGGCGAGAAAGAATGGAGACAAGCCTCTGAACGGTGAACTTCAGCTCTTTATTTACATAGTGACTTCTAGCTTCTATAGCAGTTTTAACCCGCCTTATATAGGCAAACCCCGTAACTATTAACCAATAACCAACGAGGAGCGCTAGCTCTCATAACCAATAGTAACTCTCTGTTAAGGGCCAATCGGATTCCCCGGAGCAGGCCAATCCGATCTGGCCGTTTAACAACCAATCAGAAGTGCAGGGCCAGAACCCTGCACTTTACTCCAAGCTCACGCTTTATTAAAACTTTATACATTCACAACACATCCCAAATAGTTTTATTGGCTCTTCCCAATTCTAGTGGTCAGCAAAAAGAACCCCTGTTTTCCCTTGTTCTGTTTCTTCAAGCATGCTTCATTTTATAGGCCTTCATTGGGCCTTTTGCTCTGAGCTAGAGCCTCAAATATTTCTACCTTTACTAGTGACACTGAGACCGTTCCACAAGGGTGTGAAGCCACTACCACCAAATGCTGCCGGGCCCATGGCTTGTACTGAGGTCAGAGGGTGACCATTCTGATGGCAAGGGCTCAGACTTTCCTATACAAAAAGCACACAAAGTGGCCAGCAATTTAAAACAAGCCATTAAAATCTGATAGGAACAATTAAAATTGGGTTGCCATATGTTCTGTCCCCTTTTTGCATCTTTAAACCTCCATCTGGACAGATTTTTTAAAAACATGTGTCTGGAATTTGACCACTTTTTTTAAAAAAAGAGCACTTATGACTATAACTGTTGCTTATATCTTTACAATTTATATTGTTTTATATGTTTTCCTAGTATGTTCTGCTTGTTTATTAGTAATCTATGTATAATTTGATTGCTTATTGTACTCTATGACTATTATTAAGTGTTGATGATTCTTGACTCTTGATGAATGTACCTTTTCTTTTCTGTACACTGAGAGTATTTGCACCGACAAATTCCTTGTGTGTTCAATCACACTTGGCCAAAAAAGAATTCTATTCTATTCTATTCTCCTTTCTCATTCTATTCTTATTTCTATTCCATTCCATTCTTCCTCATTCTATTCTATTCTATTCTATTCTATTCTATTCTATTCTATTCTGTTCTGTTCTGTTCTGTTCTGTTCTGTTCTGTTCTGTTCTATTCTCATTCTCTTCTCTTTTCTCATTCTATTCTATTCTATTCTATTCTATTCTATTCACATGTTGCTTGTATCCTTGCAATTTATATTATTTTATTTGTTTCCTAGTATGATCTGATTGCTTATTGTACCCTGTGACTATCATTAAGTGGTGTACCTGATGATTCTTGACTCTTGATGAATGTATCTTTTCTTTTATGCACACTGAGAGTATTTGCACCGACAAATTCCTTGTGTGTTCAATCACACTTGGCCAATAAAGAATTCTATTCTATTCTCCTTTCTCATTCTATTCTTATTTCTATTCCATTCCATTCTTCCTCATTCTATTCTATTCTATTCTATTCTATTCTATTCTATTCTATTCTATTCTATTCTGTTCTGTTCTATTCTCATTCTCTTCTCTTTTCTCATTCTATTCTATTCTATTCTATTCACATGTTGCTTGTATCCTTGCAATTTATATTATTTTATTTGTTTCCTAGTATGTTCTGCTTGTTTATTAGTAATCTATGTATAATTTGATTGCTTATTGTACTCTATGACTATTATTAAGTGTTGATGATTCTTGACTCTTGATGAATGTACCTTTTCTTTTCTGTACACTGAGAGTATTTGCACCGACAAATTCCTTGTGTGTTCAATCACACTTGGCCAAAAAAGAATTCTATTCTATTCTATTCTCCTTTCTCATTCTATTCTTATTTCTATTCCATTCCATTCTTCCTCATTCTATTCTATTCTATTCTATTCTATTCTATTCTATTCTATTCTATTCTATTCTATTTTATTCTATTCTATTCTATTCTGTTCTATTCTCATTCTCTTCTCTTTTCTCATTCTATTCTATTCTATTCTATTCTATTCACATGTTGCTTGTATCCTTGCAATTTATATTATTTTATTTGTTTCCTAGTATGATCTGATTGCTTATTGTACCCTGTGACTATCATTAAGTGGTGTACCTGATGATTCTTGACTCTTGATGAATGTATCTTTTCTTTTATGCACACTGAGAGTATTTGCACCGACAAATTCCTTGTGTGTTCAATCACACTTGGCCAATAAAGAATTCTATTCTATTCTCCTTTCTCATTCTATTCTTATTTCTATTCCATTCCATTCTTCCTCATTCTATTCTATTCTATTCTATTCTGTTCTGTTCTGTTCTGTTCTGTTCTGTTCTGTTCTAATCTCATTCTATTCTATTCACATTCTCTTCTCTTCTCTTTTCTCATTCTATTCTATTCTATTCTATTCTATTCTATTCTATTCTATTCTATTCTATTCTATTCTATTCTATTCTAGTCTAGTCTAGTCTAGTCTAGTCTAGTCTATCCTATCCTATCCTATCCTATCCTATCCTATCCTATCCTATTTTATTCTTGGTGTAGAAGCCAGAGGAAAGAAGCAGTAATGAAAGGACATACTGTCTCTTCTTCCCATTGTTCAGGTTGTCTTTGTGCTGGAGTTGGTCATGTAGAAAGTTGGCACCCACTCCTCTCCTAGAAGAATGAAATATTCTAGGAAATATTTAAAAAGCAGAATAGTATATTTCCCTGGATGAGAAAAGGAGAAACGTGTTTTTAAAGACAAAGAGCAGCTCCCTGCTCCCAGCAGATATTTGGTGCCCATTAAGAAAGACTGGGCCAGCCTATCTGCAAGACAATTAAACCTCCAGCTCAAGGGTGATGGGATGAAGACATGACCCTCAGGACATAATAGGATTAGCCCTCTACCTATCCAGCAGCAGGGCTCACTGCATTGTTAAATCACCTGGGCAAGGTTCAACCAAACTTATCTCAGATAAGCTCAGCTATGACCCCTGCAAAGCCCCCTGGGAGTCTGACAACCAACAGAATACATTTCTTGCACAGGAACAGGAAGCTCAAGAGCAAGACTCAAGAGAAAGTATAAATACCTCTCATTCTCCACTCCATGTGATCAGCTGCCAAGGACCTCAAACCTATGTGGTCCAGTCCCTTGGCCATCCACAGTAGCTACTGGTATCTTAGTACCATCTCCAAATCCATAATTTGAAATCCAAACTGTAATCCACCATTCTATCTTTGTCAATGTCCAGTTTTTACACGTGTACTTGGAAAACTATTCCAATCTTTGTTGTCATAAAACTATCTTTGTCTTCTGTCTTGGTTAGGTTTGCTGTTTCTTCCCTCTTCATCATTAATCTGCTCTTTACTTCACCAGTACATGGTTCATTTATTGTGGGGCCTGAGAAAATAAAATTATCTAGATCACCTTGCCTTCTTGGCTACCACTTGTTAAGTTTACTGAGCATGCTGGTCTAAGTTAAGTATTTAACTTCAGCATATTCATTTTCCATTTTTATTTTCATAAATAGCTGTTTTAGCTTGTCCTTTCTTGGACTATATCTCTCAAATTGTTAATATTTTGACCTCCTGTTTTATGACCAGCTATCACTTTTCTAATTCTGAAATTATAATATGCATTGCTACATAAATTAAAAAGATATGGGAACAATATGTATTCTTGTTTCAGTCCTATTCTTGTTTTTCCTATAATGAAACATGCTGTTTATCCAAATTCAGTTGTTACAGTAGCATCTTGTTCATTGAGAAGTTCCTCAGAAAACTAGCCATTGTTGAGGTACAGCAATTAATCTTAATACATTCCACTTTCTAGCATAATCTACATAATTAAAAGCCTTGCTATAATCAATAAAGCAAAGTTAACAGACTTATATTCTCTTGCTCTCTCTGTTAACTATCTTACATTACTTTACTTATCTTAATTCCCTTTGGCCTTTTCAGAAACCTGCCTATTAATTTAGCATTTATCTCTCTAAATATGATTCTATTTTACTTTTCAAGTTTTAAGCAAAATTTTGCTTATGTGAACAATTGGTGCAGTGTTTCATCCTTTGTGCCCCCCCTTTCCTCCCTCTTTCCCACCCAGTCTTGTTCCCAGTTTGTTGACAGAGAGCCGTAAGCACTTGAATAGCCTCATCTCCTGCAACTTTCAACCATTCCATTCCATTCCATCTGCACTTGATGCTTTCCTGTTTAATAGCTGCTCTTGGTCAAATCTCACTTTTTAGCAGGGTCTGCTCCGAAGCACATTTTTATCTCTGCAAATGTCATTTACACTCTAAACCAGGGGTGTCAAACTCGAATTCATTGAGGTCCACATCAGGGTTTGACTTCGGGGGGCTAGGGGGCGTGGGCATGGGGGGGCATGGCCAGTTTGATGTCACTCATGTCGGGGGCACCTGTGGTGGCCAAATGCTAAGGCAGAGCTTCCCTGAGACCCTCCCTCCCTCTCATTATAATCCTTCCTTCCTTCCCTCCTTTTCTTCTTTTCCTTCCCTCTTCATTCTCCTTTCTCCTTCCTTCCCTCTTTCCTTATTTTTCCTTCCTTAGTCTCTTTCCATTTTCCCTTCTTTTCCTTTCTCTTTCTCCTTTCCTGTCCCTTCTTCCATGCTCAAATGCAAAAGGGGAAACATTTTTCCTTCTGTTTTGTTTTTAGTTTGTTTTGCTAGCCCTCCACCAGTGAAAATGAAACTTGGAGGACCTCATGCAGCCCCTTCTTTCATCTTCCTTTCCTCTCCTCTCCTCTCCTGCCCTCTCCTCTCTTCTCCTTTCCCCTTCCTCTTCTTTCCCCTTCCTTTCCTTTCCTTTCTTTTCCTCTCCTCTCCTCTCTTCATTCACCTTTCTTCTTCCTTCCCCTCTTTCCTTATTTTTTCTTCCTTGCTCTCTTTCCATCTTCCCTTATTTTTCTTTGCCTTTCCTCTTTCCCTTTCTCCTTCCCTGTCCCTTCTTCCATGCTCAAATGCAAAAGGGGAAGCATTTCTCCTTTTGTTTTGTTTTTAGTTTGTTTTGCTAGCCCCTTTGCCAGTGAAAACAGAGCTCGGAGGGCCACATACAGCCCCTAAGGCCCTGTTTTCACTGCCAGAGGCACCGCGGGCCAGTCCTTTGGCTGTTTCCAGACCAGCCCCATGGGCCAGATCTAAGCATCCCGTAGGCTGGATCCAGCCCTTGAGTTTCACACCCCTGCTCTAAACTGTATATTTGACTGTTTTATCCCTGGATTTCTTAAACGTCTCTCTCGTTTTTCTGTTCTTGTTTTCTGGCCTGAGGTATCTTCATCCCTTCTAGCTCGATGTTGGAAGCCTGCATTGAGTCATCATATACATTTCCTCTGACCGAAGTTTCTCTATCATGCTAATTTGTTCAAGTAACTGTTCAATCTCTTCCTCTTTGAAATATTGATAGCTTTTTCTGTTATGGCTCTCCCATTGTTTCTTATACCTCTTCTGGCTTCTCAAGTTCTGTTTTCCACACTATCTGTACTGATTCTGCTCTTTCCTTTGAGCTTACATTCCAACTGGATATCTAGATGACGTTTTGCTGGCATATCTATTCTGTTTCAATTTTCTAATTATAGCTGGTATGTTAACATCAAAATTCATGATCTGTTTCACAATCGGCATCTGAAAGCATTCTGGCTGACTGTGTTACTCTTTCTGATCTCTTCTTGTTATGTAGTTGATTTGATTTTGACATTGTCCATCTGGTGACATCCAGATGTATGGTCTGCATTTATGTTAGTTGAAGCAGAGATTAGCAGGGAACATTCAGAGCTCCTAAATTCACTTTCCTAAAATAATCGCTTTACTATGGATTGTTTCTTCTGGGACCATTTCAAGTTTTGCTCAGTCCACGCTTCCTGGAAAATGAAATGAAGTATCCTTGGGAAATGAGGAACCCTTTCAGCCAAATCAACCATTGACTTATCAGTCGGATAAAGCCTCAGTGAAGAGGACGATATAGCAATAGTGCTTAGACTTGTATAACATTTTACAGTGCTTTCCAGCCCTCTCTAAATGGTTTACAGAGTCAGCCTGTTGCCCCCAACAGTCTGCGTCCTCATTTTACTGACCTTGGAAGGAGGGAAGGCTGAGTCAACCTGAGGATGCTACCTAGTTGGGTCATGAAACATCTGCAAGAAAACCACCAAGCTCAGAGAGCACCAAAGACCCCACAGTCCTCTTCCTCCCCCTTCTCCTTCTCCATTCTGCAAACCCCACTCCCTTCTAGCATTGATGATATCACCTAGTTAGGTCATGAAATGTTTGCAAGAAAACAACCAAGCTCAGAGAGCATCAAAGACCCCTCATTTCAACCCTGAGCTACAAATACTCTCCTTGATTGATTTGCATGAAAAAGTGCCCCACCCTCCAACCAAGTGAGGGAGTGAAAAGGAGGTGTCAAAGGGATCTCAAAAGAAGGTGGACAGGGGGAATTTTGCCAGATCTATTTTCTTCTTTACTTAAGAAATCTTTTGCGGAAAAATAGAGACTTTGCGGGTCTTGGATTAGAACCTGCTGCTTTGGCAAGAGGTACAAGGCTCCCAAACCAAGGGAAGCAGTGGTGGTATGCTGCCGGTTCGCACCAGTTCTAGTGATCCAGTAGCGCTGGTCAACAGTTGGCCCCACCCACCCTGCCCTGCCCTTTCCTATCCTATATTTCCTTTGTTTGTAGCTCAGCTGGTTTCAGCTGTTTCTGTGGGAGCGCTGCACCCCTCCACCCCGAATCAGTAGTATAAAAGTTTGCATCCCACTACTGAAGGGAAAGTCAGTCTGAGAATGAGGTAGCCCCACCCCCTCATTTTCTCTTCATTTTGCCCATGGTAGCTTTCAGGTCCCATCCCACCTGCAAAAAAACCCCTCTGCACTAAATGGATTCCAAGGAGGGGTTGGCTCTGTGCGGTAATGCTTGGCCAGGCCAAAAGAAAGACCCTTTTCTCCACACATGCACTTTTATGGGTGGAAATGGCTGCCTTGCTGACCACAGATGAGGCAGGTAGGAGTCTGGACTGGCTGGGGAAAGCTGGCCTGAGGACTATTCT
Organism: Hydrophis major; assembly: GCA_033807585.1. NCBI lineage: Eukaryota > Metazoa > Chordata > Lepidosauria > Squamata > Elapidae > Hydrophis > Hydrophis major. Next base: position 15,574,551 of record CM066339.1, read on the forward strand.
GGAGACACTGCACGGGACAAAGTATACTTGCAGAAATTTCTCAGGACTTCTGGCCTGCCGCCATGAGCAAAGTTTGCTGAGGTACAAGAATTATTTGTCCTGACTCAGCAAGACTCTCCTTGTTTGTCCAAGGAGTCAGAAAACAGAAGGAGAAAAAATGAATACGTGATATATTCAAAGTGTTTTTAATTACATAATTTGCACTAAGCACTGAAAAAAGAACCCAATGTGCAAGGGGCATTCTGGCTGTTGGATTCCTTAGCTGGAAGAGCAGAAAGGGATGAGTTTAGCACTGCCATGCAAAAGCAAATCTATGACAACTCACCATGGCCAATTCGCCAAGGCCAACTCATTACACTAGTATCAAAGAAATGGTGGAATAGTATCATTAAAGAAAGGGTGCAAAAGGTGGGGCAGAATACAATGGGAATGACAATGATTAAAATATATTTTTTAATTTATTTTAAATAATTAAATTGAATTGTTCAATTGTCCTGCAGTGAGCTGACTGTGATGAGTTGGCCACAGTGAGTTGTCCCATTCCAAGTCTTGGGAGGGTCTTGAAATCTCTTCCAGGCTCAAGACACTCTCCCTGCACTTCATTGCTCACCATGGCTACTGTGATGACCCAAAGGGGCGTGCACAAAGGCAACACAGTCAGATAAGCAATAAGAGTCCCTTTATTAGCTCCAACTTTGCCCCCAATGTCCTGATTACCTTCTGGCTGGAGAAAAACTCTCCCAGGAACAGCCTTTGGCTGCAGAGAATCAAGTCCAAAACATGGTCAACAAAAACTGTAACTATAAGTTCAAACAAGGCAAAATGAGGTAATTAGTCTGGCAGGGTAGGAGAAGGAATTCCAGATGTGAAAGCATGGCAATAACTCAACAAAGTTGGGAGGATGCCAGGAATGCAGCTATCCAAAGTCAACACAAGATAAACTCATATTTGTTCCCAGAAGCTGCTACACACAGCTTGCATCTCTTTTAAACTTTCATTCCCAGGTGTGCCTAATGAAAAGAATCAGGACCCTTTCCTTACCCCTATGCCACACAACCTATGTTGCTCTCTTCTCCGTTCCTCCCTGTGTGCCCTAGGGTGAAGAGGGGGTTCGCCTGGGTCTTCCTCTGAACTCCCTCTCCCTTGTTCTATCTCTCTCCTGCTCTGCCCAGTCAGACTTTGCCCTTCCACAGCCTCCTCCACAGCCAACAGAGCCACACTCCCACTCCCTGTCAGCTGTTCATCTACCTCCTCAGAAAGATTCAGACTATGACAGGGGCATGAAAGCTACCTCCGATTTCTCTTTGGTGAAATATCTTGTGCACTGAGTAAAATCTCTTGAGCAGGACTCAACATTTAAACATTGCCCTGAAGGTGAATGTTCTCAGTATGCTGATGGACCTCTAATAAGTATACCCAAGGAAAGGAAAAACAATGAATCTTCCCCATCCCATAAGTCAGTATTTCTCAGCCTTGGTGACTTGAAGCTAGTTGGCATTCAGCTTCTCGAATTCCCCAGCCAGCACCATAATAATTTAACTTAATAACTTGAATTATTAAGAGCTGTGCTGGCGCAGCAGTTAGAGTGCAGTACTGCAGGCTATTTCTGCCAACTTTAGGCTGACTGCAATTTGGCAGTTTGAATCTCGTCAGGATCAAGGTTGACTCGGGGTTTCCTGCTTCTGTTATTCTGTATACTGAAATAAGCATTGCATAATCAAAGAAAAGACCTCCTTACAAAGATGAGTACATAGGGTGAGAAAATTGGAGCCTTATTCTTGGTTATTTATACTGTTATTTCCTAAAAACAAAGCTCTGGGTTTTCATTCTGTTGCTTTGATAGTATATTGAACTATCTGAAGGGCTGCCCCAAAGACGAGGGGGTCAAGCTATTCTCCAAAGCACTTAAGGGCAGGACAAGAAGCAATGGATGGAAACTGATCAAGGAGAGAAGCAACCTAGAAATAAGGAGAAATTTCTTGACAGTTCGAACAATTAACCAGTGAAACAACTTGCCTCCAGAAGTTGTGAATTCTCCAACACTGGAAGTTTTTAAGAAGAGATTGGACAACCATTTGTCTGGAATCATATAGGGTTTCCTACTTGAGCAGGGCATTGGGCTGAAAGATCTCCAAGATCCCTTCCAACTCTGTTATTCTGTTATTTTGTTAAGAAGAAAATAGTCATGCTGAAGGGAGAAAATAAACCCTGGGTGACTGGCATTCTGGAGCATCAGCTGGGTAGTTCCAACAATGCTGACACCTGGGATGTTAGCATTTGTGGCTGAGAAGTGACAGCCTTGTTAATCACCAAAATGAAGATGAATCATGTTGGATTTGACTGGAACGAAGGCTGTTCTCACCTGCTGGGGCTCACCCTCCCGCACTCTCATAAGGCTCGACAGCAGGAACAATTTCTCTGAATTAGCTTAGTTATGTCTACCCTCTCATTCGGGGCCCCACCAGTTCTGAAACAGTCATAGAATCATGGAGTTGGAAATGCCCTTTAGGTCATCTAATCTGACCCGTTGCACAGGCCAGGGCAGGAAAACTGCCAAGGAAGGAGGTCTTTTAGTCCCACCCCCCTGCCCAGCCAGGAAACCCTATACCATTTAAGGCAAATAGCTGTCCAATCTCTTCTTAAAAGCTCCAGTGATGAAGCACCCACAACCTCTGGAGGCTGTTAAGTAGATTAGATTAACAGAGTTGGAAGGGACCTTGTAGGTCATCTAGTCAAACCCCCCTCCACCCAAGCAGGAGACACTACACCAGGGGTCTTCAAACTTGACAGCTCTAAAACTTGTGAACTTCAACTCCCTCAAGTGATGTTAACTCAGGAATTCTGGGAGTTGAAGTGCACAAGTCTTAAATTTGCCAAGTTTGAAGACCCTGCCCTACACCATTTCTGACAGATGGCAGTCCAGTCTCTTCTTGAAAGCCTCCAGTGATGAAACTCCCACAACTCCTGAAGGCAAGTTATTCCACTGTCTAATAGTTATTTGTTCTCAATCTCCAAATTAGAAATGTTCTTCTTAGTTCCAGGTTGCTTCTTTCCTTGCTTAGTTTCCAGCCATTGTTTCTTGTCCTGCCTTTAGGTGCTTTGGAGAGTAGGTTCATCCCCTCTTCTTTGTGGAGCCCCTCAAATATGGGAAAACTGCTATTGTGTCTCCCTGGTCCTTCTTTTCATTAAACTAGACATACCCAATTCCAGCAACCATTCTTCATATGTTTTAGCCTCCATTCCCTTAATCCACTTAGTTGCTCTTCTCTGCACTTTTTCCAGAGTGTCACCATTTTTTTTACTGTGGTGACCAAACCTGGATGCAATATTCCAAGTGTAAAGCAACACATCAAATGGTTAGGAGAATGTGCAGAGCCAGGTGTTTCTCCCCCTCCTTGACAAGTCCAGATATGGATCTAACAAAAGGTGAAACTTTTACCCAGTCAGACCCTTTGAACTTTGAAAGCACCAGAAGGCAGGACATGAAATAATGGTTGGTAACTAATCAAGGAAAGAAGGAACCTGGAATTAAGGAGAAAATTCCTGACAGTGAGAATAATGAACCAGTGGAACAGAAGTGGCCTCCACAAATCGTGGATGCTCCATCTCTGGAGATTTTAAAGAAGAGACTAGGCAGACACTTGTCTGAGATTGTACAGGTTCTCCTGCTTGAGCAGGGGGCTGGACTAGAAGATCTCCAAGATCCCTCCCAGCTTCTATGCTATTCTATAGTCTATAGTCTATTCTAATCCTATTATTCTATTCTATTCTATTCTATTCTATTCTATTCTATTCTATTCTATTCTATTCTCATTCTATTCCTATTATTCTCTTCTCTTCTCTTCTCTTCTCTTCTCTTCTCTTCTCTTCTCTTCTCTTCCCTTCCCTTCCCTTCCCTTCCCTTCCCTTCCCTTCCATTCTATTCTATTCTACTCTATTCTAACTTTTCCCATCAGAGGAAGCAATGGCCACCAATCCAAGGGTCTGGCTAACCACAGCACCAGATCCAGATGGCTCTTTACTACAACTAGGTTTGATGTCCCTTTGATGCAAGATAGATTTTTTTAAAATAAATCCAGACTGTCTAGCATGGCAGATAAGGGTAGCTTTTTAACTGCTAAATGTTTTATTGATTTTACTTGCTTTGATTCTTGATTGCTTCTACTTTAGCAATATGTGTGCTTTTGCGTTTAATAGTCCTGGGAGCCATAAAACAGAAGGGTGGCACACAAGGGCACAGCTCCAACAAGCTAAGTGGGCTAAAGACTCTAAACAAAGCCTCCCCCACCTCCTTTTAATGTCTCCCAGGGGCTTGGAATACCTGCATGCAGCGTCATTCCAGTGGTCCCCCTGTGAGGCTGTGGGAGTTCTCTGGTTCCACACATTGCAGCTTCATTATAGGTTGGCCACTTGACTGTGCTTCAATAAACTATAGTTTTAGCCTTTTAGCAAAATACCTCATATTCAAATCCTCTTCTTTTCTTTGCTTACAAGCAGGGGGGGCAGGGGGGTATTGTTGGCCCCACTGTCCTTTCTTTAACAAATTAATAGAGTTGGAAGGGACCTTGTAGGTCATCTAGTCCAACCCCCGTTAATCAGTAGAACGACTTCCTTCCAGAAGTTATGGCTACTCCAACACTGGAGGTTTTAAGAAGAGATTGGATAACCATTTTTCCAGAATGGTATAGAGCTTCCTGCCTGAGAAGAAGATTGGACTAGAAGACCTCTAAGGTCCCTTCCAACTCTGTTACTCTGTTATAATAGATGTGGTGGAATCTGTAGCTGAGGTGGGGACTAGAATTATGATACTGGCTAGCTTGTAATCCCTGCAGGAGAGGAAGTTACTAATACCACTCTACAAAGCTTTAGTAAGGTCACACCTAGAGTACTGCATCCAGTTTTGGTCACCACATTATAAAAAGATGTTGCATCTCTAGAAAGAGAGCAGAGAAAAGCAACCAATATGATGAGGGGACTAGAGGCTAAAACATACGATGAATGGTTGCAGGAACTGGGCCTGGCTAGTCTAGTGGAGAGAAGGACCAGGATAGCAGTCTTCCTGTATTTGAGGGGCTGCCACAGAGAGGAGGGGGGTCAAGCTATTTTCTAAAACACTTGAAGGCCAGACAAGGAATAATGGATGGAAACTGAACAAGGAGAAATTCAACCTGGAAATAAGAAGGAATTTCCTGACAGTGAGAACCATCAACCCATGGAACAGAAGTTGCCTTTGGAAGTTGCGGGAGCTTCATCACTGAAGGCTTTCAAGAAGAGATTGGAATACCATCTGTCAGAAATGGTATAGGGTCTGCTTGGGCAGACCGTTGGACTGGATGACCTACAAGGTCCCTTCCAACTCGGTTAATCTGTATCTGCAAAAGTGTTGGAGATCTGAGTCAGCCACCCCCACCCACCTCCCAAAAAATCCCTGGAATGCTTATCTTGTTGTTCTCAAGAGAGTTCAGTTAGTTTGATGAGATTATTGTAAATACATGAGCAGCAATAAAGAAAGCTCTCAGTATCAGTCTGTTTTCTTGCACCTGACAATGGAACTACTTATGCCTCAACATCTCCGGTGCAGCTACCACTGACTGGAACTGACTGCTCAAGAAACAGAAGAGATTGAACAAAAAAGTGTGATCCACTCACAACCCTCACAGCCAGTCTAGGAGGAAACCATGACTGATGGTATTGGAAGCTGTCAAAATATCAAGAACCAGGACAAGATTTACCTTCCCCTTGTTCCTAGGACTGCCATAGAACATCAAGAAGGGAAAATAATGCAGTTTCAGTCCCACAGCCAGGTCTAAATTCTGCCTGCAAGGATTCAGATAATCTATTCCATCTGGGACTGCAACCCTAGTCCAGATGTCTCCTCAAGAATCTTCCCTAAAAAATGGATGCTTGAAGACAACTAATGATTTGTAATGTAAAGCATCAAGGATCAATCAACAGCTCTTTGAAGATGGGGGACATCATTGACTCTGTCAGACCTGCCTCTACTTAGACATTTAGGAAAGAAAGACTCTCAACTCCATTCGGTTGAAGTGATAGGTTCTTTTACTAAAGTTAAGTGGTTGCTGCAAAATTAAGTCTAGATCTGAATATTCCCACACAAAGGTTACACTTTTTCTTCTTTCCCTGGCCCTCCCCTCTTGTCCACTCCATCTGTGTCCAATAGGATACACTTTCAGTATTTGGAAGGGCTTGGATGTTTGGCACTTCTCACTACAGTTTCGCATTTGATTCCCAGGCCAGGTGATGTTACAGGCTGGCTTATTCTGGTTTGGCGCCTCTGGTTCTTGTCAACATATCTCCCTTTCACACCATTTGCCTTTCTGTTCTCCCCCAAACTCCTCCCCTCCCTCCAGTGGTGGAATTCAAAAAGTTTTACCACCAGTTCAGTGGGCACGAGCACATATTTTGCATGCACGTGCTAAACACGCACTTTGCGCAGGTGCAGAGACCTTCTAAATCACCTCCTGCAAGCCTGCACTCTCCCGGTCGCTTCAGCAGCTGCCACACAGCACTCTTCTGTGCTGTGCAAAGCATCTTCACTTCAAAAGCAGGGAATAAAGGAGTATGGGAGCCTGGGCAGGTGGGCGGGCCGAACAGTAGAGCAGTGGAGAGAACCGGTTCAGTCTCCACTGCTCTTTGCCGCTAACAGCTCAGCAGAACTGGGCTGAACCAGTCGAATACCACCACTGCCTCCCTCCCTTGCAATTTATGGCAGGATGCCAGCAAAGCGAAGAAGCTGAAGATGGCAGACCTGTGAGCCTCTTTTGTGATAGGAGACAACACTCTCACTTGCAGCAGTGCCCTCTACAACATCCAACTTCCTGTTACCTCCTTGACAATGTTCAGTAGCCCAGTAGGACAAAGGTCCAGTGCATCAGCAACCAAGCTCACAGCACAGAGAACCTGTCTACTCCCTCATGATCCACAGGCTTTTAAGCAACCCCAGATAACCTTATAAGATGAGGCCTCTGTCTCATCTTGACCTGACCTTCCAAATTGGAAGGGACATGAATGATTTTATTCCCTGCATGCTGCCCATATTCATCACATTGACCCAGGAGACAATCTTCTAGCTCAAGTTTCCCCTAATAGGGAGTGAATAATCTGACCATGGACAGGTGGAACGTCCCCTGGGCTCAAATCTCATCTTGGCTGTTCTGAGCAAACAGTACCTGTGATGACCAAAAGGGAAGTGGTACAAAGGCAACACAGATAATCAGTAGGAGTCCCTTTATTAGCTCCAACTTTGCCCCCATGTCCTGGTTACCTTCTGGCTGGAGAAAAACTCTCCCAGGAACAGCCTTTGGTTGCAGAGAATCAAGTCCAAAACGTGGTCAACAAAAACTGTAACTATAAGTCCAATCAAGGCAAGATGAGATAATTAGTCCAACAGGGCAAGAGAAACAATTCCAGACATGAAGGAACAGCAGTAAATCAACGCAGTTGGGAGGATGCCAGGAATGCAGCTCTCCAAAGTCAACACAAGATAAACTCACGTTTGTTCCCAGCAGACACCACACTCAGCTTGCATCTCTTTTGAACTCTCATTCCCAGGTGCAGCTAATGAAGGGAAATAGGGCCCTTTCCTTCCCCGTAAGCCACGCAACCCACGTTGCTCTCTTCTCCGTTCCTCCCTGCATTCCCTAGAATGAAGAGCAGGTGGGCCTGGTTGTTCCTCTGAACTCCCTTTCCCTTGTTCTACCTCTTCCCTGCTGTGCCCCACCAGACTTTGCCCTTCCCCAGTTTTCTCCACAGCCAACAGAGCCACACTCCCACTCCCTGTCAGCTATTCTATTCCATTCTGTCCTATCCTACCCTTTTTTATTCTGTTCTGTTCTGTTCCATTCCATCCCATCATATTTTCTATCCTCTCCTTGGCCTGGCAAGGGGGCCTCTGGGGAAAAGTGGGGTCTCTGAACTGTAGAGAAAGACCCCCCCAACTTATTAACTGAATTCAGAGATCAAAATTGGGTGAGGGAAGGACAACTCTGCAAAAGCGGGGAGAGAGAGAGAGACACCTCTCAGAGATCCACGCACTGGTGATGCAGCCACACTGGGAAGATGCAAGCCAGCTTCAGAATGTGAACATATTTTTTTGGGTGAGGAGCTGAAAGCTATGTAGGCCTAGTCATAGAAGAAATGGGTAGGTGGGATAATGACCCTCTGTAATGTTCAAAGGGAAGTACAGGACCAACTTGGGGAAAGAGGCTCTGACCTTGGAGAAGATGAAAGATGATTCCAGCCCAGCAGAGAGACAATGACAAGCACCGCCTTTGGAGTCTGAGAGCAGCTAAGAAGCAGGTATCACAAAGAAGATAACCTCCTTGTGCTGGCTGAAGGGGAAAAAATACACGATTAGATGGAGGGGGGAGGATTAGGCTACATACAGAAAGGCAGAAGAAGTGATTGAGTCAACAAAGGGAAGGCATGAAAGCCAGAGGCAAGATAGGAAACTGGGCTGGGTGTAAAGCATCCAGGAAGTATCCATGATATCAATCACTCTGAGACATTTTCTCTCCAATCAATTTATTTAGAAACAGTTCTGGTATGTCTAAAGCAATTTCCCAAAGTGAAAATATTTTCATGCGTTACACAGAATCCCCCTTCTCTCCTCCCACTTCTACACTTCATAAATTACGAAAACCAATTAACTGCAACTGGAATTTCTTAATACAACATACAGAATAACCTTGAACTTTTCAACTCCTCCACCCACCCCCCTTCCATGAAATGTGACAGCTGAATTTTTAAAGCTGACACTGGGAAGGAGGCATTGGCCACCAGCAACAATGCAGGAGGGTGCAGAAAAGGTGTTGGCTTGGTCCTTGCTGGTAGACATGATAGTTTTATCCAGTGCAGCTGTCAGCACTCCAATAAATCCACCCCCACTCAAATCATAAGTCTCTAGCTGCATCTAAGAGAAAAGAAAATTGATTTATTAGAAGTGGCTGTTATGTTCTGTGCGTGGCGCAAGAAGCAGAGACGAGTCTATGAACAGTGAACTTCAACTCTTTATTTAACATGCAACTCTAAAAAGTATGATCGTAGAAGCCCAGACCAGAACAATACCACTGAGAAAGAAAAACAAGAAATCCAAGAAGAAACCAGCATGGCTACACAAAGATCTCTTTGGCAAATTGAAAGAAAAAAAGGACAAGTACAAAAAATGGAAAGAAGGACATACAACTAAGGCAGAATATCAGCAGATAGCCAGAATCTGCAACGACGAAGTCAGGATAGCAAAGGCTCAGAATGAACAAAGACTTGCAACAAAAGTCAAAGATAATAGAAAAGTTTCTTCAACATATAAATAACAAGAAAAAAAAACCAGGAAACAGTTGGTCCACTAAAGAGAGAAGATGGCAAGGAAGTAATAGGCAACAGAGAGAAAACAGAACTGCTTAACTCATTCTTTGCCTCTGTCTTCACGCAAAAGGAAACTATAGCTCAACCCACCAAAAACATAACTGTAAAAGACAGACCAGAAATAAAAGTTAAAATAAGCAAAAAATATAGTAAGAGAACACCTGTCTGATCTTGATGAAAACAAATCACCAGGGCTTGATGGATTACATCTCAGAGTTTTAAAGGAGCTGGCAGAGGTCATCTCAGAACCACTGCACCATATCTTTCAAAAATCCTGGAGCACCAGGGAACTACCAGAGGACTGGAAAAGAGCTGATGTGGTTCCCATCTTCAAAAAAGAAAAAAAAAAACAGACCCAGGAAACTATAGACCAATCAGCCTAACATAAATACCCGGGAAGATACTGGAAAAGATGATAAAAAAAAAGATCTGCCAACATCTAGAAACAAGTAAAGTAATAACTAGCAGTCAGCACGGGTTTGTTAAAAACAGATCATGCCAAACCAATCTTATTTCATTCTTCAACACAGTGACTAAATTAGTAGACCAGCAAAATACTGTGGACATAATATACTTAGATTTCAGCAAGGCATTCGATAAAGTAGACCACAACCTACTTCTTAGTAAGCTAGAAAAAAGTGAAATAGATAGCACTACCACTAGGTGGATTCACAACTGGCTGGCAAACCATACTCAACAAGTAGTCCTGAATGGGTCTAAGTCTACATGGAGGGAAGTAAGCAGTGGGGTGCCACAAGGTTCAGTCTTAGGCCCAGTACTCTTCAATATCTTCATTAATGACTTAAATGAGGGAATAGAAGGGGAACTTACCAAATTTGCAGATGATACTAAGCAGGCAGGAATAGCTAACACCCAAGAAGATATTCTCAAGATCCAGATGGATCTTGACAGACTAGAACACTGGGCCATATCTAATAAAATGAAATTCAATATAGAGAAAAGTAAAGTCCTACACTTAGGCAAGAAAAACCAAAGGTACACATATAGACTGGGTGAAACCAGGCTCAATAGCAGTAACTGTGAGAGGGATCTTGGAGTCTTAGTGGACGACCAGCTAAATAGGAGCCAGCAGTGTGCAGCCGCTGCCAAAAAAGCTAATGCAATCCTAAGTTGTATTAACAGAGGGATACAGTCAAGATCAAGGGAAGTACTAATACCACTCTATAAAGCCTTAATAAGGCCACACCTAGAGTACTGCATCCAGTTTTGGTCACTACATTATAAAAAAGATGTTGAGACTCTAGAAAAAGTACAGAGAAGAGCAACCAGGATGATTAGGGGACTGGAGGCTAAAACATACAACGAACGGTTGCAGGAACTGGGCTTGGCTAGTCTAGTAAAGAGAAGGACCAGGGGAGACATGATAGAGGTCTTCCAATATTTGAGGGGCTGCCACAGGGAGGAAGGGGTCAAGCTATTTTCTAAAGCTCCTGTAGGCCAGACAAGGAATAATGGAATAAACTGAACAAGGAGAGATTAACCTGGAAATAAGGAGAAACTTTCTGACAGTGAGAACAATCAACCAATGGAACAGGTTGCCCTCAGAAGTTGTAGGAACGCCATCAGTTGAGACTTTCAAGAAGAGATTGGACTGCCATTTGTCAGAAATGGTGTAGGGTTTCCCGCTTGGGCGGGGGTTTGGACTAGATGACTTACAAAGTCCCTTCCAACTCTGATTATCTGTATCTGCATGTCATACAAGAAAATTGTGCTGAACTTCTGGTTTGCAAGGCTTCGGCAGCGGCAGGGATTCACGATACCACATGATCCCTGCTGCGCTCGCTGCCAAGGTGCCCTTGATCCATTTGGATTTGGGGGATAAGGCTGCCCTGTAGAGGTAGCTGAAGATAGGGGGGATCTGGATAGGGGTTTGGGGGTGTTGCAGACCTCCTCCCCAGCCAACAAAACCCCCTTTTCCCAAGGCGGAGGAGCGGCGGTCAGCAATGGCCGCCACAAAGAAACCTGCAACCAGACAAGATTGTGAAGGAGGAAGAAAGTTGGAAGAGTCGTGAAAGTGGTTTTTGACCGGGATAAAGCAAGATAAAGTAACCTGGAAATTGAAAGTTGTTAAAGATAAATTGTTTCCAGAGAGAGTTACAAGCAGCAAATGGAATTCTAAAAGGGAAAGTTTTTTTTTTCTTTTCTCACTCTCCTTCCTAATGTGACAGCGGATGGAACTATAAGAGAAATCGGAAAATCTGCATTGGAGGTAATTAAATGCTGAAGGGATAAGGATTTCTGAACATTTTAAAAAAAATCTTTTTTGCTGTGAGTGGGAAGGGAGAGAAAATAAGGAGAAGATTGCCTAGAACTCTAAAGAGTTATTAAACATTAATAGGACTTCTAAAAGATATATCTTAAATGGAACTTTGTGACTAAACTTTAACCCCAGAAAGAGAAAGTGAAGAAGGAGAAAATATCTAAAAGAAACAGCTTGTTTGGATTGTTTGGTGATTTTGGAACTTCTGAGAATCATCTCTGATTAAAAGCACTTGGGTGGTTGTTTGGAAAAACTTTTTCTCTCTATAAGGCATCACTTGTGGATGGATTGAAACTTGTATACCAAAAATATGAAAAAGAAAAGCAAGAAGGGAAGGATGCTCTTGGCACTCTCTTTCAATTTTTAGAAATGGCGGTTTGTACTTATGTAAAGCTGAATGCGCAGCAGGATCACTGGGACAAAGAAGAAGCCATTTTTGATGAACAAGTGACTTTGGTTGGGGAAGGAAAGGAGAAAGAGAAAAAGGAAAAGAATAAGGAGAAGAATAAGCAAGGGAGAAAGGAAGGGACGAGAAGCCTTAATGGTGGGGAACAAGATGCAAAGAAACAAAAGTCTTTTTAGAGATAATGGGTAAACTTTATTGAAAAAGGGATTCTGGAAAGGTACATAAGATTGTATTTTTATATTTGTACTTAGAAATAATCTTAGAAAATTGGAAACAATATGTAATTTAAAATGTGATAAAATATTTAGCATAATTTAGTGAAATTTTTTGTCAAGAAAAGGGGAATACTTTAATGAAACAATGATTTAAGATATGTGATGTGTGGGGGGGGATAATTATGGAAAGCATAAGTGTTCCCATAAAGGCATGATATTTAACTGAAATGGGTAAAATGTTTAAGATATAAATGATTGTCAATATTAATGATTAGACTATGTAATTTTTTGTGAAATGAGAGATTTGAAGTAGGAGAAGGGGGAACATTCTAATGAAATAATGATTTATAATATGTGATGTGGGGGGGGGGAATAACTATGGAAAGTAGGTGCTCCCATAAAAGTATGTGTTTTAACTGAAAAGTAATGTGCTAAGTGTTTAAGATATAAATGAATATTAATATTAATGAATAGATTTGTATTGGTATTGATAATATTGTATAATTTTAGAATGTACCAAAAAGAATCCCAATGTAAGCTATGTATTCTATATTAAGTATTATAAATGTAGGGGAAAGAGATAAAGGCGTCATACTCCAATTAGTGTACAGGAGAAGTTTTCTTCAAAGAAGAAAGATAAATGGATAGCTGGAAATAGAACAGACAAAGAATAATAAATATTATGATTCGAATTGAGATGAGATAAATAAAATAAAATTAAGAAAATTTAAAAGAGAGGAGAAGCTACATAGAAAATTGAAAATGCTAATAAGATGTGGAATGGTATACAAAATGAATATGAATTTGAATTTGTGTCTGTACAAAGAGTTTTAACCCGGGACTAAGCAACTTTCAGAAAAGAGGTTTTTTATGTTATGGTTTTTTTTTGAAAAAAGATTTTATTAATTTTCTACAAACAAACAAGACAAACAAAACATTAAAACATACGACTCTCGTATATACATCCAGTGTGTCAGTTGGTTCATCATTTTTGTGCATTCATTCTGTAGTCCCAGTTACAGTTATGTTACATAACAAATCATATTATTAATCCAAACTTATATATCCTAATATCACTAAAAAAAAAAGAAATTTTTGACTATACTTTTAATCATTCATGCTTTATGAGCTAACAATACTTTAACCAGATTATTCAACAAATCATATAATCATACCAAATCGATCCTAAAAAACCCTTTATAAATATAATATCAAATAACAAAATAATAGCAAAATAGCAAAATAAAGATATTTCTTACTATCTAGCATTCCAAATATTCTATTATCGTATTTTATCATCTAGCCATTTATAAAAAAGATCCCAAATTTCATAAAATTGTTTATCCTCTTGCTCTCTAATTTCAAATGTTAATCTGCTCATCTCAGCACATTCCAATATTTTCTTAACAATTTCTTCCTCTAATGGTATTTTCTCATTCTTCCAATTTTTAGCAAATACAATCGTGGCTGCTGTTAATACATTTACAATCAAGTATTTCAAATCTTTACTATATATATCAGGTAAAATTCCCAATAAGAAGATCTCTGGTTTCAAGTCTATATGTTTCTTTGTCATTTTTTCCAACCACATGCGAATTTTAGTCCAATATTTTCTAGCATCCTCACAAGTCCACCACATATGGTAATATGAGCTGGGTATCTGATGACATTTCCAACATTTTTCAGATTTGTTCTTAAACATTCTTGCTATTCTTGTCGGAGGAAAGTGCCACCTGTAAAACATCTTATACAAGTTTTCTTTATATGCTGTTGACATTGTCATTTTATAATTTTGAGACCACAATTTCTGCCATTTCTCTAGATCAATCCCATATCCAAAATTCTTCCCCCAAACAATCATAGTTTCTTTGACTTGTTCTTCCTCTAATTTCATTCCCAGTAAATAACCATATAATTTTTTAATCACCTTCTCATCAGTACCCATCAAGATCTTATCTAAATCAGTCTGCTTATCATAGAATCCCTCCATTTTAAAATCTTCATCATATCTTGAATGTATTTGTGCATATGAAAACCAATTCATCCTTATACCTTCCTCTAAGTTTTGGATCGATTTAAGTTCACCCTTTTCATCCAAAAGTTCCCCATATCTAACTGTTTGTTCCTTCTTGTAAATTATAGGATAGGAAAATGCTTCAATAGTCGATAACCAAACTGGAATTTTCAAATAACATTGTCTTTTTATCTTCTCCCAGTTTAACCACAAAGACTCCCCCATATAATGTCTTCTAAAATAACCCTGTGTTTTAGTTCCCTTATACCATAAAAAAGCATGCCAGCCCAACAGCAAACCATGCCCTTCTAATGTCAACAACCTAGCCTTTCTTAGTGTTATCCATTCTTTGACCCACATCAAACTTGCAGCTTGATAATACAATTCCCAATTAGGCAGGCCAAAATCTCCTCTAATTCTTGCGTCTTGCAAAAGCTTTAGCTTTATTCTCGCTTTTTTACCTTGCCTATTATTTTTTACCTCTCCCTATTAATGACAATTGCAAGTTTTCCCACTTCTTCAAATCTGTAGTTATCTGTTGTTTAATTTTAATATAATTATTCTCCTTTAATATGCTACATCTTGTTGTCAAATATATCCCCAGATACTTAACCTTATTTGTAACTTGAATTTTCAAAAGATCTGCCAGTTCTTCTCTCTGTCTCAATAGCATGTTCTTTGTCAAAATCTTTGTTTTATCTTTATTTATTTTCAAACCAGCCACCTCTCCATATGTCTCTATCCTTTCCAATAACTTTGGAGCTGTTTCTGGCGGGTCTTCCAGAATAAAAGCTAAATCATCAGCAAAAGCTTGTAGCTTAAATTCTTCCTTCTTAATTTTCATTCCTTTTATGCTTTTATCATCCCTAATATTTCTATTCAACACTTCCAAGGTCAACACAAATAGCAAAGGAGATAGGGGACATCCTTGTCTTGTGCCTTTCCTTATATTAATAAAATCTGTAAGTTCCCCCTCCATCATTACCCTTGCTGTCTGTTTATTATATATGGCTTCTATTGCTTGAATAAATTTTTTAGCAAAACCCATCTGCTGCAATAGTAATAACATAAATCTCCAGTTCACGTTGTCAAATGCCTTTTGAGCATCTAGGAATATCAAAGCCATTTGCTTTTCAGGATGAGCCTCATAGTATTCCAAAGTGTCCAAGATTACTCTCATATTGTCTCCAATTTGTCTCTTTGGCAGAAATCCATTTTGATCTGGGTGAATAAAATTATTTAAATATTTTTTAAATCTTTCTGCTAAAATTGAAGCAAAGATTTTATAGTCTGCATTCAATAAAGAAATAGGTCTATAATTCTTAATTTGCAGTGGGTCAGTCTCTTCTTTCGGTATAAGTGTAATATAAGCCTCTGACCATGTTTTGGGTATCATCTTTTTTAACATAACTTAATTCATAACTTCTAACAATGGGATACTCAATGATTCTTGAAATGTTTTATAGAATTCTGCTGGAAGTCCATCTGGACCCGGTGCTTTCCCATTATTTTGTCTCTTAAATGCTTCATTTAGTTCCATCATTGTTATATTGCTTTCTTGCATTTCTTCAGTTTCTTTAGATATCTTCGGTAAATTAGCTTCCTGTAAATACTGTTTGACTTTTTCCTCATCAATATTCTCTTGTTTATATAGTTGCCCAAAAAAATCTCGTATAATTTCTTTTTTCTCCTTATTCCCATAACAAACTTGGCCTTGTTCATCTGTTAACTTCAATATTTTTCTTGATTCCTTCTCTTTTTTCAATTTATATGCTAGCCATCTACCTGGTTTATTTGCATCTTCAAAATAATTCTGTTTAGAGTTTCTGATTTTCTGTGCCAATTCTTCTTTCTCTATTAATTCCATTTTATGTTTGATTACATCCAGCTTCAATTTAATATCCTTTTTCTGTGGCATTTTCTGTAATTCTTTTTCAAGACTTTTGTACTCGTCTTCCAAGGCCTTAGAAGCTTGCCTTTTCCTAATATTCTTTTTTGTTATATAATCTATTATCAAACCTCTAGTGTATGCCTTCATTGTATCCCACACATTCTGTGTTGAAGTATCTTCTTTTTTATTTTCTCTGAAGAAAAAAGCCAATTCCTTCTCCATCCATTGTATAAAATCTTTCTCCTTTAAAATAGTATTATTTAATGTCCATCTCGATCTTTTTTTTTGTCCCTTCCATTTAATTGTCATTGGGCTATGATCTGCCCAAGTACTTGTTTCAATATTTGTTTCTTGAATATTGGATATTAATTCTGTTGAGATCCAAATCATATCTAATCTGGACCATGATAAATGTCTATTTGAATAAAAAGTATATTGTTTAGCTTTAACATTTCTTTCTCTCCAAATATCTTTTAAAGTTAATTCATCTGTCATTTTAAAAAAAGACTTAGGGAGAGTCTTTCTATTTTGCTTTGTTGTTGTTGCTATATAGTCCAGTTTATTGTCCACAATTCCATTAAAATCTCCCATCATAATTATATTAACATAGTCCAGTCCAATTATTTTCATGTGTAGCTTTTTATAAAACTCTTCTTGTTTATCATTCGGAGCATAAATTGCAATCAAGAGTATTTTTATATTATTATCTATTATTTCTACCATTAATACTCTTCCATCTTCATCCGTGTAGATCAATTTTGCTGGGATAGCCTCTTTAATATCTAGAACCACTCCTCTTTTTTTACATTGAGTCAAAGAAGTAAATATTTTCCCCAATTTTGGCTGTACTAACAATTGTGCATGTTGTTTTTTAATATGAACTTCTTGTAGACAAATTATATCAAATTTTAATTTCTCTAATTTATGAAAAGTTTTCCTTCTTTTAACAGCTGAATTAAGTCCATTTATATTCATTGTAATCAGTTTTTTTTTCTTCCATGATTATGCTGATTTTAAAACAAATACGCAGAAGAGTGAGAGAGATGAGAAGAGAATATTGATTTCTGACCAAAATGCTCTTGGAAAACGAAGTGAATTATAGATGGCTGATTCCAGAAGGACTAATGTTTAGGTGGCAAGAGCAGAGATATAGAATTGATTCAATTGAGAAAGCAGAATTTTTCCATGCAGAATTTTTTGGAGGAAGAAGAGAGGAGGCAGAGAAAGAGGTCTCATTAATTGAGTTTCAAGAAGAACAACTGGAGACTGAAAAAGAGAAAGGAGCAGTAGGGGGACAGGTGGATAGCAAAGAACAGCGTGAAGTGAGATCCACGAGTTTTTTATGTTATGTTTTATGTTTTGTATGTCTTTAAAAATTAATAAAATTTGTTCAAAAAAAAAAGAAAAGAAAATTGTGCTAAATTAACTAGAGTAAATATTCAAGCATGAAAATCCAGGCAGCTCTAAATCCAAGGGATGTTGTCACATTCCTCATTACTGTACCTTAATCACAATTGGAGAGAGTCACATACTCTTCTGGCCCTGAACAAAGAGATAACTGAAATGGGAAAGTAAGCAAAGGGTCATCAACTATCCCATCTCTGTTGGTTGTTGATTCCACACCTCTATTTCCTATTTCACCAGCCAGTACAATGTTTTTAAATGTTAAAATAGAGCACAAGAACAAAAAAGCCACCCATACAATACATGGTGCATTATTATCTAATCCCTTTGATGCTCTCCTATCAGCTGACGTCAGCT
This sequence comes from Hydrophis major, assembly GCA_033807585.1. Taxonomy (NCBI): domain Eukaryota; kingdom Metazoa; phylum Chordata; class Lepidosauria; order Squamata; family Elapidae; genus Hydrophis; species Hydrophis major. Next base: position 15,592,503 of record CM066339.1, read on the forward strand.
CTCCAGAGAAATGTTTCAATAGTGGTTTTAAGCCAAACTTCTGGAGAAGACTGACATATTTGTGAAACTAAAGCCAATCAAAATCGGCATAGGTGCTTATCTGGAATAATAACCATAACCCCCAAAATAAATAGGATAAACTCAGATCCTTCAAGAAATGGAGAAGACCCACAGGAAGAAGAAAGCTGAAGCAGGAACTCCAGAGTCACTTTGTTGGCTCTGTGATATAAACATAAAGGCAAAGGTTCCCCTCGCCATACATATTAGAAGTTTCCGACTCTAGGTGGTTGTGCTCATCACTGTTTCAAAGCTTAAGAGCTAGTGCTCTCTGAAGATGTCTCTGTGGTCATGTGGCCAGTATGACTAAATGCCAAAGGTGCATAGAGTACTGTGACTTTCCCACCAAAGGGCTCCCTATTTTTCTACTTGCATTTTTACATGCTTTCAAATGGCGAGATAGTTAGAAGCTGGGACAAGGAATGGGAGCTCATTCCGTTACATGGCACTAGGGATTCAAACTAATGACTGACGACCTTTCTGATCGACAAACTCAGTGTTTTAGCCCCTGAGCCATTATATAGATGCAGTATATATAAAATTCTCAAAATGTTCAGCAAGATTCCTTGGGCTGGCTGGGGTTGATATGAGTAGAGCAGCATATTTGAAAGGCACCAGGTTGGAGTAGGGTGGGGTGCTCATTGATCATTTGTGGCCTAGGGGGGTGGAGGATGAACATTTGACAAAAAAATGCTCTACAGATGATTCAAACTCAAGCATCCTTCCTTTCTTTCCTTCAAAATTCTCTTTCTTTCTTTCTTTCTTTCTTTCTTTCTTTCTTTCTTTCTTTCTTTCTTTCTTTCTTTCTTTCTTTCTTTCTTTCTTTCTTGGCCAAGTGTGATTGGACACACAAGGAATCTGTCTTTGGTGCATGTGCTCTCAGTGTACATAAAAGAAAAGACACATTCGTTAAGAAACATAAGGTATAATATAATATAGAAGAGAAGAGAATTCTTTATTGGCCAACTGTGATTGGACACACAAGGAATTTGTCTTGGTGGAAATGCTCTCAGTGTACATAAAAGAAAAGATGTATTTGTGAGACTTCCACTTTGGGCTTCTTCAGCGATGGACCGAAATCGCGATCGTCTGAAGTTTTGATCTGTGCTTGCTGCTGGAGCACCCTGAGCACCTGGATTCAGGGCTGAAGCCACCCTGTAGGAAGTGGGAAAGAAGGGGGAGCCATCAGCGGGGTTGAGGAGAGCCGCATCTCTCCTCCTCAGTTGGCCATTACTCCCTTTCCCAAAGGTGGTTGCAGTGGTGGTCAGAAATGGCCACCTCAAAGAAGAATCCGACCGGACAAGATTGTGCAGGAGGAAGTTTAAAGGAGAAAGTTTGACTGAACGGGTTGAATGGAGAAGATCTATTTAAGGTACCTGGAACCTGAATTTTAAAGACTAATACTATTCCTAAAAAGATTTTAAGCTGCAAAAGAGAAAAGGAAAGGAAACGGAATTGGCTTTTTTCCCTCTAATATCGATAGTTTTAACTGACTTGGAACATTAAGGAGAAGAGATTCGAATAAGAAATTGATCCTAATCCACTTTGACATTAATAGGCTATTTTTAGCTGAAAATAAAGTGTCAAAGGGATAAAAATTCCTGGATAATTTAAAAACTTTCTTTAAAAAAAGAAAGAAAGCAGCAGAGGGGAAAAGGAAAAAAGAGGGTGGAATCTGGAAAATGGAGGAGACCACCTGGAACTTAAAAAAAAAAATGATAGTGGAATTTTAACAAGGCTTGCAAAAGATACATTGTAGTTGAAACTTTGTTATAAGATAACAAAGCCCCTGGAAAGAGAAAGTGAGAAAAGAAGCAAAAAACAGTTTTGGATTATTGGATGATTCCCAGAACTTTGGATGAAGGATCCTAATGAAATAAAATAAAATAAATTGGGAGTTGTTTAAAACTTGTTAAAATGGCATCACTCCTTGGAGAGTTAAAAATGAGACTTAAAGAACAAAAAGAAGCACAAGATGGAAGAGGATCTTTTGGCTTCGTATTTCAATTTTTAGAAATGGAGATCTTGAACTATGAAAAACAACAAGAAACGCTGGCAGAACAGAAGGGCGGGACAACGAAGAAGCCATTTTTAATGACCAAGCAATTTTAAGTGGGGTAAAAAGGGTAAGGGGGGAAAGGGAGTTAAAAACTTAAGCACTGAAGCAACAACCAAAAAAAAGGAGTAATTTGAAAAGTAATCATAATATCAGGAAGAAGCAGAAGGGAGGATCACAGAAAGAAGTATCAGATAGAAAAGGGAATAAAAAGGGGAGGGAGAAGAAGAGAGGGAAGAGGGAAAGGAAAAGAAGCTATAAAAGACAGAAACAAGATATAGAGGTACAGGAAAAACGTACAAGAATTAAAGGTATAAACCTATTTAAAAGACACAGAGACAATGGTTAAAATTTAACTTCAGGAGAGGATTCTGCAAGGGTGCATGGGATAGCATTGTTTTATTAGAAATAGAAAAGGGTTAGAAAATATGTTAGATGATTAAAGTGATAGAAAAAAATTCTATTGATGTGTAGTGGAATATTTGTTTGTAAAGAGAATAAGGCTTTCAATGATTTAAAAAGAACGTTTAAAAAAAACTGAAAAGAAACATGGAAGATTTTTATCAGTTGACAAGATGAACTTGAATAAAATAATAACTTTATTGACTGTTTATTGACAGAAATAAGTAAAATATGAAATATAGATGATTAAACTGATATTACTTGGTAATGTTTGTTAAAAGAAATAGAAATGTAAAAAATTGTTATTAATATTAATGGCAGAGCTGTACTTGAATAGAATAATTATTCAATTTAGTATTGTTATACATATATACACACATATATATACATTTATACTTTTTTCTTTTAAGAATTTAGTGTGTATTTTAAGGGAATGTACCAAGCAGAATTCGATTGAAAATAGGTATGTGTTATAAAATAGAGTTTGGAAAATGAATGTTATAACTGTAAAGATGTAACTTAAATTTTTAAATAAGATCTGAAAAAAGATACAAAGGTGTCACACTCCAGTTTAGTAATTACAGGGGAAAATTTGTTTTATGTGAAAAGATAATATGAAATTGTAAACAGGACAGATGAAAGTATAAAAACATTGATTAGAAAGATTTTAAAAATTAGAAAAATATATGTAATTGAATTAAGAAAGGAATGAGGTAATTTAAAATAAGGCTATAGGAAGTAAAGAAAGAGAAAAGCTATTGAAAAATTTTGCAAAAATAAATATAAGATATGGATTAGAATGTATAAGATAAATCTGTATTGAGTTTATGTCTGTTTGGAGAAGTGATAACCCAGGACCACACTGTTCTCAAAAAAAGATATTTTATTTGTATTTGTATGTTTTGTGAAAACTTAAATAAAACTTTTATTTTTTTAAAAAAAGATACATTTGTCAAGAGTCAAGAATCATAAGGTACAACAATAATAGCCATAGGGTACAATAAGCAATCAAATCATACTAGGAAAAAAAGAGGAACAGGAGAAGCAAAAAGGCACATAAGTCAACCACCACCAAAACCTCCTCCTCCCATAAACCCCACTCCCTTCTAGCACTGATGATGTTACCTAGTTTGGTAATGCAAAAACCTACCAAGGATCCTACAGTCCTCCTCCTCTTCCTCCTCCTCCTCCTCCTCCTCCTCCTCCTATTCCTCCTCCTCCTCCTTTCTGCCCTCTGCCTTGGGCACTAGCTCTCCTTCATAGGTTTGGTTCCCAAAACTGCATTTTTAATGTTATTTTTGAAGCTCAAACATTTATTCCCCTTTGCAGTGATTGAATAAACATTCACCATCCGTCAAGCCTTTGAAACAGCATGGCTGAGTTTACCTTTGTTTTGTTTTGCTTTAATGGATTTATTCATGAGGAGTTTTTGTTTTCTCAACTAAAGCCTAGCCCCTGGAGCTTGCTCACTAAAGGGAATTCAGATCAGGCAGAGAATACCCCCTCCAGCTTCTGCCAGCAGAGAGGGAAGGCTGGAACAGTGGGAGATGGCAGTCTGGGGTCTCTGGGGGGCTTCGGGATGGGAAACAGTGCCATGGATGAAGGCCATCCTGTGGATGTCCAGAATGCCATGTGGCACCACCAGTTTAACAGCCGTATTCAAAATACTGTAGAAAGTTAGCACCCACCCTTCTCCTAGAAGAATGAAATATTCTAGGAAATATTAAAAAGGCAGAATATTATGCCTGCCTGGATCAGAAAAGGAGAAACATGCTCTTGGAAAACAGCTCCCACCTGGTGCCAATCTATCTACAAGACAAAAGACCTTCACCCTCAGGACATAATAGGATTAGCCCTCTACCCATCTCACCACATGGCACCTGGGAAGATTGCAAAGCCTGGGACTCAAGACAACATACAAAGTTATCCCTGCATGGCCCCATGGGAGTCTAACAGCCAATCAGAACACATTTCTTGCCATAGGAACAGGAAGTAAGTTCAAAGCCCAAGAGAGGGCATCTCTCTCTCCCTCTTCCTCTCTTTCTCCCTCATGTGCCTGATTGCCCAGGGCCTCAAACCATGTGGTCCTGTCCATCATTAAACCATCTTTCCAAACACCTTCCCTGTTTCCAGTATCTTTCTCCCCACTTGGAACTGAACCCAGAGGGACATTTCTTCCAACAATATGTATAACAAGGCAGGGAAAGGAAATGGTTCCATCCAGCACAGGCAATTCCAAGAAGAGTAGCACATGAAACCATTATTGCACATGAAACCTTCATCCTTGGGTTGCAAGACAGGCTTCTCAAGGGGAGGCTGTCTGGTTGGCACTTAACCAGGGTTGGTTCTTGATGCCCCATATATATAGATGCAGGTTTTATAGGCTAGAGACTCTAGACCAGTGGTCGCCAACCAGTGGGCCAGGGACCACTGGTGGTCCATGGGAAAATTTAAGTGGTCTACAAAAAAATGTCACCCCAAAAGCAATTAATCCAGGCTGTGCAGGAACACAAGGCTGCGCCACCCATGTGGCCCACAGGAACACAAGGCTTGTGTAACTTGCATTGCAAACCACATGAGGTAGTGAGGGGAGGTGGGGAAGGACGGAGGGGTGGATTTGGCTCACTTGCCTCACCTGTCTGGCCTGGCCACCGGACTGCTTCTTTCCACTTCTTTCTTCTTCTGCTTTTGGCTGCATGCAAGGAAAGCAGCAAAAGTTGTTTTTTCTCTCCCCCAAACTTCATCAGATATGAGCCTTTGGGGCTCTACAAGGTCTCTTGCTCCAAGAGGCTGTGCCAGCAAAGACTCATTTCTGGCAGAGTTTGGGGGAGAGAAAAAAAGACTTCTGCGGCTTCTGCTGCTTTCCTTGCATGAAGCCAAAAGTCTCTCCCTCTCTCGCTCTCCCCCCCTGAGAATGGAGCTGGAGATAGTTCCCTGTGATCCCAAATAAAGAATGATCGATTGGTAGGAAAATGGGGTGGGGAATTTTTGGGACTTTTGGGGGCGATTTTCCCAGGGTCTCTGGTCTGCAGGATTTAAAATTATGAGCTTGGTGGTCCCTGAGGTCCAAAAGGTTGATGACCCCTGCTCTAGACCATTGAAGACAATTAACCAGTGGAACAGCTTGCATCAGTTGTTGTAGAAGCTCCAACATGGGAGGTTTTAAAGAAAAGACTGGACAGCCACTTGTCGGGAATGATATAGACTCTCCTGCTGGAGCAGGGGGTTGGACTAGAAGACCTCAGCGGTCCCTTCCAGCTCTATTCTGATTGATTGAATGACTCAACACCAGGCTTCATTTACAATATATTATTATTATCCACCCCACATCTAAATGATCAGATTCTCAGTTATCGTTTGTGCTGGAGGTATTGGAAGAGCTTCACATTGGAATTTAACACTTTCCACCTCTCTGAGCTGGGATTTTAAATGATCCCCCCATGAGCTTTTAACCCTAAATGGACAATCAAGATCATCAGCTCTCTTGCCCATCACAAAATTTCCTCATCCCAAAAAGAGATGTCTGTTATCCCAGGCTCAGCAAGGAGAAAGAAAGAAAGAAAGAAAGAAAGAAAGAAAGAAAGAAAGAAAGAAAGAAAGAAAGAAAGAAAGAAAGAAAGAAAGAAAGAAAGAAAGAAAAGAAAAGAAAAGAAAAGAAAAGAAAAGAAAAGAATACAATTGAAAGGATGAGATATCTGACACAAAATGGCTCATCCCTCACCACCATCCTGCTGGCTGGATTATCCTGACACGCGAGCTGAGAATCTTGAGCCGATCAATTTAGGATCTTGTGACAACGATCCCTATGCCCCATGTTGGCTCTCTGTTCCCCATTAAAATGGAGTTACCTCCAAGTGAATTCCTTGTTCAAGCTCCCCCCCCCCCCCACCTCCCATTTTCTACCAGGAAAATTCTTCCTGGGATGTTGGATCTGCAACAGAGAAACACGTGCATTATTGATACTTGTATTAGAAGCCATCAAGGGTTTTCTCCCACCCTCAAATCCCATCCATTCCAGCTTCTGCTTTTCCCCCCACTTGGGGAATGCCTTGGACACCCCAGATTTTTAATTGTTTCATGATAAAGCACTTTCCTTACAGATGGCTACAATTTTACACCTTCTTGTGACCTTTGCAAAAGTTTTCCAAGGATGTATTTGGGAGAAAAAGCAAGAGAGGCATTTACTCTCCCTTCCTCCTCCTTCATAGGTATCCCTTTATTTTGCAAATGTTATTTCAGCACCTAGGTTTTTTTGTTTTTTGGCTCAACTGAAGCTAACAGAAACTGAAGCTGCCTGGGAAACCCTGTAAACTGCAGAGATTTTTAGTAGATGTGTGTGCTCATTGTCACTCTGAAAAGATTGCCTTATAGAAAAGGACGGGCTTTAAGACATCAGGACTATAAATCAAGGGTGGGGAGGAATGGATAGGAAAAGATACACAGCCTGCCTCCTTTTTTTGTCTCTCCCTGTGTGTGTCATAGATAGGGGTCCATAAATTGTTGTTTATTTCTTAGATTTACATCTTGCTTTTTGACCATTCGCCCCTCGAAGTGGCGTACAAAGCCATTTGAATTTCCCCCCCTCTCCTTATGTCACTTGTTCCCAATAGGGAGTTTATGGCTGTACTTTTTCTCTTGCAAAAATTACTTTCTCTCCCCCCCTCCCTTGCAAAATTTAGCAAGATTTCCTCTTCCTACCCCCTACCATACACACACATAATGATTGCACCCAGAGAAGAACCCCCAGAAGATTTCTCTAGCCAAAAGTGCTATGTTCTTCTCTTAACTGCACCCCGCTTCCTCTCCAGGGTTCGATATGTTTTGCCATTAGCATCAGAGACCACCTATTCTCATCCTGGTGGGGTCTGTGTCTGGGCTGCTCTTGGAGGCTTGGGTAGAAATTTGCTCTGGGAGAGTTAGGTCCTTTCTGTTGGGAAAAGGGCAAAGCCACACTTCAGTGTGTCAGGGGAGGGGGGTAAGGGGGGAGAAGGAGGGGGAGGGAGAGAGAGAGAGATTAACACTGAAATGGGCAGCCCCGCAATGGCATTATGCAAATCCATCTCATATTGCCCACCCTTCCAACGCTGCGCATACAGTTCTACGGGATTTTATGGGTGCCAGTACATTGAAAACAACACGGAGGCAATGGGAAAATAAAGCAGGAATGATGGAGTATGACTAAGTACACACAAGTATATGCTTACAGACACACACATACATATGCACGCCTTGAATCTGGCAGTTTCCTTCGTTGCCTAACACACAAAGGTCTACCTGACAGACTTGTCCTTTAAGGGATTCCTGTACAGGTAGTCCTCAACTTACAACCATAATCAAGCCCAAAAATGTATCGTGAAAATTTTGTTGAGTTTTGCCCTATTTTATGACTTCTCTTACCCCCGTTGTTAAGTGAATCACTGAAGTTGTTAAATTAGTCACATGGTTGTTCAGGGAATCTGGTTTCAGGAGGTCGTAAAAGGGGAGGATCCCATGACCCCAGGAGCCATGCAACCATCATACATATGAGTCAGTTGCCAAACATCTGAATGGAAATCATGTGACCATGGGGATGCAGTAATGGTCATACGTATGAAAAATGGTCATAATTTTTTTCAGGGGCCATTGTAACAGACACTAAGTGAACTGCTTTGAATCAAGGACTTCCTGTACTGACCAATTTGGCACAGCGCTCTATGGCATTTTTGTTGCTTTGTGAAGGATGTGAGAAATAGCATTAGCGTTTAGACTTAAATAGTGCTTTATAGTGCTTTCCAGCCCTCTCTAAGCAGTTTACAGTGTCAGCTTCTTGCCCCCCAACAATCTGGGTCCTCAGAAGGATAGAAGGCTGAGTCAACCTTGAGCCAGTTAGAATCGAACTGCTGGCAGTGGGCATAGTTAGGAAGAAAGGAAGGAAGGAAGGAAGGAAGGAAGGAAGGGCAATAGACTTATATACCGCTTTACAGCCCTCTCTAAGCAGTTTACAGAGTCAGCATATTGTCCCCAACAATCTGGGTCCTCATTCTACCAACCTTGGAAAGATGGACAGCTGAGCCAACCTTGAGCCAGTCAGGATTGAACCCCTGGCAGTGGGTAGAATTAGCCTGTGATGCTGCATTCTAACCACTGTGCACCATGGAAGGAAAGAAGGAAGGAAGGAAGGAAGGGGAAGGGGATAAGGAAGAGCAAAGCAATATGAATAGCACTTATACACTGCTTTACAGTGCTTTCCAGCCCTCTCTAAGCAGTTTACAGAGTTCCCTCTTGATCCCAACAATCTGGGTCTTCATTTTATGAACCTCAGAAGGATGGAAGCAGAAGTGGTATTCAGCAGGTTCTGACCAGTTCTGGAGAACCAGTTGCAGAAATTTTGAGTTATTCAGAGAACTGGCAAATCCCACCTCTGACTGGAGATTTTACAGTATTCTTCCCCTGCCACGCCCACAGAACCGGTAGTAAAAAAAATTGAATCCTGTTAGATCTGGGGTGGATCGGGTCGAAGGAGACACGAGATCATTCTGTGATTTCAGCTCTTTATTATAGATGAGAATAGTCTGGGAGAATTGGAGCCGTGGCAGCCCTTCATATAGGACTGGCTCGGGGCTCGGCAGCCAATGGCAGCACTTTGAATCTCCCGCGATCAGCACAGCCAATCGCGGTAGATTCCCAGTGCTCCAATCCCGGCCGAGTATTCGTCCAATCAGGTTGCTGTCCGTTGGGACCAATCAGTTAAGAGGGTTTGGAGTATGCTAATATCGTACACCCCTCCCCTCTTGGTTTCACCCGTGGGTGCGTCGTGACATAGTCACGTAGGTAGGCGGGGCTTCGTACCTGCCTACTTGACTTGCGTGGTTCAGTTCTGGTGTGGTCGTCGACCGGTTCGGATGTCTTCTCCGTTGCTCCAGTTCCTTGGAATGGAACTGCCTGGAACGTTGAGCTGGGCCTCTCTGGGTAGCTCCCTCCCAGTCTACCTGAGCTGGTTGAGCTGCCGTTTCTGTTGTTCCCGCCAGATCTTTCCGGGCTGATTGAACTGGTTTGGCTGCTCCTTCCAGGTGAAGATTCTGGGGTTTCATGTTCCATGGGTCCTGCGTCTTCAGGTGAGTAGCCTCAGTTTATTCGTGGTTTATTTATTGAGGGTGGGGGGTGTTCTGTTTGTGTTAGTTGGTTCCCTTCGGCTCTTTCTTTTTCGCTTGCTGATTCCCCCCCTTTTCTAGTTACCTGGTCTGGTAGTTGGTTGTTGGTGATAGCTATCCTCGACCTTAGCTGGTTGATGTGTCGTTTCCAGCTTTTTCCATCGCTTGTCTCTAACCGGTATGATATGGGGCCGGTTATCTGGGTGATGGTTGCTGGTACCCATAGTGGTTCTCCTGACAGGTCTTTTGCGTATACTGTGTCCCCTATTTTAAATGTTCTGTGTTTGCTTGAGGAACCCGGGGGTTTGTCCGGGTTGTATGTTGGGTGCATTCTATCTAGGGTTGACCACAGTTTCCTACCCATCATCAGTTCTGCTGGGCTTCTATTTGTGGTTGCGCTAGGTGTGATATGTTGTATGAGGAGCATTTTATTAATTTTGTCCTGTATGTTGGCTGCTTCTATTTTTTGGATGGCCTTCTTAGTGTATTGGACCATGCATTCCGCTTGTCCGTTCACCGCTGGATTTCCTGGTGCGGTTAATGCATGGCATATTCCTTGGCCTGCCAGGAATTGCTCGAATGCTAGAGTGGTAAATTGGGGCCCATTATCCGATACTATTATGTCTGGCAGGCCGTGCGTGGCAAAGAGTTTGCTCAGTTTTCTGATTATCGCCTCTGTTGTGGTAGATTTCGTGGTGCTTACATCCAGCCAGTTGGAGTAAGCATCCACTGTGATAAGGTACATATGTCCCTTGGTTGGCCCCGCGAAGTCTATGTGAATCCTAGACCATGGGCCCCTGGGTGTTTCCCATTCCTGGGTTGGGGCTGCGGGAGGGTTAGGTCTGGATTCTTGGCATTGCTTGCATTTGGCCACCCAGGTTTCGATCTGTTTGTCCATTCCTGGCCACCATGCGTAGCTTCTGGCCAGGCCTTTCATTTTGACCATCCCTGGGTGCCCCTCATGCAGCATCCCCAACACCCTTTCCTGTAATGTTTCCGGGATTACCACTCTGTCCCTCCCAAAGTATGCAGCCCTTCTTGGTAAAGAGTTCAGTTTGTCTGTTCCGGAAGGGTCTGAATAATTCGTGCTTGTCCCCTTCCGGCCACCCTTTTCCCACCCAGCTCAAGACTCACGCCAGCCGCTTGTCTTTATTTGTTTCTCTGGCAATGTCTGGCGTGGTCACGAGTGGGTTGGATATTGTCTCTATTTGGAGTACCTCTGTTGTGGGTGCTGGGTCGTCTTCCTGGTCAGATAGGGGTGAGCGGCTCAGGGCGTCTGCGTGGGCGATGTCCTTGCCGGGTCGATGTATCAGCTGGTAATTGTATGCTGCTAGGAATTCGAACCACCTGGTCATTCTTGGAGATAGAATGTTCGGTATAGCCCTGTTTCCCACCAGGATTCCTAGCAGCGGTTTGTGGTCCGTGATGATTGTAAAAGTCGTACCGTAAAGGTACGTGGGGGTGACAATTGGGGTCTCCCACCGGGCATGGTCGATCGGTTCTTGCACCCCTTGCGCGATGAGCTTATCGAGCTGCTCATTGATCTTGGGCTTGAGTGCACTTGCCTGGGCTTAAGGCGGATTGGCTTGATGCTTGGGTCTATGTTAAATGAGATAGGGGACCCCCGGTACTTGCCTAGGCTGTCATCAAAGACTTCCCGGAAATCCCTCACGAGCGCCGCTTCCCAGTCTGCTTCTCCGATGTGGTGTATTCCGGTTACTTCAATGCCCAGGGGTGCAAACCACTGTAGTCCCAACAGGCTCCAGTGGTCTCAGTTGATGATCATCAGGGGTAGCACTTTTGTGTGGCCCTTGAAGGTGACTTTAAAATGGCCTCTACCGACTACAGGGATTCGGTTCCCCTTATAGTCTTTGAGGGTGAGTGTTTGGTCTTCCAGTTCATGGTGGCGGATGGTGGGAACCAGGTGCTTGAGTGTGCACCAGGAGACCATTGAGAGGAAGGACCCAGAGTCCACCTCCATGTCACATCGCTGGTCTTCTATCCCGACCATCACATATACTTTCCTGGTGTCGCTGGTGGAGGAATGGCCGATGACGACGGTCTGGTGTGTTTCCTCTCTTTGTCTCGTTTCCTGGAGTCGCCTATTCCGACCCTCTCGGCTCCAGCGGTTCTCCGTCTGGTGATTGCGGTTCCTGGTGGGAGTGCTTTCTCTCCGTCGGGGGCTGGCATTTCGTCGTCGTGGGCTGTATTCCGGCATACTTTGGCGATGTGCCCCCGTTTCTTGTAATGCCTGCAAATGGCATCGAGAAAACGGCAGTCCTCTCGGGGGTGATCGCTGCCGCAGCCAGCACACTGGAACCTTGACTTACGACCTCGTGGTTCCCACCACTCCCGCGCTGATTGGAGGTGGTGGATCTCTTCCTCCTCGTCTTCGATTTCCGAGAAGGAGTCGACATCGCCGTGGTGTGTGGTTGTGTGGTCTGCCACTGGTCGCCTCTCGGGGGTGGACGTTGTCTCTCCGGCCACCGCTCATGGCCTGATGCTCGATTGTCGCATCTGAGCTGCTGACTTCTTGGCCGCTTCCGCTGCAGCGGCTTCAGTGAGGGCATCAGCGAGGGAGATGTCTCCCTTTGCCATGATGCGGCTCTGGAGGACGGGGTCTCGGAGTCCTAAGTTGACTAAGATGACACGGTCTCGCAGGGCCTCGTCCAGGTCGGCGAATTCGCACAGGCCGCCCAGGTCCCGTAGTGCTGCTATGAAGTCACCCAGCCCCTCGCTCTTGCATTGATCCCGCCTGTAGAAGTCGTGCCACCGGATAAGGATGGGCATGATGGGGGCGTAGTGGCTTCGCAGCAGGGGTTCAAGTTCATCCCACTCCATCGCCTTGACGTCCTCCGGCTTGACCAAGGCTTTGGCCATCTTGAATACTGCGGGCCCGCAGTGCGTGAGGAACACGGCTCGTTTCTTGTGGCCATTGGCGTCCTTGAGGTTGCTACTCTCTGATCGTGGCGAGTTGATGCCGGCCATGCTGCTTATTCAGCATGTCGCTCCGCCACATGCTGGGGTCTCCTTGTTCACGATCTCACCCTCGTCGCCAGTGTTAGATCTGGGGTGGATCGGGTCGAAAGAGACACAAGACCATTCTGTGATTTCAGCTCTTTATTATAGATGAGAATAGTCTGGGAGAATGCGAGCTGCAGCAGCCTTTCATATAGGACTGGCTCGTGGCTCGGTGGCCAATGGCAGCGCTTTGAATCTCCCGTGATCGGCACAGCCAATCGCGGTAGATTCCCAGCGCTCCAATCCTGGCTGAGTATTTGACCAATCAGGTTGCTGTCCGTTGGAACCAATCAGTTAAGAGGGTTTGGAGTATGCTAATATCGTACAAATCCCATCACGAGGAGTCTGCTTCGTGATTTTGGGAAGCCTAGGTCAGAACAGGGCAAGACTTTTTACATCCCTGACCCATCCTTGACTCTCAGAATAAGTGGTCTGAGTGTCCCTGAAAGAAAAGGACCAACAGGTTTTGAATGTCCTTGTTTTTTACTCATCGGTGCATTTTTTTCTACAGCCTTTTTCCAAATATATATCAGGTATTAATATTAATGGTGAACTACAGTAGCAAATGTTGGAGTGCTTGGGAATTCTGATGATAACTACTGTTCAGTTGTGCATGCATTAAAAAGGGGAGGTTCAGTAAGTTTGGGTTCTCCTACACATTAAACAATCAGGCATCCTTACCCAGGTGGGCACAGCCAAGTTGTCAAAGAGTGTCAGATGGCAACCAAGGCATAGTGTAAATAGGTGGGTGGATCCCTATTTTTTTATCCTGGAATTAGATCCTGTATTTTACTTTTGTTTTATTTTTTATCAATAATCTATCTGTATTCCCATTCCCATTCAAACTAAGAGTTGGGAATAGAATAGAATAGAATAGAATAGAATAGAATAGAATAGAATAGAATAGAATAGAATAGAATAGAACAGAGAAAGAATTAATGTTCTGTTCTGATCTGTTTTGTGTTGTGGAGTGGAGTGGGGTGGGGTGGGGTGGGGTGGAATTGAATGGAATGGAATGGAATAGAATAGAATAGAATAGAATAGAATAGAATAGAATAGAATAGAATAGAATAGAAAAGCAGGGAAAGAATTAATGGTATGTTCTGTTCTGTTGTGGAGTGTTGTGCAGTGCAGTGCAGTGGAATGGAATGGAATGGAATGGAATGGAATGGAATGGAATAGAATAGAATAGAATAGAATAGAATAGAATAGAATAGAATAGAATAGAATAGAATTCTTTTATTAGCCAAGTGTAATTGGACACACCAGAAATTTGTCTCCAGTGCATAACTCACAGTGTACATATCAACAGCAAGTAATAGATCATTGATCACAAATCATAGTTACAATCATGAATCATTATTTACAAATCACAGTTGATAAATTATAAGAAGCCAATAGATTGAAGGAAAAAGAAGAATTGCATCTGTTCCCATGCTGACACAAAGAACTGGTGGCAGATGTTGAAATGGGGCATCCCTGGGCATACACACAGGTCTGGCAAAAGACAGAGTTACTTGTAAAGGCACCCATGCTCAGATAGTCACAGGGCAGAGCATCCCTGGTGCTTTGGGGCAAGGGGGAAGGTCTCATTCCAACTGAGCCAAGGGCCATCACATCTGCAGGAGACTGGTTGTTAGGGTAACATCTGTAGCCCAGCTGTTTGGTGCCTTTTGGAGGCTTGGGGTCTGGCTTTTTTGTCACCAGAATTCTCCTGTCTAAAATTGGTCATTTGAGTTATAGATGTTACTCCAATTGGTGTACAGGAGAAGTATAGTAAAAGGAAAAAAAAAAAAGATGAATGGATAATTGGAAATAGAACAGACAAAGAATGTTGTTGAAAATGGTAATAAGATATGGAAGGATATATATGCTTTTTTTTTGGATTTTGTATATTGATAAAAGGCAATAAAATTTAAATTAATAAATAATTTGGATGCAAAGGAGAAGTAGGGACAAGATATGAAGTTAATACTATATGAAGTATTGATATTATAATCTGGAAATGTTATGCCTTATTGGTCTTTTATTATTATTTTTTCCTAGAAAAGAATTTATAAGCTGTTATGCCTTGACTCTTTGTGCATTGTTTTTATAAAACTGATAAAAATGGTTTTTATAGATATATATAAAAAAGAAAATGATAATAAGATATGGAAGGATATATGGGATGAATATGATGTTTGAATTTGTGTCTGTGTGAAGAGTTTTAACCCGGGAACAGACAACCTTCAGAAAAGATCTTTTAGTTTTGTTTATGTTTTGTGTTTGTATGTTCGTGTATTGTGTTTTTGGTAAAACTAACAAAATTTGTTTTTTATAAAAAAAAGGAAAAAAGAATCAATAAAACCTTGGAGGAATGTTAGATGAGAATAATTTAAACAAGCCAGAAATGAATATGATGACTATAAAATGGATAAATATGGAAGAGAAATGAAATTGAATAGGAGTAAAGAGAAATAATGAGAAATTTGCTGAAAGATATTTGTGTGTCCATATGGAGATGGGATAAATTGGAATTATGTTGTATAAAAATAATGTTTTGTTCGACTTGTAAGGATTTATGATGTTAAGAGGTTTTATGTGTTTATGTATTTAATGGTTAATGATGTGTTGTTTTATCTTTAAAATTAATAAAAATTTGTTTCAAAAAATAAAATTGGTCATTTGCCACCAAATTTCAACCTCATCCACATTTTGGGGGCTTTCGAAGGATCCAAAGGCTGGGTATGTCCACTTTTTGCTTCTGTATAGATGACCTATTAACTTATCTGATTTTGGTGTTCTAACATTAAAAATTGTGGCCTTCTTAAAATGCTGGGTATTGAATCTAGAAGCTTCTGGGTGGGGAGCAAGATGCCTGGAGCTCTAGTTCTTTCTCAAAGTCTGGAATTGTTCCAAGAACTTTAGAAGTCCCACCTGCTCTGCCCCCTTCCCAGCTATTTAACCAACATTATCTGCAGCTTCGTGCCAAGGTTCCCCTCTGCTGCTCACTCCTGTGGACTGGAGGAAGGATTACATTCAGGCAGGAAAAATCAAAGATTAAGTGCAGTTTAGGTGATACCTGGCTCAAAAACAGTAACTGTGAGAAGGATCTTGGAGTCCTAGTAGACGATCACTTGAATATGAGTCAGCAGTGTGTGTCAGCAGCCAAAAAAAGCTAATACAGTCCTGGGTTACATAAAAGAGTCATAGAATCAAGATCAGGTGATGTATTAGTACTGCTTTATAAAACCCTAGTAAGGCCACACCTGGAAAACCACAACCAATTTTGGTCACCACATTACAAAAAAATACGTTGAGACTTTGGAAAAAGTTCAGAGAAGAGCAACTAAGATGATCAAAGGCCTGGAGACTAAAACATACGAAGAAAGGCTGCTGGATTTGGAATTGGCTAGACTAAAGAAAAGAAGAATTATATTATCTTTAGTAATACCCAAATAGTTTCTTATCATGTTCTCATTTACCTCCTTCTTTTTATAAAGATCTTCAAAAAATTTACATGCAATTTCTTTTTTCTGTTCTATCCCTTGTTGGGCATCCCCATTCTCATCTATTAATTGGTAGATCAATCTTTTTTGTTTTTCTTTTTTAAGTTTATAGGCCAACCACCTTCCTGGTTTATTGGCCTGTTCAAAAAATATCTGTCTGGCTGTATTCAACTTTGAAACTGTTGTGAATGTATAAAGTTTTAATAAAGCGTGAGCTTGGAGTAAAGTGCAGGGTTCTGGTCCTGCACTTCTGATTGGTTGTTAAACAGCCGGATCGGATTGGCCCGCTCCGGGGAATCCGATTGGCCCTTAACAGAGAGTTCCTATTGATTATGAGAGCTAGCGCTCCTCATTGGTTTTTGGTTAATAGTTACTGGGGTTTGCCTATATAAGGTGGGCTAAAACTACTATAGAAGCCAGAAGTCACGATGTAAATAAAGAGCTGAAGTTCACCGTTCAGAGGCTTGTCTCCATTCTTTCTCGCCCATGCTCCAAACATAACACTGGCAACGAGGATGGGATGTGGAGACATCTGAACCAACGAAACTCGAAGAACACCGAGCACGTGACAGACGATGCTACACAACGGAACCATGTCCATTGGAACCATGTCCATGGATCGCTTCCAAATGTTCTTAGAAACCAACAACTTAAAGGACGCCACACCAGAAAAGAAACGGGCGGTGTTCCTAACGCATTGAGGTCCAACCGTATTTAAGATGGCTAAAGCACTAGCAAAACCCTGAGAAGTGAAGGCGATGGATTGGGACGACCTCGAACCTCTCCTACGAGATCACTACGCACCGACCGTGCCTACGCTCGTGAGACGGCACGAGTTTTATCAGAGGAGCCAGCGAAAGGGAGAAAGCGTGGCCAACTTCATAGCAGACCTCCGAAATTTGGGAGGCCTCTGCAGGTTCACCGATTTAGAAGAAGCACTAAGAGATCGCATAGTTCTGGGACTAGATGCACCAGGTGTTCAAAGCAAGCTGATGGCAAAAGGCGACATCAGCCTTGCCGACGCCATCGCTGATGCTACTGCAGCAGAAGCAACCAGGAAGTCGGCTGCACAACTACGCCGAAACTGCGCTCCGGTACCACCACCGACAAGCGACATTTTATCCAGGTCAGAAGGGCAGCTTGCAATGACGCACCACGAGGACCTCTCTTTGTCGTCAGACAGCGACGAAGAAGGGGTCCATCGACTGCGGTCTGACCGGGACCACCACCCGAAGCCTTTATGCCCTTGCGCTGGCTGTGGGGCCAACCATGCCAGGTCTGAATGCAAATTCCGCGACACGCTCTGCCATGAGTGCAGGAAGCGAGGCCACATCGGACGGGTCTGCCGAAGCTTACCAGGACCCGGCCAGGCCTCAAAAGGGACTAACTATCGCCAATCGACAGGAAACCGTCCTGTAAGGCGAGAACCAGTAAACCACTCCAACAGAAATCGAGCTTTGCAGAGAGAAGAGGCTCACCATACTATCACTATCGGTCACGCCTCAACCTTGGACACTAAGAAAATACGAGTCACAGTAGCCATCGAGAACCAGCCTTGCCACATGGAAGTCAACTCGGGATCGTCCCTCTTGATGGTGTCCTGGAAGACCCTTCAACAGCTCATCCCCACGATTCAACGCCAAGATATCCGTTTCCAAAGACTCATCCTCAAGGACTACCAAGGGAATCAAATCCCCGTCGTTGGTTCCTGCCGAGTCCGAGTCTCCTTCAAGAAGCACACAGCATACTTACCACTAACTGTCATCGATAGAGACAGGCCTAGCCTACTAGTGTTGTATATGCAATAAAGATTAATAAAGTATGAGCTTGGAGTAAGTGCAGGGTTCTGGCCCTGCACTTCTGATTGGCTGTTAAGTGGCTGGACCGGATTGGCTCGTTCCGGGGAATCCGATTGGCCCTTAACAGAGAGTTTCTATTGGTTATAAGAGCTAGTATTCCTAGCTCGTTATTGGTTAAAAGTTACGAGGTTTGCCTATATAAGGCAGGGTTTAACTACTGTTAAGACGAGGAAGTCACAATGTAAATAAAGAGCTGAAGTTCACCATTCAGAGGCTTGTCTCCATTCTTTCTCGCCCATGCTCAATACTTAACAACTAGGCCTCCAATGGTTCACACCACTCGGCATTGAAGTGGCCGGCATAAACCAAGTCAGCGGAAGTGACTGGGAGGGAGACCTCATCCATGAGTTCAGGGACGTCTTCGCGGACTGCTTAGGTGAGTACAAGGGGACCCCGATTTCGTTCAGTCTAGACCCAAAGATAGCTCCCATCCGACTTAAGCCCCGTTGAGTTCCGTTTGCCTTAAAGTCGAAAATCGACGTACAACTCGACAAACTGATAGCTCAGGGGGTGTTAGAGCCCATCGATCACTCCCCCTGGGAAGCCCCAATCGTAACACCCATTAAGCCAGATGGGTCGATCCGAATTTGTGGGGACTACCGGGCCACTTTGAACCATGCCCTACAGCAGAACGCATAGTACAATTTGTGAAGAAAACCTTACAGAAGGTAGACTATGACAACATTGACGACAAGATCAATCGAATCCTTTTTTTACAACACATCACACCACATAGCATCACCAACAAAATTCCCACCGAACTGCTAATGGGACGAAAACTCCGCTCCCACCTCGACCAGTTACACCCAGCTTATGAACCGGAAAAACCACTAGGATCCAGCGGCCACTGTCGTGCCTTCCAGGTAGGAGATTTGGTATACGCTAAAAACCTATCGGGCGACCCATTGTGGGTGGAGGCGACAGTAGTTTGTGTAACTGGCCCAAGATCCTACCTTGTACAATGCCTTGACGATAGACTATGGAAACGCCATATCGATCAATTACGATCGCAGCTTCCGGCGGGCAGTCCTGAACTCCCCTATGACCAGACTGAGGGGGGGGAGGTACGGAAGAAGATGAATTCCAAAAAGAAGAAAACCCGTTCGAAGGGAACGACGGTATAATAGAGACTCAGGAAGTGGAACCAGAGAGGGAAACAGTTGAACCTCAGGGAATTACAGAGAACCTGGGCAACGACGGGGAAATGAACTCTGTAGTCGCGCCGTCAGGGGCTGTAGGCTTTCTTTAATCAGCAGACGCAGGCGATGTGACCCTTTTTGTTGCAGTGCCGGCAGACTGCGTCGAAGAAACAGCACTCAGATCTCGGGTGGTCGCCTCCGCAACCGGCACACGCGGTCCCCGACTTACGACCCCGCCGACTGCACTGATCATGTCCCACCTGGAGCCGGTGGATTTCCTCCTCCTCGTCCGAGGTGTCAGAGGCAGAGTGGAATTCGCCATGGTGGGTGGTGGTCTCATGGTGACTTGCTTCCGGTTGGGCCTCGGTCGCCTGTCCAGAGTCGGTGGTCGCGGTGCGGTCCCCTGCGTCCGATCTCCGCATGCAGTTCACCGACTTCCGGGTGGCCTCGGCTGCGGTGGCTTCAGCGATGGCGTCGGCGAGGGTGATGTTGCCTTTGGCCATTAGCCGACTCTGTAGGACTGGATCCCGTAGTCCGAACATGACTCGGTCCCGTAGGGCCTCGTCCATGTCGGAGAATCCGCACATGCCTCCTAGGTTCCGCAACTCTGCAACAAAGTCGCTGATGCTTTTGCCCGGTCTCTGGTCCCGCCGGTAGAAGTTGTGCTGCCTGATGAGGGTGGGCATGGCAGGGGTGTAGTGGTTGCGGAGCAAAGGTTCGAGGTCGTCCCAGTCTATCTCTTTGATGTCAGGGGGTTTCGCGAGGGCTTTCGCCATCTTGAACACTGCGGGCCTGCAGTGTGTCAGGAAGATGGCTCGTTTTTTCGGCCCAGTGGCATCCTTCATGAGGAATCTGTCTGTGTAGGATTCCCAGTCCTCACTAGTGGGATTGAAGGGCGCGGGCGGAGCGATGCTGGCCATCTCGTCGGTCTTGCTTCCGTCGGATACGTGCTCGATGGGGTTCAGCCTCGGGATCCCATCCTCGTTGCCAGTGTCGTGTCTGTTCGGCAAGGAGACCAGGAGGCAGTGACTATGGTTTCAGCTCTTTATTTAGCCCCCGGACCCGATCTGGTTCCTAGGAAAAAACAGCGGCTTTTTATTCTCAAGCCGTGGCGGCTGCAGCCAATGGCACCACTTTGAATCTCCCACAATTCGTATCCACCAATCGCAGGAGATTCTCAGCGGGCCAATCAGTGCGGCTCGCTAAACCAATCAGATCACCCCGCGCTTTGACCAATCAAAACGCGGGGTTTCAAGAATGCAAATGAGCGTTCAGAACAGTTTGTTTGATATTTTAGTTCTATAATCAATAAAGTTTGTTTTTAAAAAAAAGGAAAGGAAAGAAGAATTAGGGGTGATATGATAGCAGTCTTCCAGTATTTGAGGGGCTGCCTCAAATTATTTTCCAGAGCAGCAGAAAGTAAGACAAGAAACAATGGTTGGAAACTAATAAAAGAGAAAAGCAACCTGGAATTCAGGAGAAACTTCCTGAGAATGAGGACAATTAACCAGTGGAACAGCTGGCCTCCAGAAATTGTGAGTGCTTCATCATTGGAGTTTTTTTAGAAGAGTAAACAGTCACTTCCTTGAAATATTATAGATTGTCCTGCTTGCGCAGGGCACTGGACTAGAAGACCTCCAAGGTCCCTTGCAGCTCATTCATTCTTTATTGAAGCCTATTGAGCAGGTGGATAGAGTGCAGTCAAAAACATCACAGTATGGAGGGTGTGGTTCACACCTTGTCACAATAGCCCATGCTATGATTTCTCCCCAGCCTTGTCAAGCTTGGACTGACTATCCTTGGCAAAGGGATTTGGGAGCCAAAAATGTAGGATATTCTGCTCTTCCAAATGAGGTACAATTTGATGTCCTATGCAAAGAGTCATAAAACAAAATGTTAGTTGGCTCCAGTTTAGAAGAAGCATTGTCCTGGAGCTATGGCACTTAAATTCGAGCAATATGAGAAAATGTGTGGCTCTCAGGCCCTAAAGCAGGACAATAATTAGAATGACAATTCATGATAAAAGAAAATCAGGAAAAGGAACAGGATTTATTTTCTCAATACAAGTAAGTGAAAGCATATTTAGAGTGTGTTGTCTAGGGAAGACCTTTTTATGATCATGCTAGACAATCAAGGACTGGGGACTTGAATCTTAACAGCTAGAGAATTATAAGGTTCTAAAGCTTTCTGTGTTTTTTTGTGCTGAGTAAAACTGATGCCACACTCTGAATTTCCTAATAAAGAGAGACAAAAATGCATGAAATTAATACCAATGATCTCTGAAGCCATCCCTTACCATAATTTGTATTTGAAAATGCACTTTTGAGTTTTTAAACGACATTCCTATTTACACCACCTTAAAAGGGCAATCACAACAACCCATTTCTTGCAATTAAAGTACCTTAGAAATTGTGGGTGCCATTTTCAACACCTGTGGTGTAATATGTCATCGTTGAACAGTGCTGAGGTTTTATTTGTGCATTGTTGTATTGTTTAGTCTCACTGATGTTGCTAAGGGAACCCTAAGAGTCAAAAAAGGGGATACAGAAATGAGTTTTATGGATCCGCTCTTGCTTCTTCTAATTCTATCAATATGTAAACAAGCTGGACCTGAATTCTAAGGAATTCAAAATTCTCTAGAATTCGAAACCTGACCACTCAATGTTTCAATGCTATTAAAAGTAAAAAAGGATTTGCATTTGCAAAGATTTTGCACACTCATTGTGCATTGGAGGAGACATTTTTGCTCTTTGTATGACATGGCAAAAATTTCTCTATTGGAAGAAGAGATGGTAAAAAGGTAATGTTAATTGTTCATAAAGTGTCATCGGGGTGAATCCATTTCTGAGCATATTCTAACAACCTTTGTAATGTGTGTGTGTGTGTGTGTGTGTATGTTACAAAACATCTAGCCAAATTCTAAATAGTATATTATTTATGCTAAGAAATTCAGTTGTGGGCCAAGAAGTATTTAAATTAGAGAACCTCTTGCCATGAAAAATGAAGGTGAGCCCATCCTTGCTGAATTTGTAGAGGAGAAACATTCATTTTAGGTCTTTGGGAGCCTATAATAGCTTTTTAATAGTTTTATTTTTTTCCCCTTTACTATTAAACTTGCTTCTTTTTGCTTGCAATTTTCTCTGGTTTTCTGAATGGTGATGGTTTTAATTTTTGCAACGTTTTGAAGGACTTGGTGGGAAGGTAGTTTTTTTTAAAAAATTAAATATTGTTAATTGTTGGAAAAAAGTTCGGATTTTGCCTTTACAACAAGACGTTTTTGAGACAAGCTGCTCTCACTTCATCTTAATACCAGCTCCATCCACAACAAAGAGAGAAAAATAGTGAATAAACTGCTTAACACGTATGGGACAAATGGAAATTCTGTAAGATTGTAGTGTACTTTAGCTACTTTAAAGGAACATATACAAATGCTAGGAAATGCTACATTCAGAATGTTCATATCCAGTCTTCTCACTGAATAATGCTCAAAGTGCATTATTAGTTGTATACTAAAACTAGGAGTGATTAAAGGGCACAATTCCTTGATATGTTGCATGGATAAGAAAGGCTATGAAGGAAACTTCCTAGTATTAAATGCAAGCCCTATTTATAGTAAAAGCAGAGCTCAATTCTCTTTCCCATGCAGCATGATAGGCTGAATGATCAATCCTTTTGGTGGGTAAACCTGTTGATATTTGCCAGATCCAACCTTCAAAGATTCTTAATCATCATTCCAAAGGTGCTTTTTCAAGAGGTAACTGGACTTTCTTGTTTTTCTTTGAAGATGTTTCACTTCTCATCCAAGCAGGTTTTTCAGCTCAGAACTGAAGAAGCTTCATGGATGAGAAGCGAAACATCTTCAAAGAAAAACAAGAAAGTCCAGTTGCCTCTTGAAAAACCACCTTTGGGGCAACCATGACCTGGATGATTGAGAATAATAACAATAATAATACTTTATTGTCATTGTATGTATATACACAGTATGCACATACAACAAAATTCACACAACACCCAGAGACCAGACCCAACATGCCCACATACATGACAACCCCCAAACACCCACACCCACACCAAAATCACACAAGCATCCACATAACTGTTCTGATCCAAACCTTGTTCCAAGTAAACAAACACCAAGCAGAGATAAAAGCAAAACCTTTTAATGCTTCTTTGCGAATTTCGTTCATTTATGGTTAAAAGGCTGTTTCAAACTAATCGTCTCTGATAAGAACGAGCCTTGCCAAGGTTGTGCAAGGCTGCCAAGAACTCTAGATAAAGTTATTAAGAAATATCCCAAACAAAAAGTCTTCAAACACAAACCAAGAGAGTCCGGACTTCCACAAGGCTTGAAGTGCAAGAACTTCTTTGCTTCCTGCAAAGAATACCGGTCTCTCAAGTTCGCTTTTATCTCTTAAGGGAGGGGCCATCACCTTGCAGCCTTACTCCTGAGTCACCTATGCTCCTGCAGCTGCTCTTTCCTTTGAGCAGCCCTGCACACACACGCACTGGGCCCAGACTCCTCGGGGTCCTCTGCATCACTGCTGCCAGCCTGCACAATCTCTGAAGGCAGCACTCTACTCCCTGATGGTCCTGGCCCCATCCCTGCCTCATCCGCAGGCCCCTCAGCCGTCTGCACCTGCTGCTGGCAAACCACAACAACAACAGACCAAGTAATCCTGCCCAACAGCTCACTGATGGTGGTCCTTACATTCATTGTTAAGTGCAATTA
The DNA here is from genome assembly GCA_033807585.1 of Hydrophis major. Taxonomy (NCBI): domain Eukaryota; kingdom Metazoa; phylum Chordata; class Lepidosauria; order Squamata; family Elapidae; genus Hydrophis; species Hydrophis major. The sequence continues at coordinate 15,616,387 of CM066339.1, forward strand.
TAGCTCTGGGATAAAAACTCCATAGACATTCTTATTAATCATTGTTTCTTCATGCAATACACCTTGACTAAAATCATAGAAATAGTACAGATTGGAAGGACCACTCAGGCTACCAAGTCCAGCAAATGAGCAGGGTAGGAACTCAATCCAGACAGAAATAGTTCAAACTATCAAAAATAGTTTGTCACAAAAGCAACTGCCTGCGAAGGCTCCTGGACTGCGGCTGAAAGGCGAAAGCGGAAACAGTATGCACCACAGCCACCCCATAGTTGGATAGACCAGGATGCCCTGATAGACTGGTCTCACTGGAAAAAACAATCCAGACAGAAGATCATCCTAGAGCCATGATGGCAAACCTGTGGCATGCAGAGCCCTCTCTGTGGGCATGCAAGCTGTCACCCCAGCTCAGCTCCGTCACACTTCCCAACAGCCAGCTGGTCTTCAGGTCTCTGCCGTGCATGCATGGAGGAGGCGCATGTGGAGGACATACATGCTTTCACGGGGATGGGGGTACATGCATGGGGGTGCATGCATGGGCAACGTGGGTGCATTACATTTTGGGGGTTTGCACACATGCACACATGCTTTGGGCACTCTGTTGTGAATTAATAAAAGTGCTTGAATAAAGTTTGTTGAAACCTTAAAGCAAAGTGCAAGGTTCTGGCCCTGCACTTCTGATTGGCCGAGAATAGCGATATCGGATTGGTCCGTTCAGGAGAATCTGATTGGCTATTAACAAGCCCGTCTCATTGGTTAAAAAGAGCTAGCGTTCCTGTGTTTTCATTGGCTAAATACCCAAGATCTTGCCTATATAAAGGGGGCTGTTGAGGCCGTTTACAGAGCTGTTGCACCATGTTAAATAAAGAATTGAAATTCACTGTTCGTCGACTCGTCTCCGCTTTTTGCACCACGCACCAAACTAAACACACTCAGTGCCAAAAAGGTTAGCCATCACTGTCCTAGAGCTACCAGATGTTGCCTGCAACTATTTGAACAACCATTAGATGGCAGCCAAGCCTAACAGAAAACTCTCACTCTTCTTTGCCATCTAGTGGTCACATAGGGTTCTACAGCCCAGTTCTGATGGTCCTAAGACAGGGGTTGGCAACCTTAAACACTCAAAGAGCCCCAAAGGTCCTAACCAGAAGCCCCCTGTTTAATTCCGGAGCCAACCGGAAGTCTGGTTCCCCCATCATAGAGTCTCCTCCTAGCACGACATCCTTATTCCTTTTACTGATTGGGGATAGGGAGCCTCAGCAGAGGAATAAAAGAGTCACATGCAGCTCCAGAGTTGCTGACCCCTAAGAGGACTTTTTAAAAATTTTCTATTCAATTGTGACCAAATCTTGGAGACTGCCTGGACAGGTTCCTGTAGTTTTCTTGGCAAGGTTATTTTTTTACAGCTGGTTTGCCAAGGCTAAGTGGCCTAGCTTTTGATTGAACATGTCCAGACAAAAAGAAAGGTCACCTTCTCTCCAGGTCATTCTGCCAAGCTGCAACCTTCCTGCAACTTAAATCTATCACTTCAGCTGAGAATGAGGGAGGACAGATATTCTACGCTATGATGTCTTTTCAGCTGCTTGAAGATTTTTATCATATTTCCCTCAGTTTTCCTTCCTCCTTCAATCTCTCTTTATGAGAGTTAATCTTGTTCCCACTGCCCTTCTTCAGATTTGCCCCAATTTGCATGGGATTTTCTTGCCTGTGCCTTGACTCAATACTTGAGGAAGAGTCTAGATAATGCAAAGTCAAGGTATTTTTTCTGGATTGGTTCGGGGATGCTACATCTCAGTGATATTTGGCCTGTCAGATCTGCCATCTTCAGTTTTGCACCTTGGTGGCACCCTGCCATAATTTGTTGGAGGGTGGGAGCAAGAAAGGGAGGCAGCCAATTGGCTTGTAGAGGGTAGAGATGAGCAAGGGGTGGGAGAGTGACAGGCTCAATGGAAGCCAGAGGTGTAAGAGCCAGCCTATTCCAGTGTTCAAAGCCACAGAGCCTGGGAAAGGAATGCAAACTGCACCCAATGGCATTAAACAACTGAGCTGTTCCCAAACACCTAGGCAGCATATCACAAGACACACCAGTCAAGGGGAGAGGGCTGGGGAGAGGGGAAAACTTTGTAACGCTGTGCATGGGGAGTTTAGTTCTAGCCTTGCTTTTGCTGCAACCAGTAGTAAAAGAATCTACCGCTTCAATCAAATGGGAATCGAGGGTCTTTCCTTCCTAGCAACCCAATTGGGGCAGGCCTGACAGGGACACTTACTGCAAATATTATGATGCTGCTGTTTTCATTTTTATCCTTCCATGCAGAATGTTTGGCCTCTTGGTAGGTACTGCCAGTTAGCCATTCATCCCTAATCCCTTGATTAGCTTTGTGCCACAGCGCACTGGTAAGAGCATTGTCCAGTAGAGGCAAATATATGTACTGAACTCTTATATTGTTTGATATCAGAGGACATATTTCAAATACTCGGGCAGAAGGAAAATCCTGGCCCTCATTATTTCTATGTGGGCATTTTGAGGCCTCAATATGGAAAGCAAATCTCTGCCAGTTTTCAGATAAATGGATTTTCACAGGGTTTCCTAAAACCTTCAGCCTTCCTTTCCTTTTGCTCTTGTGAAAGGAAAGGAATTCAGCCTGGTGTTTTGCAGGTATGTTCAAGTTTCAGTTCCCATGCTTGTTAACCATAAACCAGAGCCTGATGACTCAAATCTATTCACCAGATCTTTCTTCTTCTCCCTCCCCCCAATTCTTTCTTCTACAAATCTATTCTAAACCTGTTTGCCAGAGCACCAAAAAGCAAGACAAGAAACAAGCTGGGAGAAAGATGCTGGAAATAAAATGGAGTCAAGCTGCATGAAAAGGAAGTCTGTTTATTTGGTAGCCAGAAACTAGTGACAGCAGCATGTCTCTGAGGTGGCTGACCAAATGGGGCTGAGAGTAGTTGGGAGATGCCTGTTCCTGTGTCCTTTAATATTTTAATGGCTCTTGCCATATTCCTATAGGGTCAAATAGGGGTCATGGCTGGCTCTACAGGCAAAAGGGCAAATGCAAACCCTAGGTATTTGTCTGAGCTATCTGTTTTGGCTTGCCTAATTGTGTTGCTTATTTCGAGATTCTTTTGTTTATGAATAGATTACTCAGTCTTTCTGAATGGGTACAAAATTTCCATTCCTAAAGACCAGCCTCTTCAAGCTTCTGCTCAAGGCTCTTTTCCTATGGCAGGAAGAGTGGGGATGCTTTCTGCCTTTGTTAAGATTTTTCTCCTCTTCTCCTTTAGGGAAATATTCTATCCTGCCTCTTTTTAATATTAAAAATAAAGGATATTTTAATGTAGGGGGTGTGCTTCCCATAAAGTGTTTAAGGGCCTCTCACCTTGCATCCATGGGAGACCTATCTTTCTACTTATGCGTAAAGAGATATTGTTCTACCTTTCCAACTCAGATTAGGGGTGGGATTCTACCTGATGGGACTGGTTCTATAGAACTGGTTGTTATGATTCTGTGCAGTTCAGAGAACTGGCAAATTGCTCCACTGGTTGGCCCTACCCCTCTCCTCCCCACCCATTCACTCCTTACCTGGCATGCACACTATCAAATTTGCCTGCTAAGTTGCTATTTTTCCTTTTTTCCCCTGACCATCAGCTGTTCTGCTGTGCTAGGAGATTTAGATTAGCTATAAAGCAGGAAATTGTTGGATTTGTTGCTTTCTAGCTAATCTAAAAGCAGAGCTGAACCATCCTTAGGACTGAAGCTTCTATTTTTCAGTGCAGATTAAGGTAGCAGATTGCAGAAAGATAGATCTCTGAGTGAATCTGTGCTTCTGTGAGCAACTCAATCTGCCTGCCTGCTTTGCCTGATTTTGGGTAAAAGTTGCTCATTTTTATTAAAAAAATTCAATATTTACATAAATATTTATAATATTTACATACAAACCATGCCCAACCAGTCACATAATCACCAAGCCACACCCACAAATTAGTCCATGCCCACAGAACCAGTTGTTAAGGAATTTGAATCCCACCGCTTGACTCAGATCCTATTTTGATAAAAGACACACTGGATTAAGAACCTTACCCTTGTTTATGGCTAACTTGCTTGTGGGGTTCCAAACAATCAGTGGGAATTAGATTATGAAGCAGGTAATAGATTGGAGTAATAAAGTTGGATGTAGCCTTTGAGATCATCTAGCCCAGCTTCCTGCTAATTTCAGGATCCAATACGGCATCTTTGACAGACATCTCTTTGAAGACTTCTGACAGAAAAGAACTCATTACATGATGTGGCAATCTTTCCACTGTTTGATAGCTTGTGCAATTAGGAAGTTCCTCCCTTTTTGTTGAAATTTATTGGCTCTTATTCTGCTGTCTGGGTAGCAAAATAGACAACCCTTCAGGCAATTCCAAAGATAACAGGTCACTTTCTGTCAAACAGTCTTGCAATCTTCATATCTTATACAGATTAACAGAGTTGGAAGGGACCTTGTAGGTCATCTAGTCCAACCCACCACCCAAGCAGGAGACCCTACACCTTTTCTGACAGATGGCAGTCCAGTCTCTTCTTGAAAACCTCTGGGGATGAAGCTCCCACAACTTTCAAAGCCAATTTCTGTTCCATGGGTTGATTGTTCTCACTGGCAGAAAGTTTCTCCTTATTTCCAGGTTGAATCTCTCCTCATTCAGTTTCCATCCGTTATTCTTTGTTTGGCCTTTGGGTGCCTTGGAAAATAGCTTGACCCCCTCCTCTCTGTGTCAGCCCCTCAAATATTGGAAGACTGCTCTCATGTCTCCCCAGGTCCTTCTCTTCCCTAGACTAGCCAAGCCCAGTTCCTGCAAACCTTCTTCATATGTTTTAGCCTCCAGTCCCCTAATCATCCTGGTTGCTCTTCTCTGCACTCTTTCCAGAGTCTCAATATTCTTTTTATCTTCAACCAATCCTTTTACCTTGTGGTCTAAGATAGAAGATCCATATGTTCTCTCCTACCTTCTGACAAACAAAGATGTCAACAAGGAAGGACAAGAATTCTTGGGCCTGTAACATTTGGCAAGGTAGAATTCCGCCAGATGGTGGTATAATTGGCACATCTGTTTTCCCCCGTCTTTCTTTGAAAGGAAGAACTTATCTACCTCTTCTGCCTGTCCAGGTGGTCTATAATGATCTCCCATGAGGTTGTCACCTTGGTTGCTCTCTCCTTTTGTTCTTCCCTGATGAGTCCCAAGAGGGATGTCTGTACAGACATATAATTTCTTTATGTATCATGCAGCCCCTTCCCCTTTCTGTTCAACTTTAAATACACTGAGGCTTCCAGAGCAATGCCATTCCATGGCATTTCATTGATACTTTTAGAATAGAACAGAGTAACAGAGTTGGAAGGGACCTTGGAAGTCTTCTACTCCAACCCCCCGCTTAGGCAGGAAACCCTACACTATTTCAGACAAATGGTTGTCTAGACTCTTCTTTAAAACTTTCAGTGATGAAGCACATACAACTTTCTGAAGACAACTTCTGTTCCACTGGTTAATTGTCCTCACTGTTAGGAAGTTTCTCCTTAATTCCAGGTTGCTTCTCTCCTGGGTTAGTTTCCATCTGTTGTTTCTTGTCCTGCCGTCTGATGCTTTGGAGAATAATTTAGTCCCCACTTCTTTTGGGCCTGGAGACAAAAACATATGACAAACAGTTGCAGGAACTGAGTCTAGAGAAAAGAAGGACCTGATAACAGTCTTTGGGGCTATTCCAAAGAAGAGAGAGTCAATTTATTTTCCAAAGCACCAGAAGGCAAGACAAGAAAGAATAGATGAAAACTAAAGAAAGGACGCAACCTGGAATTAAGGAGAAATTTCTTAACAGTGGGAACAATGAACCAGTGGAACAGAAGTTGCCTTCAAAAGTTGTAAATGCTTCATCACCAGAGGTTTATAAGAAAAAGACTGGACAGCCACTTGTCCAAAATGATATAGGGTGTCTTGTTGAGCAGGAGGTTGGACTAGAAGACCTTCAATGTCCCTTCCAGCTCTATTCTGATTGATGTGCCAGGAAACATTCAGCTGTCAGTCAGTCAACACTTAGGAAAATGCCCACAGCACTTAGATTAGAATTAGATTGGAATTCTTTATTGGCCAAGTGTGATTGGACACACAAGGAATTCGTTTTGGTGCAAATGCTCTCAGTGTACATAAAAGAAAAGAGACATTCATCAAGAGTCAAGAATCACAAGGTACAACACTTAATGATAATAAGCAATCAAATCATATTAGGAGACAGTCAAATAGAATATTGGAATATAGAATAGACTAGAGTAGACTAGAGTAGACTAGATTAGAGTAGACTAGACTAGACTAGAATAGAATAAATATTGGATGAAGAATAGAATAGAATAGAATAGAATAGAATAGAATAGAATAGAATAGAATAGAATAGAATAGAATAGAATAGAATTCTTTATTGGCCAAATGTGATTGGACACATAAGGAATTTGGTCTTGGTGAAAATGCTCTCAGTGTACATAAAAGAAAAGATACATTCATCAAAAGTCAAGAATCATCAGGTGCAACACTTAATGACAGTCATAGGGTACAATAAGTGATCAAACCATACTAGGAAACAGTCAATATAGATCGTAAGGATACAAGCAATTAGGTTACAGTCATACAGTCACAAGTGGCAGGGGATGGGTAATAAGAAATAATGAGAAGATTAATAGTAATAGTAGTGCAGACTTAGTAAATAGTTGGACAGTGTTGAGGGAATTATTTGTTTAGCAGGGTGATGGCATTCTTAACTTAACTTAACAGCCAACCACCAAAAACAACCTTTATCTTTTTCTTGGTTTTTCTTCTCCATTTTTCCTCTTCCAATTCCTTGCCAGTCTCCCATTTTCTCTCCTGTTCCTTGTTTAAAAAATTGTCAGAATCAGTGATTACTCAGGAAAGAGGCAGAAAGTTAGATCTCTGTGAATGTAATGACTTGCCTGGATGTTTCCTCAGATTCCTCTCCAGATGTCAGCTTGGAGGAGGATGAACCAGTTCCAGGCACATCTGGAGGGGAGTTGGTCAAGGGGGATTTGGCTGAAGCATAGCTGCAGTAGGACAGCCCTGAGGCTTCAAGTAGGAAAAGCATGCAGCTGCAGCTGGTTAGTGATGAGGAAGAGGAACTGCCTTCTGCATCTGATCCAAGAACACATAGGCCAGAGAAAAGGCAGGAGCAGAGAAGGTCAGCCAGATTACTGGAGAGGAGGCAGCCTCGTCCTTTTTGATTTAGCACTGCAGACAGAGGGAAATGATGCTGGGAACGTGTTCATTTCCTAGCTGTATTTTTTCTGGTTGTTGGAATTCCCGCCTTGCTTTGGATTGACACCATGCCTTGACTTTAGATCATGCCTTATGAACTCTGGACTTTTCTCACCTGGTGAACCTTCTTGTGTTGTGGATTTAACTTTGCCTGTTTGGGAAACTTTCAAGTACCTTGTAGACTCATTGGCCATTGTGCTGTGGACTGGCATCAGTATGCTTGTGACTGGACTTAATTGGGACAGTTCTAGGTTTTGGTGAAGTTGAAGGGGAATAGTAAATAAACCCACTAAACCACAGTTATGTGTGTGTGTGTGTGTGTGAGAGAGAGAGAGAGAGAGAGAGAGAGTGAGAGAGTGAGTGAGTGAGTGAGTGAGTGAGAGACAGAGAGAAGAGAGAGAGAAGAGAGAGAGAAGAGAGAGAGAGAGAGAAAAGAGGGAGGGAGGGAGACAGAGACAGAGAGAGAGAGAGAGAAGAGTGAGTGTGAGAGAGTGAGTGAGAGACAGAAGAGAAGAAAGAGAGAGAAGAGAGAGAGAAGAGTGAAATCTGGAAAGAACCTTATTCTTACTGAGGTTGATGAAGCTCATGGCTCTGGGGAGTGATGCTTTTAAGCACTCCATCAAAGATGGCAGAGTCAACCGAGTTGCCTGCCTAGATATTTGTGCAATGCAAAAAGCAGCTGTACTAAAGTTGCTTTCCCAAGTGCTTCTGGCTGGAAATACGAAGGCAAAGGCCCAACATTGCCACACCAAAGACCTCTTTGGAACTGATCAGCCAGGAACTTGAATTGGGACCTTCCAAGAAAGCCTGAGGAAAGAAGCTTTGCACAATTAAAAAAAAAAACACCCCAGTCTGCTCCTTGTAAGGATTACCCTGAAGAACTACAAGGAGAAAATGTTGCTGTTTTCCTGTTTCTTTACAGGGGGTGAATCATAACGTAGAGTGTTATTATTATTATTATTATTGTCATTGCCAGCTTTATTCCCTCTGCAAAGCAGACCATCTGGAAACACATTTCAGATTACTCACATTCGTTCCCTTAAAAAAGCTTTGCCATTAAGATCTGGATGGTATCCCATCGACTTAGCAGTTCTCTGAACACTCCAGATTACAATATTATCTATTTTTATTATTTAATATTTATCTCATGCCATCAGTGCACTAGGCACTTTTCAGGGGGCCAGTAATAAAGGATCTTTTTTTTTTACTTCAGAAGGTTCATTCTTCCAGGAGTCTGCCATCAAAGTATAGATGAATCTTGACCCATATGTGATAGGAAGTGGACTCTTTGAAAAAGAGAAAAAGAGGGAATTGGTAAATTTCATGCATTCAGAATGGGAGGGGGGTGGAGGAGGGCAGGCAATTCAAAAGACACTCCCCTGGTTGGGAAAGAAGCCCCTAAAACCAGCTTCTTCTGAATCTGGGCCTGCTTTGTGTAAATATCATCCATATATAGTAAGTAAAATCTATATAGTAAGATCACACCTAGAGTACTGCATCCAGTTTTGGTCACCACACTATAAAAAAGAAGTTGAGACTCTAGAAAGAATGCAGAGAAGAACAAACAAGATGGATTAGGGGACTGGAAACTAAAACACATTTGGGCCTGGCTAGTCTAGGGAAGAGAAGGACCAGGGGAGACATGAGAGCAGTCTTCCAGTATTTGAGTGGCTGCCACAGAGAGGAGGGGGTCAAGCTATTTTCCAAGGCACCCAAAGGCCAAACAAAGAATAACGGATGGAAACTGAATGAGGAGAGATTCAACCTGGAAATAAGGAGGCATTTCCTGATGGAACAATCAATCGATGGGACAAAAGTTGCCTTTGGAAGTTGTGGGAGCTTCATCACAGGAAGCTTTCAAGAAGAGACTGGACTGTCATCCGTCAGAAATGGTGTAGGGTCTCCTGCTTGGACCAGGTGGGGGCATTGGAGTAGATGACCTAAAAGGTCCCTTCCAACTCTGTTAATGTGAATCTAAGATGATCAAAGGCCTGGAGACTAAAACATATGATGAACGGTTGCAGGAACTGGGCATGGCTAGTCTAGAGAAAAGAAGGACCAGGGAAGACAGGATAGCATCTTCCAATATTTGAGGGGCTGCCACAGAGGGGAAGGGATCATGCTATTTTACAAAGCACCCAAAGGCCAGACAAAGAACAATGGATGGAAACTGACCAAAGAAAGATTCAACCTGGAAATAAGGAAGAATTTTCTGACAGTGAGAACAATCAACACGTGGAACAGAAGTTGCCTTCAGAAGTTGTGGAAGCTTCATCACTGGAGGCTTTCAAAAAGAGACTGGACTGCCGAGAGGGCGGGGCTGGCGTCGTGACGATATGGCATGCGATCTTGGAGGTCTGAGATCGCTGCTGATATCTTTGCTCCTGGACGGTCCTATTGGATCTAAACTGTCCTGAAGAGTCGGTGAAAGTGAAGAGCTCATCCTGTCGATCCCAGGGATACCGCAAAGTCCCTGGTAGATTCAGGAGAAGCTCTTCTTGCCAGCAGCAAAGGGGCAGCCATTAAAGCTGCTGAAGTTGGGGAAGCTCTGAAACAGAAGAGAACAGAAAGAGAGAGTGTGCCAGTTTGGTAAGAACTTTTTCTTTATTCTAAGATCTGAAAGGACACCCTAAGGAAAAGAAAGCATCTGTAAAAGTTTTGACAGAAGTGATTAAGTGGCAATTTTAAACAGGAATGTCAAAGTAATGTGTTTTTTTTTTTCTCATTGCTGGATTTTCTATACACAATCTTATATTTTGAAACTGGACTGGGTTTTTTTTTGTTTACATCTATTTTTTTTTCCTTTTTGATTTTGTAATATTTTAGGCTAGAGGCTCCCTTTAGTTATCGCTTTTTTTTAAATTTCTTTTTCTTGTTTTTATTAATTCTTATTATATCCTGCTCAGAAAAGGAGGGGGAAAGTGAGAGCAAAGAAACTTTGTAACACGGCCAACTAGAGGCTTGAAAATATTCTATTTCCCTGTGACCAGACAAAGCTGAGAAAGAAAGAACTGAGACTCTTTTTCAAGGACATTGTCATTTGATAAGATAGAGGGAAGAGCATGGGAGAGCATTATTGCAGGTGCTCTTCTGGGTTTCTATCAACAGCTGGAGTCTGGTGTTGAAATCGAGGGGAAAAAAAGGTGATGTTTTTGGAGAAGAGAGCTATAATAAGAGCCTTGGATAATTAAACAAAGTGCAGTGTGCTCTTTTTACTTTTTCTAAGTTGTTCTATCCCTCCTCACAAGCTTTATTATATTTCATTTTATCTCTTTTTTTGTAATAACTATTTGGGTTTTTGGCTTTGTTGGAGCTTGTCTTTGTTTTTCTTTTTTTCTTTGGAAGTCCAATCTCTATGTTTGCTTTTTATTTTAAAGGGAAAGCCTTTAAGTATTAATGTTTTTTTTTAAGGGAATAGCCTTTTTTTCCTTTCCTGGTATTTTTGTTTTTTCATCTACCTTTCTGGTTTATTTTTATGCACTCTTTCCTATTTGATACCTTTTAATTGGATTAAGGTGTTGAAGAACCTGAAGAATTTTTCTTTTTCCTCCCCCCCCCCTTTTTTTTCAAGCCTTTTTCTTCATCTAACTATTGATTGCAGTTGGTGGAAAGGTAGAGAACAACGTGAACTAAGATCCACAAGAGTTGCTAAACTTAACTACAAAATATAACCATGGAAGAGAAAAAATTGATTACAGTTAATATAAATGGACTTAACTCAGCCATTAAAAGAAGGAAAACCTTTCATAAGTTAGAGAAATTAAAATTTGATATAATCTGTCTACAAGAAGTACATATTAAAAAACAATATGAACAATTGTTGATACAGCCAAAATTAGGGAAATATTTACTTCCTTGACACAATGTAAGAAAAGAGGAGTGGTTTTATATATTAAAGAGACCACTCCAGCAAAATTGATTTATATTGATGATGATGGAAGAATACTAATGGTGGAAATAATGGACAATAATACAAAAACACTCCTGATTGCAATCTATGCCCCAAATGACAATCAAGAAGAATTTTATAACAAAATTACATATGAAAATAATTGAACTGGGCTATGCTAATATAGTTATGATGGGAGATTTTAATGGAATTGTAGACAATAAATTGGACTATACAGCACAGAAAACAATAAAGCAAAACAGAAAGACTCTCCCTAAATCTTTTTTTTTAAATGGTGGATGAAATAAACTGAAAAGAAACATGGAGAGAAAGAAATGCTAAAAGTAAACAATACACCTTCTATTTAAATAGACACTTATCATGGTCCAGAATAAATATGATATGGATGTCAACAGAATTAATAACTAATATTCAAGAAATAAATATTGAAACAAGTACTTGGGCAGATCACAATCTAATGACAATTAAATAGAAAGGACAAAGAAGAAGATTGAGATGGACATTAAATAATACTATTTTAAAGGAAAAAGACTTCACACAGTGGATGGAGAAAGAATTGGCCTTTTTCTTTGGAGAAAACAAAAAAGAAGATACATCAATCCAGAATGTATGGGATACAATGAAGGCATAAGTTAGAGGCTTGATAATAGACTATACAAGGAAAAGGAATACTATGAAAAAGCTAGCCTCTAAGGCCCTAGAGGATGAGCATAAAAGACTTGAAAAAGAGTTACAGAAAATGTCACAGAAAAAGGACATCAAGCTAAAAATGGATATAATTAAACACAAAATGGGTCAAATAGAAAAAGAAGAATTAGCACAGAAAATTAGAGGTGCTAAACAGGACTACTTTGAAGATGCAAACAAACCAAGTAGATGGTTAGCATACAAATTGAGAAAGGAGAAAGAATCAAGGAAAATATTGCAATGAATAGATGACCAAGGCCAAGTTTGCCATGGTAGCAAAGAGAAGAAGGAAATCATTCGAGACTTCTATGGGAAATTATATATGCAAGAGAATATTGATGAGGAAAGAGTTAAACAGTACTTACAGAATGCTAATTTACCTCAGATAACATTGAAACAATGTTAGAAAGCAATATAACGATGATGGAGTTAACTGAAGCACTCAAGAAGCAAAATAATGGAAAGGCACCAGGCCCAGATGGACTTCCGGCAGAATTTTACAAAACATTACAATAATCGTTGAATCTTCCATTGCTAGAAGTTATGAATGAAGTTATGTTAAAGAAGAAGATACCTGTTAAGTTTGGAGCATGGGCGAGAAAGAATGGAGACGAGCCTGTGGAATGGTGAACTTCAACTCTTTATTTACATGGTGTGACAGCTCAAACTGGATGGCCGCTATAGCCTTCCTTATATAGGCAACCCAATAACTATTTAATCAATAACAATCCAGGAGCGCTAGCTCCGTTAACCAATACGAATGCCCCGTTAATGGCCAATCAGATTTCCCTGAACGGGCCAATCCGATCCTGCCATTAACAGCCAATCAGAAGTGCAGGGCCAGAACCCTGCACTTGACTCCAAGTTCAAAATAACTTTATTAAACCTTTATGCATTCACAACAATACCTAAATCATGGTCAGAAGCCTATATTACACTTATTCCAAAAGAGAAGGCCGATCCATTACAAATTAAGAACTATAGACCCATTTCTTTACTAAATGCAGATTATAACATTTTTGCTTCAATATTGGCAGAAAGACTTAAAAAATATTTAAATAATTTTATTTATCCTGATCAAAATGGATTTCTGCCAAAGAGACAAATTAAAGACAATATGAGAGTAATCTTGGACACCTTGGAATACTACGAGGCACATCCTGAAAAACAAATGGCTCTGATATTTCTAGATGCACAGAAGGCATTTGATAATGTGTATTAGTGATTCATGTTATTACTGCTGGAACAGATGGGCTTCGCTAGAAAATTTATTCAAGCAATAGAAGCTATATACTATAAGCAAAAGGTAATGATAGAGGCAGAACTGACAGACTCTATCAATATAAGAAAAGGAACAAGGCAAGGGTGCCAACTATCACCTTTGTTGTTTGTGTTAACTTTGGAAGTGCTAAACAGAAATATTAGAGATGAAAAGAATATAAAAGGAATGAAAATCAAAAAGGAAAAATTTAAGCTGCAAGCATTTGCAGATGATCTGGTTTTCATCTTAGAAGACCCTCTAGAAACAGCACCAAAATTGATGGAAAAGATAGAGACATATGGAAAGGTGGCTGTTTGAAAATAAATAAAGATAAGACAAAGATCTTGACAAAGAATATGCTATTAAAACAAAAGGAAGAACTGGCAGACCTATTGAAAATTCAAGTTACGAATAAGATTAAGTACTTGGGGATATATTTGACAGCAAGATGTAGGACACTAAAAGAGAATAATTATATCAAATTTAAACAGCAGATAGCGATAGATCTGGCAAAATGGAAAAATTTACAACTGTTACTAATAGGGAGAGTTTCAACAATCAAGATGAATATATTACCCAGAATTTTATATTTGTTTCAAACAATTCCAATTAGGCTTGGAAAAGATTACTTTGAAGATTTAAATAAAATTGTGTTGAAATATATATGGCAAGGTAAGAAAGTGAGAATAAAATTAAAACTTTTGCAAGATGCTAGAATAAGAGGAGGATTTGGTTTGCCTAATTGGGAGTGGTACTATCAAGCTACAAATCTGATGTGGGTTAAGGAATGGATAACACTAAGAAATACTAGATTGTTGACATTAGAAGGACATGATCTGTTGTTGGGGTGGCATGCTTTTGTATGGTATAAAGGAACTAAAACATAGGGGTATTTTAGAAGACATTATATACGGGAGTCTCTGTGGTTAAACTGGGAGAAGATTAAAAGACAATGTTATTTGAAAATTCCAGTCTGGTTATAGACTATTGAAGCATTTTCTTATCCTATAATACACAAAAAGGAACAAACAGTTAGATATGGTGAAATATTGAATGAAAAGGGTGAACTCAAATCAATACAAAAACTAGAGGAACAAGGTATAATGATTTTCATATGCGCAAATACATTCAAGGTATGATAAAGATTCTAAAATGGAAGGTTTCTATGATAAATTGACTGATTTAGAGAAGATTTTGACAGGTACTGATGAAAAGGTGATTAAAAAACTGTATGGATATTTATTAGAAATTAAATTAGAAGAAGAACAAGTTAAAGAAACTATGATTGCTTGGGGGAAGAATTTTGGATATGGGATTGATCTGGAGAAATGGCAAAAATTGTGGTCTCCAAATTATAAAATGACAATGTCAACAGCATATTAAGAAAATTTGTATAAGATGTTTTACAGGTGGCATTTTCCCCCAACAAGAATAGCAAGAATGTTCAAGAACAAATCTGAAAAATGTTGGAAATGTCATCAAGTACCTGGCTCATATTACCATATGTGGTGGACTTGTGCAGATGCCAAAAAATACTGGACTAAAATCCACATGTGGTTGGAAAAAATGACAAAAAACATATAGACTTGAAACCAGAGATATTTGGCATATGCACGTACAAAAATGGAAGATGATTTGATGTTTTGATGTTTTGTTTGTTTATGTTTGTTTTAAAAACCAATAAAAATTTATTTTAAAAAAAGGATTTATTGATGTTAAGCCACATTTCATTTCAATTTTTGAATATCCTTTTGCTCACATTTTGGCAGAATTTTCTGTTGTCTTTAAATAATCTTTGGGTTCCTCTCTGAGGCTACTTGTTGCCAGCTACGTTTCTACTGAGGAAGAATTTGTCCAAAATTTTCCACCTTTCATTTCTTTCCAGAATTTCTTAGTCTGAAGGCAGCCCTGGAGGTCTCATAATATCTCAGATTGACAATCTTTTCTCCACAGCAGCAAGTGATGGGATGGGTTGGCGGCTTGCACATTGGGCAAACCAGCTTGGGATGGCTGGCTTTGTTTCTTGCTTAAATCCTGCAAGAGAAGTTTGGCTTTGGAGTTACTGGTTTCCTAGGTTCTTCATTTAGTTACTTCTGCAAAAGCCTCGGCAAAACATGGCCATGAGGGGGCTGGAGACTAAAACATGGGATGAACGGTTGCAGGAACTGGGCCTGGCTAGTCTAGGGAAGAGAAGGACCAGGGGAGACAGGAGAGCAGTCTTCCAGTAGTTCAGAGAAGAGCAACTAATTTTCTCTCTAAATCTTTTTCATGTTTCATATTGTTTGCATTTAGATCAGCTGGTGAGTTCTAGTCTGGTAGAATGAGTGGTTGGGTGTCTTCCAGATGAGAAGGGTGTCCTCCTTGATTCACAAAATGATAGAGGGTGTAGTCCCAAAGCAAAAAAAAACTAAAACTTACCATGAATGGTTGCAGGAACTGGGCCTGGCTAGTCTAGGGAAGAGAAGGACCAGGGGAGATAGGAGAGCAGTTTTCCAGTATGTGAGGGGCTGCCCCAGAGAGGAGGGCATCAGGCTATTTTCTAAAGCACCCAAAGGCCAGAAAAGAAATAATGGATGGAAACTGACTAAGGAGAGATTCAACCTGGAAATAAGGATAATTTTTCTGTCAGAGAGAACAATCAACCCATGGAACAGAAGTTGGCTTTGGAAGTTGTGGGAGCTTCATCCCTGGAGGCTTTCAAGAAGAGACTGGACTGCTATATGTCAAAAATGGTAGAGGGTCTCCTGCCTTGGGTGGGGGGTTGGACTAGATGACCTACAAGGTCCCTCCAACTCTGTTAACCTGATATGATCTAATGAAGCTAAAGTTTGGGAATTCCTTCAGCTACCAAAAATTAGCGGACCTTGAAGGTGCTCGAGGGGCAAAGGCAGATCTAACTACAGGTAGTCCTCAACTACGACCATGATTGAACTCCAAATTTCTGTTGCAAAATGAGACATTTGTTAAATGAATTTTGCCTCATTTGATGTCCTTTCTTGTCACAATCATTAAGCAAATCACTGCATTTGTTAAATTAGTAACACCGTTGTTAAGCAAATCTGGCTTCTCCATTGACTGCCTTCAGAAGGTCACAAAAGGGGATCATGTGATTCCCCCAGGACACCGCAACCATCATAAACCATCATAAATATGAATCAGTTGATAAGCATCTGAATTTTGTATAATGAGGCCACGGAGATGCTGCAATGGTCGTAAGTGTGAAAAATGCACATCGCAATTACTTACCTTCAAAGTTACTTCAGGGAAGTAACACAGCTGAGGCATGGCAATCTGTTCTCCTGCGCGATTCAGCTGAGCAGATATAAGTGAGTACAGTGCAGGGGATTGTCAGAACGAACCAGTTCAGAGCCAGCTGATCATCACAGCTAGGGGTTCGCCTGAACCGGTCCGAACCGATAGAATCCCACCCCTGCCCATGATGACTTGTCCCGTGACAAGCTGGTCAAGTTGGCCATGGCTAGTTGGCCATGGGGAGTAGTCGTAGACCCTGTCTGAAGCAAATCAAGGGGGATGCTGTAGTCCACACTGTGTTTTGCGGTATCCTTGTAGCACTGGGGCATGGGAGAGGGGCCAGGAGAGCAAGGGGGCCCAACTGCATCAATGGCAGGAGAAGGAGAAAATTAAGTTCTTCTGCTGCTGCTGTCGCCCCCCCTCCCCCTCCCCCGGCCTGCATTCGCTTTCCTCTCTCTGGATGTCAGAATGTTGATGCAATGGAAAAGCAACCCTTCAATCAAGCTCCTGGGTTGAAGAGGAAGTGTGTATCATAGTATAATTAAGAATTAGGGAGATATGAACATATAATTATTCCACCAAAGCAAGGTGTCTTCCACAGATCTGAGAAATTGGCTCCCTTCCAAATCGCAGAAGTATTCTAATGAATTTGTTGCTCTGCAAAATTCAATCGGCTTTGGGTGATTTTTTTTAGGGTGCGGAAGGCATCTTTCTGGAACTTTCCTCCCAGGCACAAAGCCTGGGTCGTATGGCAGTTTAAGGCTGGGTTGAATGCAGCTTTTGTAATTTGTCTGAAGTTTTCTCCTTTTGCAGAAGACGTAACCTTACATTCTCAGGACGTTTGAGGATTCCTTTCCAAATTCTCAGGGATGTTTTTGAGTTGCAAGTTGGGCAGAAGGCAGACGACGCCACAGATGGACAGGCTGCATTCTGATACTCGTTTTTCCACCCTTCTACAGCCTCCTTGTGTTGGCAATGACTCCAGATAACAAGAACTTGGATCAGTGAAAACACAGAGATTTTATTTGTAAGTTTAAATCAAAGCATACAAAAGGGAAAAAGCTGTTTGCAAAGAGCAGTAAGATCTTAGCTGACCTCAACATGAAGTTTGAGCCAAGAACCACCCCTTGAGATTTCAGAACATTACATTTTATAGTTTTTCTATCCTGACGTCCCCCATGCCTCTCCTACATCGGGTCTGTTCTGTACGGTCATTTACATTCTTGTAAACGCCGCGCTGTGATTGGTCAAAGCGCGCAGAGATCCGATTGGTCGAGCGAGCCGCTCTGATTGGCCCGCTAGGGATCTCCCGCGATTGGTGGAAACTAAATGCGGGAGATTCAAAGCGGTGCCATTGGCCGTGGCGGCTTGAGAATAAAAAGCCGCAGTTTTCCCCCCGGAACCCGAGCTGTTCTCGGGACCAATAAATGAGCTGAACCAAGTCACTGAGTCCTGGTCTCCTTGCCGCACCGGACATAACACTGGCAACGAAGGTGGGATTCCAAGGCTAATCCCCCACCAACACGTGTCCGGAGGAAGCGAGACCGACAATATGGCCAGCATCGCACTGCCCGCGCCCTTCAATCCCACTACCGAGGACTGGGAATCATACACTGACAGATTCCTCATGTTCCTTGAATGCAGCAACATGAAGGATGCCGCCGGGCCGAAGAAAAGAGCCGTCTTCCTGACACACTGCGGGCCCGCAGTGTTCAAGATGGCAAAAGCTCTAGCGAAACCTGCGGACATCAAGGAGATGGACTGGGCCGACTTCGAACCATTGCTCCGGAACCACTATGCCCCCACCATGCCCACCCTCATCAGGCAGCACAATTTCTACCAGTGGGACCAGAGAGCGGGCAAGAGCATCAGCGACTTTGTGGCTGAGCTACGAAGCCTAGGGGGCATGTGCGGGTTCTCGGACATGGACGAGGCCTTACGCGACCGTGTCATACTCGGATTCTGAGACCCAGCCCTACAGAGCCGACTGATGGCCAAAGGAGACATCACCCTCGGCGACGCCATCCCTGAAGCCACCTCAGCTGAGGCAACCTGGAAATCGGCTAACCACATGCAGAGACCAGACACCGGAGACCGCACCAGGACCACCGACCCAGGACAGGCGACTGAGGCCCAACCGGAAGCAAGTCACCGCAAGACCACCACCCATCATGGCGAATTCCACTCCACCTCCGACACCACGGACAAGGAAGAGGAGATCCACCAGCTCCAGACGGGACGTGACCAGTAAAATCAGCAGGGTTGTAAGTTGGGGACCGCATGTGCTGGGTGCGGGGGTGACCACCCTCGAGGAGAGTGCCGTTTTTTCGATGCAGTCTGCTGGCACTATGACAAAAAGGGTCACATCGCCCGAGTCTGCCGATTGAGGAAGGCCTACAGCCCCAGACGGCGGGACCACAGCAAGTGGAGACGGGACAGTACACCCCCCAGAGCCAGAGATCACCAAGCTGACAGCTGATGGGACCGGAACGGATGGAACCGACAAGTGGTGAAACCCGGCGAAAGGAGGAAACCCACCAGATGGTCATCATCAGTCACGCATCAACCACTGACGCCCGAAAGGTCTACGTGGAGGTAGGCATTGAAGGCGAGCCATGCAAAATGGAGGTGGACTCCGGGTCCTACATGGTCGCCTGGCAAGAAATCAAGCGCTTGGTGCCTACCATCCACAAGAAGGGACTGGAGAACCAGAGACTAATAATCAAGGACTACCAGGGAAACCGCATCCCGGTAGTCGGAACCGGACAATTCAAGGTAACATTCAAGGGCCGCACCACAAATCTTCCCCTGATGATCGTGGACCGAGACCGACCCAGCCTTTTGGGACTGCAATGGTTCGCACTGCTTGGTATCGAAGTCATGGGCATCAACCACACTGCTGAGACCGATTGGTAACAGCAACTGGCACGGGACTTCCAAGAAGTGTTCGACAGCACCCTAGGCAAGTACTGAGGGCCCTCCATCTCCTTCAGCCTAGACCCCAACATTCCCCCGATACACCTAAAACCAAGGCCAAAAACCTTTGCACTCAGGCCAAAAATAGACAAGCAAATTGACAAGCTCATCAAGCAAGGGGTCCTACAACCAATTGACCACACCCAGTGGGAGACCCCAATAGTCACCCCAGTCAAGCCCAATGGGTCGGTAAGAATCTGCGGGGACTATAAGGCCACCCTAAATTGCGCCTTACAGCAAAGCACCTACCCCATCCCAGTAGTGCAGCACCTTCTACACTCACTGGGGGGAGGCAAAGTTTTTGCGAAGCTCGACCTGGCACAAGCATACCAACAGCTGCCAGTCGATGCAGAAACTGCTGAGGCACAAACCATAGTCACCCACCGGGTAGCGTTTCGCTGTAACCGACTCCAGTTTGGAGTCAGCGTGGCGCCTGGGATTTTCCAGAGCCTCATGGAGAGGCTTTTGCAAGGAATTAAGGGGGTGGTGCCCTACTTTGACGACGTCCTAGTGTCGGCAACCAACCAGCTAGAACTAGAGGGTCGTCTAAGGGAGGTGCTAACGAAATTCAAGGAAACCGGGCTAAAAGTGAAGAGAGAAAAATGCCAGCTTTACACAACCATCCTGGTTGCTCTTCTCTGCACTTTTTCTAGAGCCTCAACAAATTTTTCATAGTGTGGTGACCAAAAGTGGATGCAGTAGTCTAGGTGTAGTCTTACTAAGACTTGATAGAGTGATATTAGTACCTCATTTGATCTTGATCGAATCCCTCTGTTAATGCAATTTAGGATTGTGTTGGCTTTTTTGGCTGCAACAGTGGCTCATATTTAACTGGTTTTGCACTTATTACTATTTGTATTATCTTTGCTTTATTTTGCTGTGGTTGTTATGCTTCTATTTGCAGGTCTTTGTATTTTTTTATTTTCTCCAGTTATAAGTTATTGGTCTGGAGGATTTCCTTAAAGATGCAATATTCTCTGTCTTAGGGCTGTCCTGTTTATACTTTCCTGTCCTCAGATAGGAGAACCCTCCCTGGATAGGGCCATAAAGTTTCAGGGAGTTTGATGGAGAGGAAGGTCTCCATGTTTGATCATACCCCTCTGCATATGCCATCTCTAACAGCCCGCATGCCTTTGCTCTTAGCTAACCCTGGTGGAGCAAAGGGGGTATGAACAAGACAAGTGTCCTATGTGATGGAGAATGATTATGTGTGCTGAATGCAAGGATTTTTCTTAGTGGATTTCTTACCAATGGTGGGGTCTTCCAGGCATTGTTATATTCTGGGGTGCATTTCCCATGTGTGGCTTCCTTATTAGATATTTTGCTTTTCCCTGTTTGAATGATCTCTGGGTTAAAGTTTTAGAGTTCTCAACATTGGTAGCTTTATGATGGGCAGATGTCAATTTCCAGAATTCTGGGGGTTCATTGACAGGATTCTGGGAGTTGAAATCTACCTGTCAGATCTGTGTATCTGCCATTCTTCAGTGGAAGAAGAAGAATGGGTGTGTGTGTGTGTTTGATATAAGTAATCTTTTTTTGATGTAACCTGAACATCCTAATTCTTGTATTGAATCTGTATAACTTGCACATGATATACAACTGGGGACTGGAGCCTGAGAGGCCTGGAAACTTATCACCTTTTGGAGAGATAGCAAGAGGAGAGGTGTTAAGTTTGGAGCATGGGTGCGAATGATGGAGACGAGCCTGTAGAAACAGTGAACTTCAAACTCTTTATTTACATATTGTGACAGCTCAGCTCAAGGGCTGCTATATCCTTACTTATATAGGCTACTCATTAACTATTCAACCAACAGCAAACCTGGAGCGCTAGCTCCGTTAACCAATGAGAATGGCCTGTTAATGGCCAATTGGATGCTCCTGAACAGGCCAATCTGATCCTGCCATTAACAGCCAATCGGAAGTGCAGGGCCAGAACCCTTGCACTAGACTTCAAGCTCAATGATAACTTTATTGTTATTATGCATTCACAACAGAAGGGGCTGTTAGGGATAACATTGTTTACCCTAACTGGTTTAGGTAAAATAATAAATATGTTATCATAGTTTGTTAGTTAAAGTGTCTGCAACTTTAACTGTAGGACTGTAATTAAGGGAGTGGTTGTAAAAAGCACCATAAAAGAAGCAAGGCACTGCAGCTTGCTCTCTCTGACTTGATGATCCCTAATTACTGGATGAAGACTGCATTTTTCCCTACTGGAACGGGAGAGAGATAAAGGACTGATTTATTGTAAGTGAACTGACATAGGATATTCTACACGGACTTTGCTAATTGAATATCCTTGAATGGACTGACTAAAAACGATACATGACTAAAGGACTGTTATTTTGACTATGCTATAAACTCTAAATGGAATAAACTATATTTTTGATAGCACAAGCGTATCTGTTATTTTTACTGTATGTTAACAAACATACAAGCTTATCTCACTCATTTATCTGTGTGCCTATCTGACTAACGCTGCACATTCTGTTTAGCTTGTCTCCTTAACCCTGGTTGGGGAACACAGGCTTAACAGGGGCCATAAAAATTCCAGCTCTGAAAGAAACTTCTTGGGAAACTTTTCTCAACCACGTTCCCAGAAAAAAAGAAGAGGGGGGGGGAGTGGTGGAATTAACATGTTGCTTCTTTGTATTGATGAAATCCACACTGGACTGAGGGGAGGGGTCCCAACTCCCTTTACCTATGCTCTATGCCTGGAGGCATATCAGACCCTGCTTTGACTATAACCTGGATAACTTCTTTTTCAATAAAGAATTCCATTTGAAATACCCAGTTTTCAGAAGTTCATTCTTATCGTCTGAAAGGGAGAGAGTCTGGGCCTTACACCACCCATCTTAAAGCTGCTGAATTAAGAATCCTTGTTCTGGAGGAACTTCCCTCCCTGGAAGTTGGAAGCCAGAGGGGCTGCAGGTTGCTGAGGAGAAGACTAACACACAAAGGACCACACAACATCACACAAACTTCGGCCTCCTCATTGCTCAAAATGGGCAGGAGCAGCCACTACTGTCTAGGAAGAGATTTCAATATCTTCTACGTGGAAAAAAAAACTGAAGAAACTTGAGCATCTTTCCTCTTCATGAATAAGAGCACATCAGGATTTTAAAAAAAGTGGGGGGCTTAATATTTTTTTCTTCACAGCACTACACAAAACAAGTTGTGCCTTTTCTTAAATAATTTCTTTCCAGCTTGTTTTCTTTTTTTAATAAGTCATTTTCAGAGTCTTCCTCCATAGTTGGTTGCTATGGGGAAAATCTTTCTTCTCCAAAATGCCTCCAATTTATCATTCACATTATGGCACCTCAAAGTTCACCCCAAAACTTTGTATCCAAATAACAAGGGAGCAGAAGAGGTTTATATCCCCAAGTGGGGAAAAATGGGGTAATAGCAACATCTGTTTGGAGTTCTTTGCAGTTAGTTGATTAACATGAAAACATGTCTCTTTTAGTAATTGTACACAGCTTGACATATTGAGCTCTAATAAATGAGCCAAATATATAATATAATTGGTGACCTAGATTGAATTGGAAATAGAAACTAGCATAATTGGTGGTAGATGTAATAATAATTGGCAGTTTCAAACCAGGCATGAAAAATGTAGCCCTCAAAAACCTTGTGTGAATGCTAGGGACAACCTTTGTAAAATTACCTGCTTATAAAATTCTGCTAACATTCCCCAGGTAGAGTTGGTGACGGGGAAGATTTTCGTCAGGTTCTGGAAAGCTCAGAATACTGACATGCTATTACAAATTCAATCTGAAGCAATCCAAGTTATGAACTGCCTCTCGGTCTATTTTATTTTGCTATGTCAACACATGGTTCTGTTTGAAGATTTAGACATGATTGTTCATTTATTGACCAGAGCCTTCAAAGCTATGCTTTAAATGAGAAAAAAGATTATTCTTGTCAGTGATGAGTGGTTTCCACGATTGTGTGAGGATGTATGACCACACTTAAAAATATAGATAGAAAAGAGAATGATAATATGGCAGTCTGTTGAAAGGTTTTATTATGTATTGGAACAGAAGGATAAAATGTGCTGCCTGCCCATTTTCTATTGACAAGGCAAGCAGAGAAAATATAAATAAAAGTCCCACTTAGTTATGGAAAGCACTGCTGTAAAACCATTTGGATGATCTTATTAACAATGAATATTGATTTCCTCCCCCCCCCCCACTTTCTTTTTTATGTGGCTGTACTGGAGATGGAATACGCATCCATATTAACTATACTGTAATGTTTTCTCCCCACTTTTCTTCCAGAAATTCGAGGTAGCATCTGCTGGTTTACATCCAGGGCAGGGAGTTGGACTAGATGACCTATAAGGTTCCTTTCAGCTCTGTTAATCTATAATCTGTAATCTCTTCAATGCTATTCCTACAACTGTCCTGTGTGGTAGGTTGAGGGGGCTTATAGCATCCACCCTAAATCTCCCAGTGAGTCTTCATCTTTGAGGACTTTTCCAAATCCTAGTTCATCACTCTAAGCATTATATCTCTCTGTCTCGCTACATTTGCACCACAGCTGTATTCCTATTATAACTGATGCCTGTTCTGTACATTCATTTGCATTCTTGAAACCCCGCGCTTTGATTGGCCAAAGCGCGGGGCGATCTGATTGGTTTAGCGAGCCGCGCTGATTGGCCCGCTAAGAATCTCCCGCGATTGGATACGAATCATGGGAGATTCAAAGCGGTGCCATTGGCCGCGGCCGCCGCGGCTTGAGAATAAAAAGCCGCTGTTTTTTCCCTTGGAGCCAGATCGGTTCCGGGGACCAATAAAGAGCTGAAACCTAGTCACCGCCTCCTGGTCTCCTTACCGACGGACACGACACTGGCGACGAGGATGGGATCCCGATTCTGAACCCCAGCAAGCACGTGTCCGACGGAAGCAAGACCGACGAGATGGCCAGCTTCGCTCCGCCCGCATTCTTCAACCCCGCTAGCAAGGACTGGGAATCCTACACGGACAGATTCCGCATGTTCCTCAAATGCAGCGACATGAAGGACACCACCGGGCCCAAGAAACGAGCCGTCTTCCTGACACACTGCGGGCCCGCAGTGTTCAAGATGGCGAAAGCCCTAGCAAAACCCGCTGACGTCACCGGGATGGACTGGGCCAACCTCGAACCCTTACTTCGAAAACACTACGCTCCCGCCATACCCACCCTCATCAGATGGCACGAGTTTTATTGGCGGGACCAGAGGTCAGGCGAAAGCCTCAGCAACTTTGTTGCGGAGCTGCGGAACTTAGGAGGACAATGCGGGTTCTCCGACATGGACGAGGCCCTACGGGACCAAGTCGTGCTCGGACTTCGGGACCCAGTCCTACAGAGTCGGCTGATGGCCAAGGGCGACATCGCCCTCGTCGATGCCATCGCTGAAGCCACCGCAGCCGAGGCCACCAGGCAGTCAGCAAACCGCATGCGGAGACCGGACGCCGGGGACCGCACCGCGAACAACAACCCTGGATGGGCGACCAAGGCCCAACCAGAAGCAAGTCACCACGAAACTACCACCCACCATGGCGAATTCCACTCCGCCTCCGACACTTCGGACGAGGAGGAGGAAATCCACCGGCTCCAGGCAGGACGCGACCAGCGCAGTCGGCGGGGTCGTAAGTCAGGGACCACGTGTGCCGGTTGCGGAGGCGACCACCCTAGATCCGAGTGCCGGTTCTTTGATGCTGTCTGCCGGCACTGTGACAAAAAGGATCACATCGCCCGCGTATGCCGATTAAAGAAAGCCTACAGCCCCTGACGGCGGGACCACAGCGAGCGGAGACAGGACAGCACACCCCCCAGAACCAGAGATCGCCCAGCCGACAGCCATTGGGACCGGAGCGGGCGAGCCCAACGAAGTGGCGAGACCCGGCGGAAGGAGGAAACCCACCAGACGGTCATCATCGGCCACGCATCAACCACCGACGCCCGAAAATTCTACATGGAGGTAGGCATCAAAGGTGCGCCATGCAAGATGGAGGTGGACTCCGGCTCCTACCTCTCCATGGTCGCCTGGCAAGAAATCAAATGCTTGGTGCCTGCCATCCAAAAGAAGGGACTGGAGAACCAGAGACTAATCATTAAAGATTACCAGGGAAACCGCATCCCAGTAGTTGGAACCAGACAATACAGAGTAACATTTAAGGGACCCACTGCAAAGCTTCCCCTAACAATCGTGGACCGAGACCGACCCAGCCTTTTGGGACTGCAATGGTTCGCACCGCTCAGCATCGAAGTCACGGGCATCAACCACATCGCTGAGAACGATTGGGAACAACAACTGGCACGGGACTTCCAGGAAGTGTTCGACGGCACCCTAGGCAAGTATCGAGGGCCCCCTATCTCTTTCAGCCTAGACCCGAACGTTCCCTCGAGACGCCTAAAACCAAGGTGGGTACCTTTCGCACTCAGGCCAAAAATTGATGAGCAAATTGACAAGCTCGTCAAGCAAGGGGTCCTACAACCAATAGACCATGCCCGGTGGGAGACCCCAATAGTCACCCCAGTCAAGCCTGATGGGTTGGTGAGAATCTGCGGGGACTATAAGGCCACCCCAAACTGCGCCTTGCAACAAAGCGCCTACCCCATCCCAGTAGTGCAGCATCTTCTACACTCACTGGGGGGAGGCAAGGTTTTCGCGAAACTCGACCTGGCCCAAGCATACCAGCAGCTGCTGGTCGATGAAGAAACCGCGGAGGCACAAACCATAGTCACACACCAGGGAGCTTTCCGATGTAACCGACTCCATTTCAGAGTCAGCGTGGCGCCTGGAATTTTCCAGAGCCTCATGGAGGGACTCTTACAAGGCATCAAGGGGGTGGTGCCCTATTTCGATGATGTGCTGGTATCGGCAGCCAAACAGCCAGAACTAGAGGGTCGACTAAGGGAGGAGCTAACCAAATTCAAGGAAACCGGGCTAAAGGTGAAGAGGGAAAAGTGCCAACTTTACACAGAGTGGGTCGAATTCCTGGGGTACCTCCTAGACCGGCACGGCATCCACCCAACCGAAACCAAAATTAAAGCCATCAAAGAGGCCCCCACACCCAGGACTAAAACGGAACTGCAGGCGTTTCTGGGACTGCTTAATTTTTACAATGTTTTCCTGCCCCAAAAGGCAACTGCGGCGGAGCCTTTGCATAGGCTCTTGGACAAGGCGGCTACCTGGACTTGGGGGAAACGCAAGGAAGCCTCCTTCACCTGCTCACTTTGGATGCCGTCCTCATTCAATACAACGAGACCTTACCACTAGCCGTCACATGCGACGCATCACCTTTTGGCATCGGTGCCGTCCTCAGCCACACTCTCCCCGACGGAAAAGAAGCACCCATCGCCTTCTTTTCAAGGACCCTCACCAAACCAGAGAGAAACTACAGTCAGCTGGACAAAGAGGCCCTGGCTATCGTCGCCGCAGTGAAGAGGTTCCACGAGTACCTCTACAGTCGGATGTTCACCATTATCACCAACCACAAGCCACTGCTGGGAATCCTCACAGGGAACAGGGCCACCCCGACAATGACGAGACATTCAAAACATTCCGGAGACAGCAAACAGAACTCTTGCTACAAAAAGGGAGATGCTAACGAAATTCAAGGAAACCGGGCTAAAAGTGAAGAGAGAAAAATGCCAGCTTTACACAGAGCGGGTCGAGTTCCTAGGATACCTCCTAGACCGGTACGGCATCCACCCAACCGCAAACAAAATCAGAGCCATTAAGGAGGCCCCCACGCCCAGGAATAAAACTGAACTGCAGGCATTTCTGGGACTGCTTAATTTTTACAATGTTTTACTGCCCCCAAAAGGTGACCGCGGCAGAGCCTTTGCATAGGCTGTTGGACAAGGCGGCCACCTGGACTTGGGGGAAACGTGAGAAAGCCGCCTTCAGGAAAACCAAGGAGCTGCTCACCTCAGATGCCGCCTTCACCTGCTCACTTTGGATGCCATCCTCATCCAATACAATAAGACCCTGCCGCTTGCCATCACATGTGACGCCTCACCCTTCGGCGTCGGTGCCGTCCTCAGCCACACACTCCTGGATGGAAGAGAAGCACCCATCGCTTTCGGGTACACTCACCAAACCAGAGAGGAACTATAGCCAGCTGGACAAGGAGGCCCTGGCCATCGTCGCAGCAGTGAAGAGGTTCCACGAGTACCTCTACGGCCACACGTTCACCATTATCACAGATCACAAGCCGCTGCTGGGCATCCTGGCAGGGAACCGGGCCACCCCGAACATCCTATCTCCCAGAATGACAAGGTGGTCCGAATTCCTTGCCGCCTACAGCTACCAGCTCACACACCAACCCGGTAAGACTATCACCCATGCAGATGCTTTGAGCTGCTCGCCGCTACCCAAGCTAGACACTGACCCAGCACCCACGACGACCACCCTCAGCATAGAGACTCTGCCCGATCTACCCATAACCGCGTCAGACATTGCCCGAGAAACTAATAAAGACAAACGTCTGGCGCGGGTGTTACATTGGGTGGAGAAAGGGTGGCCGGAAAAGGACAACGACAAGACATTCAAAACATTCCGGAGATGGCAAACAGAACTCTCGCTACAAAAAGGGTGTGTACTGTGGGGGGATAGGGTGGTTATCCTGGAAAAAACTGCAAGGGAAGGTACTGGAGTTGTTACACGAGGGGCACCCGGGCATAGTTAGAACAAAAGCCCTGGCCAGGAGTTACGCTTGGTGGCCAGGGATGGATAAACAAATCGAGGCTTGGGTGGCAAGGTGTCAACGCTGCCAAGAAACCAGACCAAGTCCGCCCACGGCACCAATCCTAGAATGGGAAACCCCCAGGGGACCTTGGTCTAGGATCCACATAGACTTCGCTGGGCCCACAAAGGGACATACATTCCTAATAACCGTAGACACTTACTCCAACTGGTTGGAGGTAAGCAACATGAAAACCACCACTACAGAGGCCATGACCAAGGAACTTTGCAAACTCTTCGCAACACACGGCCTCTCAGATGTCATCGTGTCGGACAACGGGCCCCAATTCACCTCGCTGGAATTTGAAAAATTCCTATCGGAACGGGGCATACGACACGCACTGACAGCCCCGGCGCATTTGGCGGCGAACGGAAGGGCGGAACGGATGGTTCAATTCATGAAAAAAACCATCCAGAAAATGGACCACGGGGAGATCCAAGACAAAATAAATAAAATGCTTTTCATACAACACATAACCCCGAACACGACAACAAACAAAAGCCCAGCAGAGCTACTAATGGGGAGGAAAATAAGGTACCCACTCGATAGACTGCACCCCACATACACCCCGGAAAAACCCCCAAACTCCTCCAGCAAGCACCGATCCTTTGCACCAGGCAACGCCGTCTACGCAAAGAACCTAACCGGAGACCCACTATGGGTACCAGCAACCATAACCCAACTGACAGGTCCCCGCTCGTACCGGCTACAAACAACCGATGGATGAGCATGGAAATGCCACATCGATCAATTAAGATCGAGGACAGCCACAAGAAACACAACCGACACGCAACCAGACATAACCAATCCCCTTAACACAAACCAAGAGGGGAGGGAATACTCCGGGAACCAAAACCCAGAAGAAAGGAACCAGCCATACTCACCAGCAAGCAGCCAGCTCAGAACCTCACCAGGAAGAAGCAGCCAGACCAGCTTGACCAGCCCGGAAAGACCAGGCGGGAACGGCGAAAACCGCAGCTCAACCAGCCTGGGTAGACCGGGGGGGAGCTGCGACGAGTGGCCCGGCAAGACATACCAGGCGGTTCCACCAACGAGCCCGAGAGACACAGAGAACCCGACCGAACCGGCCGGGAGCCAACCCATGACTGACCTGCGCAGGTCCAGTAGACAAGTACGGAGCCCTGCCTACCTACGGGACTACGTTACGTAGGACTAAACCAAGAGGGGAGGGGTGTTCTGTACATTCATTTGCATTCTTGAAACCCCGTGCTTTGATTGGCCAAAGCGCAGGGCGATCTGATTGGTTTAACGAGCCACGCTGATTGGCCCACTAAGAATCTCCCGCGATTGGTGGATACGAATCGCGGGAGATTCAAAGTCAATCGCGGGAGATTCAAAGTGGTGCCATTGGCCGCAGCCGCCGCGGCTTGAGAATAAAAAGCCGCTGTTTTTTCCCTTGGAGCCAGATCGGTTCCGGGGATCAATAAAGAGCTGAAACCTAGTCACCGCCTCCTGTTCTCCTTACCAACGGACACGACAATGCCCAAGCAAATATTAACTTATTCCTTAGCAAAGACAATATTCTCGGCCAAAATCACTCAACTCCTAGTCCATGCATCCTATATGAGCTGGGTGAGAAAAGAAGGGGGGAGATGGACAACTATTTTACAGCGATCCAGTCCATACTGAGTATCCTACTAAATTTGTTTAACTAGCTCATTGAATAAATTAAATTGGATTTGGGCAACGCCATAAAACACACTCCTCCCTTTCCAGGTTTTGGTGTGCTGCTTCATGATGAAGGTCTATCCAAGAACATCCATGGGAAGTGTATGCCAAGAGCACCCACCCACCCAGCAGAATCCCCCAAGGTGTGAAAATCATCCCAGCTGCTCAGCTAAAGCCAGCGGCTATCTCTCTTAGGGAGTGGCGAGAAAGGAAGATGCCAGAGGCAGATGATCACTTTAGCGACAGTGGCAAAGGTGGCCCAGAAGGAAGGAATTGTCATGGATGCACCCCCAGGCCCCTCTTGGAATGTGAATTCAGAGGAGGAGGACGAGTTTCACTCAGCACAGAGCTGAGCATTATTCAGGATCGGGGTTTGGAGAATGCTAACCTGCCTGCCGGGACAGCCTCACCTGGGCGGACCAGTGACAGGCTGAGCAGATGAGCCACAGCTGCAGCAAATTGGCCAGGAAGCTCCATTAGCAATGACATGGAGGAAGAGTTCACACCTCCTCCTGATCCAAGGACACATGGGGCAGAGAGGAGACAGGCACAATGCCAGTCGGGTAAACTACATGTGAGGAGGCAACCTCACCTCTCATGAAGGGCTGCACCAGCATTGCCTGCTTAACTCCACCCTGAGGACATGACTGTTGCTGGAACAAGGGGCCCAGTTCCGTGCCTTGTGTGCTTGGGCTGTGTATCCTGGCCTGCTTTCCTGGACTTCACGCATGCCCTTTGGACTCGTTACCCGGTGACTCTTGCCCTACTGAGCTTGGAATCTGGGTGTGCGCATTGGGGTTGCCTTCCCAGGATTTGTTTGGGGGGGGGTCTTTCTGTATTTGTGGGGAGGGAATGGGGCAGCACAATGATGGTAAATCATGTTTTTCACCCAGAAAACCGCATGGATAGAAAATATGAAGTAATTCACGATATACAGCTAGACAATGGGCCCCTCAAGTTGAGGGTTGAGGATCTTTATTACATGGCTAGACTAAACCTTTTGGGGGTGTCTGGTTGCAGGAAAAGAAAGAAAATGTCAGTGGGTATATGGAACGTCAGTAGCACAAATAGGAGGAAACTCCACATGGCAATAGTTGAAATGGAACCACTCTACACTGACATCCTGGGTATCAGCAGCCCGAACCTGACTGGAGTTGGGACCCTTTCAGTCAGAAATGTATCAGGATGCAGGACATGAAAAAGAAAGGTGTCCTGCCCCTGTTGGAATCTGATTCTGAGGGGGAGGGGGAGCAGCTGACAGGGAGTGGGAGTGTGGCTCCAGTGGCTGTGGAGGAAACTGGGGAAGGGAACAGTCCGGCTGGGCATTCAGAGGAAGACCCCTCTTCATCCTAGGGCATGCAGGGAGGAACAGATAAGGGAGCAATGTGGGTTACGGGGAGGGGGGTGGGCGAGAAAAAGGCCCTGATTCCTCTCATTAGCTGCAGCTGGAAAAAGAGGATAAAAAGGGTGTTTGCGCACAGCACTTGCTGGAAGTAAATTAAGTATGCATTACCTTTGTTTGTCAAGTCTTATCTGGGTTCTGGCGTCTTCCCAACTGTGTGTGTTTCATTATCTTTTGAAATCTGCAATTCCTTATCCTGCCCTGTCTCATTAATTGCTGCAATATGGTTTGTGTTGTCTTTTATTTATAATTTATATGTACTTTGGGTTCAAACTGAATTTCTTCCCTTTAAAAACTGTTCTAGGGAGAGTTTTTTCTCCAGCCAATGATAACTGGACATTGGGGGCCAAGTTGGAGGAATTAAAGGGACTTTACCTACTTTTGTGACTTTGTTGCTTTTGTGCCACACCCCAGGTCATCGAAGAAGGAATGGCCTTGCTTTGATGGCTAAGGAAGAACAGAACCTGGATGCCATTGATGACTCCGTAATACAAATTAGACTTTATGGGCAACCCTTTAATAGGAAGATCGCGTCACTGCAGAAGCAGCAGCAGAGGTTTATGATCATCTAAAATTGACAAAATGCATAGGAAAGACGTGCCACTTGAGATGGGAGACTAGAATGCCAATGTTGGAAATAGGAAGGAAAATGTAACTGGATCGTATGGCTTAGCATGCTGAAATGTAGCAGGAGACAGAATTACCAATTTCTGCCACTTCAGTGATTTCTTCGCAGCTAATAGAACAGTGCCTTTATACATAAACACCACCAAATGAATACATGAGACATTGAATTGGCTACAGGTAGTCCTTGGGTTGTGACCACAATGGAGCCCAACATTTCTGTTGTTAAGTGA
Source organism: Hydrophis major (assembly GCA_033807585.1). Classification (NCBI taxonomy): domain Eukaryota; kingdom Metazoa; phylum Chordata; class Lepidosauria; order Squamata; family Elapidae; genus Hydrophis; species Hydrophis major. The sequence goes on from CM066339.1 coordinate 15,648,446, forward strand.
GACATTTGTCAGTTTCCTCCCCCTTTCCGTTTTAAGACTTTTCTTACCACAGTTGTTAAGTGAATCATTGCATTTGTTAAGTTAGTAACCTGGTTGTTCAGGGAACCTGGCTTCCCCATTGACTTTGCTTGTCAGGAGATCGCAAAAGGGGAAATCGCGTGACCCCAGGACATTGCAACCATCATAAATGTGAGTCAGTTGTCAAGCATCCGAATGTAAATCACGTGACCATGGGGATGCTGCAAAGGTCTTTAAGTGTGAAAAACAGTAATAAGTCCCTTTATTCAGTATGGTTGTAACTATGAATGATCACTAAATGAACTGTTGTAAGTAGAGGACGACTTGCACTCCTGAGTGTGCTTCTTATCTGAACCACCTTCTTTTTTTTTTTTTAATAAAGTTTTATTGAGTTTTAACAAAACAAATAAAACATCTTATTTAAGTATAGCATCGTTCCGGGTTATCACATTTCCATACAGACACAATTTCATATGCATATTCATCTTAAGTATTCAACTTCATATCTTATTACTCTTTTTCCAACTTCTCACTATTTTTCCCTTTACTTCTCTTAATTTTCTTTTAGCGTTATCTCATTTTCTTCTTATTCAATTGTATTTCTTTTACCAAAATTTCTATATCTTTTTATTCATTGTACTTATACTTTCATCTGTCTTGTTTACAATTTCATATGTTCTCTTCCAACATTCTTAAGAAGCAAAATTCCCCCTATGATTGCCAATCGAAGTGCAACACCTTTAAATCTTATTGTTATTATCATATGAAATCTCATTAAACATTGAATTTGTGCATTCTAAAATTATAACATTCAAATTTCTAATATTTATTTTATATTATGTAGATCTCATCATTCAGACTCTGCTTGGTACTTCCCCTTGAAAATATAAAAAGAAAAATTCTAAAAACATAGCAAAAACAAAATAGATATACATATAGATATATGGCATTCAGCTTTGTTCGGGTATTTTCCCATGTCATTATAGTTGTGCTTTTAAAGTTGTAGCAACGTTTCGGCAGAATCTCATCTGCCATCATCAGGCTTCTGTATTGTGATGAGATGAGATTCTGCCGAAACGTTGCTACAACTTTAAAAGCACAACTACAATGATGTGGGAAAATACCCGAGCAAAGCTGAATACCATACCTGTAAGTACCCGCGAAAACTTAAGAAAATATATATATATCGAGGTGTGTTCGGGTCTTTTCTTGTGTAAGATTAAGAGTATCTTGGTGATGTTTTGGCGAGGTCCCACTTGCCATCCTCAGGCTGGTGCTTTCGGCTTCATGCCAGTGCAAGCAGTGTGTGATCGGAGCTGCCGTCTCTGTATATACTGGTGGTGGGGGCTGGTGTGCTGGGCTGGTTGGCTGCGCTGCTGCCTCTTGATTGGTTGATGGAGTTGATGTTGGTATAATGGGCTGTGTGGTGGCCTTGTGAGTTTTGTTGTGGAGATATCCTGGATCCTGTACTGTAATCTCCTGGGTCATTTGTTTTGTAGTGATCTTTTTTCCATTAGCCTCTCCTGTTTTAACGGCTTGGGTAATGGGTTGTGTGATGGGCTTGCAAGTTCTTTTGTTGTGGTATGCTGGGTCCTGCATTGTAATCTCCTGGGTCATTTGTTAAATTATCTTGCAACAAGTTGTCCCATAGCAAGTTGGCTGTGGCAAGTTCTCCCATTCTCATAGGAATCAGTGGAAAGGCTTGCCTTCAGAAGTTCTGAGTACTCCATCACTGAAGGTTTTTAAGAAGAGACTGGATAGCCATTTGTCTGGTATGGTAGAGGGTCTGCTACTTGAACAGGGGGCTGGACTAGAAGACCTCCAACTCTCTTATTCTGTTCATTGATGGAATACCCGCAGAACTATAGCAAACCACGGTTAACTCTGCCTACCCAAACCATCACTTTGATTGAAGAAGTTACTTGGATGATTAATGCAAGTTTCCATTTGAATAAAACATTGGTCCAGTTGCCATGATTTAACCCTTTATCTATCTATCAATCAATCAATCAGAATAGAGCTGGAAGGACCTTAGTGGTCTTCTAGTCCAACCCCCTGCTCAAGCAGGAAACCTTATACCATTTCAGACAATGGCTGTCTATCTTTTCTTAAAAACTTCCATTGATGGAGTGCCCTCAACTTCTGGTGGGAAGCTGTTCCACTGGTTAATTGTCTTCACTGTTAGGAAGTGTCTCCTTAACTCCAGGTTGCTTCTCTCCAGGGTTAGCAGAGTGTAGTGTACGAACTATTGTACAATACCCTTAATTTCAAAATAATGTTCAGGATCATTCAAGAGATTAGAGCCTTGTGTGGGATAGATGTCAGATGCTCAAGTTATCAATAGATAAGGCTGAGGAACATGAAACACTATTGATGACACATGCTAGGAGGCAATTGAGAAAACTGGAAACGACACAGAGCAAGTCAGTATGTGTTTCACTGATTGTAGAAGCACTTCTGATTAAGTCTATCCTGCCAAGTTGTGGAATGAGAAACATGACAACCCCAGAATATCATTCTCATTGTCCACATGAGAAACCTCACAAGATGTGGATCAGTGGCTCCAGAAGAAATGTACATCCTGACAACTAAATCCATGGACCCTTCCATCTTTAGTGATGGCATCTCCAAAAATCCAAATTCTTGGGGACCACAAGGGGTTCCTGTTTTTACTCCTCCCAGCTGCTGCTTAGAGGAGTCAATCTGCAAATGCAACAGGAGGCAGGAAAAGCCATTTGCCCTAAGCCTTAAGCTTAAAGTGGGCTAAATTTTAAAGAATTGCTATTTTAAACGGTTCAAATTAAGCCCCTCTGTTACCCAAATACCATCTGGAAACACTTTTTTTTTTTTTTTTTTTTGAGCTTGAAGCTCAGCAGGGCTTGGATAGAAGACCAGCAGCTGAAAAATCACCAGGCAAATTGAAAATAATTCCAGCAGGCAAGCAGCATTTTGTATGTTGGCAGGAAAACCCCATGGATATGTCTAACTTTAAGAGTAGATTGAAAGGATTCAATAGAAGGGGAAAGTGACAAGATGAGCTCCATTTCATGTGTCTTTGCCTTGGTTTGGCTTTCACGTATCTTTTATTTTTATTCTTCTCAACCCAACCAAATGTTGGGAAGAAGCAAGGTGAAGAGCACTAGGATCCATCTGAGACCCCTGAGAAGTGAACAAAATCAGGCACAATTTGCTTGTCAAGCCCAACATTGACATATGTGTAGCCATTTTATTTCGGCTTAGTATATATTCTTTTTCTTACTTTCTCTTTGGCGGTTCTGGGGGAAGTTTTCAGGGTTGACACATTCCTAATGGGAGAGGAATGGGGATAAAAAGAGTGTTATGACTAGGTGATCTTCTTTCCCCTGGGAATTGAGCTGTCCATGCTGGGGCCCCTGGAGGTGGAGATTGATGACCTCAAGCAACATTAAATTACTTCTATTGGAGAATGTGACTTTTGGGGGTTGTTTCTAAATTCCCATATTATGCGGTGTAATTCCGGGTTGTATCAGATCTGGAATTACCACAGACTTTGCCAATTTGATGCTTTCCTAAATAAAATAAATTGTTTTGGAAGATGGACTTTGCTCTTTTCTTTTTAAATAGATTTCATCACTTGGAAACTTGACATTGCTCTTGCTTGAGAAGTCAGAAAGGAAAACATTAGATTGAAAGCAGGTCACAAATTCCCCCAATCCCATGGTCCAAATGGGGGAGTGGTCCAAGTGAGTGTCCTTGTGTGTGAGAGAAGAGCTTCCTCTATCAGCCAGAAGGCGTCCTAGAACTGAGCCCAACAGGTCATAGTCTGGGTCCTCCATGCCTGGAATGGCTAAGTTCCCTCACACCCACCTGCAGCTCTGCAAAGATCAACCAATCTGGATAGAGCTGGAAGGGACCTTGGAGGTCTTCTAGCCCACCCTCCTGCTCAAGCAGCAGACCTTATACCATTTCAGACAACTGGGCTTTCCAGTCTCTTCTTAAAAACCTCCAGTGATGAAGCATCTACAACTTCTGGAGGCCAGCTGTTCCACTGGTTAATTGTCCTCGCTGTTACGAAGTTTCTCCTTAGTTCCAGATTGCTTTTCTCCTTGGTTAGTTTCCATCCATTGTTTCTTGTCTTCTGGTGCTTTGTAAATAATTTGACCCCCCTCTTTTTTTATGGCAGCCCCATAAAAACTGGAATACTGCTATCACCCCTGGACCTTTTCTCTAGATTAGCGATAACCAATTCATGCAACTGTTCTTCATGTGTCCTGGAGTCCTTTGTCTCCAAGCCTTTTAATCCCCTTAGTTACTCTTCTCTGCACTTTTTAAAAAGTCTCAACTATTTTTTGTTAATGTGGTGACCAAAACTGGATGCAATTCCAGGTGTGGCCTTCATTAAGGATTTATAAAGCGGTAATAATAATTCATGTAATTTTGATTCTATGCCTCTGTTTGTACTGTTTTTGAGCCAAGTTTCGCCTAATATGTATATTTGTATAATTCGACCAAGTCCAGAGCTAGTCAAACTCCCTCGCGGCGCCCCACGGGACGGCCAGACCTATAACTGGGCGTTTCAGCCAGCCTCGCTGTATCGATCGGGAAGGACGGGCCCGCCATCCGCGGGTGGGTCCAAGGCCCACTGGGCCTGCAGAGTCGTCAGGAGGGTCGGTGGCCCCTCGACGCCCCGGGATGGCGGCCGAGAGAAGGCGCGGGGAAGCGGCCAGAGCCGAGCGCAGCAGCGACCATGGAGCGCCACCCTCAGGCGCCGAGCCAGGCTGGGAACCGGCCGCCAGGAATGAAGCGCCCGCGGGGTAAGCGGGGCGGGGGCGACGGGCCTCCGAGGAAAATCTCCCTCCGGACTCACTCCCGGGCTCGGGGCCAACAGCGGGAGCTGTTCTGCCCGTCGGGGGGGGGGGTGCCTTGTCGTCTCCTCGGCGGCCTTCCGTCCCTTCGGTAACGAGAGCCGTCCGGCGAGGGCAGCAGCCCCTCATCCTGCGTTCCTTGCCGGGAGAGCGTCGCCCCTTCGGGCAGTCCCGTGAGGCCACCTCGCCCCCGCCGCTCTCCCCTTCCAGGCAGCCTCGTCAGCTGTGGCGCCCAGCGAGCTCGGCTCCTTCCATCGGCCGAGCGGCCAACCTGCCGCGGGCTCAGCTCCGCCCCGGGCGAGGCCGAGCCTGGCCGCAGCGGCTCCCTGTCCGCTGCTCCGGGCGCTTTCCCGGCTGAGCGTGCTGCGGCCCCTCCTCCCCTCCGCCGCCTCCCTCCGCCCGCCAGTAAATCCGATCTAGGCCGAGCCGTCTCCCTCCCACCACGTGATCCCATCCGGCGTCCTACACCTTTCGGGCTCGTTCGCTTGCCCAGGCTAGGCGCGGCGCGGCGCACCTCGGCTCCAAGCAGGGACCCAGCGCCCCGCCTTTCGGACGCGGCGGCGGGGAAGGAGGGAAGGGGCGGGGAGGGCGGGGGTCGGAACGCGTCGCCCGGGGCTGGGAGCCGCGCGGGAGGCGGCCCGGATCGGTACCCCCCCCCCCCGACTCCGTCCCGCTCCCGTGCCTGGATGCCGGTTCCGGCCGCCGGACTGCTCCGCCTCCCTCGCCCGAGGAGCCGGGCGGCCCTCCGCGGAGACGCCGGCAGAGGCAGCCCCTGGCTGGCCGCGCCCGCTGAGAAGTTCGCATGAGGCTCCGCTGCGCCTGCCCGCCGCGCCCCTCCGGGGAAGGATTGCTACCCCCCGAGACGTGCCTTGCCCGAGCGCCTAAGATGAAGAGGGCCATCGCGGAAGGTAGGCAAGAGGGCGCCCGCGGGAGGGGAGGGAGGCAGGCAGCCTCGGGCTCGGAGCGGGGCAGAAGTTCCGCCTGGCAAGTTTGCCGCGCGCGGTGGGCTCGTTCCGGGGAGGGGGAGGCGGGCGCGGGGAGGATGCGCTTGGGCGCAGCAGAGGTGCGCGGCCAGGCGGGGAGGCAGGGCGGCCGCTTCGCGTTGCGGAAGAGCAGCCGCCGCGGGTGTGTGTATTGAGGGCGGGGGGGGGGCTTCTGCTCCCTTCGCCTTTGCTTCGGAGGAGGGGGGGTCGGTGCTGAAGGGTCCTGGGGGACCCAGGCCCTGTTTTGGGGGCGACCGTCCCGGCGGTCCGGAGACCCCCTCAGAGCCGGAGGCGTTTGGGGGGAGGGCGGCGTTTCTCTCTCCCTCCTCCATCTCCCTCCCCCCCCAGGCGTCGAGAGGCTGTTGGGCGGCCGGGCTCTCCTTTTCAGCCCGAAAAGCGCCGCAGCGGTTTATTTTCAGGCAGGACCCCCGTCCCCCTTTTCTCCCCCGCCTCTTCGGCCGGCGCAGGGTCTCCACCTGGGGAGCGCCCTGGCCTGGAGGGAGGCCTGGGGCTTCCCTGGAAGCCCCCCGCCGTTTGGCTTTCGCCCGAGCTTCCCGCTGGCCTGGGAAGGGTGGGGGGCTCTGCAGCTCCGGCAGGTGTCTGCAGATGTTGCGAAGCTGGGCGAGGATGAGGGGAGGCTGTCTTCTCCCCTCCCGCCTGGTCACCCCTTCATCGGGGCCTTTCCTGTGGAGCCGTGGGGGATGGGGTGGGGGAGAAGTCTTTCTTGCCAAGGGCGATCCCTGCCAAAGGTTCGGTCTTTTTTTTTGCGGGGGTGTGTGTGTGTGTGATTCCACCTGACACCGGTCCCTGATACCCGGGTCTTCTCCTGACGCCGCGACTGACATTCAACGGAGGTTTTTGCAAAGCTTGTTCAGTGTCGGGAGGCATCCCAGGCCAGAGACGATTGCGGCGGGGCAAGAGAGGAGCCCCCCTCCCCATTTCAACAGCAGGATTGCCCCGTCCCCGTCCCCATCCCCGGTCCCCTGCGGAACAGGGTCGAATCGCCTGGCCTGGGAAACCCATAGAGTTTGGGCAAAGTTTCCAGCGATTTTGTGTGTGTGTGTGTTTCAGAGGGCAGGAGAATCTGGACGTTCCCAGCGGGGGACCCGGGGAAAAAACGAAAGTGGTCTAAGGACAGAGGAGAGCGATCTATTCTCCCCCCCCCGCCCCCCGCGCGGTTAAAGGATTATCTTGCTCGGTAGCGCCTTTTTATTGTGAATTGCAACCGTAGAGATGACCCCTTTAGATCAAAGCTCCGGATGGAGGTGCGTGTGTGCCGGGGTGTGTAAACCAGGTAAACCAGGTGGATTCTTCTTCTTCTTCTTCTTCTTCTTCTTCTTCTTCTTCTTCTTCTTCTTCTTCCTCTTCCTCTTCTTCTCCTTCTCCTTCTCCTCCTCCTCCTCTTCCTCCTTCTTCTTCTCCTCCTTCTTCTCCTCCTCCTCCTCCTCTTCTCCCGATTATTATTTTCAGTTTCTTGTAAAACATGCATTAGTCAAAGGTGCTAAATAGGCTTAAGGCTGGAGGCGGGATGAAAAGAGAAAGATTTCATGGAAAGTGAACAAATATTGTGTAGGCTGGGAATGGTTTTCTTCCACTTTTTTTCCTTTCTTTCTTAATGGCCTCTGGGTGAAATCAGTTGTGGAGGCTCCTGGGGGGGGGGAATCTTGGAGGAGAGCCCGTCGTGAGGGGGGGGGAGGATGGAGAGGAGGGGCAAAGGCAGCCAGAGTCTTTCAAGTGAGTGGGTGGGATTTAGTGACGCCCTTTGGGGCAGGTGGCTGGACTGGGTGGCTGAGGGGTGAAGTATCCTTTGGAAGCGGGTGTGGGGCAAGGAGGGGGGAGGAAAGTGAAAGCGCCATTCCAAGGGTACAGCCTAGTGGCAGTTCTCTCAGGGAGCCAAGAAGGGGGAGGAAGGTTGTACAACAGGCAGCCCTCCAGACAGAGAAGTTTCCTAAGGCTGGGTGGTGGTGGTGAAATGAGTTTCCCACCTGGATTTACGGCTCACCCCCACCCAAACACCCCCACCCTATCAGGTTGGGGAGATTCTGTGTATCTGGGTATTATTGGCTGCTTCTCTCACTCTCTCCTAGGCTGCTTTACAGGGAGTGTATGAGGCATCCCTCATACCTCTCTCTCTTTCTCTTTCTCTTTCTCTTTCCCTCTTTTTCTTTCTCTCTTCCTCTCTCTCCTCTCTCTCTTTCTCCTTCTCTCTCCCTCTCTCTCCCCCTCCCTTCTTTTCTCTCTCTTGTTATCTGTCTCCCTCACACACACACACACTCTTTCTCATTCTCCCTCTCTCTCTTCCTCACCCTCTCTTCTTTCTCCCCCCCACCTTCCCCCCCTCTCCTCCATTGTTCTCTCTCATTATCTCTCCCTCTCTCACACACACACACATTCCTCATTCTCTCTCTCTCTCTCTCTCTTCCTCTTCCCCTCCTCTCCCTCTCTCCAGTATGGTTGGTGGTTATGGATATGACTTCAATGCAGCAGAGAAATCAAATAAACACCTCCTTGTTTGCTTGCAGGGGAAATATGTCAGGGTGCCTTCAAAACACTTCAGATAGATTTTGCCTCTTTTGGGAAGCCAGTTTCCTGGGCTAAATTAACTGGTCAATTAATGGGAAATCTTTAGGACCACGTGGGAAAAAAAATCTAATTAAATGAGAGCAGGGAGAATATTGGGCCCCAAAGGCCCCAAAGAATCCTGGGATCACTTGATTCATGCTTCCTGGCTGCTGACAATTTGCTTGCCTTAAACCCTTCAGAAAAGTTCTCTTGGGAACAGAAAATTGTGTGGATGTGTATTCTGCCCCCCACTGTTAGCTGGAGAAAGAACCAGAGGCCTGCAGAAGATTGTGCTTTGCATCTCATGAGGAGGGTCCCTCCCTCCCTCCCTCCCTCTTTCTTTTCCTTCCTTCCTTCCTTCCTTCCTTCCTTCCTTCCTTCCTTCCTTCCTTCCTTCCTTCCTTCCTCCCTCCCTCCCTCCCTCCCTCCCTCTTACTTTTCCTTCCTTTCTTCCTGCCTGCCTGCTTTCCTCCCTCTCTCCCTATGCCTTTTCCTTCCTTTCTTCCTTCCTTCCTCCCTCCCTTCCTTCCTTCCTTCCTTCCTTCCTTCCTTCCTCCCTCCCTCCCTCCCTCCCTCCCTCCCTCCCTCCCTCTTACTTTTCCTTCCTTTCTTCCTGACTGCCTGCTTTCCTCCCTCTCTCCCTGTGCCTTTTCCTTCCTTCCTTTCTTCCTTCCTTCCTTCCTCCCTTCCTTCCTCCCTCCCTTCCTCCCTCCCTCTTCCTTTTCCTTCCTTTCTTCCTGCCTGCCTGCTTTCCTCCCTCTCTCCCTATGCCTTTTCCTTCCTCCCTCCCTCCCTCCCTCCCTGTTCCTTTTCATTCCTTCCTCCATCCTTCCCCCTTTTCTTTTCTCCCTCCCTCCTTCCCAAATAAAAAAACCACTCACCTGGTGGCAAAAGCAAGGATTTGGGCATCCCTCTATCAAAGAAAGAAATACAAGGCTGCTGTGTTTGCCTAGGAATGTGAGAGTATGAAATCCGCTATAAACTACCCAGAAAATCATTTCAAGCAAAGGAATGTATTAAGCTCCATAATATATATTAAAAAAAAACAAACAATATGCCATGCCACAGAAAGTTGCTTGATGTTATTATTATAATGAAATGTCTAATCAGTTAAAACCCACACAAAGGAAGGGAAGGAGAATCCGCTCCCTCCACTCCCATCCCATGTAAGGGATAATCCAATTGTTGTGTAGGTTTCTAGGGCATGACGAAAAATCCCTACGCAGAACACGAGATCTTCAAGCCAGGAGATGCAGGCCAGGTGCTCACGCACACACCTTCCAGCCCAGGTGGCTGATCTGAGTAAGCTTTGAAGACAGTATTAGGTGTGGGTGGAGGCTGGGTGTAGTGGCAGAGGGGAGTCAAAAACTGGAAGGTGTGACCACTGCCTCTTTTTTACATGCCACACCTGTAAAAACAGGGGCAGTAGCTTTGATTTTACAGTGGTGTCCAACAAATCTGCCTCTGCTGCAGAGGCTGCTAATATTAGATTAGATAAAGATTAACAGAGTTGGAAGGGACCTTGTAGGTCATCTGATCCAACCCCCTTCTCCACCCAGGCAGGAGACCCTACACCATTTCTGCCAAATGGCAGCCCAGTCTCTTCTTGAAAGCCTCCAGTGATGATGAAACTCCCACAACTTCTGGAGGCAAATCATTCCACTGATTAATTGTTCTACCAGACAATCTCTCCTTATTTCCAGGTTGAATCTCTCCTTGATCAGTTTCCATCCATCCTTCAGCTGCTTTAGAAAATAGCTTGACCTTTTCCTTCTATCTGGGGCAGCCCCTCAAATACTGGAAGACTGCTATCCTGTCTCCCCGGTCCTTCTCTTCTCTTCCCTAGACTAGCCAGGCTCAGTTCCTTCATATGTTTTAGCCTCCAGGTCTTTGATCATCTTAGATAGATTAAGATTAACAGAGTTGGAAAGGACCTTGTAGGTCATCTAGTCCAACCCCCTCCCTGCCCAAGCAGGAGACCCTACACCGTTTCTGACAAATGGCAGCCCAGTCTCTTCTTGAAAGCCTCCAGTGATGATGAAGCTCCCACAACTTCCAAAGGCAACTTCCATTTCATGGGTTGATTGTTCTCACTTATTAAAGCAGAGAAGGCAGTGAAGAGTTTTTCATTCCAAAGTGACATATGGTACACCCAGAACAAAGATCATCTACAAGGTTTCTCGGTTTTACCAACTTTTAAGAAGCATGGATTTCCCAGAATTCCCTGTGAAGCACAAATTCTCTCTGGGAGTTGAAGTTCACACATAGAATAGAATTCTTTATTGGTCAAATGTGACTGGACACACAAGGAATTTGTCTTTGGTGCATCAGCTCTCAGTGTTCATAAAAGAAAAGGTACATTTGTCGAGAATCATAAAGTACAATAGAAAATAGAATGGAATAGAAATTAGAATAAAATAGAATAAGAATAAGAATAGAACAGAAATATAATTCTTTATTGGCCAAGTGTGATTGGACACACAAGGAATTTGTCTTGGTGCAAATGCTCCCAATGTACATAAAGGAAAAGATACATTCGGCAAGAGTCAAGAATCATCAACTACAACACTTAATGATAGTCATAGGGTACAATAAGAATAGAGATAGGAATAGGAATAGAATAGAATTCTTTATTGGCCAAATGTGATTGGACACACAAGGAATTTGTCTTCGGTGCATATGCTCTCAGTGTACATAAAAGAAAAGATGCATTCGTCAAGAATCATAAGGTACAACATCTTAAATTTGCTACGTTTTGATGAACTAGTCTTTACGGTAGGAGAGAATATTTATGAGTATACCATATCTTTCTTTTAGAAAGTAAAAAAGAACTGAAGTTATCTATTAGGCACGCATAACCGTGCATCCCCCTTTTCCCCCTTGTTTGAATAACCTATTCTACAAGTCCTGTGCATTAGTAAAAACAAAAGAATGGATTATTCTTCAATAAGGAAAATTACATCAGCTTAATTGAACAGGCCGCAGAATTTTGTTTTCCCTGGTATAAGTTGAGTGCCCTTTTCTTTGATGCTGTGTAATGGCCATCAAGTGCAAAGAGCTTTTAAAAAATCCTTTCTCCATTCCTGTTTCAGAGGAGAAAGAAGTAAAAGTTAAACTGGCCATTAAGTGTACTTTATGTGCGGTTCCTGCCTGGGGGGAGGGGAGAGTAGGCCGGGTTGTCTTTTCCATGTGCCCAAACTGCTTTTACTTCTCACAGAATCAATCAATCAGAATAGGAACCTTGGAGGTCTTCTACTCCAACCCCCTGGCTCAAGCAGGAGACCCTATATATACTATTTCAGACAAACGGTTGTCCAATCTCTTCTTATTTCCTCAGATTTCCAGAGGAAAAAATTGCAGATTACAGGAACTATTTACATTACTCAGGTGATCTTGAGGACACAGATAAACCTCCAAGTGGCCTCAAAGACCCTCTAAAAGGATGCAAATGACCAGCTGCCTGCAAGGAATATAAATCCTTCCATTCCCCACCCTGCAGTCAGAGCTGAAGAAGCTTTTTGGATGAGAAGCGAAATGACTTCAAAAGAAAAGCCAAGAAAGTCCAGTTGCCTCCAGAAAAAGCACCTTTGGGACAACCATACACTGGATGATGGAGAATCTCTGCAGACCTCCAGTGGTGAAGCACCCACAAGTTCTGGGGGCAAGCCATTCCACGGAAGAACAAAATAACAGAGTTGAGAGGGACCTTGGAGGTCTTCTAGTCCAACTCTTGAGAAAAGTGACTGTCCAGTCTCTTCTTAAAACCTCTGGTGATGGAGCATCCCCAGCGCCTGACAGCAAGCTGATCCACTGGTTAATTGTCCTCACTTTTGGGAAGTTTCTCCTTGATTACAGGTTCTCACAGAACCTCACAGTATCCTACAGTCAGTCATCTGGCCAACGAGTTTCCAAGATGCAGATGTCACTGCAGTTAAACAGATGTGGAGCCTTTGCTGACTTTTTGTAATAATATAACTAATAGTGGCCCACACTAGAATGTGGAGATGAAATGTTATCTCTGTGCCTCTTTTCCCAGAATTTCCCTACAACTTTTGGGTCTTGTAATTCTAACCAGGCTAGATCCCACTTTTTTTCAGATTAGATGAAGTCCAGGCCAAAAGAAGGCAGCTTGCTATGTATATTTTGGGTTCCATTTTATAGCTTACTGTATATATTCTGAGTTGCTTCATAACAGGGGTGCTCTTACTGGATACAAAAATAACTTTAAATAGATTTGTCTACAATAGTGATTACAGTGGGACAATTTGTCAAAGTGATTTTTTGGGGGTGGCAAAATTAGTAACAGACTAAGGAGGCGAAGATTGTTTCAAGTTGTACACTCATTTGTCTTGAAACTTTTAAAGGATGTAATCAAAAATTATGCATTGCTCTGGCTAGTTGTGTTTGCATTTGGAGATCTCAGCTAGTCTTTAGTGGAAATGGAGCAAACTGAACTTTAGCTTCTTTTAAGATGATTTGTTGGATAAATTCCAGGAGTGGGATGCTACCGGTTCAGTCCAGTTCTATAGAACCAGTAGCTGCAAAGAGCAGCTGACACCGAACTGGTTTGGTGTTTGGCCCACCCACCTACCTGGGCTCTAGGCTGTCCTTTATTTCCTGCTTTTCCCTCCTTAGTTGCTTTGTGTGGCATAGCTGAGGTTGAAAAAGCAGGAAACAAGAGGATTTTCAAATGCTGCACACTTGTGCGCAGCGCTTCTCAGCTGTCCAGGTGGCACAGCTGATGATTTCTTGCAAACACTGTACACAGGCGTGTTACGATTGGCTGCAGTTCGAAGAACCAGCAAATCTCTCCATTGGCTGGCTCTGCCCTTCCCACTCACTCCTTAACTGGCATGCGAGCCATCCAACTTGCCTGGTTTGGTAAGTTGCTATTTTTCCTCCCCCCCCCCCAACCACCAGCTGTTCTGCTGTGCTGGGAGATTTAGATTAGCTAGAAAACAGGAAATCATTGGATTTCTTGCTTTCTAGCTAATCTAAAATCAGAGCTGAACCTTCATAGATCTCTAAGTGAATCTGTAATTCTGTGAGCAACTCAATCTGCTTGCCTGCTTTGCCTGCTTTTGGGTAAAAGTTGCTCTTTTTTATTAAAAAAAAATCAACATTTACATCAATATTTATAATATTTACATAGAAGCCATACCTACCCAGTCACATGACCACCAAGCCACACCCACAAATTAGGCCACACCCACAGAATTGGTTGATAAGAAATTTGCACAAAGCCATGCTGTTTGCGTGATTGGACGCACAAGGAATTTCTCTCTGGTGCATAAACTCTCAGTGTACATATAAGTAACAAGTGATAAATCTTGATCACAATCATAAAATACAATCATCTTAAATCACAAGGTACAACCCTCAGCGATTGTCATAGGATACTGAATAAAAGCAATCAACATAAATCATAGAATGCAAACAATAAAGTTATAGTCATAAGAAGTTAAGGAAAATTGGTAAAAGATGAGATGGTAATAACAATAACAACCCATATCAACCATTAGCACCAGTCACTGGTATTGGTGATACATTTTTAAATGTTCAGTTGACTGAGTTTCATGTTTAATGAATAAAAAATGATGATGATGATGATGATATATCATCATCCAGATTTGCCTATCCCGTATCCTTGGTAAGGTCTCAATAGGTAGACAAAAATGCCAAACCCAATCTGAACATCTGGCTGACTGAGCAATGAACAGTAACAACAGTAACAACATTAGCAACAATAGCAACAATAACAATAAATAATAATAATACATTTGAACAAACCAAGAATTGGTGCAGGTATAAACTCATTGACTAAATTGCTGATGGGATGGGCTGCTGACTATACTTGCAAATTAAGTATGTCATGTAGATTTTACGATAGTTTGATAGACTTTGCTGTTTCTAGACAAGCTGTGATGGTTATGGGTGTGGGTCATTCATGAATGGTTTTGTGACCTTGTCAGACTTTCAATTCCACTCACATGTTTCCTTCTGGAGCTTCTCAAGAGGTAGCTGTGATGCCAACTTCCTGGTTTTGAGACTCTTGAAGTTCACTTGCTCACCATTAAGTACAGAGAAAATGAAATTTCCTCCATGCTTCCAAGTGATTAATATTTTTGACGCTCAGATTCAGCTACCTGACACTACTCAAAGGTTGGGGCTTTTACTTAGCCTTATCTGTGCATTTAATTTTAGAATCTGAGCTTTGACAGTTTTCGATAGCTGCTGAGCAAATAATATTTAATATTTGGCAGGCCTTGATGGATAGCATATTGTGGAGAAGTGATATAAAATCAGTCTTTAAACTTATCAGTTCATTTATTTCGTTGTGATTTGAAGGTTATGGGTTAATTCTGTAACTGGAGCAATTGTTTGTTGTTTCCTAAATCAATCCATCTGGAGATTTATTCCTGGTATAACTTTTAAACATAGAAAGTGTACAGAAAAGAGCAACAAAGAAAATAAGAGGACTGGGATAGAAAAGAATGAACTGGAAGGGATCTTGGAGGTCTTCTAGTCCATCCCCCTGCTCAAGCAGCATAACCTGTACCATTTCAGACAAGTGGCTGTCCAATCTCTTTTTAAAAACCTCCAATGGTAAAGCATTTACAACTTCTGAAGGCAAGCCATTCCACTGGTTAATTGTCCTCCCTGTTAGGAACAGTCATAAGTGTAAAAAATGGTCATAAGTCCCAGTCAAACTTACCTGCACTGCGCATGCACATGCCTCCCAGGAAATTTTCAGTCCTTTTGAGGGAGTTTTTGCCATCCTGGAGGCTTGAGAGAAGCCTCTGCAGCATCAGGAGGCTGAAAAATGGGCCTTCCAGAAATACTAGATGTGCCTTAACGGGCCCGTTTTCAGCCTTCCGAGGCTTCCCTCAAACCTCTGGGAGGGCGAAAACGGCCTCAAATGGGCTGAAAGTCATCTGGGAGGTGCATGTATGTGTAGTGCAGGTAAGGAGCCAGGGATAGTGCATGTGCATGTACGGGGGGGCAAGGTGCATTACAATGTGGGTGCTGGCACACACACACACACACACACACACACACACACACACACACAAACACATGCGGTATCAGCACACCACAACAAAAAGTTTTGCCATCACTGCACTAGGATATTCTCAACTAAGCATTAGCACCTGCTTGGAGTTAAATAACTGTCAGTAAAATTCAAAGGAGATTGTGACTTGGTTCGCTTGTGGCTATGTAAGGATTGTAGGCTGATTCCTCTTTTAACCCTGCTCCCAAGTTCTGACAGTCCTTCTGCTACATTCATTAAAGCTATAATATAAAGTTGTCCAAGTTGTTTGAATGCTTCCATTCTTATTTTGAACATCTGAGATTCTCACCAGAAAGGTATGGAATCATGCTGTTTATTGTCTCCTACTATAGCCATTCCTCTTTTAACAGGTAGCTTGTTTAGTGACTATAAATAAAATGGTCATTAATTTTTTTTACAAGTAGACACACAATCAAATGTTACCTTCTTGACAACAGCACACCCTGGGATAGCATGAGGTACTTCCAATTCTCTTCAGTAGGGATAAAATTATAAGGATACACTTTAACCAAAGACAAATACAAGACTAAAACATTGATATATATATATATATATATACATATACATACACATATATATATAACAGTAAAAAATAACAATGTATAATGTCATGATTTCTTAGTCTAAATAAAACAATCCACAAATGAATCATACTAGCAACTCCAGGAATACATATTATATCCATTATATAAAAACATAAAATGACATAAAATAAAATATATATCTTTTAAATTGCAACAATAAACATTTCTCTATAATCAGAACACATCTAGTCATCAAATCCCAGAGTCAAAACTACCTTTTTATCTTTATCAAGCGGAAAATCCACAAATAGTCTCCTTGTTGAAAGGAAAGCAGTCAAATCGTGATCTTAATCAAAGCAGTCAAATTTGCCATTTGAATCGGTTCCATTAATTCCACATTCCATCCTTCCACTGTGAAAACTCACACGTCTTTCCACCTTTGTGCATATAAGAACCTTGCAGAACTTGTCATATAGAAGAAGTCCCATATTTTCTTTCAATCAATCAGAGCTGGAAGGGACCTTGGTGGTCTTCTAGTCCAGCCCCCTGCTCAAGCAGGAGAACCTATACCATCTTGGACAAGTGACTCTCTAGTCTCTTTTTCAACACCTCCAATGATGGAGCACTCACAGCTTCTGGTGGCCAGTTGTTCCACTGGTTAATTGTCCTCACTGTTAGGAAATTTCTCCTCAATTCCAGGTTGCTTCTCTCCTTGATTAGCTTCCATCCATTGCTTCTTGTTTTGTCTTCAGGTGAATTTGGAGAATAAGTTGACTCCACTCTTCTTTGTTGCTGCCCCTCAAATACTGGAACTCTGCTATCATGTCATCCCAGTCCTTTTCTCTAGAGTTGCCATACCCAATTCCTGCAACTGTTCTTCATATGTTTTTGTCTCCAGGCCTTTAATCATCTTAATTGTTCTTCTCTGAACTTTTTCCAAAGTCTCAGCCTGTTTTTATAATGTGGTGACCCAAACTGGATTCAGGATTCCAGATATTGCCTTACTAAGGATTAATAAAGTGATATTAATACTTGATTTGGATTCTATGACTCTGTTTATACAACCAAGGATTATATTCGCTTTTTTTCAGCCTGTTTATCCATCAAACCCAAAATAAAAAAAATCTTGTTTCAACTGTGCAACAGTTTTAAGAAGGTTCTGGATCAGCAAATGTCTTTTGCTTAGCAGTTTTATAGGTGCACCATAATTGATAAACCCTCACATTGTTTACATTTCCAGCATGCATCTTTGATGATTTTTCGGGCATTAAATGCCAATAATACATCATTTTATAATTTTTAGAATCATAATTTAATGTAAATTCAATCCATTTGTCCATATTTTCTCATTGGCCAAGCATGATATTATATTGATTTTTTTTTTGCCCATTTCATCATACAATATATTCACACCCTTTCCTTTCATTTCAAATAATTTGTAAACCTTAGCAATGAGAGGTTCATCACTGGTATATAAATATTTTGCAAAAGTAGTTCCCGCATCTGTAAAAACTTCTTTATCCAATTTAAACCTTTCAGATAGTTCAACATATCTCCTTGTATATCATTTGGTGGGGATCCATATGAAGGCGGGATACCACAGGGTTGGTCCAATCATTAAGGAGAGGAAAATTATTACTTCAGGTGGTACTCATCTTGGCAAATATGGGGACTTCAACCAGAGGCGAGTTTCAAAAATGTTAGCAATGGGTTCTTTGATTGGTTGCTGGGTGGGCGTGGCCTAGTTGGTCTCCTACACTATGGCAGGGGGCCATTTTTGCCCGTCCCAGGCTCCAGAGGCTTTTCTCCATCCTCCAGGAGGCCGAAAATGGCCTCCTTGGGCTCCAGAGGCTCTTTGGAAGCTGGAAACAAGCCCATTTCCGGCCTTCCTGAACTTCCAGGAAGCTCATTTTTTATTCTCCCTGAGCCTCCGCATGTGCCCTGCACTTACCTGCATCCAAAATGGGCTGTGTAGGGACTCCTGGGAGGGGTGGGTGGGGCCAGCCAGGTGTGGGATTTGGGATTCTCCAAACTGCAGAGAATCTTAACTAGGGGCTCTCCTGAACATCCTGCAGCCCACCCCTGACTTCAACCCCCACAGTTCCCCATCCAGCATGAATTCTGAGAGTTGGAGTCCATGTATCTTAAAGTTGCCAAAATTGAGAATCCAAGTTTTTGGCTGTCCTTTCCTTTTGGTGAAAGAGCTCTTTGTGGCCCACCATGTCACCTTAGACCCCAAAAGAAGTCTCCTCATCTAGTGGAGACACTCAGATATCCCTTAAAGCAGGCAGCCAGTTCTTTCAAATGACTGATTCTGGAAAGTAGCGGCATTGTGACGGAGAATAAAGTTGCACCATTATGTTTTTTTCTGCCTCAGGCAGCAAAGTGCCTTGATGCTTTCCTTTAATCATGGGGATTAAAGTAAATTTCAGTTGCCACCTTAGCTGGATTGTAAAGAGGAGCAGGTGGCACCTTATGTTGAAAAGTGTGGAATCCTAGAGTAGGGAGAGCCATAAATGTCATACACGCCAATTCCCCTATTCAGTCAAATCTCAGCCATACCTGGAAAGCTTTTATCCAGCCTTTGCTCCGGTATCTATGACAACTCACCACAGCCAACTCACCACAGCCAACTCACCACGATTAACTCACCATGGCCAATTCACCATGATTAACTTGCTATGGCTATCTCATCATGGCCAACTTGCCGCAGGACATAATGGCCAACTCACCATGGCCAATACGCCATAGCCAACTCACTGCAGGACAAGAGTTACACTAATATCAAAGAAATGGTGGAATAGAATCACTAAGGAAAGATGAAAAAGCAGGGACAGAATGAAATGTGAATGGCAAAAATTAAAATATTTTTTATTTAAATAATTAAATTGAATTGTTAAATTGTCCCGCAGGGAGTTGTCCTGTGGTGAATTGTCCCATGGCGAGTTGGCTGTGGTGAGTTGACTCCTCCATTTGCTGATCACATTTGATGGAATTCATCCCTTTTATCAATCATTGTCAAAGCTATCAGGAAGTTTTTCCTAATGTTCAACCAGAATCGCTTTCTCGTACCTTAAAGTCCATTATTCTATATCTGGTAAACTGGGATGATAGAGAACAGTTATGATCATATTTTGTGACAATGCATAAAATACTTGATGAAGGGTGTCCTAAACCTGGTCATATTTTCTTAGAGCTGAACATATTCAATTCCTTTGGAGGTTAAGTTCCACAACTCCACAATCTTCCTGGCTGCCCCTGCTTGTTTGTCTGTTTCACCGCATTCGTGTTTTGTGCCCAAAATAAATATCAATATTCATTGCGATGTGTCTGTGTGTCACATTTTATATTTCTTCCTCATATCCTCTAAGGCATCGGTGTATATTCTGCAGCCCCATAAAGATCTGCATAGTCCTCATCACAATAAACCCTTAGCCATTAAGCGAATCATTAGCATTGCAGCATCTCCTCTTCAACCCATTAAAAAGATAATTATCCAGTCACTGTTTGCCTCTGAATCAGGAAACCCTGCCTAACATCGTCATTATAGTCCTCTAACTAATCTCTCTAGGAAATTCTTAAGGCAGGGATTAAACCCAGGAGCACATCTTAAGGAGAAAAGTTGGGGTTTGACCCTTTTAAGAGGAGAGTGTGAACGATTAGCCAAACTCCATTGTAAGAGGCTGCAAATGCAATGCAAATGTGCAATTTCTGCTGTGTTGCAGAAGAAGCGGAAGGAAGGAACTGACTTAATTACGTGTACTCTTTTGCATTCCTCTGGACCTGAATTTTTTTCTTCTTCATTTCCATCATATTCATTAAGATGTATCTTCCACAGCCAATCTCCTCTTTTGACATTTTTGGAAAGGTTGGGGGGTATTCCAGCAATCAAATAGAAGAGTTAACAGCCCTTGGTTGGGGAGTCTAGTCCTGGGGTGTCAAACTCGATTTCATTGTGGACCACATCAGGGTTGTGTTTGATCTCAGGGGGCTGGGGGGGGGTGTTGCTGGCTGGGATGAGTGTAGCCAGGATGGCCATGGCCAGTTCGCCATCACTCATTGAGGCTCCATTTAGGCCGCAATGGCCTTTTGCAGCCCTCTGCCAGCGAAAACAGAGCCCGGGGAAGCTGTGTGCAGACTGCCTGGGCTCCCGTCAGAATTCCAGTAATCGCTCTAATTAAACCACGATTCTCGAGCCAAACTTCAAAAAACTTCAAAGGATTTATTAGAGGCGATATACTGGAACTGCCCTGTATGACGCCAACTCTGGCATACTTCATTTACAGTCCCCTGTGACCCTGCTTCCCCCCTCCGACCTGGAAGGGGTTAAACACAGAGGTGGTATTCAGCAGGTTATGACCAGTTCTGGAGAACCAGTAGCGGGAATTTTGAGTAGTTCGGAGAACGGCAAATACCACCTCTGCCTGGAGATTTTACCGGATCCTTCCCCTGCCACGCCCACAGAACCAGTAGTAAAAAATTTTGAATCCCACCACTGGTTAAATAGGGAAGAGTTTCTCCTGCATTAGCCAAACTATGTGGGAACTGATGAACTGCAGGCGATTTAGGGCAGAACCTTCTGATGATTGTCACCATAGCCTTAAGATTATTTGTTTGGTGATCAGAGACATGGATGATGTCTTTACATTTCTTAGGAGGAAGAAGAAATTCTTCAGTCATAATGTCCAAAATTGTTCCCTAGAGGACTTTTCTTCTGAAATCTTCCTTTGGGATTGAAGGAAGGGTGAGAAGCCAGGGTGTTAGCGTTCCAACTAACCAACTCCAACCCAATAAACTCTGAGACAAACCATTGTTCAAAGTTCCTTTTTATGAGAGTTGTCCTATTGGCACATCTGGGAAAACCCGAATCTGAGAGTTCCGAGTTTTCCCTTCCTGTTGAGGTAATTCCCCGTTAGGAGAATGAGCACATACAGGGAGACATATTTGAGAGAAGTGTTTGAATAATACAGACACAGTACACAGATACACTGTACAGTAAATGTAGGTTTTTATTTCCAGAAAGTTTAAGCGAAGTCCAAAATAAGCAATCCAAAGTCATTCACAAGTAAATCAGTCAGTTTTCAATCCAGGTATAATTCAATAACAAAGTCCAGCGTCAAAAAAACAGTTCAGTAACAGACTTACATTAAATCCAGTAATATCAAGTCAATTAGAAGAAATGGAGGAACGGCAATACTTTCCAACAGAAGGAAACAGAGACTTACTCACACTCTCTTCTGAGACTAAGGCGAAACAACCCAGGTTTCTGGCTCCATCTTATGGCTGTTTGAGAAATTACACCTAATTACAGTTTTGCATTTTCTTAAAGATACAGTTTTAAAAATGTTTATCCTGGTTAATATATTTCTAACCCAAATACCTGTTAGGTGACTTATATTCCTAATACTTCCCAAAAGAGAAATCCAAGATCCATCCCCTGCACCCACCAGTCCATCATATAGCCCAATCCAATCTTTGTCCCAACTGGAGACATCCCTCCAGTCACTCTCCTTCAGATCTAGGGCAAGCATGTTGATGTGTCTAATCTTCTACCTCTGTGTGAAATCCCCCTTCCAAATTCCCAGGCACTGAACGTGGCAGCCTTGAAGCTTCCAAGAAAAAAAATGGCTTCCAAGGCTGACACAGGAAAGTTGCAGATGGCTGGAGAGAGGATTTCTTGTTACCCCTTTCCTGGCTTCAGAAGCCTAAAAGGGCACTGGGAAGACCTTCCTCCTGATCTTTTCCCTTGGTATTAAATTAGAATAGAATAGAATGAGCTGGAAGGAACCTTGGAGGTCTTCTAGTCCAGCCCCCTGCTCAAGCAGGAGAACCTATTCCATTTCAGATAAGTAACTGTCTGGTCTCTTCTCGAATTGAAGGTTGGGAAGCTGTAGCAATGAGAGGCAGGGTATTCACAATACCCTCACTCCCCTAGTTATTAAATAAGCAGGAGAGGCAGCTCTCTCTGTGAAAACAAATTTCACCCACATTCTCTTTTTCTTTGAAAGAAATTTTGAAAGCATAACTCTCCTCGAATTGACTGAGAATTGATAGTGTTTGTCCAAACATTTGCTGTTATATTTTTATGTTCCCTATTTAATTCTGCAGAAGTACCTAGAAATCAAGCAGAAATATGAATATCTATTCAAGCAAAAGTTACCAGTTTTTGTTGGTCTTTAAATAGATAAGCTGCGCAAGATTGTTTCAAATTATCAAGCTTAATTTATAAGCCCTTTCCCTTCTCTATCACACAGGGGAACTTGAGGAAGGCTATATTTTTCATACATGTATTCATTTATTTAGTTGTACCCCATCTTTATTATTTTTATAAATAATTGAAGTCGGTGGATAACTCACAGCAAATAGGGAGGGAACTGGTCCCATTTGCCTGCTGCCTTTGTTTCTGCTGAGTTAATGCTATCCCATGTTTGTATTCAAAGATATGCATAACATGGTGCAAATCAGAAGCATTTATGGCAAATCAAATATTGTTACACATGAGATGGTTTAGGTTGGTTGTAAATGCAATTTTATATGACTCCATAGGTGACCAAAAAGTTCTGGTTAATCCATAATTGATGTGTATGGGATACTTTGTTGAGACCCCAGAAATTTTTCATGCCCCTGTCAGAATCTGATTCCGAGAGGGAGGCCAAGCAGCTGACGGAGTGGAAGTGTAGCTTTGTTGGCTGTGGAAGAAACTGGGGAAGGACAAAATCCGGCTGGACAGAGCAGGAGAGAGGTAGAGAAAGGCAGAGGGAATTCAGAGGAAGACCCAGGGAGGAATGGAGAAGGGAACAACGTGAGTTGTGTGGCTTACGGGGGAGGAAAAGGCCCTGATTCCCTTCATTAGCTTCAGCTGGGAACACAGTATTTAAAAAGGGAAGCTGCGTGCAGCAATCTTTTGGGAGCAAATCATGAATTTATCTGGTATCGTTGTGGCTTATCTGTGTTCCTGGCGTCTTCCCAACTGTGTGAGTTTTGCCATGCTTTCAAATCTGAAATTCCTTCTCCTGCCCTGTCAAGTTAATTACTGCAGCTTGGTTTGTTTGAATTTTTAGTTACAGTTTGTATGTACTTCATTTTTGGACTGAATTTCCTCCATTTAAAGATTGTTTCTGAGAGAATTTTTCTCCAGCCGAAGGTAACCTGGACTTTGGGGGCAAAGTTGGAGATAATAAAAGGACTCTTCTTGCTTATTTGACTGTTTCCTTTGTACCACGCCCTGGGTCATCACAAAATGGTTGTTTCTTGTGTCTCTTACAGTTAACCCACCTTAGCCATATTCAGATGCCACTCCAGTGCTGTTTTGTGGGTAGCACTTTGCTCTGCCATCAGCATTGGTCTGCTGCAGCTCATTTTTGAGATATTGTAGAGGGCACATTGCTCAAACGTTTGTTGAATCCACCCTCCAGAGATTTGCTTGGCCTTGTTGGCTAAGTTGTGGCACTAGCAAAGGTGACAGAAGCAAGTTTAGGTATCTGGCAAGATTATGTTACCTTCTAATATTTTGGACTTTAACTTTGGTCCCAATCCAGCCCTCGTCTAGTGACAGTGGCCTGGGGTGATGGTCTGTGACAATTTACTGTGACCAACTCACCACAGCCATCTTGCCTTGGCCATCTCTCCATGGCCAACTTGCTGTGGGACTCCTCACTGCAGGGCAAGAGTTATACTGATATCAAAGAAATGGTGGAATAGAATCAATTAAAGATAGGATGCAAAAGGAGGGATAGAATGAGATGCGAATGGCAAACATCAAAATGTTTATTTGTTTATTTATTTTAGGTGATTAAATGGTTAAATTGTCCTGTAGTGGGTTGTCCCATGGTGAGTTGGCTGTGACAAGTTGTCCCATTCCAACCTGGGGAGCTAAGATCCAAAATGTTGGGAAGCCTTGGTGCTACTCTGAAATTAGAGAGTGTCACACTTTTACTGCCTGACCATCCAGATAAATTGGCCCTCAGTCCCCTCTCCTCTAAGCCAGATTGCTGAAAACCTTGGGAGCTGAAATCCATCAGAAATGGTGTAGGGTCTCCTGCTTGGGTGGGTGGGTGGATTGGACTAGATGACCTACAAAGTCCCTTCCAACTCTGTTAATCAAGGAAAACAGAAACCTGGAATTGAGGACAAACTTCCTAATAAAGGTAAAGTTTCCCTTGCACACACATGCTAATCATTTACGGCTCTAGGCTGGCAGAAGTCTGTAGAAGTATGCAAGAGGCTGGACAAAGTAATTCTGAATTGAAAGTTTTACGGCAGGTTTCTTTGAAAATTGGGAGGGTTGGGTGGGAGAGAAAATGATCAACATTTGGAGCAGATTTCTCCAATTGTGTTAAAGGAGAGGTCCCCTTGGACATATGACCGGGATGATTATAAGGACTGAGGACTTGTGGGCCTTGGATGGTGATACCTGTCAGGGTTCCAACGAATGCCCTAATTAATTCATGAGCCTCGAGCCAAGTTTCCAAAGAAATCCAAATATTTATTAGGAGCAACATGTTGGCACTTTCCCCCAGTGCAGTTGGCTCTGCCCTACGTAATTTACTGTTCACCTATGACCCTGTTTCCCCCCCCCCCAGGGTGTGTCATAAATCACATTCTCCAACAAAACACTTTTGTGGGCTGGGGAAAACACACCTGTCCAGCTGGGTTTGGTAACTTGAGACACAATCTGGAGGAAGGCATGCATAGAATGTGCTTCTGATCATAGCAATGAACTGCTCCATCAGATCTCCCCCCTCCTTCTTATGGCAACTCGAGAGCAAGCCAGGAATGCTTTACGAGTTGACAATACCTGCTTGTTTTAACTGCAGGGTTGTCAACTCATAAAATATTTCTATGGTCTTTTTAGAGTTGCCAACAGAAAGGGAGGGGGGAGCAGTGCGGCAGCTTGCAAACCAAAAGTGCATTCCATAAATAGTTTTCAAAGATAGTAATTAGGTGACTGAAGTTTCTGCCGTGCAAAATTTTAACTGGAGAGCATGATTGATGACTCTTGGCCATGGATGTGTCCCATTGTAGAATATGAATTATGATACACCCAGGGGGTGGAGGGAAAACAGGGTCAAGGGTGACAATGTGTCTCAGAGTCGGCTACACCCAGGCAGCGCTGGACCTTTTAACTCCTAATAAATTATTTTTAAGTTTTGGAAGTTTGGCTCGAGACTCATGATTTAAATGGGGTAGTGGCCAGAATCCTGACAAGGGCATTTTTATTCTTTACTGGCCTTTCTAATTTCAGAGGTAGCCAGGGACCAGGTTAGGACACATTCCATTTCTTTTCTTTCACAAGGCAGATAAGGTTGTTGTTTTTTCCTTCCTGGAAGCAAACAAGAGCAATATGGTGGCCGAACTTTCACACTTTAGTGCTCTGTTTTTCCTGGGAGCCCATTTGTGTATTTAGCCCTAAATTTCAAGTCAGGATGATGGATTAGCCTGAGCCAAAGTGCATTTCCCTGACCAACAGGGCAGCATTTTTTTCAAAGCCAGGTTTTGGGAAGAACATTTGATATGGGGAAGATTGGTGGGCCAAGCAGTGGTAGAGTTTGGCAAGTAGAAGAACTTCGTTGGACACAAAAAGCCCTTGTACATTTATATCACAGCAGATTGCAGGGAGATCTTGACAACATTCCCAATTGGTCTCAATCTGTGTGCTTCTGCAAGAGTTGCGAGTGACCAAGGACAACATAAAACATGTCATGGCTGGGTTCCTGCATTGCACTAATTGACACTCAAATGAGGATGAGAGCAGGATGCCTTCAAGGGTGGATCCAGGATTCTATGTTCTCTGTTGTTCTGTAGTGTCAGGGTGTTGACTAACACATGGTTGAGGCCACAGGAATAGAAAGGGGCAGAATAACAGAGTTGGAAGGGACCTTGTGGGTCATCTAGTCCAGGGGTCGCCAACCTTTGGACCTCAGGGACCACGAAACTCATAATTTTAGATCCCAGGGACCACTAACTAGTTCTGTGGGTATGGCCTAATTTGTGGGTGTGGCTTGGTTGTCATGTGACTCGCTGGACATGGCTTGTATGTAAATATTATAAATATTTGTTTTCTTAAGTTTTCGCGAGTATTTATATGTATGGTATTCAGCTTTGTTCGGGTATTTTCCCACATCATTATAGTTGTGCTTTTAAAGTTGTAGCAATGTTTCGGCAGAATCTCATCAGGCTTGTGTATTGGGTTTGTCTGTGAATCAGACTTTCACAGCAGTTTCTGTTTTAAATTTGGGGCTAGCCTACTGCTGTGCCAGAATGGTTTTTTCTTCATCCTGATTGGTTGGGAGTCTTGGTCTGTGTTTATTGGTCTTGAAGTTTGCTGTGTTCTGCTTGATTGGTGTTTCTAATATCTTCTGTCTGTTTTGTGACTCTTTTTGTGTCTTGATTGGCTGGCAACATTGTGTTCCTTTATTGGAGGCCTTTAGGGCAGCTTGGCTCTGAGTAAATGGACGGCTATCATTTGTTAGGAAGCTAGGTTTCATCTGGGTGCCTGGTTGGGGTGTGTTTGAGCTGGAGGTATGAGGGAGGATCTGTTTGTGCCCAGGTGTTTGCCTGGCTTGTGGTGTGGAGATTTTTTTGTTTGAGAGTGCAGGCTTCCAGATAATTGACAGTCTGGTGGAGTCATCTCTTCTATGCATGCTTTCAGATCTTTTTTCAATTTCTATGGCTTCTATGATAATTCTGTAGCTGGGGTTTTCTATAGTGGCTAGGGTTTTGGTGCCATTGAAGTCGATGCTATGACCTGTGGCTTTCACAGGTCACAGATTGGACTAGTGAGGAAGTGTGTTCCAGCTTTTTTACTGCATTTTTGTGTTCATCCAGGCGGATATTTATTCTTCTATTGGTCTGTCCAGTGTATGTGGCAGGGCATGAATCACAAGGGATTTCATATATGCCTTGGTTTTCCAGGTCAATTTCATCTTTGGGGTTTCTTAGGATGGCTGCTATTTTTCTGTCTGTTTTGAAGGCAGTCTTGATGTGATGCCTGTGTAGTATCTTACTGATTTTGTCTGTAGTACCTCTTATGTACGGCAGGACAGCTGTTCCATAGGTCTGTTCATCTTCTGGGTCTCTATTATGTCTCAGTGTGTTTTTGTGGATCAAGCCAGTGATTTTGCTTTTGTGGAAGCTGTTGGCTGTCAGCACTTTAGTCGGAGTGCATAGTTCAGTCTTTATGTGTGTCTAGTCTGCCAGGCGTTTGGTTCTGGCAATTAGTGTTTTGGCCACAGAGTTTATCTGTGCTGGGTGGTGGTGGGATTGGGTGTTGAGGTAATGGTTGGTGTGTATTTTCTTCTGGTATATGGTGTGTCCTAGTGTTCCATCTGTTTTTTTGTAGATTAGGACATCTAGGAATGGTAGTTGTTCATTTGTATCCGTTTCCATGATGAATTTGATTTTGGGGTGTGTGCTATTTAGGTGTGTTAAGAAATTGTTTAGGTTTTCTTTTCCATGGGGCCAAATAACAAATGTGTCATTGATGTATCTTAACAATAGTTTGGGTTTGTGGGTGGCATTGGCTAAGGCTCTGGGTTCGAATTCTTCCATGAACAGGTTTGCAATAATGGGTGATAGTGGTGATCCCATAGGGGCTCCTTCAATTTGCTTGTATCTTTGACCTTTGTATATGAAATATGTGTTGGTTAAGCAGTGTTCTGTTAGTTCCATGAGGTGTTTTGGGTGGTTGGTATTTATTTTTGATGATTTCAAGAGTTTCTTTTATCGGGACTTGAGTGAATAGTGAAGCCATGTCGAAACTTACAAGCAGATCTTTTTGTTCCATGTGTAGATCTTTGATCATTTCCAAGAGGTGGTATGAGTTTTGTAGCAGCTTCACACGTACAAAGCTGAATACCATACATTATAAATATTTATATAAATATTGAATTTTTTATAAAAAAGAACAACTTTTACCCAAAATCAGGCAAAACAGGCAGGCAGATTGAGTTGCTCACAGAATCACAGATTCATTCAGAGATCTATCTGTCTGCCATTGGTTAGCTCAGTCTGTCACATAAAATTTGCTTGCAGGCAAACTCATAAAATTTGCTAGCAAGCAAACTCACAAAATTAACTCACAGCACACCATGTATGTAAATATTGAATTTTTTTATTTTAAAAAAGAGCAACTTTTACCCAAAATCAGGCAAAGCAGGTAGATTGAATTGCTCACAGAATCATTCAATGATCTATCTATCTGCCATTGGCTAGCTCAGTCTCTCAAATTTGCTTGCTGTGAGTCTGCACTGAATTTGCTTGCAAGCAAACCTTCAGTCCTAAGGAAGGTTCGGCTGTACTTAAAAGCAGAGCCGAAGTTCTAAAGACTAGCTAGAAAGCAAGAAATCCAACCATTTCCTGCTTCCTAGCTAATCTAAATCTCCCGGCACAGCAGAACAAATGATGGTCGGAAAAAGGAAAAAGCAATTTAGCAGGCAAGTTTACTGGGTAAGGAGTGAATGGGCGGGGAGGGTTCCGATGGGCCATGTGGGCGGCGCAGCCTTGTGTTTCTGCACAGCCTGGATTAATTGCTTTGGGGGTGAGATTTCTCTGCGGCCCACCAAAATTTTCTCACGGCCCAGCAGTTGAGGGAGTTACCAGAATCACCTCAAATCTGAATTTCTCAAAATCTCAGATAATAAAGGAAAAAAGATGGTTTGTATTTTGCATCTTCTATGATTGTGGTGATGTGCCACCTGTTCCCCCAGCCTTAAGGTTCAACTGAGGGTGGGACCCTAGTCAGCCTACAGCCTTTTGGGACACTCCTTATCTCTTTGGCTCACACCTGTAGGTCATGAAACGGAAATTCCTTGGGTTTCCAAGTCAAACTGAGTGCTATTGCCCAAAAAGTTGCTTTTTCTGCTTCCTTTCCAAAACCAAATCCATGCTCCTCTGGACAGACAATCCTGTACCCTTTACACTCCTGCCCCTTTCAGCCCTTTGGGGGGAAATGCTTTTGTCTGTTTGCCAGCCGTGTTCCTATCACTTTCTTCTCTCCAAACTCCCTGTACTTCAGCCAGGTGTTTTGCAAGCTTTTATTTCCTGCTTGACGAGTCTATTTGAGTTTCATGTAAACATTTGGGCTTTTCCTGACTGGCTTCTATTTACCACGTTGAAGTTGTTTGCATTGGAAGCTACGGAGACCTCTGCTTGGGTTTATTGAAACAGTCATCCGCTCTTTAGTTGGAGGGAGGGAGGGAGAGAGCCTGCATGTGGGCCTTCCAAAGCACAGACTCCACACACAAGGATGGGATTCTCTTGGTTCGGACCGGTTCGGGTGAACCCCCTAGCTCCAATGATCATGTGGGCCCACCCACCCACACCTGCGCTGTACTCAGCTATATCTGCTTAGCTGATTCGCATGGCAGAGCAGATTGCTGCGCCTCAGCTGGGTTACGTCAGTGAAGTAACATTGAAGGTAAATAATTTCAAAAGGTGTATATGTGTGAAGTGTGTGATTAGCAAACTGGTTGTCCCACCACTGCTGTCTGTCTCTCTCTCTCTGTCTCTGTCTCTGTCTCTCTCTCTCTCTCTCTCTCTCTCTCTCACACACACACATACAGAGAGAGAGAGAGAGAGAGATAGACACAGACAGACAGACAGACACAGAAAGACGGAGAGACAGACAGACAGAGACTGTGACAGAGACAGAGACACAGAGACAGAGACAAAGAGAGAAAGGCAGAGACACAGAGGCAGAGAAACACACACAGAGAGACAGAGACAGAGAAAGACAGAGACAGAGAGACAGAAAGACAGAGATAGACAGAGACAGAGAGACGGAAACAGAGAGAGTCAGACAGACAGAGACAGACGGAGAGACAGAAACACAGAGAAAGATAGAGACAGACAGTGAGAGACAGAGAGAGACTGAGACAGAGAGAGAGAGATTAGAAAAAGGTTTTCATAGATGAAGAGTACAGATTCTCGACTAGCAACAGTTCATTTAGTGACCGTTCAACAGTTCATTTAGTGACCTGAAAAATGTGACTTATGGCCATAGTTACGACCTTTGCAGCATCCCCGTGTTCATGTGATCAAAATTCAGACGATTGGCAACTGATTCGCATTTATGACCAATTCAGATTTCCTGGGGGTAACGCCATCCCCTTTTGGGACTGCAGGAAGCTTGGGTGAGAGTGACCCTGCCATGCTAGAATTCAGCGTAATGCAAACACAAGCAACAGAACATCAGGGATTAGTTTTTGAAGCATCCCAGGGAGCCTTCCAAGAAATAGTCCGGATGATTTGAAAGGCCTCACTCCCAGAAAGCAATCTGTGGTGGATTCTGTGTGTACCTCCTCTAAAAGAGTAGCAGAACTGGAAGGGACCTTCGAGGTCTTCTAGTCTAACCTCCTTCTCAGGCAGGAGCCCCCTATGCTATTCCAGACAAATTGTGATGACCCAGAATGGGATACAAAATAAACACAGTCATGAAAACAGGCGAAGCCCCTTTTATTCCTTCACTTTGCTTCCAAGCTCCAAATATCCTTGACTGGAGACAAAAAGACCCCCACACAAGCAGTTACAAGAAGGAGGAAATGCCGTTTAAATTATAAAGAGTAAAAAACAACACAAACCAGGCAAGCAAGATAAGGGCTTGAAGACGTCCACAGATATCAGAACACACACTGAGAAGGATGCCAAACTCAGAGAAGAACAACAAACTAGAGATATTTCCACGCTTTGTTTCCAGCACTGGCCCGTACGCATGTCCTTCCCTTTATCCAGTTGTCACAGCTGCAGGAGGAAGAAGATCAAGGCCCTCTCCCCTCCTGTAGACCACGTCTCTCCCTTATCCTCTCCTCCCTGCATGTCCTAGGATGGAGAGGGGATGGGCCTGGGTCCTCCTCTCACTGCCCAGACGACCTCTGCCCTTCCCAGCCTCCTCCACAACCTCCAGAGTCACACTCCCATTCCCTGTTGGCTGTTCCTCCTCTCCCTCAATCAGTCTCCACCAGGAACATGACACAAATGGCTGCCCAATCTTCCTCTAGAGTTCTAAAAAATTCCCTATTTATTCCCCCTCCTGCCCTATTTCCAAGGAAGGAGGCATCTTTCCCACCAAAACTATAAAACCAGAGACTTTTATAGTTTTAAGGGGTTCCAGGCAGTGACAGCTTGTAGTACTTGGTAAGCTGTGGGCTCTTATTGCTTTACTGAACCCACGCCAGGACAAAGGGATGCGAGAATAATCTTCACCCCAGGAGGGCATCCGGGATCCACTCCAGCAATGAGATGAGTTCTCCCATGCTAGATTTATGTGGGAGTTCAAGTACGGTTTTTCCGCAGTGATATTATATCTGTTCTTTGCAGAAAATGTTGCTATTTCCTTGTCCAGCTTCCAGCCAAGTGCAAGATATTACTGTTTTTCTTTAGCCAAATACCAATTAGGCAGAGAAGAAAAATAAAAGATGGAGTGAATTCCCTTTTTTGACCGTCTTTTAATCCAGGATTTTGCCAGGCTAGTGCCAGACCAAAATAAATCCATATTGGGGAAAAAAAATAGCCTTGAATGAATGTGAAAATAACAGAGGAGATAAACAACCAGGCAAGGTCAGGTTCCCATAATATGGAGTTCTTCCAGGAGTCTAGTAGATTAGTTTAGAATAGATTAACAGAGTTGGAAGGGGCCTTGTGGGTCATCTAGTCCAACCCCCTGCCCAAGCAGGAGACCTGGCTTACACCCTTTCTGACAAATGGCAGTCCAGACTCTTCTTGAAAGTCTCAAGTGATGAAACTTCCGCAATTTCCAAAGGCAACTTCTGTTCCATTGGTTGATTGTTCTCACTGTCAGGAATTTATTATTAGTATATTAGTATATATTAGTTTAACTGCTGGATACTTTTATGGTCTGAAAATGCCTGGAGCATCTGTAGAGGGTTAAAGGTATTTTGGAAAATAAAGGTGTGACTCAGTTGTTTCCCATGTATTTATGTGTTTGAACAAAATAATAGAAACAATTGTCAGTAAATAAAAAGAGTGTTAAAGGAATTTTACTCCACAGCAAAATGGCAATTATAATAAAAACAATTGCAGGAGAAAATGAATTATCTTAAAAGAGAACCACTCAGGCATTGATTGGTGTTGAGATAACATTTAAATAAATTTCCCTAGGCATAAAATGTCACATTAGAGCACCATAGCAATGGGGGTCCTTTCACTGCATTTGTACAGAACCTCTGGACTAATCACCCCTTCAATTTTATGGTCCCTTGGGCAGCAGAGAGAGAGGCTTCTGTTTGGCATATTTCAGATAGGTATCAGATTGGGGAAATTGGATTTAAATGCTGCTCCAAACTGACTCTGATGCTCTCCAATTCCATTGCCCATAAATGTGGAGGGGAAATGCCAGATTTATGGACAAAGAAACTGGGTGGGTAAATTCCTGGGAAAGAAGCAAATCTCTCAACTATTTCTCAGGGCAAGGATGCTTTCTTAATGGTGACAGGCAGACCATTACTGAAAAGGCTCTCAAAGCAGAATTTCCTGAAGTGATCTTTTGTGATTTCTCAATATTAAAAAAAAAATCCTCTGGAAAAAATTCTACCCTGAATGAAGTTGGACCAAAGGGAATGGTAGGAGAGTTATGAAGTCTGCAGACCAACAGAGAGGTAATATTTTGCTCCACATCTCATGGTCCTTTGCAGGCCCTCCTGACTGCCCATCCTTTGAATGAGGTTCTTAATAGATAAACAGAGTTGGAAGGTACCTTGTAGGTCATCTAGTTCAACCCCCCACTCAAGCAGGAGACCCTACATCATTTCTGACAGATGGCAGTCCAGTCTCTTCTTGAAAGCTTCCAGTCATGATGAAGGTTCCACAACTTCTGAAGGCAATTTCTGTTCCATGGGTTGATTGTTCTCACCATCAAAAAAAATTCATCCTTATTTCTAGGTTGAATCTCTCCATGTTCAGTTTCTATCCCATTATTCCTTATCCTTCTTAGAAGGACTCTTGATCTCTTTCCTTATCTACCTCTTTGTGAAATATAAGTAAGAACACAACATGGCACCCAGGAAATTATTACCCTAATTCTGTACACTGGGGGTGGATGAGGCTCCCTACCCCAAATTACCTGGCCTGTGACTTCCACCCCAAATAATCCTCCTGCAGCAATCCCTCTGTCACACAGGGAAAAGATACTTACCCACCACTTCAAGCATCCAAATTGCTGAATGTTCCTTCTTGGCAGAGATGATAGCAGCCAGCAGAACCGTCACCAAAATAGATGCCGAGGAAGCAGAGCAGGGTTTCTGAGACCTTGTTCTGCTCCTTGGAAGGAATTTCTGAAGCAAGTGAAATTTCACCAAATGGAGTAAGAACAGTAAGAGAAGATACTGGAGAATTTCTCTGACTACCATGTTGTCAGGGTTCCAGCTAATGGATCCATTGCAAGCAAAACTCCGAGGCAGGTACCATTGATTCCTCAAGAAATAGCTTTATTGGAAACTAGCTATAAACCCATGCTTTGCTACTAAACTATGTGATTGGCCTTAGTTTTGGGGGAGGAAAATAAGAGAAAAAAATTGTGCCTCTGCCTACCAGCATCCATTGGTATTCATCTAGCTAGTGTCCTGTCAGTGTGTGAGAGAGTTGAGGGCTATTTGGAAACAGAAACATGGAAACTGAAACAGTATTTGCTGTGTGAGCAAGGAGACAGCAAGGAGCCTGGGCATGGCTTAGCTCAACTGTTCTGTACTAAAGCTGCTTGCTGCTGTCAAAATGAAACTGAAACTCCCGTCTTCTGCTTGTGTTTTGCCTTTGGAAGAGATTTCTTTTCAGGTGGGGAGGAGGAATAGAAGTCCTTAGCACCAGAGTGTGTTAATAATAATAATACAGGAAATACTAATGCTTTGATGGTCATTTCAAAAGATCCTTTCTTAATGAGCACCTAGAAGCCAAGAGGAACTTATGTGTCAAATTTCAACTTTGTACGCTTTATGGTTCTGGAGATTTTGTGATGATGCGTGAGTAGTATTTTGCTTTTATATTGATAGATATCATATGTCATATGTCCTTGGTTTCCAAGAGAAAGTATTTTGCTTTGACTACACAGTCCCGCTCATCTCTAATCTCCCTTCCATATCCCTCAGCTCCAGTGTAGCAACACTGAAGCTCCAAGATGGCTTCAGCCAGGCCAGCTTCAAGGTTGACACATGTATTTCTATATGCCTAACAGCCAGTCTCATTTATGACTAATATAGAGAGGAGAACATCATTACTGCAGAATTTCAGTTTGGAATGGAGCAGCCTAAAAAAAAATCTGTCAATTGAATGAAATAAATAATGGAACAGATTTATGGCTGAGCATAGAAAGCCTGGTCAGAATTCTGTGACACATTGAGGCTGCTCTTCAGTTACAATATCCCCGTAGCAGTGTAACATTGGGAATAAAAATCACATTTAAATAGTAAAAACAAACTGGTGATAGCTTTGCAGCAGTTATCATAAAACTGTTTCCTGTAGGACAGTCATTAAATTAGTTTGTAAACATGCTAAATGCCTGGGGCTTAGAGTGGAAATGTCAAAGCACTTCCAGAGTTCGTTCATTCATTCAGGTAGCCAATCTTCCTGGTACTATAAAACCAACCATTCCTCCATCACCGAAGTATTGTCTTCTCCAGATAATTCTTCCATTTGGTGGAAGAATTGCCACGCCATTCACAAGTGGACACCTCCAGATGCTCCGACTAAACTCCATGTCAACTGTCCCCCTCAGTCATCTACCAGTAGCAAAGAAAGACTCCTGCCCATTTGTTTTGCCAAAAGTATATACCTTACTGAAGCTTAAATGGTTACAGAAGTAACAGAAGCTGAATCTGAGGTTTTCCCACACAAACAATACAAAGTAAAATCCCCCCCCCCCGGCTTTGCCCCGGTTATCTCTAAATGTCCAATTAGATGCTTGTATATTGTTTAAGAAACTGGCTGTTGGTTTCCAGCTCTGCATGCTGATATTTGACCTTGGTTGGCTGAAGCTTTTCACAAGGCTCATCTGGGCTTCCATCCTCCCCTTCTTTTTCTTTACAGTCCAATCATTCCCTCCACCCACCCACCCCGTTGCTAATGTCAGGCTGTCAGCTTATGAAGCTTGGGCAGGAGAAAGGCAGGAACTATGAGAGGAATCTTGGAGTCTTAGTGGACGACCAGCTAAATATGAGCCAGCAGTGTGCAGCCGCCACCAAAAAAGCCAATGCTACCCTAACTTGCATCAACAGAGGGGTATAATCAAGATCAAGGGAGGTACTAATACCACTCTATAAAGCCTTAGTAAAACCACACCTAGAGTACTGCATCCAGTTTTGTTCACCACATTATAAAAAAGATATTGAGACTCTAGAAAAAGTACAGAGAAGAGCAACCAGGATGACGAGGGGACTGGAGGCTAAAACACACGATGAATGGTTGCAGGAACCGGGCCTGGCTAGTCTAGGGAAGAGAAGGACCAAGGGAGACAGGATAGCAGTCTTCCATTACTTGAGGGCCTGCCCCAGAGAGGAGGGAGTCAGCTATTTTCTAAAGCACCCTAAGGCCAGGCAAGGAACAATGGATGGAAGCTGACGAAGGAGAGATTTCATGTGGAAATAAGGAAGAATTTTCTGACCGTGGGCACAATCAAACAATGGAACAGAAGTTGTCCTTGGAAGTTGTGAGAGCTTCATCACCGGAGGCTTTCAAGAAGAGATTGGACTGCCATTTGTCAGAAATGGTGTAGGATCTCCCACTTGGGCAGGGGGTTGGACTAGATGACCTATAAGATCCCTTCCAACTCTAATTCTCTGTTATCCGCCATGATGATTTCACCATCTTTAGCAGTCACTATGAGGAATCTTGTCCCACAGATGCTTTTTTTCAAGAGGCAACTGGACTGTCTGGTTTTTCTTTTTGACTTTTCACTTCTCATCCAAGTTCAAAGCATCCTCAAAGATCCATCTCATCCTGGGTACCCTTTTTTTAAAACTATTATCATCTGGAAGATGGTACAGGATAATAAAAATGAGGACAAACAGGCTGGAAAACAGCTTCTATCCCAGGGCAGCAGCTCTGTTGAATTCTACTGTATAGGGCAATATTAATGCAATATCAGGGGTTTTCCATTCAACTGTATAGAATGTGAAGGATGTGTGTTTGTGTTTATTTTCATCGTTATAATGTACACTGAAGATGGCATTTAATTTCACGGTACAGGTGCAATGACAATAAAGTAAACTAATCTAAACTAAACTAAGCTTCTTCAGCTCTGATGGATGGTGGGGAATGGAAGGAGTCCATCCAGTTAGAGCTGAGGAAGCTTCTTGGATGAGAAGTGAAACACCTTCAAAGAAAAACCAAGAAGCTCCAGTTGCCTTTTGAAAAAGCACCTTGGGACAACTATGACCTGGATGACTGAGAATCTCCATAGACATATATGGGGAATCTTGGAATTCCGTACCTCTGGTTGGGAAACATTCACTTGATTTCCTTTCCAAACTGATTCTGGTGTCATAGAGAAGCAAAACTGGGTACAATCAATATCAATATCTCAAATTCTTCTAGATAACTTCAGGGTGGAGTTTGAAACATGAACATCTGCTTTGCAAGTGGAAGGCTCCATATTCTCAGTTATACATCTTTCCATCCCTCAACCGCCTCTCAGACTGTTCACGCTGAAATTATAGCAAAGATCATGAGAGGACCTGATCTCTTCCCTTGGGATTGCTTTATTTATTTATTCAACTTGTATAGCTGTATCTTATATATGGGACTTTGGGTGGCTCACAACAAACAATATCATTATCAAGAATTTAAGAAGTATAAATAAAAACAGCAAACATTCAAAACATCCATACTGTAACCACTGTTAAAACCCAACTAAGCACAAAACTTAATCATATTCAGTGGGTAAGTAGTGTCAGCCCCCCCAAAATAAGAAGGACATGTGAATCTTCCAAGTAGATTTCTTTATTTCCACACCTATAGACAGAATCTTGGCCAAGTGCAGCAAACTACTATCTACATGAAGCCCATATGCTGGGAACTATTAGGGAGGGACTGTCTTCACCCTCCTTCTCTCACACAAACTCTCTGAACTGAGTTAACTCTTATGTTTCTGGAAAAGAATAAGAATGGAATGGAAAAGAATAGAGCTAGAAGGGACCTTGGAGGTCTTCTAGTCCAGCCCCCCCTGCTCAAGCAGGAGAACCTATAATATTTCAGATAAATGACTGTCTAGGCTCTTCTTAAACACTTCCAGTGATAGATAGAGCACCCACAATTTCTGAAGGCAAGCTGTTCCACAGTTTAAGTGTCCTCACTGTTAGGAAGTTTCTCCTTAATTCCAGGTTGCTTCTTTCTTTGGTTAGTTTTCAACCATAGTTGCTTGTCCTGCCCTCCAGTGATTTGGAGACTAATTTGACCCCCCTCTTCTTTGTGGTAGCCCCTCAGATACTGAAATACTGTTATCACGTCACCCCAAGTCTTATTTTCTTTAGACTAGCCAGACCCACGGCAGTCATTCTTGGTTTAGTCTCCAGGCCTTTGATCATCTTAGTTGCTCTTACTTAGTTGGAGGGAATATACCCTTCCCTCCTGGGAATCCATCTTCTTGCTACATCACATAGTACAAGCAGGGTATCAGATTCAGTACAAACTTTGGAGACACTCTCCTGCTGGGCCCTGCCCCCCCCCCAAGACCAGAAGGGGAGGGCCCAATCTAAATTCTTGGGGGATGATAAATGGAAGGGTGAGAAAATGTTTTGTCTCTGCCAATTGGTGTCAATGGGATTGAGCGAGGCATACCCAAGGCATACCCATAGTTTGTACATTCCTGGATTTTCCTGGTCATCCAACTGGACAGTGGCAGAGGCCAAGATGCCTTCAAATGCTCAGAAGCACTTTCTACCATTGTTCTGCTCGCCCTGCTATCAGCCATGAGCTAATCTGACAACAGTGGGAGAATAAATTTTGTAATTACTGAGCCTGGCCACACAAAGCATGATGGATTGTGGTGAACCATCAGCAGGAACTGCTTGCAAATGAGGATTCAAATGTGGGGAGAAGAGCCCATTAGTTGCTCTCGCCATCCATCACTGCTGACAACCCTAGATGATGTGTGCTGAGTAGGCGCCTCTTGTCCTAATGGCAGTGCTCAGCTGTCAGCCCGGCCTGCCTTAAGTTAGAAGGTGTGGCCTGACAGGCTGGGTCTTAATCAAGCTAGTTGTACTGACCCAAGTCACACAAGCAGCTGCAGACAACCAATAAAGTCTATTATTGCACTGCTGAACCAGACGGCCTTCAGAAATTGTGGGTGCTTCATCGCTGGAAGTTTTTAAGAAGAGAGTGAACAGTCACTTGTCTGAAATGGTGTAAGTCCTCGTGCTTGAGCAGGGGGCTGGACTAGAAGACCTCTAAGATCCCTTTCAGGTATGCTGTGCTGTGCTGTTCCATTCTGTTTTTTTCTATTCCGTAATTCTATTCTATCCCATCCCATCCATTATTTTCTATTCCTATTCCACTCTATTCTTCCTCATTCTATTCTGTTCTGTTCTGTTCTATTCTACTCTATTCTATTCTATTCCTCATTCTATTTCCTATTCTATTCTATTCTATTCTATTCTATTCTATTCCATTTCATTCCTTTTCTGCTGTCTCTCATCACCACTGCCTACCTTCAGCAGATCCTCCCTTGTGTTTGTGAAGGCAGGCAGCTCCCCATCCGGCTCACCACCTCCTCCAATGCCGGAGAGCTCTAGGACACCATCATCCTCAGTCCCTGGACTGTCCAGGCATTCCAGGGGAGACGTGCCATCTCCATCGGTTTTAAAATTACAGTAATGTCTTCATAATTGGCTAAATTTTCCTCTCCAAGCGGGGGTCCCCAACTCCCAGGCTGCAGCACTGGGCCTTGGCCCATTCGGAACCCAGCTGCTCAAGCAGTGGGTGAGTGCAGGGGCTCAGCTCCACTTGCTTAAGCTGGCTTTTCCCCCATCCCCTTTGACGACATTGTGAGGCCATCCATCAGAGCCCCTCTCCACATCCCAGAGAGGCCAAAACACTGAAAGCAAGTCCCTTCAAGAAGAGTGTCCACCACCAGTCAATGGAGGGTATGTTGGCTCAGCCCAAAAGTAGGGATGAGGGAAAGATGCCCAGGGATTCCTGGATCGATGGAAATTTTCCTCAGGTTGGTGATGTTTGCTGCCCCAACTGATACTCAGGTTGCAAAGATATTCCCTTCTCTTTTTTTCTTTTATTTATTTCAATACTTTTCTTCTCATTTTCCCAGGAAACATCTATATATTTTATTGAGATTAGGCGACAGTTGGTTTTTGATGATAATTCATCAAAGTTAGCCCTTCAAAAATGAGAAATATCAAAATATACAGTTGATTTAACCGACCGTTTAATAGAATAGGTGTCCATTATTCCTGATAGTCTGGTAAATCATGGAGTGTGTCATCCACAGAGATGACATTACACAAATGAACACAAACCATGCGATTTGCATGTCATTTTCATAATGACCGGTCAATATGTTCTATAGTGCATCAAAGCAGTTTTCAAATCGGGGGAAGGAATTCATGCCATTTGGTCAGGCTCATGTACTGAGCCCAATGCTGATAGCTGTGTGTATGTGTGCATGCACATGCACATGTGTTCTCATCTTTTAATGACCCCATGATCCCTTGTGGGGTGGAGTCTGGGCAACTGAATGGAGCTAGCAGAGTGTTTTAATGGCTGGATGCCTTTCCTGTCACCAACGTGGAGTTTTGTTCGGCAGATATATTCTCATTGTGACCAGAGAGAGAAATATCTGCCTCTACCTAGGATCGAATGCATAGCCTCCTGATTGTGAGGCGAGAGCTCCACCTCTAGGCCACCAAACCTGTGTGTGCTTCACAGAATTTTAAGGATACAGATAAGCTGAAATGGATGCTGAGATGGCACAGAGGAACTTACAGTGGTGGCTAACCTTTTTCAGCTCCCGCGCCGATAATTGAGTGCGTGCTCTCTTGCACGTGCTTGTGTGCCAGCACCCAGAAGGCAATGCATGCTGGCCTCCTCACACCCCCTGCACATGCACAGTGGGGTTCTTCCAGACAATCTCTCGTGTGCTGGGGGAAATGGCTCTGCTTGCCACTTCCGGCAGGCGTGGCATAGGTTCACCAACACGGTTATAGACTACTTCTATTCTATTCTATTCTATTCTATTCTATTCTATTCTATTCTATTCTATTCTATTCTACTCTACTCTACTCTACTCTACTCTACTCTACTCTACTCTACTCTACTCTACTCTAACCTGTTGCCAAGCATCTGAACTTTGATCACAGGATCATAGAAATACTGGAAAGGTCATAACTGAAAAACAGTCATAAGTCAGGTTTTTCAGTCCATTGTAACTTCGAACAATCACTAAGCAAACTATTGTAAGTCAAGAACATACATATATTCACTGGCAATATGGAAAATAATTGAGTAACCTTTATGAACCGAAGTGTATCACACACATGCACCATTAGCCACAGTGAGTTTCAGAGATTCCAGGTTTCCAGGGTAGGAACAGCCCATCATTGGAATGACTGGCAAAGGCTGTCTCTTGTGCCAGCATTCTCAGAGTAGACCTTTTCTGTTTCCTCCCAACACAACTCCCCAAGCCTGATCTTAATATTTTGACTAGTATGTGTTGTGTCTGGCAGCAGACTCAGACAGTGAGGAGGTTGGGGAAGAACCTGGGCCAGTCCTGGAGTCTGGGGAAGGCTCTGATAAGTGCTCTGCATTGGAGGCAGAGATGGGGCCAGGGCCATCCAACAGTTATCAGCTGCCTTCGGAGTCGGAGATCAGTGGAAGAACAGCTGGAGCCTGCTTCCAGTGTGTGCATGTGCAGAGCTGCTAGGAGAAGGGAACAAGGTTCAACTCGGGAGTAAAGGCACAGGTAGACAATGAATGGTCCCTCCCATAAGGAATAAATAGGAGCGAAAGGGGAGTGAGGTTTGCAATTAGATCATTTAATTAGTGTGAAGATTTGTTTGTGCCTCCCAGAGACTCCTTGCCAAGTATTTTCTGGTACAGCACTTGGAAGCTATTGGCCTGGCAACTCTCCAAGACTGATAAGGTCTGTGGTTGTAAATTCACTCTTGAAAGACTGCTTGCTGGGACTTTGTTGGATGTGAATGACAGGAATTCACATTAGCCTAATAAAAAGGGGTTTTGTTGGGGCAAGGAGTCTTGTTTCGTGATTTGGTGAAACCCAGGTCAGAACAGTGTGTTGCTGTTGAAACCAACCTTCCTGCCCCACTCCCTCCCTCCGTTCACCAAAAACCCGTACCTGTCAGAGAAAAGAAGAAATGGTAGGACTGGCACAATCGCCTTGCTTATCAAAATATCCTGGGAAATTATGCAGAAGATGACCTTTCTATTTATTGTTTTTCTTTCCTGCTTAAAAAGGCTATTCAAATTTCCCCCAATTCACCAGCAGGGCCAATGCATCTTTTGCAATGATATAGGTTATTGTGACAACAATAATAGCATCAGCTATACAAACTAAGTGTGTTTGCAATAAGGGTACTTATCTTTTAATTAAGCAGACGTTTATTATCAATAGCATCGTACATGCAAGGTGAGATTCTGTTATTGTGGGGAGGGAATTCTATATATTTCAACTTAAAATATAAAAAATGTGGTGGTGCAGTGGCCAGAAGGCAGTATTAATTCTGCCAACTGTCAGCAGCTCAATCCTAACTGGCTCAAGGTTAACTCAGCCAACTATTCTCCCGAGGTCGGTAAAATTGTTGGGAGCAATAGGCTGGCAATAGGTTGCCAGATTGTCAGGGGCAGTAGGCTGACTCTGTAAACCACTTAAAGAGGGCTAATTCTTCTGACTTTCAGGAGTTCGATTCTCACCAGGCTCAAGGTTGACTCAGCCTTCCCTCCTTCCGAGGTCAGTAAAATGAGGGCCCAGATTGTTGGGAGCAAGAGGCTGACTGTGTAAACCTGTGAAGCAGCATATAAGCCTATTAACCTGCTATTGCTATTGCTAAAATATCCTAGGGTAAAGGGCTAGTCGAGATGCTGAGATGCAGCTGAGATCTGGGGCTGAGTTGAAAAGGTTATTGCAGTTGGAAGGACAGGTAATCATCAACATAATGACCATAATTGAACCTGCATCACATGAACCTGCTCAATTTTAAAACGTTTTCTGTGGTGGCTGCTAACGCTGTTGTCATTAACCAAACACTCTTGTCATTAAACAAACTCCTTTTTTTTTTTTTTGCTATGGAGTGGCTTTTGCTGAAAACTAGAAATAAACACCACTTTCTGAGAGGAAAAAAAGTCATAAATGTTGTATGATGATGGGATGTGATAAACTTCCTAACAGTGAGAACAGTTAACCAGTGGAACAGATGGCCTTTAGAAGTTGTGGATGTTCCATCGTTGGAGGTTTTTAAGATGAGGCTGGGCAGCCACTTGTCTGAAATAGGATAGGTTCTCCTGCTTGACCAAGGGGCTGGACTAGAAGACCTCCAAGGCCCCTTCCAACTCTATTCTGATTTAGAGATTGCAGTTGGTGGGATCTGGGTAGGATTCTGCTGATCTGCAAACTCCCCATCATTTCATCACCTTTGCAGTCTTATTTTGTTGGAATCTCACAAAAGATCTTCCTTCCCTTCCCCTACTACTGTTCTGATCTAGGCTTCCTTAGAAAGCATAAAACACAATCTCAGTCCCGTCAAAACCTCTTTTATTTTCCACGGCTGTGAATTATGTTCATTCACAGCCTGCAAGGCTTCACAAATAGTCTTTCAGGGGAATGTTTATAAACACCCACCTTATTGCACTTGGAATGCTGCCAGAGAATGAATGGCCAAATTCAGGGCAAAGCCAAACTTGACACAGAGTCAAACAGAACTTTTCAAACCTTGAATCAACCAGACGAAGGAATTGCTTCCTGCAAAAGCTCACGTCCCATTCGCTCCTCTTTTATGTCTAATGGGAAGGGCCAACCATCTCTGAGGTGTGGCCTTACTCCTGAGTCAACCCTGCTTTCTTAATTGTTCTTCTCTTCTGGTAGCCTTGCATGCACAGGCTGGGATCCAGTTCCAGAAACTCCCCCACCTCACTGCTGTCCGAAGGCAGCTGATAACTGCCAGCCTGCCCTGGCCCCATCTGATGCAGAGCCCCCGTCTGAGCTTTCCTCAGCCTCCAAGACTGGCCCAGGTTTCTCCACAACCTCCTTACTACTGTCCGATTCTGCTGCCAGCTCCGTCAGCTGGTGGCGAGCAACAGCAGTGGCTTCTTTGTGCCTTTCAAGAAGTAACAGATGGTGAGGAACCCAATGACCCAACATGTTCAGGGCTCTGCTTAGTCACTTCTGTTGCTTCAGAAGCTTCCATCCCTGGGGGAAGGAAGGAGAGCAGAGGGCTGTTTATAGGATCCAGAGGTTTCCATTAGGAGAGCTTGTAAACTGCCTGTAATCTCTTGCCACACCCTCTTAGCTGAAGATAAAGTCTATTATAAGCCCATCATCAGCCACAGTAGCAATCACCTTAATTAATTAGTACTTAGAGCTGAAATATGCTAGCAACTGAATGCCAGCTGACAGGTAGGAAACACCAGAGGTGGTATCACGGCAAACATTTCCATGCATGGAAATTCACACTTAATTATGCACTTCTCTTCACATGTCTGGAGCCAGCATACGAATCTTTAAATTTATATCTACAGGTATTACATTTTTAGGCAAGAACCACATCAGGATATCAGAAAGCTGGCAAATGGCCTATTTCTGGAGCCACACATAACACACACAGGAGGTGTTCCAGCATTGATATTCTGTGGCCTTTTAAGGCTGATTTCTCTGGCCCAGTTTGAAATGCTTCTTTTGCTTTTGTTGAGCACTATTTTTTTTTTGCCTCCTGTCAGTGAAACTAACTAGAAATAACAATTGTGCAGTTTGTTTAGTGACCGTTCAAAATTACAATGGTGCTGTGGGAAAAAAGTGACAGGACCATTTTTCACACTCTTTGCTCATTGGTGGGCTGCTATCAATTCGGGCCGGTTCTAGCGAACTGGTAGTTCCAACCATCAGCTGGCCCCACTTACCTGTCCCCACCAAATCCTGTCCTATATTTCTGTCTTTCTGCTCAGCTGATTTGTGCAGTACAGCTGATTTCCACACCTCAGCTGTTCTACTTACTGGGCTTACTGCTTATTAGAAGGTAAGCAGTTGAGCTCCAAATTGCTGTATTTTCAACGTTGTGCGCACAAAGCGCACACTCACAAAACCAGTTGTTAAACCAGTTGCAGCCCACCACTTCCTTTGCCGTATTAATGAATCATGGTGTGACTCAGAGATGTGAGAGCAATTGAGAACCCATCCCCTTCCTTCCCACCAGCCGTGACTAGAGGAAAAGTGTCATGCCCCTGTCAGAGTCTGAATCCGAGGAGGAAGATGAACAGCTGACAGGGAGTGGGAGTGTGGCTCCATTGGCTGTGGAGGAAACTGGGGAAGGGCAAAGTCCGGCTGGGCAGAGCAGGGGAGAAATAGAACAAGGGAGAGGAGTTCAGAGGAAGAAACAGGCCTAACCCCTCTTCATCCTAGGGCATGCAGGGAGGAACAGAGAAGAGAGCAATGTGGGTTGTGTGACTTACAGGGGAGGAAAGGGCCCTGATTTCCTTCATTAGCCACACCTGGGAAGACAGTTTATAA
The DNA here is from genome assembly GCA_033807585.1 of Hydrophis major. NCBI lineage: Eukaryota > Metazoa > Chordata > Lepidosauria > Squamata > Elapidae > Hydrophis > Hydrophis major. The sequence continues at coordinate 15,693,136 of CM066339.1, forward strand.
GAAAGGTAGGCTGTGTGCGGCAGGCTGCTGGGAGCAAATGCGACTTTATCCTGTGTTGTCATGGCTTATCTGTGTTCCTGGCATCTTCCCAACTGTGTGAGTTTTGCTGTGCCTTCAAGTCTGTAATTCTTGCTCCTGCCCTGCCAAACTAATTACTCTAGTTTGGTTTGTTTGGACTTTAAGTTACAGTGTTGCACATGTTTTGGACTTAGTTTTCTGCAGCCAAAGGCTGTTCCTGGGAGAGTTTTTCTCTAGCTAGAAGGTAACCTGGACATTGGGGGCAAAGTTGGAGCTAATAAGGGGACTCTTATTGATCATCTGACTGTGTTGCCTTTGTGCCATGCCCCGGATCATCACACAAAGCCTTGAGGGATCTCTCACAGGTACCCACTCCATAAACTTCCTCAACTTACAACAGTTACTTTAGTGACCATTCAAACTTACAACAGCGCTGAAAAATATGCCTATGACCATTTTTCATAGTTATGACCTTTGCAGCATCCTCATGATCATGCGATCAAAATTCAGTTGCTTGGCAACTGATTCATACTTATCACCATTGCTGTGTCATGTGATCAGGGCTGGGATTCAACCGGTGTAACAACCGGTTTGGTGAGCGTGTGCAGCATTTGAAAACAGCCCATTTTGAATAATACTTACCTTCTACTGCAGCCCCGGTGAGTAAAGCAGTTGTGGCATGACCATCTGCTGTGCCGTGGAAATCAGCTGAGGTGAAGAACACTGAAATAAAGGACAAACTAGGGCAGGGGAGAGTGAGCGGGGCCAAATGATCACTGGAACTACTGGTTCGCCCAAACTGGTCCGAACTGGTAGAATCCCACCCCTGCGTGTGATCCCCTTTTGCAATTTTCTGACAGGCAAAGTCAATGGGGAAATGAGATTCACTTGAATTGAATTGACATCCTTTAATCTCAAGAGACTATGGTATCGTGCCATGAAAGCGGTAACTGCCACTTCCTGTGTTGTTTTATGCTGTATGCAAAGCTGGAGTGTCTTCTCCAGAACACGAGACCTGGTTAATTCAATAAGGAGGATAAACTCTTACCCAAGCAGCAAGTCCCCGCTCTCCGTGTCACTGAAATAGCATAATGGAATGGCAGAGCTGATACCATTTGTTCCAGCTGCATCGTAGGAGTTAACAGAATGTGATTGTACACAGTCGCGAACTGCTTCCGGGACTCGGGCTCTGGATTTTGCCTCAAGGTTGAACTCCTGAAGCCTTTTGCAAGAATAGACACAGCCACAAGTCAGTGGAGGTTTGAAATCAGGATTTCCCTTCTCCTAGAAGATGGCTCCACCGTATTACCTGCTGGTGGGGCATAGAGCCCTCTTCCGCCTTCAAAACTGTTGACGATCTTCTCCTGTAACCCTCGAAGGGGGCATTAAGGAGATTCACCTAACAACCAGGTTACTAATTTATCAACAGCAGTGATTCACTTAACAACTGGGGCAAGAAAGGTCATAAAATGGGGTGGAACTCACTTAACAGCACAATAAACTTTGGGCTCAATTGTGGCCATAAGTCAAGGACTACTTGTGCTCAAAAGGTGAATTTTCCAGATTCCTGATTTACAAGAAAATTAGTTACAAATGAAACTGATCATTTGCAAACTGATTTCAGACTGCTGCGGGAGGGTCAAGCACAGTGGTGGGCTGCTGTTAGTTCGGATGGGTCTAGCAAACCATTACGAACGATGATCAGCTGGCCTCCGCCACCTGCCCCCACCCTATCCTATCTTACATTTTCTTCTTTTGCAGCTCAGGTGATTTGTGTGGCAATGTGGATTACCGCACCTCAGCTGTTCTACTTACTCGGGAAAGGCTAGAAGGTGAGCTGGAGAGGTTCAATTGGTCTTTATTGAATGCCATGCACATGCATGAAGTGTGCGCTGACAGAGTCAGTTGGTAAACTGGTTGCAACCCACCTCTCTTAGCTACAGCTTGACTTCTCTTCCAGCTGAGACCGTGTCTTGCTCTCTTGTTCTGCTCACTCCTGTATTTCCTTGCAACTTTCCCCAAGAGCTTAGTCCTTTTCCTTTTTATTGCTTGTCCATTTCCGCCACTCTGTTTTTCCCCTGCTGCCAGTTCTAGCGTGTTTGAGCCACTTTCTGCTCCAAAAAAACCCCACCAATTGAAATATTTTTTCTCACCAGCAGGTAGTGCCACAGCACTGGGTTTCAGTGCCACAGCTCCCTCTACTGGTGAAAAGGAAGGGTGCAGGTTTTCTTTCTTTTAAATGATGGGATTAAAAAAAATCTCTTTGACAGAAAAAAAAATGAAAAGTAAAGTTTTAAAAATGAAATGAAAAAAACACTCTGTTGTGAGGTGATGGGCATTAAGCACCCCCCCACTGGTCATAATGGCTTATAAGCCCCACTATCTAAGTTCATACATTGTACTAAATCAAAACTAAATGTACTAAATCAATTTTAAAGAGCACCTTCATGTTGATCATTGGCTTTATTTTCGCATTTGTTTAAGCTGGAATGTGCCCAACATTTCTCTCAAGCTTCCTGCGAAATATTTCCAAAATAGACTAGTGGAAGTCTAGCCCATTTTTCATCTAGTTGGATCCCTTGAGGACTGACTTCTGGGAGCAGCGACCATGACTCCCAAGTTCACTGTCGACTTCTTGAGCTGTTGACTTCTCTGGCTTGGTAGTTGCTTATTTTCTACTCCCCCACTGTCTTAGAGTGGGTTTCCCGGGTGTCACTTCCTTGTTATTCATGAAGCTCTTTCCTAGCTTCACCCCTGGGTAGCACTGCTTAGGAAGCAGATGTCCAATTACCCTTTGAATGGGCCATTTCTAACTGGGCGGAAGCTTTCCGAGTTAAGCGGGAGTCTGGAGGAGGCCTTTCCAAGTTGGATACTTCTCTTCAGTCCCTGGCAATCAAATTGCTGCTTTGCTACTCTTGATAACCATTCCTGCCAGCATCTCTTGCACTCTCTTATCCCCGGGCATTTGGAGTGCAGCATTATTATTATTATTTTTTTGTCATCCCCGTTCTTCCAAAAAACCATTCCGGCTCTTTTAGCTCTGCGGGTTCCTTTTGTCAGGTTTCCCCCTCCCCCCGTGTGATCGTGCATTAGAACGAGAATAAGGGTAATTTTGCAACCTTGGCAATCTCGCTCACAGGAAGTGAAAGGAAATCAAGATGAGGAAGAGATGGATTGCTGTAATGGATGAGCTTGACAAAGGCTCTGGACTCTTTGATAGGGAAGCAGCGGGGGAGGGGAGCAGAGGAATGGGGAGGGAAGGGGGAGGGGAAGGGACCCCCCCAATCTATTCTCCACCTTCAGATCTCCAAGTTCAAAAACTTTCTTCAATATAGAATCTCCCCAACTCTGTATCTGGCACAAAATTACCTTTCTGGGGGTAAAAAAGAACAAAATTCCAATGCAAGCAAGTTTAAAATCATAATCTTGTATTTATGTAGGATAAAGAGACATTGAGTATGATGTAATTTATTTCTGAATTAACATGCATGCAAGCATGTTTTATGTTGATGACAACAGTGTATCCATTCAGTCATGTCCGGTTCAGCGATTGTCACACCTGCCCCAGTCTGATCTCTTAGAAAAGAAAGACCCTCGACTCCCTTTGGTTGAAGTGATAGATTCTTTTACTAAAATATGTTGATTGCAGCAGAGTCAGGCTAGAACTAAATTTCCCATGCGTCAAAAATACAGAAAGTTTCCCCACATCCCAGGCCCCCCCACCCTCAGGACCAGTCTGTCTTCAGCTAATGAAGATTCACCTAGGCGTTTTGAGAATGCTGAGATGTTTGAGACAATCCACATTCTTTCTCAGGGTGCGTGGCCTTGGGTGCTGGCATAAACTCGTTCCAAGTGTCCCTGCTCTTTGTCAAACTGTCATTCCCCCTTCCCAATTTCCCATCACATACACATGCAGGTTGATTGCCCATTTGTCCCTCCCCATGTCCTCCTCTCTCCTAGCCTTTGATGGCAGGATGCCAGCAAGGCACCACACCAAAGATGGCGGAGACCTGACAACGATTCTATTGGCCAGGTCTCTCCATGTCTTCCAATCTTACATTACTTCTTTGAGTTGTTCTATGGGAAATTCACTTCAGATCCTCCCTATTCTTATGTCCCCATTCCTAAGACATGTTTTGACCGGGACACTTTTTCTTTGTGTGTTTTTTGTTGTTGTTTTTGAATGACTAAATGTTGCAACCACTTCCATTATAATAAGATTCGCTGCCTTAGTGATTTATCACATAATCTAGCCATTGATTTGATAATGTATCATTAACATGTTTATATCACAGCAATGATAGCTAGATGATGTGAATTATTAGATAGATGGGCTTAATGTCTCATACCACACAATGTTTTCCTTTCATTTTCTTTTTACTTGGAAGGTTTAATTTGAAGTGTCCGAGAGCTTTTATTGTATATATTTCAGTGGGCAAGTCATGCTACTGGACTTTTGGGTACATTGGCCTTCTCCCAACAGCAAAATCCAGTTTTATTTCAGCAGAGTTCATAGACAGTTTTAGTTGTGTGTGTTTTTAAAAACATTCTTATTAGTGGTGGGATTCAATTTCTTTTACTACCGGTTCCGTGGGCATGGCTTGGTGGACATGGTGTGGCTTGTTGGGCATGGCTTGGTGGGCGTGGCAGGGGAAGGTTATCGCAAAATCCCCATTCCATCTCCACCCCATTAACCTGCTTTCCAGCTTCATTCTCCTGTGCAGGGCAACCAAAGAAGACCCAGCCGATCAGCTGGGACTCAATGGGAGGGAGATAATAGATGGGTTGGTGGGGCCAGTCAGAGGTGGGATTGGCTGGTTCTCTGAACTACTCAAAATTTCAGCTACTGGTTCTCCAGGACTGGTCAGAACTGGCTGAATATCACCTCTGATCCTTCTTCATAACTAAGAATAGATTAGTTTGAGGTGGACATGGACAACTGAGCATGATTCATTCAGAGAGTCAAATGCCAGCTTCATTCTGCCATATCACATCAAGGGCCCATCCTTGGTGGATTGTCACATTCTTCTCCCTCCCCAACAATGGTGGGATTCAAATAATTTAACGATCAGTTCGCCCAGGGTCAGATAGGCTGTGGTAGGAGGCATGGCCCATCCCCATTCTCCAGCTCCACCAACCTGACCCTGGGTGAAACAGTTGTTAAATTACCTCCTCCCTCCCCTCCCAGCTATCAAAGTGGATCCTAGGCACTGTGCTGTAATGGAGAAACAGGCAACGAAGGGAAGGAAGAGGAGCAGGGAGAAGAAAAGGGGAAAGTGGCCTTTTCCTTCCCTCATGCCAGCCACTCCATTGCCTGTTTCTTCATTGCAGTGCAGCATCCAGGATCTATTTGGATAGCCAGGGTGGGTGGGTGGGTGTTGTGGGGTAATTTAACAACTGATTCGCCTGAATTGGTGCGAACCGGCTGAACTTGACCACTGTTCCCCAAAGGATGTGTAGCTTTTTTGCAAATTTCTTCCAAAATCTTTTTTTAAAAAACAAGTTTTATTCAGTTTTCCATATTTTATTGTCTCTTTTTAGTGAACAGCATGATTCCAGGTTTAACATATACATACAAATATGACCATGGTTACATATTCAATTTTTATATCCAATTCCTTATCTTAACAGTGCTTTTATACATTTTCTATTTATTGTATTATTCCAAATATTTATCTCATTATTTAATTCACTTATGATAACTTCATAATCATTATACTTTAGTACTTTTAACTGTCACATTTGTATATTTCATCTCAAATTCTAATTAAAAAAGACACTTCTTCTATAAATTGGTTTCCCCCCGAAATCTCAATATAAGTCCGCCACCTCTAAGTTATAAATTCATTTATTTTTGCCCCTTTTAAATCTCATTAAAACATTTAACATTATTACCTAAAACATCAAACTTAATAATCCCTACACATATATACATATATACATATATATATATATATATATATATATATATATATATATATATATATATATATATGTATTTACATATATACATGCATATATATGTATTTACATATATACATAGCGTATATAAATCAGATTCTGCATGATTTTTCTCCTTTTAAATTTCATTAAATTCCCCCCCCCAAAAAAGGACATATTAATCTACTCATTCAAACAGTAAAATAATCCTAAGACCTAAAGTTAATTCCATTTCAGCTCTCCTCCTATATCATTTCATTTATTTCCATATACTTAATAAACATATTCCATTAATTATTCCATTCATATTTAAACCAAAAAAAGCCAACATTCCAATCTTAAAAATATTTCAATATATCTAATATACTTATTCCATTATTTGTTACAATTATCTCTCTACATAAAGATGGAAAGCATTAGATTCCATTATCCCAAAAAATAACAATTCTGTTTTTCCATCTTGTCAGTTGATATGTCCCTATTTCATAATTATAAATTTATTTATATTACCCTTGAATACCTTGCAGAATCCCCTTTCTATATAATAATCACCCATTATCTCTGTGTCCAATTAAAGATTTCCTCATTTTCTTACAATTCCCATATTTCTTTGTTTTCAAATTCTGTTTCTTATCCCTTCTTTCCCCCTGTCTTTTCTCCTTTGTTCTTTCACTCCAGTTTTTATCCCTCTCTCTATAGCTTCCTTTCACCCTTTGAATTTCTGCTGACTCTTTTTCCCTTTTTTAATTTTTCAAATATTCCCATTTTTATTTAATTTCTTAAATCTCCTGTATTTATTTCCAACTCTTTTCTTCTTTCTTTCAATAATTCTTGGTTCTCAATGATCACTAAAGATGGTCTCTTCTATGATTTGCTCCACCTCCTCTTCTGCCTTTTGCCTTTGTTGTTCATATGCTGTTGTCTCATTTTCAATAAATTTTAAAGCAAAACCCAGCGATTCACCTCGTTCTTGTAGTGTTTTTTTCATTTTTCTGAGTTCCGTTTTTAATGCCAGAAGAGAAATTGCTATTTTACAATTTTCTAATTCTCAATTTAATCGAAATAGTATCTGTTGTGTCCGCGAAATGATGCCAGGAGTCGGTGACTTCAAATCATGCTCTTTTATTTGATGTTGGAACCGAACTCGCGCAAAGGAAAAAGCCTGCGGCTTTTATTCCTTTAGCCGCGGCGGCTGCGGCCAATGGCACCGCTTTCAATCTCCCACGATTCGAATGGACCAATCGTGGGAGATTCTCAGCGAGCCAATCGGCGCGGCTCGCCTGACCAATCAGAGAGCCCCGCGCTTTGGCCAATCAAAGCGCGGGGATCTCAAGAATGCTAATTAAGGACAGAACACCCCTCCCCTCTTGGTTCAGTCCTTACGTCGCGTAGTCACGTAGGTAGGCGGGGCTCCGTCTGAGCCTACTGGACCTGCGCAGCTCAGTCGTAGGTTGGATCCCGGCCGGTTCGGTCGGAATCTCTGCTGCTCTTGATGCCGTCGTGGGAACTGGCTGGTCGGTCGGGCCGGTCCGCTCTCCGTAGCTCCCTCCTGGGCCTCCCGGGTTGGTTGAGCTGCGGGTTTCGCCGCTCCCGCTCGGTCTTTCCGGGTCGACAGCCAGCTGTCTCTTCCTGGCGAGGGGTTGTGATGGCTGCTTTCTGGTAAGTACGGCTGGTTTATTCTTCTTTGGTTTTGGTCCCCTGGGTATTCCCTCCCCCCTTGGTTTGTGTTGTGGGGGTTGGTTTCGCCTGTTTGTGCGTCGGTGGTTTCTTGGTTGGTAGTCCTCGACCTTAGTTGGTCGATGTGGCGTTTCCACGCTCGTCCGTCTGCTGTTTGTAGCCGGTACGAGTGTGGGCCTGTTATTTGTGTGATGATGGCTGGAATCCATAGTGGGTCTCCCGTCAGGTTTCTTGCTTATACGGGGTCGCCGGGTGCGAAGGTTCGGTGTTTGCTGTTTGAGTCTGGGGGCTTCTCCGGGTTATACGTGGGGTGTAACCTGTCGAGTGGGGACCTTAATTTCCTCCCCATTAATAGTTCGGCTGGGCTCTTATTCATTGTGGTATTTGGGGTTATGTGTTGGGTGAAGAGTAGTTTGTTTATTTTCTCCTGGATCTCCCCGTGGTCTATTTTCCGGATGGTCTTCTTAGTGAATTGGACCATCTGTTCCGCCCTACCGTTCGCCGCCAGGTGCGCCGGTGCTGTCAGCGCATGGCGGATGCCCCTTTCCGCTAGGAATTTTTTGAATTCCAGCGAGGTGAATTGGGGCCCGTTGTCGGAAACGACGACGTCTGGGAGGCCATGTGTTGAAAAGAGTTTGCAGAGTTCCTTGATCACGGCCTCCGTGGTTGTCGTCTTCATGTTGCTTACCTCCAGCCAGTTGGAATAAGCATCTACTGTTATAAAGAAGGTGTGTCCTTTTGTGGGCCCGGCGAAGTCTATGTGAATCCTAGACCAAGGTCCCCTTGGGGTTTCCCACTCTAGGACGGGTGCTGTGGGTGGGCTTGGCCTAGTTTCCTGGCATCGTTGGCACCTTGCTACCCAGGTCTCAATTTGTTTGTCCATCCCTGGCCACCAAGCGTAACTTCTGGCCAGGGCTTTAGTCCTAACGATGCCAGGGTGCCCCTCGTGTAGCAGTTCCAGAACCTTCCCTTGTAGCTTTTCTGGAATGACCACCCTATCCCCCCATAGTATGCACCCTTTTAATAACGAGAGTTCCGTTTGGCGGTTTCGGAATGTTTTGACGGACTCGTTGTTGTCCCTTTCCGGCCACCCTTTCTCTACCCAATGCAACACCCGCGCCAGACGTTTGTCTTTATTAGTCTCTCGGGCAATGTCTGACGCGGTTATGGGCAGGTTGGGTAGAGTCTCTATGCTGAGGGTGGTCGTCGTGGGTGCTGGGTCGGTGTCAGGTTCCGGTAGCAGCGAACGGCTTAAGGCATCTGCATGGGAGATCGTCTTACCTGGTCTGTGTATGAGTTCGTAGTTGTAGGCTGCCAGGAACTCGGACCACCTTGTCATTCGGGGAGACAGAATGTTCGGGGTGGCCCGGTTCCCTGCAAGGATTCCCAGCAGCGGCTTGTGGTCCGTTATGATGGTGAGATACTCATGGAATCGTTTTACGGCGGCAACGATAGCCAGAGCCTCTTTGTCCAGCTGGCTATAGTTCCGCTCCGGTTTGGTGAGGGTCCTTGAAAAGAACGCGATGGGCGCTTCTTTTCCGTCGGGGAGGGTATGGCTGAGGACAGCGCCGACGCCGAAGGGTAATGCGTCGCATGTGACAGCCAGAGTTAGGGTCTTGTTATATTGTATAAGAACGGCGTCCGAAGTGAGGAGGTCCTTTGTTCTTTGGAAGGCGGCTTTCTCGCGTTTCCCCCAAGTCCAGGTCGCCGCCTTGTCCAGGAGTCTATGCAAGGGCTCTGCCACCGTGGCCTTTTGGGGCAGAAAAACATTGTAAAAGCTAAGTAGCCCCAGGAATGCCTGTAGTTCCGTCTTCGACTTGGGTGTAGGGGCTTCTTTGATGGCCTTGATTTTTTTGTTTGTGGGGTGAATGCCGTGACGGTCTAGGAGGTATCCTAGGAATTCTACCCATTCCGTGCATAGCTGGCATTTCTCCCTCTTGACTTTGAGCCCGGTCTCTTTAAATTTGGTTAGGACCTCACTTAGGCGACCCTCTAGTTCGGCTTGGTTGGTTGCTGACACTAGGACGTCATCGAAGTAAGGTACCACCCCCTTGATGCCTTGCAGTAGTCTTTCCATTAGGCTTTGGAATATTCCCGGTGCCACGCTGACTCCGAATTGGAGTCGGTTGCATTTGAATGCCCCCCGGTGGGTGACTATGGTTTGCGCTTTTGCCGTTTGCTCGTCGACTGGCAACTGTTGGTATGCCTGGGCGAGGTCGAGCTTGGCGAAAACCTCGCCCCCTCCCAGTGAGTGCAGTAGGTGTTGCACTACTGGGACGGGGTAGGCACTTTGTTGTAGCGCGCCATTTAGGGTGGCCTTATAGTCCCCACAGATCCTCACCGACCCATCGGGCTTGATCGGGGTGACTATAGGGGTCTCCCACCGGGCGTGGTCTATGGGCTGTAGGACCCCTTGCTTGACGAGCTTGTCAATTTGCTCGTCTATCTTGGGTTTAAGTGTGAATGGCACCCGCCTTGGTTTCAGGCGTTTTGGGGGGACGTTTGGGTCTTGGTTGAAAGATATAAGGGGCCCTCGGTACTTGCCTAGGTTTCCGTCAAAGACCTCTTGGAATTCCCGGGCCAGTTGCTGCTCCCAGCTGTCGTCGGTGATGTGGTCGACTCCCGTGATTGCGATGCCGAGCGGGGCGAACCATTGCAGTCCCAGTAGGCTTGGGCGGTCACGGTCGACGATTGTCAGGGGAAGCCTTTCGGTGTGCCCTTTATATGTGATGTTGAAGTGTTTGGTTCCGACTACCGGGATGCGGTTTCCCTGGTAGTCCTTTACGATGAGTCTCTGGCTGTCTAGGTTCCTCCTTTGGATGGTAGGCACCAAGCGCTTTATTTCATGCCATGCAATCATGGAGAGGTAGGACCCGGAGTCCACCTCCATTTTGCATGGCTGGCCCTCGATGCCTACCTCCACGTGGACCTTCCAGGCGTCATTGGTTATGGCGTGGCCGATGGTGACCGTCTGGTGGGTCTCCTCTCTTCGCCGGTTATCGCCGCCTCGCAGGGATCGTCCGTTCCGGTCCCATCTGTTGTCCGAGGGGCGATCTCTGGTCCGGGGTGGTGTGCTCTCTCTCCTCCAGTCGCTCTGGTCCCATCGTGCCGGGCTGCGATTCTTCTTTAGGCGGCAGACACGGGCGATGTGTCCCTTCTTGTCGCAATGCTGGCAGATCGATTCAAAAAACTGGCATTCCGACCTGGGGTGGTCACCGCCGCAACCGGTACAGTTGGTCCTCGACTTACGACCCCACCGGTTCCGTGGGTCTTGGCCTGTCTGGAGGCAATGGACGTCCTCCTCGTCATCTGAAGTGCCCGATGCCGAGTGGAAGTCGCCCTGGTGGGTGGTCGTCTCGGGTTGGGCCTCGGTCGACCTCGCCGGGTTGTTGTTTCCGCTGCGGTCCCCAGTGTTCGGTCTGCGCATGCGGTCGGCGGAAGTTTGGGTTGCTTCGGCGGCTGCGGCTGCGGTGAGGGCGTCTGCTAGGTTGATGTTGCCCTTGGCCATCAGCCGGCTCTGGAGGACAGGGTCCCACAAACCGAGCACGATTCGGTCTCACAGGGCGTCATTCAGGTTGTCGAATTTGCAGAGCCCCCCTAGGTGTCGTGGCTCGGCGACGAAGTCGTTGAAACTCTCACCCAACCGTTGGTCCCGACGGTAAAATTCGTTGCGTCGGATCAGGATGGGTACCTCTGGAGCGTAGTGCCGCCGAAGTATTGGCTCGAGGACGTCCCAGTCCATCGCGGTTGCATCGGCGGGTTTGGCAAGCGCCTTGGCCATCTTGAAGACCTCGGTCCCGCAGTGGGTCAGGAAGACGGCGCGCTTCATGGGGCCGGTGGCGTCCTTCAGGTCGCTGCACTCGAGGAACATGCGGAATCGGTCGGAGTACTATTCCCAGTTCTCGGTGGCGGGGTTGAAGGGTGCGGGGGGTGCGATTTTCGCCATCGTGGTGTTTTGTCTGGCTTCCGTCGGACACGTGGTTCGGTTCAGGGTCTGGATCCCACCTTCGTCGCCAGTGTTGTGTCCGCGAAATGATGCCAGGAGTCGGTGACTTCAAATCATGCTCTTTTATTTGATGTTGGAACTGAACTCGCGCAAAGGAAAAAGCCCGCAGCTTTTATTCCTTTAGCCGTGGCGGCCGCGGCCAATGGCACCGCTTTGAATCTCCCGCAATTCGAATGGACCAATCGTGGGAGATTCTCAGCGAGCCAATCGGCGCGGCTCGCCTGACCAATCAGAGAGCCCCGCGCTTTGGCCAATCAAAGCGCGGGGATCTCAAGAATGCTAATTAAGGACAGAACAGTATCTTTAAAGTTTATTTGCAGCAGTCAACTTTTCTTCCTCAAGTTTTTAAGTCTATGCTAATCCAGTGCCAAATTCATGTCAGAATCAGCAACTAATCCAAAGGCAGAATCTTCCTAATTTTTTGTTACAATGTTTCAATTTTTCAAAGTTCTTGCTTTATTGTATCAATTTCCATGCAATTTCAAGAAACAAGAGTTTTTTAAAAGAAAAACAAGTTGAGTTTAACTGAGATGGCATTCTTTATTATGCTAAGTCTTCACCCCCTCTTTTCTTTTTTCTTCTCTATTATTCAGAGCTTTTTAAACCACAATTTTCCAACAAGAAAACGATCAATCCAGTTGATATTAAATTTCCTCTTTAACAGTCTATAGTTCAGCTTTATTAGTGCCAATATAAAATCAAAGTATACTTATCCAAGTTGATTATATATTTCCTTCTCCAGCTTCTACCTTTTGCGGTTTCGAAGCCCTGACGCTATCAAAAGCAATTCACACCTTTTTTTCTCTCTCTTTCTCTTCGCCGCTTGGATCTTTTCTTAAAGATTCTTTGAAATGTTAATCCTGGGGGTATCTTTCATTTGATTATATCATCCTATTCCTCCTGCTGTTCGCTTCTTTCTTTCTCTCCTGCACAATCTTATTTCCGTCTAATCTTCCCCTTCAGGGTGGCCATTTTACACCACCGCTTCAGGCGTCTTCAGGAGGGAGCAATTGCCAAGCCGGGGAGGGGATTTGTGACTCCCCTCTACCCAGCTGATGGTCTCCCCTTCCTCCACCACCCCTACGAGGTAGCTTCTGCCTTGAATCCAAAGGATTGGGGCTCTCTGATGCTGAAGCATGAACCAAAGCCACGCACGATCGTGGTCACCGGTCCGTCTTTGGGGAAGCTCAAAACAGGAAGTCCATAAATTTCTTCCAAAATGTTTAAATAGACTGTAATTAAATGTTTGGATGACTGGTCTTTCACATCTCGCAGTTGGACTGGGACAACTCACCATGGCCAACTCGCTCAGGACAATTTTACAACTCAATTTAATTTTTTAAAATAATTAAGATATCATTTTAATTTTTGTCATTCACATTTCATTTTGTCCCTACTTTTGCATTCTTTTTTCATGATTCTATTCTACTATTTCTTTGATATTAGTGTAACTCTTGTCCTGTGACAAGTTATCCCACACCGAATTGGCCATGGCGAGTTGTCCCATGGTGAGTTGGCCATGACAAAATGGCTGTTATAAGTTGGCCATGGCAAGTTCTTATAGACCCTCTTGTTATAGTCTGCTTTTCTTCTTCTTTCCACCATGAGGAGATGAACAGGGGTTTGAAAAATAGGCTTGCTAGTAAACAGAACTGAATAGTCTTATCTTGAGGAAGTTTACTTCACTTGTGTCTTCTGCTGAGCTGGCCCTCACAGAAGTTGGTGATCCAACAAGACTGGAGCTATAATGTTGACAAAACCTGATGAAAATGTTGTGTCAGCATTCCAAGTAATGCACCCCATAGAAACAGAACTCCGAGAAAGAACAGAACATAGAAAGTTCCTCAAAGAACAGTTTATTGGGTACTTCATATTGGCACAGCTGGTGAAAGCTGAATCTAAAGTTTCCCGTGGCTTTCACCTAATTAAAAGTAAAAGTTTTCCCTTTCCCCCCCAAGTCACTAGTCACACTGCCAATCCAGGTGCTGGTTGGTTACCTGGTTACTTGCTCCTCCTCTGGTCAGTCATCTGTGCAAATCTCCTTGGTTCCCACAGGAAATATTTATTGTTTTGGCTACAAAACCCCATCTCACTATTTCCCCCACTCCCACTGTTTTGTGGCAACCTTGAAGCATCCAAGATGGCTTCAGGCAGGTTCATGTCAAGGTTGACATTCTGGACATAAAGGTAAAGGTTCCCCTAGCACCTACAAGCTAGTTGTTTCTGGCTCTAGGGGGCAGTGCTCATCTCTGTTACAAAGCAGAAGAGCCAGCCCTTTTCAAAGACGTCTCTGTGGTCATGTGGCCGGTATGACTAAATGCCGAAGGCTCACAGAATGCTGTTACCTTCCCAGCAAAGGAGTCCCTATTTTTCTACTTGCATTTTTGACGTGCTTTCGAACTGCTAGGTTGGCAGAAACTGGGACAAAGAACAGGAGCACACTCCATTATGAGGCACTAGGGATTTGAACCACTGAACATCCAAGCTTTCTGATTGACAAGCTCAGCGTCTTAGCCACTGAGCCACCATGTCCTTATTCTGGAAATAAAATTGAAAATGGAACTTAAACAGAAAGAAGATACACAAGACTGGTTTTTTGGCTTCATATTTCAATTTTTAGAAATTGAGATCCTGAACTATGAGAAACAACAAGAAATGCCTGTAGAACAAGAAGGGCGGGACAAAGAAGAAACCATCTTCAATGACCAAGTAATTCTATGTGGGGGGAAGAAAGGAAAGGGGGAAAAGAGAGTGAAAAATTTAAGATCTGAGAAAACAACCCAAAAAAAAAAAAAGAATAGTTTGAAAAGTAATTATAATATTAGGAAGAAACAGAAGAGAGGATTACAGAAGAGAGAATTAGAATTATAGAGACAACGGGTCAAAAAGGGGAGGGAGAAGGAGAGGGGGAAGAAGGAAAGGAAAAGAAGTTATAAAGGACAGAACAGGATATAGAGAAACAGGGAAAATGTACAAGGATTAAAGGTATAAGCCTATTTAGAAGACATGGAGATAATGGGTGAAAGAGGGATTCTGCAAGGGTACATAAGATAGTATTATTAAATTAGAAATAGAAATGAATTTAGAAAATATGAAATAAGTGTGATTAAAATGATAAATAAAATATTCATTGTAATGTAATGGAATGTTTGTTAATAAATAAATGAAATAAAGAGAATGAGAGAATGAAATTAGGAAAGGATGGGAACATTTTAATTATTATTAATGAGTTATAAAAATTAAGTGAAGAGGAATATAAAAGAAATATGAAAAAAATATGGAAATATTATAAGTGTTCCTAAGGAAGTATGATATCCTACTGAAAAGAAATGTTAAAGATATTAAAGATTATAACTAACGTTAATGATAGAGCTGAATTGGAATAGAATAAGTATTTTATTTATTATTGTTATATATATATATACTTTCTCTTTAAGAACTTAGTGTGTATTTTAAGAATGTACCTAGCAGAATTTGACTGGAAGTTATGTGTTATATTGAATGTTACAACTGTAAAGGCATAAATTGAAGTTTAAATGAGAGTTGAATGGACAAAAATTAAAAGATACAAAGTTGTCATACTCCAATCAGTAACTACAGGGGAAAATTTTGTTTAATGGGAAAAGAAAATATGAAATTGAAACAGGACAGACAAAAGTATAAATATAATGATTAGAAAAATATTGAAACTTAGAAAATACACACACACACACACATAATTGAATTTAGAAAGGAATGAGATAATTAAAAGCAAGCTTGAGAAAACTAAGGGAAGGGAAAAAGTTATTGAGAAAATGTTAAAATAGTAATAAGATATGGAATAGAACACAAAGTTGAATATGAAATTGAGTTTGTGTCTGTATGGAGAAGTGATAACCCGGGATCATGCTACTCTAAAAAAAAGATGTTTTATTTGTATTATGTTTTGTGATAACCTAAATAAAATTTTTACAAAAAAAGGAGTGATTATTGCAGCGAACATTAAAAGCACACCTTTTCATGCTTCGCCAATTAATAGGACACCATTTCTAAATCTTGGCCACTTTAAGATGTGTGGACTTCAACATCCAGATTTCCCCATGTTGGTTGGTCTTGTGGTCATATTCATACCACATGGAAGAGACAGCCATCCCTTCTTTCATCCCTACCTCTGTGCAGTATGGGCCAACTCACCATGGCTGTCAGAGTGTTTGCAAAATGACTACTATTGTGAGGCAACCCAGGAGCAAAACACAGGACACTGAGGCTTTGCCTTTTAACAGTGGTTTACATACATACATGTGTTTGGCAAATACCAGGCAATCAATCAATCTTTAACTCTACATGGAGAACTACAATGGAGATGGAACAAGAGGAGAGAGAAAGAGACACCCTCACATGGCCTCCCTTATATAGGCAATTTCTTAAAGCAGCAGTGCCCTACTGACTCATCATCTTGGCTTACAGCCTTACAATAGCTGGTCAGCTATTAAATCTTCATTACCTTAACAATGGCCAATTTGCCTTGGTCAACTTGCCTTGGCCAACTCACCAAGGGTTACAGGAAAATTCAACAATTCAATTTAATTAATTAGTACAATTTAAAAATTATTGTATTTTTTGTCATTCCCATTTCATTCTGTCTCTCCTTTTGCATCCATTCTTTAATGATCCTATTCCACCATTTCTTAGATATTAGTGTAATGCTTGTCCGCCAAGTTGGTCATGGCGAGTTGTTGTAGATCCACCTCTGCGTGCTGGCATTAACTGCCATGCACTCTGCTTGGGGCTGCCCTGAAAGACTACCCTCACAGGTCAGCTGGTAGCCACCTGTGTAGGGGTGAGAAAGGAGCCATTTCAGTAGGGTTTCACATCTATTGTGGGGGTTGAATTGGTTGCCTTTGAGCTTTGGATGAGAATTCAAAGGCTCTTTGTCACTGTGGGTTGCCTATCCTGATGGTCTTCTGTTCCTGCTGCCTTTTCTTGCTGACCAGAACAAAGCACCATCAAGTCCCAAAGGTGCTTTTTTCAGGACGCAACTGGACTGTCTTCTTTTTTCTTTGAAGACATTTTGCTTCTCAGCCAAGAAGCTTCCTCAGCTCTGACTGGATGATAGTGGGGAATGGAAGGATTTATATTCCGGTCATTTGCATCCTTTTAGAGAGTCATTAAGGTCACTTGGAGAGTTATCTGTGATTATCCAGGTGACCGTAACAACTTGTTAAAAGGATGCAACTGACCAGCTGTCTGCAAGGAATATAAATCCTTCCATTTCCCACCATCCAGTCAGAGCTGAAGAAGCTTCTTTGATGAGAAGTGAAATGTCTTCAAAAGAAAAAACAAAGAAAGTCCAGTTGTCTTCTGAAAAAAAAACCACCTATGGGACTAACCATGACCTATGACTAAGAATCTCCATAGACTAACTCCTGATGGTTAGAACAAATAATCAGTGGAACAACTTGCCTCCAGAAGTTGTGGATGCTCCAACACTGGAAGTTTTTAAGAAGAGAATGGACAGCCATTCATCTGAAGTGGTGTAGGATTTCCTGCCTAGGCAGGGGGTTGGACTAGAAGACCTCCAAGGTCCCTTCCAACTCTGTTCTTCTATTCTGTTCTATTTTAAAGACAACCAAACCTTGTCAGCCAGCTCTGCCACCAAACAATCCACAATTTTGGACTGCTTACCCCACTTGGAGGGGCTGAGCTTGTCAATTTGCTGTGGCACTCCTTAGGACACCACAGAAAACAGGGCAGACACCAGCAAGCAGGGCAGCCAAGTTGAGTTTTCTCCTCCATCCCCACCCGCTCTCCTGGGGCCGGGCAGAGACTCTTCTTTGGTGCTCTGACACTCCAGAGAAACACGTGGAAGGAGGGCTTTTAACCTCCCTCTGCAAAAATCACATGTTCTAAGTTGGAAGAGGCCATGCAGCACAACCGAGGCCCTTTGTTGTGTAATTTGGAGGCTGCCATGCTATCCGTTGTGCCTGCCTGGCATTTCTGCCTTAAAAAGAGGTGCAAGGGGAATGCTTCAAATGTATATTACAATCTAACCCTCAAAGAGATCTAGCTGTAACTTGGTAGGGTTAATGCCCTCCAGAGAGTCTACTCTCTCTGCAATTTTCATCCGGTTCTGCCAAAATGTCATTGAAGGCATTTTGATGCTTCCTCATGATACCAATGGACACAATTTGTTTTCTTTTTCTGAATCAAATCTTGCATCTCAAGTAAGCTAGAATTGAATCCCTTTGCCCTTGAAACTCCAATGGAATGATCTCCTCTTGCAATCTTGAATCTGCAAGTCAAATCAAATCAGGACAGATCCCCACAGCCTCCTGTGTGGCACCTTCACAACCACAATTAAGGGCTTTGGCAATTTTTCCTTCCTCATACTACCGGAGAGGCAAATAATTCTTTAAAAAGGAGGCTCTTGGGAACTGTATTTGACTAGGCAGCTCTCTCCAGCCTTTTTCTAACTGCTTATTTGGCTATTAGATTTTTATCTCACCTTTCTTACAAGTAAATCAAGTCAGCAAACATACCCATTACTCTTTCCTCCTATTTCCCCACAACAACCCTGTAGGGTGGGTTGGGCTAAGAGAGAGGGACTGGCCCTCACTCAACCAATTTTCATGCCTAAAGTGGGACTAGAATTCACTGTCTCCTAGTGATTGACTCAAAGTCACCCAACTGGCTTTCCTGGGACTAAAATGGGACTAAAACTCACCATCTCCTGGTGATTGGCCCTAAGTCACCCAGCCAAGTTTCATGTCTAAGACTGGACTAGAATTCACTGTCTCCTGGTGATTGGCCCTAAGTCACACAACTAATTTTCATGCCTAAGGTGGG
The DNA here is from genome assembly GCA_033807585.1 of Hydrophis major. Lineage (NCBI taxonomy): Eukaryota > Metazoa > Chordata > Lepidosauria > Squamata > Elapidae > Hydrophis > Hydrophis major. The sequence continues at coordinate 15,711,602 of CM066339.1, forward strand.
AGTAGAACTCCCACTCTCCTGGTTTCTGGAGCCTTAAGCACCGGTTGTTGTTTCTGTACTAAACTCTGACCTTTGCAAATGTGCTCAGCATTTTGGAAAGGAGCAAGAACGATGGCATCATCGGAGCCATTTTCTCACTCTCTTAGACAGAGCTGCAGCTGGCCAGCTTGATTCCAGCAGAGCTTAAAAGTTCCAGAGTCCTAAAATATTTATCAACATGAAGCTGTAGTTAGCACTTAAGCTGAAGGCAATACAGTCAAAGCCCCTGTGTTGAAATGGAAGTTAGTGAGGCTGAAAAGTCATTACGCTGTAAATATGAAGTATATATTAAATGTAGGGGAGAAAGCTTGGATGCTTTCGCTTGCTTCCTCCAAAGCCACGTCTTTGTGCAAGGGAGAGCCTGTCTCAGTTACTCTGCCACCTGGTGCGTGTGTGTGTGTATTGGAGCTCTGGGATAGCAGCCAAGGGTGAGCAGAAAGGGAAAAAGGTTTGGAGGCGAGTGAGGCTTCAGGATCTCTATTTGTCACTCCCTCTTTATTTCTCTTCCACTGGCAAGCAACCCACAAATGAAGAGGAATGGAAAAAGGCTGGGGAAATCACTCTGAAAGAGCTGCAGTTGTGAAATAGATGGAATGAATTAGTGAAGGATGACGTTGTCTTTCCATTGGACAATTCACATAAATAGAACCCCCTTTTTTTCTTCCCTGTTCTAATATGGGGTGAAAGAACAGGTTGGTTGCTTCCTTTTTTGTCTTGGAGTTTAAATCAGAAGCAGCTCCATCTAAAAATAATGTGTCTGTTAAGGTCTGAAAAGAAGGCATTCATTTTTTTATTTAAAAAAAACCCAGCCCTTATCCTCAAGTTGCTTTAAATTTTTGTTCTGGTTTCTTTGGGATAAAAATTTCTGAGTGCATTTTACAGTTGAAGGTGATAGAGGTTGCTTTTACTCTTTCTTTCTTTCTTTCTTTCTGCCATTCTCCATCTTTCTATCTTTCAGATGCCTCTCTGGCGGTCTGAAAATTAGTATTTCTCAACTCTGGGAACATGAAGAGATGTGGACTTCAACTCCCAGGATTTTTCAGTCAGCTAAGAATTGAAGTCTACTCCAGTGGTGGGATTCAAATTTTTCTGTGGGCGTGGCTTGGTGGGCGTGGCGAGAGAAGGATACTGTAAAATCTCCAGCAGAAGTGGTATTTGCTGGTTCTTTGAACTACTCAAAATTTCCACTACCAGTTCCCCAGAACTGGTCAGAACCTGCTGAACCTCTGGTCCACACCCCTTTAAGCTGCTATGGTTGAGCAACCCTGGTTTAGATGTACCAATAGGAAAAATAAAGGAGAATGTTTGTAGCTCAGGCTTTGTAGCTAAGGCAGGGGTGTCAAGCCCAATTTCATTGCAGGCCGCATCATTACCTCAAGGGTGGGGTGTGCGGTATAGCTGACTGGGTGGGGTGTGGCCAGCTTGATGCCCCTCACTGGGTGTGGTCAACTGGGTGGGCGTGGACAGCTGGGAGGGTGGGCATGGCCAGCTTTAAACCGCTCCCCAAACTGCTAGCATATGTCATGCCCCTGTTGGAGTCTGAATCTGAGGAGGAAGATGAACAGCCGACAGGGAGCAGGAGTGTGGCTTTGTTGCCTGTGGAGGAGGCTGGGGAAGGGCAAAGTCCGGCTGGACAGAGCAGGGGAGAGGTAGAGCAAGACAGAGGGGGAATTCAGAGGAAGACCCAGCCCCAGCCCCTCTTCATCCTAGGGCACACAGGGAGGAACAGAGAAGGGAGCAACAGAGAAGGGAGCAACATGAGTTGCATGGCTTACAGGGGAGGAAAGGGCCCTGATTCCCTTCATTAGCTACAGCTGGGAATGAGTTTAAAAGAGATGCAAGCTGAGTGCGGCAGCTGTTGGGAATAAACGTGAGTTTATCTTGGTTTGACTTTGGTTATCTGCGTTCCTGGCATCCTCCCAACCATGTTGAGTTATTGCCGTGCTTTCATGTCTGGAATTCCTTCTCCTGCCCTGCCAGATTAATTACCTCATTTTGCCTTGATTGGACTTACAGTTTTTGTTGACCATGTTTTGGACTTGATTCTCTGCAGCCAAAGGCTGTTCCTGGGAGTTTTTCTCCAGCCCAGAAGGTAACCAGGACATTGGGGGCAAAGTTGGAGCTAATAAAGGGACTCCTACTGATTATCTGACTGTGTTGTCTTTGTGCCACGCCCCTTTGGGTCATCATAGCATGTTTCCTCTATGTATTGGGTAGACCGGACCGAAGCAGGCGGGATCTGCCCCATGGGCCTTGAGTTTGTTTGGTTTTTTTATAATTTTTTTAAATTTTTTTTTGTTACAAGAATATCATTGTGTGAAGAATATCCGGGGTGTCTTGCATTTTGATAAAAATATGACAATATTCCTCATATTTCATGTAGTTGACAATCTTTTAAAAATTAAACAGATCATGCCAAACCAATCTTATTTCATTCTTCAACACAGTGACTAAATTAGTAGACGAGCAAAATACTGTGCACATAATATATTTAGATTTCAGCAAGGCATTCGACCACAGCCTACTTCTTAGTAAGCAAGAAAAAGGTGGAATAAATAGCACCACCACTAGGTGGATTCGCAACTGGCTGGCAAACCATACTCAATGAGTAGTCCTTAATGTGTCTAAGTCTACATGGAGGGAAGTAAGCAGTGGGGTGCCATAAAGTTCCGTCTTAGGCCCAGGACTCTTCAATATCATCATTAACGACTTAGACGAGGGAATAGAAGGGGAACTTACCAAATTTGCAGATGATACTAAGCAGGCAGGAATAGCTAACACCCAAGAAGATAGGCTCAAGATCCAGATGGATCTTGACAGACTAGAACACTGGGCCATATCTAATAAAATGAAATTCAATATAGAGAAAAGTAAAGTCCTACACTTAGGCAAGAAAAACCAAAGGTACACATATAGACTGGGTGAAACCAAGCTCAATAGCAGTAACTGTGAGAGGGATCTTGGAGTCTTAGTGGACGACCAGCTAAATAGGAGCCAGCAATGTGCAGCCGCCACCAAAAAAGCTAATGCAATCCTAAGTTGTATTAACAGAGGGATACAGTCAAGATCAAGGGAAGTACTAATACCACTCTATAAAGCCTTAGTAAGACCACACCTAGAGTACTGCATCCAGTTTTGGTCACCACATTATAAAAAAAATGTTGAGGCTCTAGAAAAAATACAGAGAAGAGCAACCAGGATGATTAGGGGACTGGAGGCTAAAACATACAACGAACAGTTGCAGGAACTGGGCTTGGCTAGTCTAGTAAAGAGAAGAATCAGGGCAGACATGATAGTGGTCTTCCAATATTTGAGGGGCTGACACAGGGAGGAAGGGGTCAAGTTACACTGCTCAAAAAAATAAAGGGAACACAAAAATAAGACATCCTAGATCTGAATGAATGAAATATTCTTATTAAATACTTTGTTTATTACATAGTTGAATGTGCTAATAACAAAATCACACAAAAAATATCAATGGAAATCAAATTTAGCAACCCATGGAAGTCTGGATTTGGAGTTACACTCAAAATTAAAGTGGAAAAAAACACTACAGGCTGATCCAACTTTGATGTAATGTCCTTAAAACAAGTCAAAATGAGGCTCAGTAGTGTGTGTTGCCTCCACGTGCCTGTATGACCTCCCTACAATGCCTGGGCATGCTCCTGATGAGGTGGCGGAGGGTCTCCTAAGGAATCTCCTCCCACACCTGGACTAAAGCATCCCCCAACTCCTGGACAGTCTGTGGTGCAACGTGGCATTGGTGGATGGAGCGAGACATGATGTCCCAGATGTGCTCAATTGGATTCAGGTCTGGGGAATGGACGAGCCAGTCCATAGCATCAATGCCTTCATCTTGCAGGAACTGTTGACACACTCCAGCCACATGAGGTCTAGCATTGTCTTGCATTAGGAGGAACCCAGGGCCAACCGCACCAGTATATGGTCTCACAAGGGGTCTGGGGATCTCATCTCAGTACCTAATGGCAGTCAGGCTACCTCTGGCGAGCACACAGAGGGCTGTGCGGCCCCCTAAAGAAATGCCACCCCACACCATTACTGACCCACTGCCAAACTGCTCATGCTGGAGGATATTGCAGGCAGCAGAACATTCTCCACGGCGTCTCCAGACCCTGTCACATTTGTCATATGTGCTCAGTGTGCACCTGCTTTCATCTGTGAAGAGCACAGAGCGCCACTGGTGAATTTGCCAATCTTGGTGTTCTCTGGCAAATGACAAACGTCCTGCACGGTGTTGGGCTGGAAGCACAACCCCCACCTGTGGACGTCGGGCCCTGATACCACCCTCATGGAGTCTGTTTCTGACCGTTTGAGCAGCCACATGCATATTTGTGGCCCGCTGGAGGTCATTTTGCAGAGCTCTGGCAGTGCTCCTCCTGTCCCTCCTTGCACAAAGGTGGAAGTAGCGGTCCTGATGCTGGGTTGTTGCCCTCCTACGGTCTCCTCCACATCTCCTGATGTACTGGCCTGTCTCCTGGTAGCGCCTCCATGCTCTGGACACTACACTGACAGACACAGCAAACCTTCTTGCCACAGCTCGCATTGATGTGCCATCCTGGATGAGCTGCACTACCTGAGCCACTTGTGTGGGTTGTAGACTCCGTCTCATGCTACCACTAGAGTGAAAGCACTGCCAGCATTCAAAAGTGACCAAACCATCAGCCAGAAAGCATAGGAACTGAGAAGTGGTCTGTGGTCACCGCCTGCAGAACCACTCCTTTATTGGGGATGTCTTGCTAACTGCCTCTGCTTTCCACCTGTTGTCTCTTCCATTTGCACAACAGCATGTGAAATTGATTGACAATCAGTGTTGCTACCTAAGTGGACAGTTTGATTTCACAGAAGTGTGACTGACTTGGAGTTACATTGTGTTGTTTAAGTGTTCCCTTTATTTTTTTGAGCAGTGTATTTTCTAAAGGCTCCTGTAGGCCAGACAAAGAATAATGGATGGAACCTGAACAAGGAGAGATTCAACCTGGAAATAAGGAGAAACTTTCTGACAGTGAGAACAATCAACCCATGAGACAGAAGTTGCCTTCAGAAGTTGTGGGAGCTTCATCACTGGAGGCTTTCAAGAAGAGATTGGACTCCCATTTGTCAGAAATGGTGTAGGGTCTCCCGCTTGGGCAGGGGATTGGACCAAATGACCTATAAGGTCCTTTCCAACTTTGATTATCTGTATCTGATATTAATACGTATATTTTGTTAAATTATCCATCTTGATGATTCAATATTATAATATGTTATTTTTGTGTCAATCTCCATATTCTTAATCTCACTCTTTTACTACCAATTATATATGACTAATCACATTTGCAGAGTTTACCAAATTATATAATTCTAATAACCATTCACTTTCCATTATTTATCCCCCTTTTAAATTTCTAATTATGCCACTATTATGTATTTTTTAAAATCCCTTTCTAGTCCAACTTAGTCATATGGGCCTTGAATTTGACACCCCAGAAATAAGGGGTCTGCAAGAAAACAAGCAAGCTCAGTGAGCACCAGGGATGATATGAATGAATCTGAAGAGAAAACAATGGGATTCCAGGGGAAGGTGAGTCGCCAGGGAGGCTGGCAGGGTGCAGAGAGCAGTTATCTATCTGTTCTGACCAAGGCTTCCTGAGACCGTAATTAAACACACACTTAGTCCAAAAAACTCTCGCTTTGTTTCAGTGCTGGGAATTATTGCTCCCAACCACAAAAGTGCCAAATGAACTGTAAAAAACCAACCGAAGTACAAAGTCCACACAGAGCTTCAAGGGTTAATCCGAACAGAGTGAACGACTTTGCTTCCTGCAAAGGTTTCTCTACCTTTGCCTGTCCTTTATACCTTATGGGAGGGGCAATCACCTCCCAGCCTTACTCCCGAGTCGCCCCTTTTGTTTTGCCTTCTAGCAGTTCTGCGCACACGTGCACTGGGAACAGGCTTCCCTGGGTCCTCTGCCTCGCTGCTGCCAAACTCTGGAGGCTCCAGAGGCAGCACCCCACTTCCAGATGGTCCTGGTCCCATCTCTGCATCGGATGCAGGACCCTCGTCTGAGTCCTCCCCAGACTCCCGGACTGGTCCCCGTTCTTCCCCACTGTCCAATTCCGCTGCCGTCTGCACAAAACACTACCTTCCCATCCAATAGCAACCTCCCAGTCTATCCCTGCTTCCCAGTCCAGTAAATCTTCCCTCCTGAGGTCTCCCTTTGGGATTGTATGGGAGAAGAGAAGCTTGCAGGCAACAGCAAGAGGCACATGTAATGAAAGAAAGGAGATTGGACATGTTCCTTGTTTGCCTTATTATATATTCTGCCTGTGATGCATTCACTGGGTTTTTGTTCTCCCTTGAAAAAAAAAGTTTCAAAAGCAAATTATCTCCTTAGAAAACTGAATGGGAACAGGTTGATAAAAATGCTGGAGATTTTATTTGCCTGCTCCTTTTTAAAGTGGTTTTTATAAAATTATACCAAAGAGTGAACTTGATGTCTGAACTGCCCCAAACTCAAGGGGATGGGGATAAGGAAATGGTTGGGGACCTGGAATTTGGGGTGTTTAATTTGCAAATGAGAAGATCAAGGGCATATGGAAAAATGGCAATGGCACTTAGACTTATATACCGCTTCACAGTGCTTTCCAGCCCTCTCCAAGCAGTTTACAGAGTCAGCCTTTTGCCCCCAACAATCTGGGTCCTCATTATACCAACCTCGGAAGGAGGGAAGGCTGAGTCAACCTTGAGCTGGTCAGGATCGAACTCCTGGCAGTGGGCAGAATTAGTCTGCAATGTTGCATTCTAACTCCTGTGGAAGGAAGGAAGGAAGGAAGGAAGGAAGGAAGGAAGGAAGGAAGGAAGGAAGGAAGGAAGGAAGGAAGGAAGGGCAATAGCAATAGTCCTTAAACTTATATACTGCTTCCCAGTACTTTTACAGCCCTCTCTAAGTGGTTTACAGAATTAGCCTCTTGCCTCCAACAATCTGGGTCTTCATTTTACCCAACTCAGAAGGGATGGAAGGCTGAGTCAACCTTAAACTGCCAAATTGCAGGTAGCCGGCAGGCAGCAGAAGTAGCCCTGCAAGTACTGCACTCTAACTAATTGCACCACCATGACCATTGTTTGCCTTTTGTACACAAGCAACGGCCAAAAGAATTATTACAGAAACCAGGAGGATAAATCTGCATCCAGTTTATAGCATAGGATTGTTCTGTGTTTGTTAAAATCAGTCTTTTATTCTTCTTTTTGGAAAGGCACAAAGAAAAAAAATACTTTAAAGCAACATTTGTTAAAAGTTGTTGTTTATATAAAATTCCCCTGTCCATTCCCTTTGTTCCTTTTTGGTTCCAGTTTTTGATGTGGCATCCCATTCTCATAACCATTGTGCGTGCTTTTTCCTTTTACTGTTACTTACCTGGAGATGTTCAAGTAATAATGATAAAGGGCTCTAGGTTTGCTTCCCTGAGATGTCCCATTCTTCCATTTTTGACTGGCACCTGACAAAGTCTGGATTCTAATGGTTTAGGTCCTTCCTGCAACCTACCAGACCTTTTCCTTCATTTTCCAGCGGGATTTCTCAACCCTAGCAACTTTGGAACATAGAATGCAGGTCTTCAACCACAATTGAGCCTAAGATTTATGATGTTAAGTGAGTTTTGCTCCAAATTGTTTGTCCTACTTTTGGAGGTGTAAACCTAACATTACTTTGGGTTTCATTCCCTTTCTCATCTCTCAGCTTCTCGAAGGCAGCTTTAAGCTCGCTCTGGTGCTCATGGACAGCTCCCTTTCTTACACTGGTCCTTCCAAGGCAGCCAAGCACTCTGCTCAGCTCAAGGTTGGCCTAAAATCTACAGTTTAAATTGGGGAGATGCAAGTCTCCATTATAACAAGGGAATATGGCTTAGGCCAATACTTACTAGCATTAGTCCAAACTTCTCTTGTTCTAAAAATAGGACCGGCTTTGCTGTACATTCCTGTTTCTTTATGGCTTACCCATCACTGTGTCTCATGGAACTAGATTTATCTGAAACTATTAACACAAAAACTCAACTATGACACAAAGCAATTCCTCTCAGGGATGGGGAGAATTGATTATATCCCAAAAGAGGCCCAGCCAACCATTTTTGCCAACCCTCCAGTTTACCCCATGGAAAAAACTTTCAGGAGATTGGAAGGCGGTTTATTGGTACAAAGCATTGTTTGAAAAAAAAAAAAAAAACCCTCAGATTTGAGACTACCAATAGGTGTCCTTCAGATATTCCAGCATTCCTCATTATTTGGAAGCAACTGGAATTTAAAGGAAAAAAACACCCCTCTTTGAACTTTCAGTTCAAGGGAAACAATTTCAATTGGCTAAATCAGTTTACCAGTTTAAAGTCGTTCATTCCATTGTTGAAATCAATTCACACCTATAGCATACAGCTTGGTAGTCATGCTAGAAAATTGAATCTTTGAAAAAAGTCAAGTGGCATTTGAATATGATCTTAAAGATGAAAAAGCAGTCTGATATATATATGCATGCGAAATACCAGTCACGCATTATCACAAAATCTCCAGAACCATAAAGCTTACAAACTTGAAATTTAGCACGTATATTTCTCTTGGCTTCTAGGTGCTCATTAAAAAAGGATTGTTCAAAACGACCATCAGAGCATTAGTATATCCTATATTATTATTATTATTATTATTATTATTATTATTATTATTATTATTATTATTATTATTATTATTATTATTATCATCATCATCAACATGCTCTGATGCTAAGGAGTTCTACTCCCCCCCCACACACACCAGGAAAGAAATATCTTCCAAATGCAAAACACAAGCAGAAGAGTTTCAGTTTTAGTTTCACAGCACCAAGTAGTACAGAACAGTTGAGCTAAGCCATGCCCAGGTTCCTTGCTGTCTTCTTCTTGCTCACACAGCAAATACTGTTTCAGTTTCCAAACAACCCACAACTCTCTCACATACTGACAAGGACACATGCTACATGAATACCAATGGATTCTGGTAGGCAGAGATTGAATTTTTTTCCCCTTATTTTTTCCCCCCAAAACTAAGCTGGATCACACAGTTTCATAGTGAAGCACGGGTATAGAGCTAATATGTATGTATCTTATCTATCTATCTATCTATCTATCTATCTATCTATCTATCTATCTATCTATCTTTTGGGAAATAGATTAATCTGGAGAAGGCCTGCTTTACAAGAGGAACCACTGTAATTGCAAAAAAGGGGGGGACGATTTCAGCTGAAAGACATTTTTGGCCCTTTGGCCCTTCTGGTTCTTCCCACTTCCAATATAAAATAATACTCTCACCGAGCAGCCTCTGCCTCCTCATCTCTGGGAAGACTTCAGACAGATTTCCAAATGCATTTGCTGGTGAATAAATGATGAAAAGACGTCCTCTTATATAGGGAGTCTTTCAGGCAAGGGATCAAAAAGGAAATTAAAGCTTCTTTGGTGTAATTTCCAGGATAATTATTTAGTTCATTTTATCTCTCTCGCCATCCCCCATTATTTTTATGCATCCTTCTTTATCAGCGCAAAAGATTTGGCAAAGAGTTTGACTTTGGGGGAGGAAAAGAAAAGAAAGATGCCAGGCAGTAATTCCTTGGAAAGGGTAGCGAAGGCCCTGTTTTTGTGGCAGATGCTGTGTCTTTTTTTCAGGGATGGGGTTCACATAACAGGTTAAACCCTTAAAGTTAAGGCCGCAAAACATGATGTTCTTGTTGCTCAGGGCACTCTTATCAACTCCACTAAGTACATTGTGGGAACTGCTCCAATGCCTGTGTTGTGTTCCAACAAATAAAAAACTAGTAGGCTTTGGAGAGGTTGCCGTGGTTCTTGCAACAGGTTAAAATGGTGTGCTGGACCACAATTTTCCCTGCACCATTTCCCACTCCTCTTTCATGTTACGTAAACCTAACTCTTTTCAAACCACCTGAGGTACTTCGGTGGCATGGATTTCTGTCATGGAAACTCAGTGCAAGATCGGTACCAAAATTCCTTCAGGTTCCCAGGCTTGGCTTTTGCAGGAACTGGGCCTGGCAGGTCTAGTGAAGAGAAGGACCAGGGGATACAGGATAGCAGTCTTCCAATATTTGAGGGGCTGCTACAGAGAGGAGGAAGGGGTCAAGCTATTTTCCAGGGCACCTAAAGGCCAGACAAGGAATAATGGATGGAAACTGAACAAGGAGAGATTCAACCTGGAAATAAGGAAAGATTTTCTGACAGTGAGAACAATCAACCCATGGAACAGAAGTTGCCTTCAGAAGTTGTGGGAGTTTCATCACTGGAAGCTTTCAAGAAGAGATTGGATTGCCCTCTGTCAGAAATGATGTACGGTCTCCTGCTTGGGCAGGGGATTGGACTAGATGACCTACAAGGTCCCTTCCAACTCTGTTAATCTGAATCTAAGATGATCAAAGGCCTGGAGGCTAAAACATATGATGAAAGGTTGCAGGGCCTGGGCCTGGCTAGTCCAGCAAAGAGAAGGATCAGGGGAGACAGGAGAGCAGTGCTCCAATATCTGAGGGGCTGCCCCAGAGAGGAAGGGGTCAGGCTATTCTCCAAAGCACTGAAGGCCAGACAAGGAATAATGGATGGAAACTGAACAAGGAGAGATTCAACCTAGAAATAAGGAGAAACTTTCTCACAGTGAGAACCATCAAGCAATGGAACGGAAGTTGCCTTGATCACTGGAGATTTTCAAGAAGAGACTGGACTGCCATCTGTCAGAAATGGTGTAGGGTTTCCTAGTTGGATGGTGGGTTGGACTAGATGACCTAAAAGGTCCCTTCCAACTCTGTTAATCTGTTAAATCCCTTCCCGAAATGTATAAATAAGGAAGCCAGGATGAGAGAGGCTTGTGTGGATATTTTTAACGCAAGGATAAAGCAGAGAATCTTAAAAGCTGATATGGGATTCTTCAGCCCATTTTGTATTACTGAGTTCATTAAGACAGAGTGGAGTCTCTGAATGGTTCATATCCCTTCCTCCTAGGCATCTGGTGAACTGTCATACAGGAGGCAAACTATTAGCAAACCTTTCTTCCACTTTTGTTCTGCTTACATCTAGCGTTCTTCTAATTACTTTTTCAACCTCCTCAGAATTTCTCATCAAACGATAATTGAGGTCGGGATGGTTTGGGAAACCTGCTTTTCTAAACAATGTTCCCTGAAATGGGAATGGAAGCAGAAAGAGGAAGCTGAGTTTTGGACATAGGGATGGGAAAACTCATAGATGGGGGCCAAAGGCAGTAGAATTGCTGCAGTCCAAATTACATTAACAGAGGGATACAATCGAGATCAAGTGAGGTACTAAATCCACTCTATAAAGCCTTAGTAAGACCACCTTTGGTTGATATGCAGATGGTTGTCCAAGAAGCCATCATTCATGGCTCTTCCTTTTCTCCTTCCTTCCTCCCTCCCTTCCATAGTGTATAGTGGTTAGAATGTAGTATTGCAAGCTAAATCTGCCGACCACCAGGAGTTCAATTCCAACCAGCTCAAGGCTGATTCAACCTTCCATCCTTCCAAGGTGAGTTAAATGAGGACCCAGATTGTTGGGGGAAAGATACTGACTCTGAAAACCACTCAGAGAGCAGTATATAAGTCTAAGTGCTAGTGCTATTGCTATAATGCAAGTGATGAGCTGGAGGCTAGGCTACAAGAGGTCTCTTCCAGTTCTATTCTATTCTAAGTATGAACTTAAAAAACAAATGTGCTCACTTACCAAAAGGGAAAAAAAAATCTAATGCATTCTCTTAAGAGATCCTTCTCAAGAGTAATTACCGCTATTGTTCTTTTTCTCAGTGGGAGCAGATAGAGACTTACCTTTATTTTTTTCTCCTATATCAAAATGTTCCCCATTTTCTCTCCTGTAGAAAGGAAGTTAACCCCTTCCTGGGAGTCAGCCAAGACAAAGGGCATATATGATGTTTCTGGATAAGCCTGTTTCATTCACAGAGCATCCTTGATGGTAGGTCAAAAAAGGCAAGATGGCAGCACAATCCAAGCCCCCATCCCCCTTTCCACACAGTGGGTGTGTAGGTCGTGAAAAAAAATGCAGCTTCAGTCACACAGTTGTAGGCACCATGTTGGCTTGTTTAATTCTCTTCACCTTCCTGGATGCTTCCATCCATTCCTAATTGTATTGGATGTCAAAATGAATGGAAGTTGACCAAATAACTGAGTTGGAAGGGACCTTGGAGGTATTCTAGTCCAACCCCCCGTTCAAACAGGAGATGCTCTACCTTTCCTTCCTCCCATAGTGCACAGTGGTTACAATGCAGTATTGCAGGCTAATTCTGCCCACTGCCAGCAGTTCGATTCTGACCGGCTCAAGGTTGACTCAGCCTTCCGTCCTTCTGAGGAGGGTAAAATGAGGGCCCAGATGGTTGTGGGCAAGAGGCTGACTCTGGAAACTGCTTAGAGGGAGCTGGAAAGCATTGTGAAGTGGCATATAAGTCTAAGTGCTGTTATTAGTGCTTTGCTATTACTCTAGAGATGGCTATTACTCTAAAAATAGAAATGTTGGTTTCTCCCAGTCTATATTCCATACAGCATGTCTCCAATTTACTTAAGAAAGACTCCAACATCTCTAATTTGTGGTTGACAGTCAGGAACAATCAGGAACAGACATCTTTAGAGTATTTAAGCTGCAGTTATCCGTGACTTAAAACGGTAATTGAACTTGCTCATCATGGTCATAAGTCCTAATCAGGGATAGGCTTCAAAAATTTTAGAAAGGGATTCTCTGCCCAGTTGCTGAGTGGGCGTGGCCATGGTGGGCGTGGCCTAGTTGGCCTCCTGCACCATGGGGGGGGGGGCGTTTTTGTCCTTCCTGGGCTTTCCTCAAACCTCCGGGAGGGCAAAAACAGCCTCTCCAGGCTCTGGAGTTTCTTTGGAAGTCGGAAACAGGCCCATTTCCAGCCTTTCCGAACTTCAAGGAAGCCCATTTTTCACCCTCCCTGAGCCTCCGCACACGCCCTGTGCTTACCTGCATCCAAAACGGGCCATATGGGGACTCCTGGGACGGGCAGGGCAGGGCGGGGTGGGTGGGGTAGGGTGGGGCCAGCCAAGAGTGGGATTTGGGGGTTCTCCAAACTGCATAGAACCTTAGCTAGCGGCTCTCCCAAACCCCTGCAACCCCCCAGCAGCCCACCCCGGCCCTAACTGGTTGGTCCTGTGACTGACCCGATTTTTATGACCTTATCTACAATGGTCATTAAGAGAAAGCAGTGGCTGTAGAATAATTGCTATGGTCATTAAGCAAACACCACAGCCGAGCAAACCAATGGTTCCCAATAAGTGCAGTTTTGCTGAACCTAGAAGTAAATGCTTGCTAATGGCAAAACTATTGTTAAAATGTGGTCACTTCATTGCAGGATGCTGAAAATGGCTGTAAATATGACTCATATGCCTTTTTCCTGGGGGTTGGTTGGAGGGTGAGTAATATCTGAACTTTGAGTTCAATTTATAAGTAGTCCACTCCCCCCCCCCCATTAAGTCCATTGTAATTTCAAACTGTTGCTAAGTGACAGGTCATCGGTCAAGGAGTGCCTGTAGAAATTTGCTCAAGATGGGGGGGGGGGAATGAAACTTTGATTTTGGGCTTTCCTGATTACACTGATCTGTTCTTATAGGAATGGCTAGTTTATACAATTATGGAAAAGTAAAAACATTGAGGTGCAATGTTAATGCCCTATGCTCCCTGCAACAGAGGGAGTTGGAAGTCAAGGCCTTTTCCTTTCCTTTCCTTTTTCCTTCCCTTCCCTTTCCTCCTTTCCTTTCCTCTTTTCTTTTCTTTCCTTTCCTCCTTTCCTTTCCTCTTTCTTTTCCTTCCCTCTTTCCTTTCCTTTCTTTTTCTCTTTTCTTTCTTTTTCTTTTCTTTTCTTTTCACCCTCTCTTTCTCACTTCTCTTTTCCTCTCCCCTTCCCCACTGGGTTCCACTATTTGCTTTCATATTTTTTGGATTTTATTCTATAATCTAATAAAATGTTATAACAATGGGGGGAAAGCATCCAGAGGGCTGGGATCAATAAAAATTGTTCTCTGTTAAAGAAAATTTGCTTCAGAGAAGTTCCTGTTCTTTCCACGGAAATATTTGGAGTCCCATCACCTCTCCAAGCCTGAGGATCCTGGGCTCTGCTGCCAGCGGTGAGGCCCCCACAGAGGTCTCCATCCCCTGTGGCCTTTTGTCTCCAATTCTGCTACATATTCTACAATATTTTAAAGGCACCTTTTTTTAAATGCAGATTTTTCCCAGCTGCTTCCTCTCCTGCCTGTCTTCTTAATGGATTGTTTTCATTTTCATAATGTGGTTTTTTTTAACCATTATTATAAATTTGGGGATTTTATAATGCAAGCCTTTAAATAAATAAAATTAACAATAAAATTCCGTTGCGAGGGAGAAAATTAACATGACCCTAAATCCCACATCAAGAACTGAAGGGTGTGGGAGGTTTTCTGTATTCCAGATCATTGCTCCCTGAAGGTATGAAAAGGAGTTTTTTTTCTACCCCGTTCCTGATCTGCAAATTAGAGGAATAAACTATTTGGCATTTTATGTTGATTTCCTTTTTTATTTATAAACTATTTGTGTTTCCTGTCTGCACATTTTTATTAAAAGATTAATATTAAGTTATTGTCAAAACCCGGAAGGCTGGGGGCTCAGGGGATGCAATGTGAGATTCCAGATTGAGCTTTAGTTCCGTCTGACCTGCTTAGAAACGTTGCCTTTATTGAAAGGACTCACCTGTGCAAAGTCCTAAACCGGGTGAACAAAACATTTGCTCCATTCCTAAAATGTCCCAACAAATGAACTAGGGATGAACCAGGCTGGCCTTGTTCGGACAATAACCATTGCTTAGAAATGGCTTGGAGTGCCACAACATGCTAAACCAGCCTCATTTTAGCCTAACCTAAAATGTTAGTTGAATTAAAGTACTTTTTTTCAGGAGGCAACTGGACTTTCTGGTTTTTTCTTTGAAGATGTTTTGCTTCTCATCCAGGAAGCTTCTTCCATTCAGATGGTGGGGAGTGGAAGGATTTACACTTCTTGCAGATAGCTGATCATTTGCATCCTTTTAGAGGGTCATTGAGACCACTTGGAGGTTTATCTGTGTCCTCAGAATCACCTGAGTAGTGCTAATGGTTCCTGTAGTCTGCAATGACCAGCTGTTTATAGCTGAATATAAATCCTTCTATCCTCCATATCCAGTCAGAGCTGAATAAGCTTCTTGGATGAGAAGTGAAAAGTCTTCAAAAGAAAAAAACAGAAAGTCCAGTTGCCGCCTGAAAAAAAGCACTTTGGGGACAACCAGGACTGGATACCTGAGAATCTCTATAGGAAACAATTTGTTTGTTTGTTCCATTATTGTGAAGATCTCTCCCTGCATCCTAGAGACTCTGTGCTACACTCTTCCTTGTCAGCACTGCGTTTCCAAGCTTTCCAAGGTTTGAGTTCCTAAAATTATACCCTCGAAAGACTGTTTGCCGCCTGTTGGCTAAATGTGAATGGAAGAAATTCACATTCATTTTAAGAAAAAGTGTTTGGTCGAGACAAAGAGTCTGCTTAGTGCTTTTTGGGGAAGCCTAGGACAGAACAGAGAGGACCTCCAAACTCCATCTCATTGAGAAAAAATGATGGGAGCAGACTCACAGCTACTTGCGAAGCCCAGAGGCATCTCCTGGCAAAAGAGACTGATTGAAGAGGTTGTAAAATCTTAGAAAGGAAGAGAGTCTGGAGCCCCAGTGCCTGTCTCTGTTGAAGCATCTACGGCCAGCTCCATGACTGAACAGCTGTCAAACTGTTCCTGATGTTCCCACTATCCCACTTCTTTTTGTTTAAGTCTCTTATTTCTTGTCCTGTCTTCTGGAACTGTCTTTTGCCTGTTTTTAAAATGATAGCCCTTCCGAAACCTGAAGGCAGGGATCATTCATCACCCTGGACTTATCTTCTGCCTACCATCCCTGTCCTATTGTCCCCATTTATTCGAACCTATTTCCTGTATTCTTACTTATGTTTATACTTATACCTATTATCTTGTAAGCAATTGGCAAATAAATAAATAAATAAATAAAACACTTCCCATCATTGCTGATTACTTTGTCCCCCATCTCTCCTTATCATGTTAGGTCCTCTCCTCTGGACATGCTTCAGTGTCAGTGTCATTCCTAAAAGGAGCCACATTCTAGTGGACCCACGATTCTAGTTGCCATCTGGTGTAGACAGAATAGAGACAAATTGTGCCTTGTAGAATAGAATCGAGCCAGAAGGGACATTGCAGGTCTTCTAATCCAGCCCCCTGCTCAAGTAGCAGACCTTATTTCAGACAAGTCACTGTCCAGTCTCTTCTTAAAAACCTCCAGCACCCACAACTTCTGAAGGCAACCTGGTTTTTTACTGGTTAATTGTTCTCACTGTTAGGAAGCTGCTTCTCTCCTTGATTAGTTTCCATCCATTGCTGCTTCTCCTGCCTTCTGGTGCTTTGGAAACTAAGTTGACCCTCCCACTTCCTTGTGGCAGCCCCTCAAATACTGGAATGCTGCTATCATGTTCCCCCTAGTCCTTCTTTTCTCTAGACTAACCATACCTCAACCCTGCAGCTGTTCTTTGTATGTTTTAGTCTCCAGGTTAGAGGTGGTATTCAGCAGGTTCTGACCAATTCTGGAGAACTGGTAGTGTCAGTCTGTGCTCCCTTTAGATCCCAAGAAAGAAATACTCAGACTCCATGGTGTAGAGCAAAGTTATCCTTTTACTGGAAAATAAAGTGGAAGCTACAAATCAATTCCGAAACTGAGAAATTGGCGGGTGGAACACACATACAAAGAAAATAAAATTGCTCCCACCCCCCAAAGTTCAAATGATTCTTCCAATTAAAACTTCTGAATAAGCTCATGTGGTCATCTCCAGGTGGTGATGAGGTTTCTTGTCAAATGGCCTTGACACATTTTGTTAAAAGTTCGCAGTTGTGCAAAAGAGGACAGAAGATAGCCAAGAAATGGAAAGTTAAAGAATCCCCCCTCCCCTTGCTAGCCCAGCAAAGGAATGCAAAACACCTCCAGCCTTCTTCCCCTCCAAAGTCCCCCCTCCCACCGTTGTCATGACAGCCGAAAGAAGTAATAGCAGAAAAGCAGCAGTGGAAGATATCTTAAGGCAATCTTGAGGCTGACATTCAGACCCCCTAGAAAAAGGACATTAGTCCCCATAAGAAAAAATAACATAATTACATGTTAACATTGATATACATTTCTATGGTTTATCAGGGTATTTGGCATAAAAGTTCTTTAACAGTTCAGGAGCTCTAAGGTCTTTCTCATTTACCCATTCAGCATGGGATGGAGGAAAATGTTTCCAAGCTACAAGATATTGGGTACGACCCCTCCATTTTCTAGAGTCTAGAATTTCTTTAATTTCGAAATGCTGTTCACCCTCAATTAACAATGGTACAGGGGGATCAGACTGGGTCGGTCTCAAGGTACAGGTACGTTCTGGTTTCAACAAACTGACGTGGAAAACTGGATGAATACAATGAAGAGTCTTTGGTAAATTCATATTTTTCATTCATACAAACCAGTATAGAAGAGGTTTTTTCTTTATATTGGTGTTTCTCAGCCTTTGCAGCTGTAAGATGCATGGACTTCAATTCCTCAAATTCCCCAGCCAACACTGGGGGACTCTGGAGTTGAAGCCCACACCTTAAGGTGTCCAAGATGAGAAAAATTGCTTTCTATGATGCCTGGGAAGAATAGCTCTGGAAATATATATGTGTGTGTGTGTGTTTTCTTAAGTTTTCGCGGGTACTTACATGTATGGTATTCAGCTTTGTTCAGGTATTTTCCCACGTCATTATAGTTGTGCTTTTAAAGTTGTAGCAACATTTCAGCAGAATCTCATCTGCCATCATGTGAATCAGACTTTCATAGCTGTTTCTGTTTTAAATTTGGGGCTAGCCTATTGCTGTGCCAGAATGGTTTTTTCTTCATCCTGATTGGTTGGGAGTCTTGATCTGTGTTTATTGGTCTGCACACCACAAGTCAGGCAAACACCTGGGCACAAACAGATTTCCCCTGATACCTCCAGCTCAAACACATCCCAACCAGGCACCCAGATGAAACCTAGCTTCCTAATAAATGATAGCTGTCCATTTACCTGGAGCCAAACTGCACTAAAGGCCTCCAATAAAGAAACACAATGTTACCAGCCAATCAAGACAAAAAAAAAGAGAGCTAAAAACAGACAGAAGATATTAGAAACATCAATCAAGCAGAACATAGCAAACTCCAAGACCAATAAACACAGACCAAGACTCCCCACCAATCAGGATGAAGAAAAAACCATTCTGGCACAGCAGTAGGCTAGCCCCAAATTTAAAACAAACGGCTGTGAAATTCTGACTTACAGACGAACATAATATAGAAGCCTGATGATGGCAGATGAGATTCTGCTGAAACATTGTTACAACTTTAAAAGCACAACTATAATAACGTGGGAAAATACCCGAACAAAGCTGAATACCTTATATGCATATGTACATACATACATACATACATACATGATAGCATCAGCATACACAGAGGCATGGATCCTGCTGAGTTAAAGAGTTCAAGATAGATTTGTAGAGAATTGAATTTAGTGTTAGCCCAGTTGATTTAGAAACAACTTCATGTGGGAGAATTCCTTAATCTCTGCTCCGTAATCCATTATATGATATACCTGCTGTCCTTATGTTGAACCACTTATCTTGAGGCTGCCCTGTTTTGCATTTTCTTCCTTTCTTCTATTAGCAGCCATTTATTATGAAAGATATTGTGTCAGCAAGGGGCAGAAGATTCACCGTTCTTAATTCATTGCCCTTACAGCTTCCAGAGGCATTGTTAGAAATTTCAGTGTGAGGCAGATAAAAGATTTTTCAGTGCTCTTACTGTAGGAGCTATCGAGGAAAAATAGTGAACAGCGTGAAAAATATATATTTTTTAAAAATAAAAAGGTTATTGCACATGGGTTGCAAAAATCTAGGTGGCCACTTGATGGCAGTGAAGCGACATGGCAGCTTTTGCTGCTCTCTTATGCTGGTCTGGATTTTTGCAGCAAAAATCTGGCAGTTGAATTGAAAGTCTTTGTAGTATTTACAGATTAACAGAGTTGGAAGGGACCTTGTAGGTCATCTAGTCCAACCCAAGCAGGAGACCCTACACCATTTGTGACAAATGGCAGTCCAATCTCTTCTTGAAAGCTTCCAGTGATGAAGCTCCCATGATTTCTGAAGGCAACTTCTGTTCCATTGGTTGATTGTTCTCCCTGTCAGAAAATGTCTCCTTATTTCCAGGTTGAATCTCTCCTTGTTCAGTTTCCATCCATTATTCCTTGTCTGGCCTTCGGGCGGGTGGGGGGTACTATTTTCCAAGGCACCTGAAGGCCAGACAAGGAATAATGGATGGAAACTGATCAAGGAGAGATTCAACCTGGAAATCAGGAGGAATTTTTCTGACAGTGAGAACAATCAACCAATGGAACAGAAATTGCCTTCGTAAGTTGTAGGAGCTTCATCACTTGAGACTTTCAAGAAGAGACTGAATTGCCATCTGTCAGAAATGGTGTAGGGTCTTTTGCTTGGGGGAGGGGGTTGGACTAGATGACCTACAAGGTCCCTTCCAACTCTGTTAATCTGTAAAAGACTTTACAAACATTATCAGATTTTGATAGATTGAATTTTGTTGGTGGAAGATGACCACTGAGGTGAATAGAGACAAATAAGTGTGTGTGTGTGTGTGTGTGTGAGTGAGATGGGAGAGACCAGTAGTTTGAGACAATTCGCCTACATAGCTGCAGGCTGGCAGTTCCCATGTATGCCATTTGCCAAGTCCTGTAACATTTCTTTTTTACAGCAGAATAAATTCCTTTTTGCAGCTTATATGGATCTGGGGAGCTATATGTCACCTTTTACAAGGGATTGACAATCCCAGCCTTGCTCTCTACCTCTGCTTTCATTTTATTCCTCACCGCTGCCTGCTCTGGGCTCCAGAATTTGCTGGCAAGACATACAGAAGGCTGCCCTGCCACCTCGCCTCCTAATTTTTGAGCTTATCCCAATAAATTTTGTATCTGATTCTCTTCTTTGAATGAAAAATAGAAACCTGGAAGAAAGAAGGCCATTGAAGATAAGTGTGCTTGTTGATGAGAGTTCTTCCCTGATAAAACAGCAGAGGAGATAATTTTAAGAAATACTGCATGTGCTTTTCAGGGCCTTCATTTGGGTGTCTTTGGTGTGTTTGACATGTTGGCTAAACTTGACTGTTTTGACAATTCCCAGCTATCAGTTACTGTTGAATGCAAGATCTGCTATTAACAGCAACAGTCTAGTGATAATCTTCTATATGCTATTGTATTCCATACTCTCTTACCGTTACAAGTCAGCCCTTAATTGTGAAATGATAAGTACCTGTCATGGATCCGTCCCCGGACTCCTATCTGGATGCAAGTTCAGAGGCAGCGGGTGAGTTTGAGTCTGCAGAGGAGAGTGCAAAGCCAAATGTTGGTCAGGATCAAGGCTCGGAGAGTGCTAGCCTGATGGAGCAGCCTTGGATGGATTGATTGGATGAGACACAGGCTGAGGACAGTGAGTTGCAGCAAGTTGGCCAAGAGGTTTCAGGCCAAGTCTGGCAGCTGCTGCCACCCATTAGCGATCCACAGGAGGTGGAGTCCACACCACTTCCTGATCCAAGGACATGTAGAACAGTGAGGAGACAGACACAATGCCCGTCAGCTAGGCTACACATGAGGAGGCAACCTTGCCTCTCATGAAGGGCTGCACTGGCATTGCCTACTTAATCCCATCCTAAAGTCTTGAGTGTTGCTGGAACAACGTGCCTTGTTGACACTGAAGTTAATTTTAAAAGTGTCTGCTTGTATGTTTATATCTAGAATATGATTGTTTTGATTTAAACTTGTAATAATAGAAAATACTTGTAGCTCGGGTTTTAGATGTTGACAGTGGTTCACTCTCCAAGCTTTTTTCAATTTAGTTCCTGAATGTTTCATTACCAGATTAGGTAATGTTCTTTGCAGGATTTTCTTGTCCTGTTCCTCTTTGGCTTATCAATGTCTTGTGTGTTTGCACTGTGTATCCTAACCCATCTGAATCGTGGACCTGATTTCCTGGACTTCGTGTGTGCCCGTTGGATTCGTTTACCCAGAAACTCTTGTCATGCTGAGTTTGGAATTTGGACCTGTGCAATGGGGTGGGGGGCTTCCGAGGGCCTATTTGGGGGGTTTGAATAAACACCTGTAGAACTCTATGTGTGTGTGTGTGAGTGTGTGTGTGTGTGAAGCAGGGCAGCACAGTACCATTGCTGCATACCCTTTATCAACTACAGTGGGATGCTAAATCCTTTGTCTTATTTCATGAACTTGATTGAGTTCTGTGTCATTTGCACTTCTTAGAGCAGAGGTCGGCAACCTGCAGCTCTGGAGCCACATGTGGCTCTTTCATCCCTCTGCTGCAGCTCCTTCTCACCAGTCAGCTCCACAATTGATATGGCTTTTAGTTAGGACAGGAAGAGTTTAAAGGATGCTGCGCTAGGAGGAGACTCTATGGTGGGGGAACCAGATGTCCGGTCAGCTCCAGAATTGAATGGGGGGCTTCTGATTAGGACCTTTGTGGCTCTTTGAGTGTTTAAGGTTTCCAACCACTGTCTGTCATGCCCCTGTTGGAATCTGATTCCAAGGGGGAGGCTGAGCAGCTGACAGGGAGTGGGAGTGTGGCTCCGGTGGCTGTGGAAGAAACTGGGGAAGGGCACAATCTGGCTGGGCAGAGCAGGGGAGAAGTAGAGCAAGAAGAGGGAATTCAGAGGAAGAACCGGGCCCAACTCCTCTTCATCCTAGGGCATGCAGGGAGGAACAGAGAAGGGAGCAACGTGAGTTGTGTGGCTTAAGGGGAAGGAAAGGGCCCTGATTCCCTTCATTAGCTACACCTGGGAAAACAATGTTTAAAAAGGGAAGCTGCGCACAGCAACTTATTGGGAGCAAATTGTGAATTTATCTAGTATCATCGAGGCTTATCTGGGTTCCTGGTGTCTTCCCAACTTTGTGTGTTTTATTGGCCTTTGAAGTCTGCAATTCTTTCTCCTTCTCCTGCCTTGTCCAGTTCATTATTGCAGCGTGGTTTGTGCAGATTTTTATTTACAGTTTATATGCAGTTTGTTTTTGGACTGAATTTCCTCCACTTAGACTGTTCTTGGGGGAGTTTTTTCTCCAGCCGAAGGTAACTGGACATTGGGGGTAAAGTTGGAGGTATTAAAGGGACTTTTCTTATTATGTGACTGTGTTGCCTTTGTGCCACGCTCCTTTGGGTCATCAGACTGTCTTAGAGATAGGAAGAAGTGTCTATTTCAATAGATCTAACATTAATTGAGGATAACCTGTCCTCTTGTATGTTGGGAATGAACGATAGCCTGGTTAGGTTGAAGCACAGATTACCTTCAGGCATATGTGCTTGGCTCAAAAACAAGACATTCGGAAAGTTCCCAACAGGTAGTAAACTGCTTGAGAACCTAGGAGCAGTTCTGCTGGATCAGGTCAAGGAACATCCAAGTCTAGTGTGTTGTTGAATCCAGGGATCAACTGCATGCTGCCTGGGGGGCTTCTAGCAGGAGACACTCCCCCTTCCCCAACCGTTGTCCTGTGCTTCGAATTTGGTGCTTCCTGCCCCCGCCCTGATGGAAACGTGAATCTTGAAAATGGATGGCCTTGATAATCCTGTCCAATTTAGGAGCCAACCCCCAACATTTGTGAGTCCAAAGATTAATTATCAGCTACCGCAGACGTCCTGCCTTTTCTCTGCCCTAAATCTCTTTTGAATTAGTTTCAGTGGCTGAATGTGGAGAGAGGAAGAAAAATTCCACTTTCTCCAAACGGCACCTGAGTTTATGCCTCTCAGTTGTGCCCTTCCTTCTAAGCTCAAGATTCCCAAATGTCCCACTCTTTTTTTGGAAAGTAGATCCAGACGTCTGTGCCCCCACTTCTGTATTTTAACCCACCTTGTTCTGCCCTTTTTGTAGATGCAGTGGCCAAGAGCTGGTGTTCTGATCCAGCTCCCCAAACATGACAAACCTCTGACATGAACTCAAAAGATTCCTTTATTAGAAATGCCAGCAACCCTGGCAAAATGTTTCTTTCACAGGTTAACAAGTCCGTCCGTCTGAAAGAGGAATAGTTGTCTGCCACACTTATTCATCTCCTCCCCCTGCCTTTTATCCCCAGAGCTAGGGTGGGGCTTTGCTAGCAGCAGCGGTGGCTCTTCCATCCCAAGGACCAGCCCATAGATTTCCATTGCTCTCCTCTCCTCTGCCATCTGTGCATCTGCGTGTCAGGCACTGGACCCAGCTATTCCTCCTCTTCCTCATCAGCCACCTCCAGACCTGGGGGCTGTTCACTCTCCTTCTGAGGGCTGACAGACGGCTCCACCTCTGTCTCTCTCTTGCAGGTTGTCCTGGTGCTGACCCTGACTCCCATGCTGCCTCTTCATCTGATTTGGCTGCTGGAGGGGCCGGCGGCCAACAGGCCACAACAGCTGGCCACACCAGAGCAGCCACAGCTTATAGCAACCACACCAAACAAATGAGCCTTCGAAAGCTTTCCCCAACCCATCTCTCTGGTAAGCCCGCTACCTATAGATGGTGTGTGTGTGGGGGTGAACTTACCATCTAGAAGGCACCAACATTGCTGAAATGGGGACCATGACATGGATATCTTTAGCCTTCTCTTGTGAGGAATTTTCACTACCATAGCTATCATAGTGTGTAGTTTAAATGGATTCTGTCTTGTTTACTGATATTGTATCGGGTATTTTCCTTCTTCAATCAGAATAGAGCTGGAAGGGATCACCTATCTGAAATGATATAGGGTCTCCTGCTTGAGTAATGGGCTGGCCTAGAAGATCTGCAAGGTTCCTTCCAACTCTATTCTGATTGATTGATTGATTGATTGATTGATTGATTGATGGAGGTCTTCTAGTCTACCCCTTGCTCAAGCAGTAAATTCTACACCATTTCAGACAGATGGCTGTTAATAAAACCTCCAGGGATGAAGCACCCTTAACTTCTAGCGGCAAGTTCTGTTCCACTAGCTAAGTGTCCTCACTGTTAGGAAGTTTCTCCTTCATTCCAAGTTGCTTCTCTCCTGAGTTAGTTTCCATCCATTGTTTCCTGTCCTGCCCTCCGGGGCTTTGGAGAATAAATTGACTCCTTGATCTTTGTGGCAGAACTTCAAATACAAGAAGACTGCTATCACGTCATCCCTATCCCTTTTCTCTACACTAGCCATACCCAGTTCCTGCAACCATTTGTCATGCTTTACTCTCCAGACCTTTAAACATCTGAGCTGCTCTTCTCTGATTTTTTCCAAAGTCCCAACATCTTTTTTTCAATGTGGTGACCAAAACTGGATGCAGTATCCCAGGCATGGTCTCACCAAGGATTTATCAAGCGGCACTAATACGTCACATGGATTTAATTCTGTGCCTCTGTTTATACAACCAAGGATTGTATTTTTTGTTTGTTTTAAGTTGTGAACCTCCCAGAGAGTCTTGTTGGATTTGGGTGGGGTTGAAATCTAATTAAATAAATGAAGAGAGAGTCTCAGTTCTAGTGTGACGGTGGCCTTTGAGGTTGCTGGCACACACCGCAGTCCCTTGGGTGCCGTAGCATTCTCAGGCAGCGCTCCAAGAAGCATTATGTGCCTATAGCCCATAAAACACATGTCCAAATGAAAGTGCATATTGTGTAGCAAGCGCCGAGATAAAACACCTGGGAAGATCTTAGCTTTCAGTTCCTCCAAAGAATTTGCAGGCAAAAGTGTTGGAGGTTGTTTCCAGCCTTCGCAAACCCCTCTCTGCTCCCATCTCAGCCACACACAGTTATTGGCTGGGAGAGCAAAGCCCTGATTGAATGGACATGTAAATGGTGGTTTAATCTTGCCTGCCTCCAATGGGATGATTCCGGGCAAAGCTGCAAATTGGAACGGCTCGGGGGCAACTCCTGGCAGCCGGGGTCAAGTTATGGGAAGAAATGAGTTCTGGTGGAGAGATGATGTGCCAAGATATTTGGTTGCAGGCTCTGTTCTGCTGATTGCCAGCCGGAATCCTGCCTTCCTAGATGGCAGAGTGTGTGTACATGGGCCTAATAGGTTACAAGAGGATCTTTTCAAAAATGCATGCTGTTTGTTTCCTGTGAAATATTTATTTAAGTAATGGGCAGGGAAGGAGAGCCATGTGCCGTGCGATGCCTCCTTCGGCACTTCCAAGGCTCCTTGTCTTTGCATACTAACCGATGAATAATTAAGGGTTGTCTATTTATTGCACAAAGCCAGATGGGCAGCATCTGCCTTTCTGGACCCAGGGGGGAGAGATGGCCTCAATTCACCACATGGCGGAGAGATCTGGAGCTTCCGGTTGGGAAGGGACCCGGGATCCCTTCTCGTCTCTGTTTCTAATGTGTCATCTCCATGAAGTTTTCACCAAAGGGAAGCCATGTAGGAATGGAGAGGCAGGGCAAGTGAAGCTCCTGCAGTGTTCAGAATAGCAGCTAAATGAGCCATGGTGGCACAGTGGTCAGAAGGCAGTACTGCATGCTACTTCTGCTGAATGCCGGCTGCCTGCAGTTTGGCAGTTTGAATCTCACCAGGCTCAGGGTTGACTCAGCCGTCCATCCTTCCAAAGTTGGTAGAATGAGGACCCAGATTGTTGGGGGCAAGAGGTTGACTCTGTAAACCGCTTAGAGAGGGGTTCTAAAGTGGTATATAAATCTAAGTGCTATTGCTCTTCCTTTCCTTTCCTTTCTTCTTTCCTTCCTCCCTCCCTCCCTTCCTTTCCTTCCTTCCTCCCTCCCTCCATTCCTTCCTTCCTTTCCTTCTCTCCTTCCTTTCTTCCTTCCTTCTCTTCCTCCCTCCCTTCCTTTTCTTCCTTCTTTCCTTTCTCCCCCCCTCTTTCCCTTCCTTTCTCTCTTCCTTGGTGTGCAACAGTTAGAATGCAGAAGTGCAGTCTCCTTCTGCTGACTGCCAGCTGCTTGCAATTTGGCAGTTCGATTCTCACTGGCTCTAGGTTGACTCAGCCTTACGTCCTGCTGAGGTCAGTAAAATGAGGATCCAGATCATTGGGGGCAACTGGCTGACTCTGTAAACCACTTAGAGAGGGCTGGAAAGCACTGTGAAGTGGTATATAAATCTAAGTGCTATTGCTATATTGGCACGTTTATGTCTGCATAGCTGAGATATGAAAAATAAAAATGCAGCAGCTAGAACTGATCGGAATTCAGCTTCCCAATTCAGCTTCCCAAGGAGATGAAAAAAATGAAACAACTTGACTCACAACAGTTCTGTTCAAAGTTACAATGAGACTGAAAAATGTGATTTATGACAGTTTTTCAACGTTACGACCTTTGCAACATCAGGTCACGTGATCAAAATTCAGGTGCTTACTAACTGGTTCATATTTATGGCAATTGCAGCGTCCCATGGTCATGTGATCACAATTCACCTGGAGACTACACACGCACAAATTCAAACATACAAACACACATTATTATAATAACTGGTTTCAGCAGTAAGGATTTTGGGAAACCTGTATATTCAACCACTCTCTGGACTAGATATATAAACTTGCAACAGAATAGCAGTATATGCTTTTTAAAAATTAATAAAAAGAAATAAAAATTTCAATGCCAAACACTTGAGATAGGAAAAAATAAATTGAATGCAATTTATTTAAAAAAAAAAACCCTCCCTGATCCTGCAACTGAATTTTAATGGAAAGTGATGTAAATATGAAAATAATTTTAGCCCCTTGTGGAATCCAGAGACCCTCACCTAAACAAGTAAAAATGATTAACTTTTGAAACTTATGCAAATAGCCATTGTAAATAAAAACTATATTGGGTGGAAATTATGAATCAGTGTAGGTAAGACAAGGCAGATAGACAACAGCATCCTTCTGCAGAAGGTGGAAGAATGCAAATTGCAGCCATTTTGCACCTCCTATTGTCTCTCTGTTCTCACTCATCATGTCTTTTACACACACACACACAAATAAAAAAATATGGATGGTCATTGCAGATGTGTTTCTGTGATTCATGGTAGAAGCAAAGGAATTATATATTAATTACATTACAAGCACACAAAAAACCATCCCCTGTTTAACCACTCTTAGAAACTACTTTTCCTCAGGAGGTTCAGATGGATCAAAAGATATAAGAGTTCCTTCCTTTCTTTCCTTCCTTCTTTCCTTCTCCCTCCCTCCCTCCTTTTCTTTCTTTCTTTCTTTCTTTCTTTCTTTCTTTCTTTCTTTCTTTCTTTCTTTCTTTCTTTCTTTCTTTCTTTCTTTCTTTCTTTCTTTCTTCCTTCCTTCCTTCCTTCCTTCCTTCCTTCCTTCCTTCCTTCCTTCCTTCCTTCCTTCCTTGGTGTGCAGTAGTTAGAGTGCAGTACTGCAGGCTACTTCTGCTGACTACCGGCTGCCTGCAATTTAGCAAATCGATTCTCACTGACTCAAGGTTGACTCAGCCTTCCGTCCTTCCGAGGTCAGTAAAATGAGGACCCAGATTGTTGGGGATAAGAGGCTGATTCTGTAAACCACTTAGAGAGGAGCTGTAAATATATGAATATAATGTAAACATACATTTTATATATATGTAAAATGCATGGTCATTGCAGATGTGTGCCTATGCTTTGTGGTAGAAGCAAAGGAATTGTATATTAATTACATTACAAGCAAAAAACCTCTCCCGTTTAACCACTCTTAGTAGCTACTTTTCCTCAAGAGGTTCAGATGGATCAGAAGATATGAGTTCCCAATTTCCCCCTCCCCCTTATATTTCATCCGATCTGCATATTGACTTTACTAATGAAATACATCTGATTGCCTCTCAGTGGATCCTTTTATGCTTGGCAGTTCTCTGGACACTCCAAACATCTACAGGCAGTGGTGGGTGTCAACTCATAAATCATTCCTATGCCTGTTTTCGAGTTGCCATAAGAAGGAGGAGGGAAGGCCTGAGGGAGCAGTGCAGTAGATGAAGGCCAGAAGCACATTCCATGCTTATCTTGTGGAGATTGTAGCTTAGCTACTGGATCTTCTGCCCAGAAAAATCCTTCTTTGGAGAGTGTGAATGTGTGTGTTTCATTGGAGAATCTGATTTACCACACACCCAGGGGGGTGGGGAGAAACAGGGTCATAAGTAAAGTACGTGTCTCAGAGTTGGCTTCATATGGGTTAGTGCTGGACATGTTGCTCCTAATAAATCTTTTGGATTCCTTTGAAGCTTGGCTCGAGGCTCACGATTTAATTAGGGCAATCGTGGGAACCCTGACAGCGGGTTTCCAAATTTTTTCCTACCGGTTCTATGCACACATATTTCACACGTGTGCAGGGCTCAGAAACCGCCATCTGCATCAATGCTGGTGAGCTGAGCTGTTTTTTAGCTCAGCTGAGGCATGGCAATCCGTGCAAATCAGCTGAGCTAAAAAAAATAAGGTAATACAGGAGAGGTAATGGCGGAGGTAGGTGGCAGGGCCAGTCAGAAGTGGTATTTGCCAGTTCTTTGAACTACTCAAAATTTCCGCTACCGGTACATGAGAACCGGTCTGAACCGGCTGAATACCAACTCTGCCTACAGGTTTCCACAAGATGGAATTTAATTGTGTTTCATTGGCTTGGAGAGTTCACCTGTGCAGCCTTATTAGTCTCCCCTTGAGAATAAATCCATTAAGGTTAGGGAGGGGTGAGGTTAGCCTGAAGAAAATACAGAAAGTCCTTGACTTAACAACAGTTAATTTG
The DNA here is from genome assembly GCA_033807585.1 of Hydrophis major. NCBI lineage: Eukaryota > Metazoa > Chordata > Lepidosauria > Squamata > Elapidae > Hydrophis > Hydrophis major. Next base: position 15,740,478 of record CM066339.1, read on the forward strand.
ATGACCATTCAAAATTACGTCACTGAAAAAAGGGACTTGTGACCATTTTTCACAGTTATGTCCTTTGCATCATGTTATTAAAAACTGGACACTTGGCCACTGGGTCATATTTATGATGGTTATAGTGTCCTAGGGTCACGTGATTCCCCTTTGTAACCTTCTGACAAGCAAAGTCAATGGGGAAGCCAGATTCACTTAACAACCATCTCACCAACATAACAACTGCAGAGATTCGCTTAATGACCATGGCGTGAAAGGCCATAAAATGGGGCAAAACTTGCTTAGCAAATGTCTCACTTGGCAACAGAAATTTTGGCTCCATTATGGTCAATGAACCTGTGATGACCCAAAGGGGCATGGCACAAAAATAACAAGGTCACCAAAGTAGATAAATTCCCTTTAATGCCCCCAACTTGGCCCACAATGTCCAGTTATCCTCAGCTGGGAGATCAAAGTCTTCCAAAAACAATTTACAAAGGGAAGAAATGCGGTCCAAACCCAAAATACAGATAAAGTAGAAATAAAAACAACAACACAAGCCACGCTGAAGTAATTAACACAACAGATCAGGATAATAACTTGAAGACTTCCAAAAGATAATGAGGCATGCACAGTTGGGAGGACAACAAAACCCAGATAAGCTCGACAAAGATAATGCACACTTTGCTTCCAGCAACTTTGCCATGCGCAGTTTTCCCTTTTAAACAATCTTCCCAGCTGCAGCCCATGAAGGGGATCAGGGCCCTTTCCTCCCCCATAACCCACGTTGCTCCCTTATCTGTTCCTCCCTGCATGACCTAGGTTGAAGAGGGGGTGGGCCAGGGTCTTTCCTTGAATGCCCAGCTGGCCTGTGCCCTTCCCCAGTATGCTCCACAGCCACTGGAGCCACACTCCCACTCCCTGTCAGCTGTTCTACCTCTCCCTCAGAATCAGATTCCAATTGGGGCGTGACAGAACCAGTGGAACAACTTGCCTCCAGAGCTTGTGGGTTCTCTGAGACTGGACAGCCACCTATCTGAAATGGTAGAGGGTCTCCTGCTTAAGCAGAGGTTGGACTAGAACACCTCCAAGGTACCTTTCACCTCTGTTCTGATTGATTGAGAGCGACCATGCCATGGTGGAGAAAGATTTGGAGCAGGACTGGGGAAGACTATACTGCCCTCTACCATTAAGTCTCTCTGAGGGTTTTGGAACCAGTGACTCTTTAAACCAGGGGTCTCCAACCTTGGCAACTTTAAAACTTGTGGACTTGTGGACTTCAACTCCCAGAGTTCCTCAGCCAGCTTTGCTCTGGGAGTTGAAATCCACAAGCCTTAAAATTGCCAAGTTTGGAGACCTCTGGACTAGAAGAAAAGTAAGCTCAGAAAGTCTGTTAGATCTCTCTGCCCCAGGTGTGGTGCAGGTTTTCTTTGCTTGTACCTGTATTATTTCCATTAGATCATAATAAGTATATTTGGTCCTTCTCATCTGCCCCCCCTTCCAATTCAGGTGTTGTGACCCAGCTCCCAAACACAGGAAAGCCTTTGTGGTAAACAAAATGTTCCCCAGCAGCTGCTCTCTCACAGCAGGCTATGAAGTCCCGTAAGTTTTTTGGAAAGTGATGCTTGCTCCCTTCCCCCCTGAACTGGCTCAACAACTAAGAGTCTGTCTCTCTCCTTCTCTCTCACTCTCTCCCTCCCGACACTTGCAAAGGAAGTCCTGGAAGGGGCGCTCGCTTTCTTTCAGCAGCAGACACACACACACACACACACACACACACACAGAAGGTTCTGCAGATTCCAAGAATTCGGATAATTTCCAGACAGGATTCCGAAGTGCAGGCTATCAGTGAGAGATGAATAATTGTCTGCCACATCTATTCATCTCCGTCCTCCTACCTTTTATGCCCAGAGCTAGGATGGGGATTCGCTAGCAGTGGTGGCTCTTCTGCCCCATGGACCATCCCATGCATTTCTACTGCTCTCCTCTCCTCTGCCTTCTCCGCATCCGTGCATCAGGCACTAGACCCAGCGGTTCCTCCTCTTCCTCAACAGCCATCTCCAGACCTGGGGGCTGTTGACTCTCCATTTGAGGGATGACGGATAGCCTAGGCTCCGCCTCTCTCTCTCTCTCTCTCTCTCTCTCTCTCTGACAGCTCCATTCCCTCTTCCCCCTCGGAGCTCTCAGGTTGCCTTGATGCTGACCCCAACTCCCATGCCTCCTCCTCCTCCTCTGATTTGACTGCTGAAGGGGCCAGCGACCAACAGGCCACAACATCATCCAGGTTGCCATTCCCAACCTGGAACCTATCAGATATATTTCCCCAGACTCTGTGAGGTTGACAAAGAGTTATAGGAGCTGTAATCCCAAGTGGTTTCAGGTTCAGAAAGCTTAGTCGCTCAACAGATGCTCTAGCTACACAGCCTGGATGCTTAACAGCTGCTGATAGGCAATCCCATAAACTTGCCTCATTTGTTTGTAAAGCCATCTGTACTCTCCAGTTGGGTTTCTTCATTGTTTTGGAATCTGCCTTCCACACCTTGTTAATTCCTGCCCACTGGGGGGATAAAATGTGAAAAATCAATGGATGAATCTGTTTGCTGGTGGAAGCATTGACACCGTAAAAATAAATTCATTTCTTAATGGAGGGGGAAAGGGAGTATTCCTTGGGAAATCAAATGCACATCTGGAATTCTAGTGTCTGTTCCCCACACAGCTGCCATGCTCATTGAGTTGTGACATTAAACAAGTTGATTACATTTTGCATATGTTTTAAGTAATTTTTTTTTTCCTTTGGTGAATCAAAACGATAGTTGGATTCAACTCATCAAAGTGAGTCAGGAGAGTCTAATTGCATTAACACAACTTGTCAAATCAACAGTTTGAATCAGATATTGTATGATTTGTATGCCACTATTTTACAAATTAAAATTGCTAGGTTCAGATCACATGAACCCCAAACGCAAAAGACAGAATGTGGAATTGTGTTTGAACTGGGTCAATAAAGACTGGAAATTGTATCCAGACATTAGGATAATAGATTAAAAGATTAACAGAGTTGGAAGGGACCTTGTAGGTCGTCTAGTCCAACCCCCTGCCCAAGCAGACCCTACATCATTTCTCACAGATGGCAGTATCGTCTCTTCTTGAAAGCATCCAGTGATGAAGCTCCCACAATTTCTTTTTTTTTAAAAAAAGTTTTTATTTTAATTTTTATAACAAATAAAACAACAAATAAAACCTTCTTTCAACTTTCCCACAACTTCTGAAGGCAACTTCTGTTCCATGGGTTAATTGTTCTGCCTGTCAGAAAATGTATCCTTATTTCCAGAGTTAAATCTCTCTTTGTTCAGTTTCCATCCATTATTTCTTGTCTGGCCTTCGGGTGCTTTGGAGAATAGCTTGTCCCCTTCCTCTGTGTGGCAGCCCCTCAAATATTGGAAGACTGCAATCCTGACTCCTTTTCTTCACTAGACTAGCCAGGCCCAGTTCCTGCAACCATTCATCGTATGTTTTAGCCTCCAGTCCCCTCATCATCCTGGTTGCTCTTCTATGTACTTTTTCTGGAGTCTCAACATCTTTTTTATAATGTGATGAACAAAGCTGGATGCAGTACTCTAGGTGTGGTCTTACTAAGGCTTTATAGAGTGGTATTAAGAGCTCCCTTGATCTTGATTGTATCCCTCTATGAATGCAATTTAGGATTACGTTGGCTTATATTTAACTAGTTGTTGGCTCACACTGTTGATTCATATTTAATTGGTTGTCCACTAAGACTCCAAGATCCCTCTCACAGTTGTTGCTATTGAGCCTGGTTTCATCCAGTCCTATCTGTGTACTTTTGCCTTGCCTTGCCTAAGGTTAAATCCACCCCACCACTTTCAGGGTCCCTATTCCCCAACAGCAGATACTCCCAGTCAATGCGAGTTGAAAAAGAGACAGGCTGTTTGGCATCTGGCCAGATGGGAAGAGATGTGGGCAGCCTGGGTGAAAGTTAAACCTAATGTATGTGTGTTAATTCATTTAAATACATAAAGGATAGAAACCCACCCAGGACGTCCTCCTATATATCTCTGGGGCTGAACAGAACAACAAATAACAGTGTTAGAAGGGGCCTTGGAGGTCTTCTAGTCCAACCCCCTGCTCAGACAGGAAACCCTACACCATTTCAGACAAATCGTTGTCCAATCTCTTCTTAAAAACTTACATTGTTGGAGCATTCACAATTTCTGGAGGCAGGTTGTTCCACTGGTTAATTGTTCTAACTATCAGGAAATGTCTCCTTAGTTCTAGGTTGCTTTCTTCCTTGATCAGTTTCCTCTGTTGCTTCTTGTCCTGCCTTCAGGTGCTTTGGAAAATAGCTTGACTCCCTCTTCTTTGGGGCAGCCCCTCAAATATTGGAACCCTGCTATCATGTCACTAGACTAGAAAATACCCAATTCCAGCAACTTTTATATGGTTTAGCCTCCAACCCCCTAATCAACTTTCTCGCTCTTCCCTGCACTCTTTCTAAAATCTCATAATCTTTTTGATATTTTAGTGACCAAAACTGGATGCAGTATTCCCAATGTGGTCTTACATATCACGGGCCATTTTTGCTGATCCTTCAGCTCATCCAACAGCTGACTCAGCTACTATTTTCTTCCTTTTTAGAAGTTGGCAAAAGCATTTCCTTACATTAGAAATGGGAGGCTAAGTCTGACTGCAAACCGGTATTTTCTCAGTGGTCTGCTGGGGGTTCAGGAACAGAATTATTCAAAGAGACAACCAAGTGTTTTCCCTCATTGTTGCATGCAAAATAAATGCTTATTTGTTTGAAAGATTTGTGAGCCATGTTGGCTCAATATTGGAATGCAGTATTGCGAGCTAATTCTGCCAACTGCCAGCAGTTCGATCCTGACTGGCTCAAGGTTGACTCAGCCTTCCATCCTTCTGAGGTCAGCAAAATGAGGACCCAGATTGTTGAGGGCAAAAGGCTGACTCTGTAAACTGCTTAGAGAGGGATGTAAAGTACTACGAAGTGGGATATAAAACTAAAGGCTATTGCTTTTCCTTTCCCCCTTCCTTCCTTCCTTCCTTCCTTCCTTCCTTCCTTCCTTCCTTCCTTCCTTCCTTCCTTCCTTCCTTCCTTCCTTCCTTCTTCTTCCTTCCTTCCTCCCCGTCTTCCTCCCTCCCTCCCTTCCTTTCCTCCCTAACTCCTTCCCTCCCTCCCACCTTCCCCTTCTTCTTCCTTCCTTCCTTCCATCCATCCATCCATAGTTTACCAGTTTTTGTGCATTCATTTCGTAGTCTCAATTACAGTTACATTACATAATAACTCATATTATCAATCAAAAATTATATACCCTAGTATCACTATCAAACAATCATTTGACTATGATTTTATTCATTCATACTTTACGAGATAACTATAATTTACTTAATTTATTTTATAACAAATCATATAATCATGCCAAATCTATCCTGAAGACATTTTATAAATATATTAAATGAAAAAGAAAAAAGAATATCTTTTTATATATTCATTATATATTCATTATTATCTAAAATTCTAAATATTCTATTATTGAATTTTATCATCCAACCATTGATAGGAAAGGTCCCAAATTTTATAAAATTGTTTATCCTCTTGTTCTCTAATTTCAAATGTCAATCTATTCATTTCAGCACATTCCAATATTTTCTTAATGATTTCTTCCTGCAATGGTATTTTCTCATTTTTCTAGTTTTTCCTGGATTCATTTATGTTGATCATTTTATTGTTTTGGGATTGTTCAAAGCTATGGGGTCACCTGAAGGTAGAAACTCATAGCTGGGACACATGAACCTCATAGTGTAATGGATCTTTCAGCCTCATTGTAAGGATGGTTGAACCAATTTGCTCCACCAAAAATCCCTGGGGAGAGAAAGGGGATGTCCCCAACAGCATGCTCTTCAGGCAAAATCTGACTGTTAGACCTGCCCCAGCTAGGCCCCTAGGAAAGAAAAACCCTCGATTCCATTTGGTTGAAGCGATAGGTTCTTTTACTAAGAATTACTGGCTGCAGTAGAAGCCAGCTAGAATTAAAGTTCCCATGCTAAGGGTTACAAAATTTTCCTCTTCATCCCAGCTCTGCCCCAATGATCAGTTCATCTTCAGCCAATGACAAGCCGTATAGGTGGTTTGAGAACTGCTCAGATGCTTGGAGCAGTTCACATTCCGTTCTCAGCTTCATGGCCTTGAAGACTGGCACAGGTTGAGTTCTTGCACCCCTGGTCTCCCATCAAGCTGTCATCCTCCCTCCCTTTTTTCCACCTATGCCCCATACATGTCTATTGCCCATCTACTCCCCTCCCCTCTAGCAGTGGATGGCCGGATGCCAGCCAAAGATGGCAGACCTGATACTGGCTTGAATCATTGGACCAATGTATATGTGGTTCGTATTTTTGCTTTGATTTAGCAATTCAGCTCGATCCAATTCTGACAGCCCCATCACTCTGAGAGAAATGTACCAACACAGCAAAGGTTATCTGACTCTCAATTCACAGATTCTCAATCAGTCCAGTGCTTTGAATGCACTTTCTAATTTAATTTGCTACCTAATTTCCATTCACTGATTTAATCAACTTGACTCCCTATACGGTCGGTGGGTCATTCATTATCTGAGGCTTTTGCCTAAATCTGTACGATGTGTGTCTGCCAGACTTGATGCTTTGGGAAGAAGAATGTCCTATATTTGTAGCACTTAGTTTTTAAAAAGCAATCTTTTTCAGCTACACAAGACGAAATGTTTCCTTCTTTCCAATAACTGAAAGCTGCAAGTCAGTCTGTGTTTTATACACACTCTGAGAACCTGCAGGAAAGAGTCTTTCCTGTTACAGAAAATGTCTTTGGATGAGCTAGCTTTTTTTCGTCAAATGCTGGTGGTATTTTCACTCCCTTCCCTTTTTTAGTCAAGCTCGTGAGAAATGAAATAAAAGGCACGGGGAATATTAATAACAAAAAGAGAGACTGCAAACATTGCTTATTCTGCTTGGGCTAATAAATTCATTTCCAGCCATGATCCTAATGTAAAATTAAAAAGGCCGGCTTGGAATTGGAGAATTGGGCAGCGTTCCTGCAGATAAGAGATGTTGGGCACAGACGTAAATTAAATCTGCAGAGGGGAAATGGATTCATGTCGGGGGAAAACATTGGCAGGTCTCCTTCCCTTTCTCCTAGCCAGTGTCACAGGAGGATATATCTGAAATAAGCGGGAATCTTCGGTCTTTATGTTTAAATAAAACATGATCTGCCTGGAGTTTCAAAGCATGCTCCCATGCACTCATGGTTGGAACACTGCAGCCTTGGAAGTTCTTGGCGTGCCTTTCACATCCGGCTTCTGAAGGAGGCTGGCAAAACTCACCCATCCCCCTTCAAATATCCACTCACAATGAACTCTCCACTCACCATAGAATCCCCTATGCCTCCAAGCTTGAAATTTTGGGCCTGGACAATCTGGAACTGCGCCGCCTGCGGTTCGGTCTAAGCATAGTTCACACAATTGTCTGCTGTAACATCTTGCCTGTCAATGACTTCTTCAGCTTCAACCACAATAACACACGGGCAAACAACCAATACAAATTCAAGGTAAACTGCTCCAAACTCGATTGCAGAAAATACAACTTCAGCAAGAGAGTGGTCAACGCCTGGAATGGCCTATCTGTTGTGGTTTGCTGGCAGCCTGTGCTAACGGCAGTGGAATCGGACAGTGGGGAAGAACGGGGACCCATCTGGGAGTCTGGAGAGGACTCAGATAAGGGCCCTGCGTCCAATGCAGAGAGGGGGCCAGGACCATCTGGGAGTGGGGTGCTGACTCTGGAGCCTTCAGACCCTGGCAGCAGCAAGGCAGATGATCAGGGAGAGCCTGTTCCCAGTGTGCGTGTGCATAGAGCTGCCAGAAGGCAAGAGCAACTGAAACAAAAGAGGCAACTCAGGAGTAAGGCTTGGAGGTGACTGCCCCTCCCCTAAGGTATAAAGGAGGTGCAAAGGTAGAGAAACCTTTGCAGGAAGCAACATCATTCACTCTGTTCGGATTAAACCTTGAAGCTCTGTGTGGACTTTGTACATCGGTTGTTTTTTCAGTTCATTTGGCACTTTAGTTCTTGGCAGCAATTCAAAGGAGAGTGTTGCGTCTGTCGCGGGAAAGGAGACTCGGAGCCAGTGACTCAGTTTCAGCTCTTTATTTGGTCCCGAGATCAGCTCGGGCTCCAAAGGAAAAACAGCAGCTTTTATTCTTTGGCCACGGTGGCCGTAGCCAATGACACCGCTTTGAATCTCCTGCGATTAGTTTCCACCAATCGCGGGGGATTCGCGGCGGGTCAATCAGTGTGGCTCGCTCAACCAATCAGATCGCCGTGCGCTTGACTAATCGCTACGCGGCATTTACAAGTATGTTAATGACTGTACAGAACACCCCTCCCCTCTTGGTATGGTCCTACGTAACGTAGTCCCGTAAGTAGGCGGGGCTTCTTACTTGCCTACTTGACCTGCGCAGGTTAGTTGGTGCTTGGCTCCCGGCCAGTTCGGTCGGGTTCTGTGTTGCACTCTGCCTCGTCGATGGAACCGCCTGGAAGGTTTCGCCGGGCCTTTCGTTGCAGCTCCCTCCCGGTCTACCCGGGCTGGTTGAGCTGCGGTTGTTGCTGCTCCTTCCTGGTCTTTCTTGGCTGGTTGAGCTGGCCTGGCTGCTTTTCCCTGGTGAGGCTTCGAGCTGGCTGCTTGTTGGTGAATATTGCTGGTTTCTTTCTGTTGGTGGTTGGTTCCCGGGGTCTTCCCTCCCCTCTTGGTTTGTGTTATGTGGGCTCCCTTCTCTCTCTGGGTGTCTGCCTGTGTCTGTTTGCGTGTCGGTTGTGTTTCCCGTGGTTGTTCTCGATCTTAATTGATCGATGTGTCGTTTCCATGCTCTTCTGTCAGTTGTTTGCAGCCGGTACGAGTGGGGACCTGTCACTTGGGTTATGGTTGCTGGCACCCAAAGTGGATCCCCGGTAAGGTTCTTCGCGTAGACTGCGTCGCCTGGTGTAAATGTTCGGTGTTTGCTTGAGGAGTTTGGGTTGTATGTAGGGTGCAGCCTGTCGAGTGGGGACCTTAATTTCCTCCCCATTAATAGTTCTGCCGGGCTTTTGTTGGTTGTTGTGTTCGGGTTTATGTGTTGTATAAAAAGCATTTTGTTTATTTTTTCTTGGATTTCCCCGTGTTCAATTTTTTGGATTGTTTTTTTCGTAAATTGAACCATTCGTTCCACCCTCCCATTCGATGCTGGATGTACTGGTGCTGTCAGTGCGTGCCGTATTCCCCGTTCCGCTAGGAATTTTTCAAATTCTAGCAAGGTAAATTGGGGCCCGTTGTCCGACACGATGACATCTGGGAGGCTGTGGGTTGCGAACAGCTTGCTGAGTTCCTTGGTCATGGCCTCCGTGGTGGTGGTTTTCATGTTGCTTACCTCCAACCAAATGGAGTAAGCATCTACCGTGATAAGGAATATGTGTTTCCCTAGTGGGCCCGGCAAAATCTATGTGAATCCTGGACCATGGTCCCCTGGGGTTTTCCCATTCCAGGATTGATGCGGCGGGAGGGCTCGGTCTGGTTTCTTGGCAATGTTTCCATGCTGCCACCCAAGTCTCGATCTGTTTGTCCATCCCTGGCCACCAGGCGTAACTCCTGGCCAGGGCTTTTGTTCTAACTATGCCCGGGTGCCCCTCGTGTAATAACTCCAATACCTTCCCTTGTAATTTTTCCGGAATAACAACCCTATCCCCCCAAAGTACACAACCTTTTTGTAATGACAGTTCTGTTTGCCGATTCCAAAATGTCCTGAATGATTTGTCATCGTCTTTTTCCGGCCACCTTTTCTCTACCCAATGTAACACATGCGCCAGATGCTTGTCTTTATTAGTTTCGCGGGCAATGTCTGACGCGGTTATGGGTAGATCGGGCAGAGTCTCTATGCTAAGGGTGGCCATCGTGGGTTCTGGGTCAGTATCTAGGTCCAGTAGCGGCGTGTGGCTCAGGGCGTCTGCGTGGGTGATCGTCTTACCGGGTCAGTGTGTAAGCCGGTAGCTGTAGGCGGCAAGGAATTCGGACCACCTTGTCATTCTAGGAGATAGAATGTTTGGGGTGGCCCTGTTCCCTGCAAGGATTCCCAGGAGTGGCTTGTGGTCGGTGATAATGGTGAACGTCTGGCCGAGGTAGAGGTAGAGTAGAGGTACTCGTGGAACCGCTTCACTGCGGCGACAATAGCCAGGGCCTCTTTGTCCAGCTGACTGTAGTTTCTCTCCAGTTTGGTGAGGGTCCTTGAAAAGAAGGCGATGGGTGCTTCTTTTCCGTCGGGGAGAGTGTGGCTAAGGACGTCGCCGACGTCGAAAGGTGATGCGTCTCATGTGACGGCTAGTGGTAGGGTCTCATTGTATTGGATGAGGACGGCATCCGAGGTGAGCAGGTCCTTGGTTTTGTTGAAGGCAGCTTCCTCGCGTTTCCCTCAAGTCCACGTGGCCGCCTTGTCCAAAAGCCTATGCAAAGGCTCCGCCACGGTCGCCTTTTGGGGCAGGAACACATTATAAAAATTAAGCAGTCCTAGAAATGCCTGTAGTTCTGTTTTATTCTTCGGCGTGGGGGCTTCTTTAATGGCTCTGATTTTTTTTTCAGTCGGGTGGATGCCGTGCCGGTCTAGGAGATATTCTAGGAACTCGACCCACTCTGTGTGCAGCTGGCATTTTTCTTTTTTCATCTTTAGCCCGGCCTCCTTGAATTTGGTTAGTACCTCCCTTAGAAGACCCTCTAGTTCTTGTTGGTTGGCTGCTGACACCAGTACGTCATCGAAGTAGAGCACCACCCCCTTAATTCCTTGCAAGAGTCTCTCCATGAGGCTCTGGAAAATTCCCGGAGCCACGCTGACTCCAAACTGGAGTCTCTTACAGCGAAACGCTCCCCGGTGGGTTACTACGGTCTGCGCCTCTGCGGTTTCTGCGTCGACCGGCAGCTGTTGATAGGCTTGCGCCAGGTCGAGCTTCGCAAAAACCTTGCCTCCTCCCAGTGAGTGTAGAAGGTGCTGCACTACTGGAACGGGATAGGCGCTTTGTTGTAAGGCGCAATTTAGGGTGGCCTTATAGTCCCCGCAGATTTTCACTGACCCATCAGGCTTGACTGGGGGTGACTATGGGGGTCTCCCACTGGGCGTGATCGATTGGCTCTAGGACCCCTTGTTTGATGAGCTTGTCTATTTGCTCATCGATCTTGGGCCGGAGTGCAAAAGGTACCCGCCGTGGTTTTAGGCATATCGGGGGAACGCTGGGGTCTAGGCTGAAAGAAATAGGGGGCCCTTGGTACTTGCCTAGGATGCCGTTGAACACTTCCTGGAAGTCCCTTGTGAGTTGCTCTTTCCAATCGGCATCTGTGACGTGATCGATGCCCGTAACTTCAATCCCAAGTGGCGCGAACCACTGTAGTCCCAAAAGGCTGGGGCGGTCTCGGTCCATGATCATCAGGGGAAGCCTTGCTGTGTGCCCTTTGAAGGTTACTTTGAAGATTATGTCCTGTTCTGACTACCGCGATGCGATTTCCCTGGTAGTCTTTAAGGATTAATTTCTGGGGTTCCAAACCCCTTTCGTGGATCGCGGGCACCAAACGCTTGATTTCCCGCCATGCAACCATGGAGAGGTAGGACCCAGAGTCCACCTTCATCTTGCATGGTTCACCCTCGATGCCCACTTCCACGTATACCTTTCGGGCGTCTGCACTGGATGAGTGGCCGATGACGACCGTCTGGTGGGTTTCCTCTCTCCGTCGGTTCTCGCCGTTCCGTCGGCCCCGTCCGTCTCGGTTCCAGCAATTTTTGGCTTGGCAGTCTCTGGGCCTGGGGGGGGGGGGTGCCGTCTTGTCTCCAGTTGCTGTGATCTCGCCGTCGGGGGCTGTAGGCTTTCTTAAGTCAGCAGACTCGGGCGATGTAGCTGTATGTTATCTAGTCCGTAGCTGTATGTTATCTGAGCTGTATGTTATCTAGTCCGACCCCCCACCACCACCACCCAAGCAGGAGATCCTACACCATTTCTGACAGAGGGTAGTCCAGGCTCTTCTTGAAAGCCTCCAGGGATAAAGCTCCCTCAACTTCCAAAGGCAACCTCTCTTCCATGGGTTGATTGTTCCCACTGTCAGAAAGTTTCTCCGTATTTCCAGGTTAAATCTCTCCTTGTTCAGTTTCCATCCATCATTCCTTCTCTGGCCTTCAGGTGCCTTGGAAAACAGCTTGACCCCTTCCTCCTCTCTGTGGCAGCCCCTCAAATACTGGAAGGCTGCTCTCCTGTCTCCCCTGTTCCTTCTTTTCCCTAGACTAGCCAGGCCTAGTTCCTGCAACCATTCATGGTAAGTTTTAGTTTCCGGTCCCCTCATCATATTTGTTGCTTTGGGACTACACCCTCTATCATTTTGTGAATCAAGGAGGACACCCTTCTCATCTGGAAGACACCCAACCACTCATTCTACCAGACTAGAACTCACCAGCTGATCTAAATGCAAACAATATGAAACATGAAAAAGATTTAGAGAGAAAATTAGTTGCTCTTCTCTGAACTTTTTCCAAAGTTTCCACATCTGTTTGGTAGTGTCAGTGTGTGCTCCCTTCAAAATCCAAGAAAGAAATACTCAGACTCTATGGGTTAGAGCAAAGTTCTCCTTTCACTGGAAATCAAAGTGGTAGCTACAAATTTAATTCTGAATCTGAGAAATTGGCGCGCAGATCACATATACAAAGGAATGGAATTGTTCCCACCCTCCAAAGTCCAAGTGACTCTTCCAATTAAAAGTTTTGAACACGATCATGTGGCTATCTCCAGGTGGTGATGAGGCTTCTGTCCATTGACCTTGACATATTTGATAAAAGTTCGCAGTTGCGCAAAGAGGATAGAAGCTAGCCAAGAAATGGAAAGTTAAAGACAGAAATCCCCCTCCCCTTTGCTACCCACAGCAAAGGAATGCAAAACACCTCCAGCTTTCTTCCCCTCCAAATTCCCCCCTCCCTCTGTTGCTAATGACAGCCGAAAGAAATAGTATAGCTTAGCAGCAGAAGAGATGCAACAGTTAGGATGCAGAATATATATATTATGGAAGTTATCTTGAGGCTGACAGGTAGTAATGTGACCACCCAGGGATAAATGCATTCATTTGGGAAAGATTGAAGCAGTCACCTCAATGAAGCTTGCAAACATGGAACATGGAGTCATAGGGCTGGAAGGGACCTTGGAGGTCATCCTGTCCATCCTCCTTCAGCAAGATTTTGGTTATTTGCATCTGAAAGGAGATCTGGATGTTTGTGTGCTATCATCATATAAGATTCTGGCCACTTTATTTTGTTTTTGTTTTTCTAAGAAAAAAATGCAAACAATGTGAAATGTGAAAAAAGATTTAATAAAAAAATTAAAACAGTTTAATGTTGATGAGAGAATAGAAGGGTAAGTCATCAAATTTCCAGATGACGCTAAGCTGGCAGGAATAGCCAACACCCCAGAAGATAGCAATAGCACTTAGACTTATATATAGTTTCATAGTGCTTCACAGCCCTCTCAAAGCAGTTTACAGAGTTAACCTCTTGCCCCCAACAATCTGGGTCCTCATTTTACCCACCTCGGAAGGATGGAAGGCTGAGTCAACCTGGAGCCAGTCATGATTGAACTCCTGGCAGTGGGCAGAGTGGAAGGAAGGAAGGAAGGAAGGAAGGAAGGAAGGAAGGAAGGAAGGAAGGAAGGAAGGAAGGAAGGAAGGAAGGAAGGAAGGAGGAAAGAAAGAAAGAATAATAGCAATAGCACTTAGACTTATATACCACTTCACAGTGCTTTACAGCCTTCTCTAAGTGGTTTGCAGAGTCAGCCTCTTGCCCCCAACAATCTGGGTCCTCATTTTACCCACCTCGGAAGGATGGAAGGCTGAATCAATCTTGAGCCAGTCGGGATTGAACTCCTGGCAGTGGGCAGAGTTAAGGAAGGGGAAAAAGAAGAGCAACAGCAATAGCCCTTGGACTGATATACCAGTTTACTGTCCTTTACAGCAAGGAGTTCAATCTTGGGTCCTCATTTTACCCACCTTGGAATGATGGAAGGCTTAGTCAACCTTGAACCAATCAGGATTAAACTCCTGGCAGTGGGCAGAGTTATGGAAGAAGGGAGGAAGGGAGGGGAAAAGGAAGAGCAGTAGCAGTAGCCCTTAAAGACTTATATATCACTTTATAGTGCTTTACCACTCTCTAAGTGGTTTACAAAGTCAGCATATTTTCCCCGTCATTTTATCCACCTTGGAAGCTTTATCTAACTGAAATTCAGTGTAGAGAAAAGTCAGGTCTTACACTTAGGCAAGAAAAACCAAATGTACAGGTACAGTTTGGGTGAAACCCGGCTCAATAGCAATAACTGAGATGGGATCTTGGAATCCTGGTGGACAATCAATTAAATATTATTCAGCCATGTGCTGCAGCTGCCAAAAGAGCCAACACAGTTCTAGGCTGCATAAACAGAGGGATAGAATGAAGATCATATGATGTGTTAATACCACTTTATAATGCCTTGGTAAGGCCACACTTGGAATACTACATCCAATGTTGGTCACCATGATGTAAAAAGTTGTTGAGACTCTAGAAAGAGTGCAGAGAAGAGCAACCAAGATGATTAGGGGACTGGAGGCTGAAACATCTGAAGAACAGTTGCAGGAACTGGGTATGGCTAGTCTAGAGAAAAGAAGGACTAGGGGGGACATGATATCAGTCTTCCAATATTTGAGGGGCTGCCACAAGAAGAGGAGGTCAACCTATTTTCAGAATGCAAGACAAGAAACAATGGATGAAAACTAATCAAGGAGAGAAGCAACCTAGAACTAAGGAGAAACTTCCTAACAGCTAAAACAATTAACCAGTGGAACAGCTTGAATTCAGAAGTTGTCCGTGCTCCCATCATTGGAGGCTTTTAAGAAGAGACTGGACAGCCACTTGTCTGGAATGGTGTTGGATCTATAAGACCTCCAAAATCACTTTCAGCTCTGTTATTCTGTTGCATTCCAAGAGATACTTCTTGGTGAATAGAACAGCTGCCACAGTTCCTCCAAACTTGGCAACTTTAAGATGTGTGGACCTCAACTCTTAGAATTCTCCAGCCAGCATAGCTGGTCCACACGTCTTAAAGTTGCCAAGTTTGGAGACCACTGCCCCAAAGGAAGGCCATAAAAGGAAAAGCTAGATCCCTTGGCTGATGGCTTTATAAGTTGAGTGAATGAGCCACCCAAGTTGAGATTTTTCCAGATGAGAGACAGAACTAAGCCTAAGACAAGCTTTTCTGGTCAGGAACGCAGCACAAACTTCAGTTAAATTTGGGGATTAAGGAATGCAAAGAAATCAAAGGGTGTATATTATAATGACCATGTATTGTCTTAATTTACATTGAACTAAATGGGGTTTTAATGATTTTGACACACATTGAAAACTAAGTATGAATATATATATGTAATTATAAAATTGGCTTCCAAATAGAGTCTCGGCTGCCAAATAGAGCCTCGGAATTGAATGGGAGGGAAGAAGTTTCAAAAGTCTGCAGTTTTTAGATAGAGTGACTTTGGGCAAAATGCACTCTTCAAAATTTCCTTTGCATTTTGCAAATGTGGAGTATGAACAAACAGGGTTATTCTCAGCTTACATATTCACAGCTTATTGGATCTCACACATTTTAGAAAAAGAATGTTAGCTTAGTTCTTTTGATCATGTAAAACAATATCACATTTTCACAAATTCAAGAGAGTGAGAGAGAGAGAGTAAGAGAGAGAGAAAGAGAGAAAAAAAGGGGAGGGGGCTTTAAAGAAATGATCTTGAAATGTAGAAGAATGTAGAGCTCTAGCCTTGAGAAGGAAGAAGGAGAGCAAAATGGCTGCTATGTCCTGGGAAGGTAGAAAGTGTGAGAAAGAGACTCAAGACAGTTCTACCTTGATCTTGCCATTCTTAGGCTTCCAGCATTGTGTTAGTGCTGCGATCCTTACCATGCCTCTCTTGGACAGATTTACCTTGAAGGGTTGATATGAGATGACAGGTAATTCAGGCATTTCAGACCTGTTCTGAAGAACAAGAGAAGATTCCCTAACTCTTCAGGCTCACCTAGGTAACAGGATAACAGAGTTGAAAGGGATCTTAGAGGTCTTCTAGTCCAACCCTCTCCTCTATCAGAAGACCTTACATACCATTCTGGACAAATGGTTGTCCAATCTCTTCTTTAAAAGGCTCCAGTGATGGAGCACCCACAACTTCTGAAGGAGAGCTTTTCCATGGATTAATTGTTCTCACTGTCAGGAAATTTATCCTTAGTCCTTAGGCTGGTTCTCTCCTTGGTAAGTTTCCAGCCATTGTTTCTTGTACTTCTTTCAGTGGTTAGGTCTTGTCTTGCAGGAGGGAGAAGCTTTCCCATCTTGAGCATCAGAAGTGGGATTCGGCCGGTTCTGACCAGTTCTGGAGAGCCGGTAACGGAAATTTTGAGTAGTTCGGAGAACCGGCCAATCCCACCTCTGACTGGCCCACCAACCCCATCTCTTCTCTGCCTCCCATTGAGTCCCAGCTGATTGGCTGGGTCTCTTTTGGTTGCCCTGCATAGGAGAACAGAGCTGGAAAGCAGGTTAGTGGGCTGGGGAGGGAATGGGGATTTTGCAGTGTCCTTCCCCTGCCACACCCAGCAAGCCATGGCCACAGAACTGTTAGTAAACAAATTTGAATCCTATTCATTGGCACTCAAAGAGATGGTGCCTTTTTGGCCAGTTTGGTTAAGGAACCAGCTGGAAACCAGGAGACCATGAATTCCAGTCCTTCCTTAGGGTGCAAGGCCAGCTGGGAGAATCCCTCTGTCAACCCCAAGAAGCTGGCAATAGCAGATCACTTCCAAAAAACCTTGCCAAGAAAACTGTAGGGACTTGCCCTGACAATTGGCAGAAGTCAACAATAACTTGAAGTAACACACACACACACACACACACACAAACACACACACACACACACACACACACAGAACGAAGACCTTGGAATCCAGGGTACTAAAGGGCTGACCTCTGCATTGGTTAGCAGCTGAATGTCACCCATTACTGATCTATTTGGGGGCATCTCTTCCAGGAAGAGAGAGTTAGAGAGAGATTTGGCTATTTATAAGAAATGATGATTATCTGATGTTTTGGCATCCTGGAAAACATTCCTGAAGCAGTTTCTCTAAAGCAGTGCTAAATTGCACCTTGCAGTTTCTCAAGCTTTCACCTCCTGAAAATGGCTTTAGATTTTTTTTTAACCTAATTCTCCATGTGCTTAAGAATTTGTTTTGAATTCCTCAGAAGTGTTTTTAGCGTCCATGATGGCTGTGTACAGTGGAGAAGGTGCTGGTGATGCCCTTTGGCTTTCTGGGGCATGTTTTGTATCCTCTGGCTTGTCCCAACACTCCCCTGGAAGGACTTCCTTTCTGAAATCTCCCCTTGGTTTGCAATAGTAATAGTGATAGCACTTAGACTTATATACTGCTTCACAGTGCTTCACAGCCCTCTATAAGCAGTTTACAGAGTCAGCCTCTTTCCCCCAATAATCTGGGTCCTCATTTTACCCACCTTGGAAGGATGGAAGGCTGAGTCAACCTTGAGCCTGGTAAGAATTGAACTCCTGGCTGTGAGTAGAATCAGCCTGCAATGCTGCATTCTAACCACTGTGCCACTATGGATGGACGGATGGACGGATGGATGGAAGGAAGGAAGGAGAAATGGAATAGCACTAGCACTTAGACTTCACAGTGCTTTCCAACCCTCTCTAAGCAGTTTACTGAATCAGCCTCTTGCCCCAACAATCTGGCTCCTAATTTTACCCCCCTCAGAAGGATGTAAGGCTGAGTCAATCTTGAGCTGGTCTGCTGTCAGTGGGTAGAGTTTACCTGCAACACTGCAATTCTAAGCACTGCACACCATGGATGGATGGATGGATGGATGGATGGAAGGAAGGAAGGAAGGAAGGAAGGAAGGAAGGAAGGAAGGAAGGAAGGAAGGAAGGAAGGAAGGAAGGAAGGAAGGGCAATAGCAATAGCAATAGCCCTTAGACTTATATACTGCTTCACAGTGCTTTACAGCTGTCTCAGTGTCAGCTTTTTGCCCCCAACAATCTGGATCCTCATTTTACCCACCTTGGAAGGAGGGAAGGCTGAGTCAACCTTCAACCTGGTGAGATTCAATCTGCCAAATTGTAGGCAGCCAGCAGCCAGCATAAGTACCCTGCAGTACTGCACTGTAACTACTGCGCCACTGTGGCTCTTATATCATGAGATAGATATTTTGGCCCATTTTTAAAAATAGCCAGTCTTTTGCTGTTTTTTCCCTACAGATCACATTTGGTCCCTTCCATTCAAGAATACTCTGCAGATGGCCAGCGAATCCTACAATCCTGTAATTTCCAACTTTTTGGGGGGTGGAGTGGGGCTGAGAAGAGCAAAAATTGAGAACTGATGTAAATAAAACATTCCAGTTATCAGAGCCTGTTGGGTCATTTCTCCATATTTTGCCCCATTTTTTCCACCCAAAAATGGAATGGTCATTACCACTAGAGTAGAAAATATATATCAACTGGATTACAATCCCTCCAACACACTTTAGAAAGACTGATGAAAATTATTATGCAATTTTAAGGAGATTTACAATGCATATGAATTATGCATTGCTGACTCTTGATGACTTGTTAAAATAGATTTCTAAAAAAAAATGTATAGCATGAGAGAGTTGCTGTATGTTGATTCATCAGCTTCAGGTCCCACTATTATCCAAAACATAATGGTAGAATTTCTTTGAAAAAAAAAAAAAACAGGCTTACAAAGCGAGAAACCAAACATCCCAAAGGCCCCGTTTCTTTGTGTATGAGAGATGGAACTTGGTGGGTAAATGATAACATTTATTTCCATTGTAAATTTATCTTGAAGAATTTGAACGTTTCATTCCAATGTTTCTTGGTGTTATACAAATTAAATTGAAATACAGGTATTTGTCAACTTATGACCACAATGGAGCCAAAATTTCCTGTTTGAAACATTTGTTGAGTTTTGCCTCATTTTACAACTTTTCTTGCTACAGTGGTTAAGTGGATCACTGCAGTTGTTAAGTTAGTAACTTGGTTGTTAAATAAATCTGGTTTCCTCATTGACGTTGGAGGCAGAGATGGAGCTAGGGCCATCCAACATTTCCCAGCTGCCTTTGGAGTTGGAGATAAATGGGGAAGAAGAACAACTGGAGCCTGTTCCAGATGCACATATGCGCAGAGCTGTCAGGAGAGCAGACCAACTAAGGAACAGGGCCGAATCGGAAAGAAAGGCACACGTGGATGCTGAATGGCCCCTCCCTGAGGAATAAATAGAAGCAAAAGGGAAGTGGTGGTTGCAGGAGACAATAGTTCGTATTTCTTTTGGAAAATTTGCTTATTGGGGTTGTGCCTCATAGAGACTTCTTGCCAGGAATTAATTTACAGCTTTACAACTGGAAGCCTGGCAATTATCCAAGGACTGATAAGGTCTGTTCTATGCACTTAACACTTGGAAGGATTATTACCGGGACTTTTCTGTGTGTGAATGCCATGAATTCACGGTAACTAAATAAAGAGGGCTTTTTCGGGACAAGTAATCTGTTTCTTGGTTCTGCTAAGCCTGGGTCAGAACACACTGCAACTGTCATAAATATGAGTCAGTTGCTAAACCTCTGAATGTTGATCATGTGACCATGGGAATGCTGCAATTAATGGATCAGGGAAATGCTATGGACATAGCAGTGAACTTGCAGTAAGGCATTTGACAAAGTAGACCACAACCTACTTCTTGGTAGTCCCAAAAGTGCTTTTTTCAAGAGGCAACTGGACTTTCTAGTTTTTCTTTGAAGACATTATGCTTCTCATCCAAGAAACTTCTTCAGCTCTGACTGGAGGGTGGGGAATGGAAGGATTTACACTCCTTGCAGACAGCTGGTCATTTGCATCCTTTTAGAGGGTCGTTGAAGCCATTTGGAGGTTTATCTGTGTCCTCAGTGTCACCTGAGTGGTACAAATGGTCTGCAATTTTTTTCTCTGGAAATCCATTCCTACTCCCACACCATTCAAACGGTGTTCATCCCAAATTGTATAGCTAAAAGTCTGTAGAGATTTTCAGTCCTTAAGGTCATGGTTGTCCCAAAGGTGCTTTTTCAGGGGGCAACTGGACTTTCTTGTTTTTACTTTTGAAGATGTTTTGCTTCTCATCCAAGAAGCTTCTTCAGCTCTGACTGGATAATGGGGAATGGAAGGATTTGTGTTCCTTGCAGACAGCTGGTCATTTGCATCCTTTTAAGCAGTATAATTGTTTGTCCAGATTAGTTATAAGAACTCCTATTTGAGCAGGGGTTGGACTAGAAGATCTCCAAGGTCTCTTCTAAATCTGTTGTTCTATGTTATTCTATGATATCATAGGTATTGCTGAAACGTGATGGAATGACACACAGAAGTGGAATACAGTGTTGGGAGGCTACAATTGATATAAATAAAATAGTTTCAGCAAAAGGGGAGGAAGACTTGCTTTATGGGTGAGGGAAATATAGGCATTTCAGGTTTCAGGCATAGGAGCTTTGTTGAGAGTGTCTGTGCAAGAATTAAAAAAAGAAATAAAAATGGCACATTGTGGGAGTTTTATTATAGGCTTCCAAGACAAACTGAAGAGGAAGATGAATTTTTTTCTGCGCCAATTGACGCAACTATGAAGGAAGTGTGAGATTGTGATTATATGGGTGGTGTTAGCAGATATTTGTTAGAAATCTTATTCTTGTCCTGAGTGAGAGTGCTGAAGGAATGCTTATGAATTTGCAGATGATACAAAGCTGTGATGACCCAAAGGGGCGTGGCACAAAAGCAACAAAGTCACAAAAGTAGGTACAGTCCCTTTAATACCTCCAACTTGGCCCCCAATGTCCAGTTATCATCAGCTGGAGAAAAAACTCCCAAGAACAGTTTTTAAAGGGAAAAAATTCAGTCCGAACCCAAAGTATATATAGATTATAAATAAAAACCAACACAAACCACACTGCAGCAATTAACGAGACAGGGAAGGATAAGGAATTGCAGACTTCAAAAGATAACGAAACACACACAGTTGGGAGGACACCAGAACCCAGATAAGACTTGACAAACAAAGATAATGCATGCCTTGCTTCCACAAAGGTGCTGTGTGCAAATGCCCTTTTTAAATCCTGTTTTCCCAGCTGCAGCTAAGAAGGGAATCGGGGCCCTTTTCTCCCCCGTAACCCCCATAACCCTCATTGCTCTCTTCTCCATTCCTCCCTGCATGCCCTAGGATGAAGAGGGGGTGAGCCTGGGCCAGCTGGACTGTGCCCTTCCACAGTTTCCTCCACAGCCACCAGAGCCACACTCCCACTCCCTGTCAGCTGCTCAACCTCCCCCTTGGAATCAGATTCCAACAGGGGCATGACAAAAGTTGGTGTCAGCATTCCAAATAATGCATCCATAGAAAGAAGAACTCTGAAGCAGACAAATTCCTCAAAGAACAGGTTTATTGGATACATCATATTGGCACAACTGGTGAAAACCGACTTTGAAAGTTCCCGTGGTTTTCACCTAATTAAAAAGTGAAAGTTCCCTCTTCCTCCCCCCCTCACATTGCCCAATAGTGGTTCTGGCAGGTTGCTTGGTTACTCCACTCCCTCTTCCCAGCCACCTGTTGGAACGATCTTGGTGCCCACAAGAAAACTTTATTTTGACGGCCAAGCTGAGCTATGTAATTTCTCCCCTCTCCCTTTCTCCCACTCCGCTGTGTGGCAACCATGAAGCCTCAGAGATGGCCTCAGCCAGGCTCACGTCAGGGTTAACAGCTGGAACGAGAGGCTAATACTTGGGAGGAGGAGGGGGGAATCAAAAAGCATAGGATAGAACAGGGGTTCCCAACTCTCGGGCTGCAGACTGGTCCCAGTCATCTGTTAGGAACTGGGCCATGCAAGCAAAGCTTCATCTGAATATTTGCACAGAATCTAGGGAAGTCATACCACCACCAGCCCGGTCCACAGAAAAACTATCTTCCACAAAACTGGTTCCAGGTGCCTGAAAGTTTGGGGACCTCTGGGGTTTTAAAAAACAGGCAAAAAAAAAAAAACAAATAGAATGAAGTTAAATATTGTTCTGACTTGGCTCCCCAAACACAACAAACCCTCTGAAGTTAACCCAAAGATTTCTCTCTTAGGAGCGCCAGCAGCCCGTGCAAAAAGTCTCTCTCTCTCTCACCGCATCTGAACTAGTCTTTCCAGCAGGGAGATGAATAGTTGTCTGCCACATCTATTCATCTGTGCCCCCTGCCTTTTATCCCCACAGCTAGGGTGGGACTTCACAAGCAGCAGTGGCTCTTCCATCCCAAGGACCAGCCCATAGATTTCCCCTGCTCTCCTCTCCTCTGCCTTCTGTGCATCCACACATCAGGCACTGGATCCAGCTGTTCCTCCTCTTCCTCATCAGCCACCTCCAGACCTGGGGGCTGTTGACTCTCCACCTGAGGGCTGATTGTCAGCCCAGCCTCTGCCCCCTCCTTCCCTCCCTCCCTCCCTCCCCCCCCCCCTCTCTCTCTGTGCCAGCTCCATTCCCTCTTCCCCCTTGGAGCTTTCAGGTTGCCTTGATGTTGACCCAGATTCCCACACTGCCACCTTCTCCTCTGATTTGACTGCTGGAGGGGCCGGCAGCCAATAGGCCACAACAATACAGAGAAATCTAAAGTCACAAGTCTAGGTAAGAAAAATGAAAGCAATAGGAATAGGATGGAAGAAAATATCCGTTGAGCAATATGGGTGACTTGGGTTTGCTACTGGATCACAGCAGGTCCCAACAGTCTAATGCAGCTGCCAAGAAGGCCAACAACATCTTGAGGAGCAGCAAGAAACCTAGATTGTGGGAAGTCATTATTCCAGAATACAGAATAACAGAGTTGGGAGGGACCTTGGAGGACTTCTAGTCCAACCCTCCCCCAACTCAAGCAGAAGACCTTGTACTGTTCTGGACAAAAGGCTGTCCAATATCTTAAAAACCTCCATTAGAAGAATTTCTTCACAGAAAAATCTGTCAAAGGGGTTTCTTTCCTCTTGCTGGAGGTTTTTCAAAAGAGGCAGAACAATCATCTCTTGGGGATGATGTAATGACCAGGAGTTGGACTTGCTTAACTCTTTGGTATAGATATAGATAAAAATACATCAAACTCTTACTTTAAAACAAACAATAGTCTACATTTCTATAATCCCTTATAGCTCTAATCATCAAATCATCAAATCCCCAAATCATAATTTTATATCTATCATCTTCTGGCAGAAAGTCCAAAAATGGTTTCCTGATAGAAATTTGGTCTCGGTCTTTTTTTTAATCAAAGCTATCAGTTTTGCCATCTTATCAGCGTAAGCATCCATTCTTCCATCGTAGTATTTCTAATGCAGCTTTTGTGCATAAAGGACTCTTTGTCACCATTATCATGTATAAAAATAATTTTCCATAAGGCCATTCAAAGCCTCTGGTTTCAACTATACATTTACTTTTCAAATGTTCTGAATCAGAATACATATTTGATCCTAATATTTTTAGCTTTCTCAACATGTCTTAACAGAGATAAAATAATGTACCTTCAGTTTGATCACATTTTCAACAAATATTTGAAATCTGATTATACATTTTTGACAATTTATCCAGTGCCAAGTACCAATGATACATCATTTTACAAAGATTTCTTTTAAGATATAATTCAATGTAAATGACCGTCCATTTTTCCACACAGTCTCCCATTGACCCGACTGTATATTTTTTGCTCATTCTATCATGCAGCAGTCTTTAAGCTTGTTCATCTCCTGTTTCCATTTTCAATAACAGTGGATATACATCTTAGTAATAATATGGTCATCACTTCTATACAATCCCACATCAAATTTAGTCTTATCATTTTCACATAGTGCTTCTTATCTTTCCGTTAACATAAGAAAACCAATGGTCCATGGCCTATTACTTTAAAACACTTCCAAGTGCATTTGTAGCATCCTTTTTATAGGGTGCTAAGCACCCTTTTTATCTTTTTATCTTTGACTGGATATAACTCTGTAGAGATTCTCAGTCCTTCAGATGATGGTTGTCCCAAAGGTGCTTTTTCAGGATGCAACTGGACTTTGTTTTTTCTTTGAAGATATTTTGCTTCTTCAATTCTGACTGGATGGTGAGGAATGGAAGGATTTATACTCCTTGCAGACAGCTGGTCATTTGCAACCTTTTAGGAGGTTTATCTGTGTCCTCAGGGTCACCTGAATGATACAAATGGTTCCTGTAGTCTGCAATTTTCCCTCTGGAAATCCATTCCTACTCCCTCACCATTCCAAGGGTTTTCATCCCAAATTGTATGGCTAAAAGTCTGTAGAGATTCTCAGTCATCCAAGTCATGGTTGTCCCAAAGGGGATTTTTCGGGAGGCAACTGGACTTTCTTGTTTTTTCTTTTGAAGACTTTCCGCTTCTATCCAAGAAGCTTCTTTAGCTCTGACAGCACAGTGGGGAATGGAAGGATTATATTCCTTTAAATTTCCAGAGGAAAAAATTGCAGACCACAGGAACCATTTGCACTACTCAGGTAACCCTGAGGACACAGATAAACCAAGTGGCCTCAACAACCCACTCAAAGGATGCAAATGACCAGCTGTCTGCAAGGAATATAAATCCTTCCATTCCCCACCATCCAATCAGAGCTGAAGGAGCTTCTCATCTAAGAAAGTCAAGTTGCCTCCTGAAAAAATCACCTTTGGGACTTGGAAATCCTTTTTTCCAAAGTGAAAAAAGTTGTATCATTAATTGAGCTTTTTTTTCCTGGGATCTTGTGCCTCCCAAACCGCGAACCTTCTCTCAAACTTAAGTGACAGTCCACCGCCCAAAATTTATCCCACCCCAGCTTTTATTCTCTCCTTAAGCTTTCTCTGTCTCTATTTACCAACAGATTAGATGAAGTTACGGAAAGGAAGTGTAGTCCAAGCTCTAAGTGAAGCTGCTGAAATCTAATCAATGATTGATGAGGGATTTTCTTATTTTTAAAAGACTTGGGCTAATGTCTCCTCTGACAAGAGAGACAAAGAATGATCAGGCTTTCCTTAGCTATGTCACTTGTAATCTAGACCCTTTGAGCTTCCTGAAGGTTATTTTGGGTAGAATGCCTTCCAATGAGGACAGAGACAAATGAGCCAGCATAATTAAGGTGTGTTTACCTGGAATGTATCTAAGTAAATCTCTCTCTGAGTTGGCCTATTGATGTTTTATTATCAACTTCTGCTGAAGGAAAAGTGTTGTGAATGCATAAGGTTTAATAAAGAGAACTTGAGCTTGGAGTAAAGTGCAGGGTTCTGGCCCTGCATTTCTGATTGGCTGTTAATGGCAGGATCGGATTGGCCCGTTCCGGGGAATCCGATTGGCCGTTAACAGAGAGTTCCTATTGGTTAAGGGAGCTAGCGCTCCTCGATTGTTATTGGTTAATAGTTATTGGGTTGCCTATATAAGGAGGGTTAAAACTGCCATTGAGTTGAGAAGTCACCATGTAAATAAAGAGTTGAAGTTCACCGTTCCAGAGGCTTGTCTCCATTCTTTCTCGCCCATGCTCCAAACATAACACTGGCGACAAGGATGGGATATGGAGACGTCTGAACCAACGGAACTAAGAAGAAACACTGAGCACGTGGCTGACGATGCTACACAACGGAACCATGTCCGTCGTCGTCGTACCACCCGCTCCGTTCGATCCAGTGCAGCAAGACTGGGAGTCCTACATGGATCACTTCCAAATGTTCTTAGAAACTAACAACTTGAAGGACGCCACAGCCGGGAAGAAACGGGCAATGTTCCTAACGCATTGCAATCCAACCGTATTTAAGATGGCTAAAGCACTAGCAAAACCTAGAGAAGTGGATTGGGACGACCTTGAACCTCTACTAAGAGATCACTACGCACCGACCATGCCTACGCTCGTGAGACGGCACGAGTTCTATCAGAGAAACCAGCGAAAAGGAGAAAGCATCGCCGACTTCATAGCAGACCTCCGAAACCTGAGAGGCTTCTGCGGATTTGCCGATTTGGAAGAGGCACTGAGAGATCGAATAGTTCTGGGATTAGATGCACCAGGCGTACAAAGCAAGCTGATGGCAAAAGGCGATATCAGCCTTGCCGATGCCATCGCCGATGCTACTGCAGCAGAAGCAACCAGGAAGTCGGCTGCACAATTACGCCGCAACCGCGCTCCGGTACACCAACCGACAAGCGAAATTTTACCCAAGTCAGAAGGGCAGCTTTCAACAACACACCACGAGGACCTCTCTTCGTCATCAGACAGTGACGAAGAAGAGGTCCATAGACTGCGGTCCGACCGGGACCACCACCCGAAGTCCCTACGCCCTTGCACTGGCTGTGGAGCCAACCATGCCAGGTCCGAATGCAAATTCCGTGACGCGCTCTGCCATGAGTGCAGGAAGAGAGGCCACATCGGACGGGTCTGCCGAAGTTTCCAAGTACCCAGCCAAGCCTCAAAAGGGGCTAACTATTGCCAATCGACAGGAAACCGTCCTGTAAGGTGAGAACCAGTAAGCCACTCCTACAGAAACCGAGCTTTACAGCAAGGAGAGGCTCACCATACTATCACTATCGGTCACGCCTCTGCCTTGGATGCCAAGAAAATCCGAATCACAGTAGCCATCGAGAACCAGCCTTGCCACATGGAAGTTGACTCGGGATCGTCCCTCTCGATGGTGTCCTGGAAGACCCTCAAGCAACTCATCCCCACGATTCAGCGCCAAGACCTCCGCTTCCAAAAACTTATTCTTAAGGACTATCAAGGGAATCAAATCCATCTTGTTGGTTCCTGCCGAGTCTGGGTCTCATTCAAGAAGCACACAGCGTACTTACCGCTAACTGTGATCGACAAAGATCGGCCTAGCCTGCTAGGTCTCCAATGGTTCGCGCCACTTGGCATTGAAGTGGCAGGCATAAACCAAATCAGCGGAAGTGACTGGGAGGAGGACCTCATCCATGAGTTCAAGGACGTCTTCGCAGAAAGCTTAGGCGAGTACAAGGGGACCCCAATTTCGTTCAGCCTTGATCCAAAGATAGCTCTCATCCGCCTTAAGCCCCGTCGAGTTCCATTTGCCTTAAAGCCAAAAATCGACGAACAACTCGACAAACTAATAGCTCAGGGGGTGCTAGAACCTACCGATCACTCCCCCTGGGAAACCCCAATTGTAACACCCATTAAGCCAGACGGGTCGATCCAAATTTGTGGGGACTACCAGGCCACCCTGAACCACACCCTCCAGCAGAAAGCATATCCGGTGCTGGTGGTACAGCATCTCCTCCACTCCCTGGGGGGCGGAAAAGTCTTCGCTAAATTAGACTTAGCTCAGGCATATCAGCAACTACCTGTGGATGAAAAGACGGCACAGGCACAAACGATTGTGACGCACTGAGGTGCCTTCAAATGTACCCGGCTCCAATTCGGAGTCAGTGTAGCCCCAGGGATTTTTCAGAGCCTGATGGAGAGGCTACTACAAGGGATTAAAGGCGTGGTCCCCTACTTTGACAATGTATTAATTGCTACACCTACAAAAAAAATCTTATGGGATCATTTAAAGTTAGTCCTACAAAAATTCCAAGACGCCGGTCTTAAAGTAAAAAAGAATAAGTGTAAATTGTGTACAGATAGTGTTGAGTTTTTAGGGTACCTAATTGACAGTCAGGGTATTCACCCTACCGACAGTAAACTAAGAGCAATAAAAAATGCTCCCAGGCCTCAGAACAAGGCCGATCTCCAGGCGTTCCTAGGCCTCAACAACTTTTATAATGTATTTCTACCGCATAAAGCAACGGTCGCTGAACCGTTACACCGGTTGTTAGACAAGAAAGCAAACTGGTTATGGGGTCATAACCGTAATGTGAAAAAACTACTGACTTCTGACTCTGTACTCATGCAATACAATGAGACTTTGCCGTTAAATATCACATGTGATGCTTCGCCTTTCGGAGTGGGCGCCATTCTGAGCCATGTACTGCCTAATGGTAACGAAGCCCCTGTTGCATATTTTTCAAAGACACTTTCAAAAACTGAGCGAAATTATGGCCAAATCGATAAAGAAGCCCTCGCAATTGTATCGGCCGTTAAAAGATTCCACGAGTACGTGTATGGCTGGGCTTTTACTATCGTGACTGACCACAAACCGTTATTGGGGATAATAGCTGGAGATAAGCCGACTCCCTACATATTATCCCCCAGGATGACTCGCTGGTCAGAATACTTGGCTGCTTATAATTATAGGCTGCAATACCGCCCGGGGAAAGCCATTCCCCACACCGACGCATTGAGCCGAGCACCTCTTCAAGAGACTCTTGATGATCCCACACCAACGGTAACCACATTGCAAATTGAAACACTCAACTCACCACCCTTGACTGCCCGAGATATCGCAAGAGAAACCAAACGTGACCCCACCTTCGACCAATCAGGTCGCTGTCTGTCCGGACCAATCAGTTAAGAGGGTTTGGAGTATGCTAATATCGTACACCCCTCCCCCCTTGGTTTCGTCTGTTGGTGCATCGTGACATAGTCACGTAGGTAGGCGGGGCTTCGTACCTGCCTCCTTGACCTGCACGGTTCAATACTGGCGTGGCCGTCGACCAGTTCGGATGCTTTTTCTGTCGCTCCGGTTCCTTGGGATGGAAACACCTGGAACATTGAGCTGGGCCCTTTTTGGTAGCTCCCTCCGGTCTACCTGGGCTGGTTGAGCTGCCGCTTCTGTTGTTCCCGCCGGATCTTTACGGGCTGGTTGAACTTGTTTGGCTGCTCCTTCCAGGTAAAGATGCCGCGATTTCAGCTCTTTATTTTAGATGAGAATAGTCTGGAGAATGCAAGCCGCGGCAGCCCTTCATATAGGGCTGGATTTCAGCTCGGCGGCCAATGGCAGCGCTTTGAATCTCCCGCAATCGGCACAGCCAATCGCGGTAGATTCCTTGCGCTCCAATCACTGCCGAGCATTCCACCAATCAGGTCGCTGTCTGTCCGGACCAATCAGTTAAGAGGGTTTGGAGTATGCTAATATTGTCCAGGCCTCCAGAGGATATCAAGGATATCTCCTTGAGAAAGAAGAAGCCATCTTTGATGAACAATGGGTTCTTTCCGGGGAGGAGGAGTAAAAGGATAAGAAAAAGGGGATTTTAAGAATTATAAAAACAACCAAAGAAGAGAAAAATGAGCGGAAAGGTGGAGGCAAGGTTAGAAAGCAAAGGAAAAGGAGTAAGAAAAGGGAGGAGGAAAGACAAAGGGGTAAAAAGGGCAAGGAGAAGAATAAGCAAGAGAGAAAGGGGGGGAAGAGAAGCCTCAATGGGGGGAATCAAGATCTAAAGAAAAAAAGTTTATTCAGAGACAATGGGTGAATTTAATTTAGGATAAAAGAGGGATTCTGGAGGGTACATAAGATTGTGTTTTTTATATGTGTATTTAGAGTATAAAATTCATTGTGTAATTTTAGAATCTTTTAAACAGAATCCCAAGAAAAATTGTTATATGAAGTACTTTTAAGTTAGGGTAATGAGTTATAGACGTTACTCCAATTGGTGTATAGGAGAAGTATAATAAAAGAAAAAAGATGAATGGATAGTTGGAAATAGAACAGACAAAGAATATTATTGAAAATGGTAATAAGATATGAAAGGATAAATAAAGGTTTTGTTATGCTTTTTTTTTTTTTGGATGTTGTATATTGAAAAAAGGCAAAAACATTTTTTTTTAATTAATAAGAAATAATTTGGATGAAAAGGAGAAGTTGGGATAAGATATGAAGTTAAATAGACAAAGTATTGATACTATAATTTGGGATTGTTATGTTCTATTGGTTTTCTTCTTTTATTATTTTTTCTTAGAAAAGAACTTATAAGCTGTTATGCCTTGTGCATTGTTTATATAAAATTGATAAAAATGGTTTATATATATATATATAAAAGAAAATGATAATGAGATATGGAAGGATATATAAAGTGAATATGATGTTTGTGCGAAGAGTTTCAACCCGGGATCAGACAACCTTCAGAAAAGATCTTTTAGTTTTGTTTTTCTGTAAAATCAATAAAATTTGTTTAAAAAAAAAAAAGATTGCACTGGCTTTTTTGACTGCCACCGCACATATTTTTTTGGCTCATATTTAACTGGTTGTCCTCTAAGGCTCCAAGATCCCTCTCACAGTTATTGCTGTTGAGCCTGGTTTCACCTAGTCTCTATGTGTCTCTATGTGTCTTTTGGTTTTTCTTGCCTAAGTGTAGGACTTGACTTTTCTCTCTTTTTCCATGCAGTTTGGGCTAGTTTTAATTTGTATCCATGTATTATTATTCTAGGGGACACAGCGGCTCAGTAGCTAAGACACTGAGCTTGGCAGTTCGGCGTTTCAAATCCCTAGCATTGTGTAACAGAGTGAGCTCCCGTTACTTGTCCCAGCTTCTGCCAACCTAGCAGTTCAAAAGCATGTAAAAATGCAAGTAAAAAATTCGGGACCCCTTTGGTGGGAGGGGAACAGCATTCTGTGTGCCTTCGGCGTTTAGTCATGCTGGCCACATGACCGTGGAGACATCTTCGGACAGTGCTGGCTCTTCGGCTTTGTAACAGAGATCAGCACCACCCCCCAGAGCCAGAAATGATTAACATGCGAGGGGAATCTTTACCTTTACCTATTATTATTCCAAACCCACCCACTCACCCCCAAAAACACACTCTACTGCCACTTATCTTACTCCTTTGGAATTTCCATGAGGGGAACACAGATTTTTTTCTTTAGCCAGGCTGGCTTTCAATTATCTTCTTCTCTCCTCTGGCCAGATGTGACCATTGTTTTGAAGGGATCCAAATGTTTTCTGGCGAGAAGGACCTTGTATTTTTAACTCCCCAAATCTGGAGTGCTGGATCACGGGGAGAGGTGGAACCGTGACATCTCTGGAGGTGGATGTACTGACAAGGCTGATGATGATTGCCCTTTCTTCTCTTTTTGAGCTGATCCTGGTAGGCAATTCTCTCTCGTTGGGTTCTCATTCCTCCAAGAATTTCATTGCCTCTGACCTCTAATGCAGAATCATTCTCACATGGAAAGCTTCAGTGACATGGCTGCTTATGAAAGTCACAAACTTTTTTGGTGTTCCATCTGCAAGCTACTTTACGCTGCCCCCTTCTGCTGTCTTTCATCCCCAGATAGCTGAATGGGAAGGAGAACCAAGGGGGGGGGGGAATATGGCAGAGTCAAAGATCTCTGCTGATCCGTGGATTGAGTCCCTTTCCCCTCTCAACTGTCATCATTCGCCATGCTCCTTGGTGTGGTGGTTAGAATGCAGGATGGTGGGCAAACTCTGCTCACATCCAGCAGTTCAATCTTGACTGTCTCAAGGTTGAATCTGCCTTCCATCTTTCCGAGGTGGGTAAAATGAGGACCCAGATTGTTGGGGGCAAGAACAAACCCCTAAAAACCTGTAAACCCCTTACAGAGGGCTGTAAAGCACTGTGAAGTCTATGTACTATTAGACTAAGTACTATAAGTCGAAGTACTATTGCTCTTCCTTCCTTCCTTCCACCCACTCACCCACTCACCCACCCACCCATGGTGCACAGTGGTTAGAATGCAATACTGTAGCCTACTTCTGCTGACTGCCAGCTGCCAGCAGTTTGGCAATTTAATTCTGACTGGCTCAAGGTTGACTGAGCCTTCCATCCTTCCAAGGTCAGTAAAATGAGACCTAGATTGTTGGGGTCAATTTGCTGACTCTGTAAATCCTTTAAAGAGAGCTGGAAAGCACTATGAAATGGTATATAAGTCTAAGAGCTATTGCTCTTCCTCTTCTCCTTCCTTCCTTCCTTCCTTCCTTCCTTCCTTCCTTCCTTCCTTCCTTCCTTCCTTCCTTCCTTCCTTCCTCCCTCCCTCCCTCCCTCCCTCCCTCCCTTCCTTCCATGGTGTGCAATAGTTAGAATGCAGAAGTGCAGGCTAACTCTGCCCACAATCAGCAGTTCGATCCTGACTGGCTCAAGGTTGACTCAGCCTTCCGTCCTTCCGAGGTGGGTAAGATTGTTATGGGCAATAAGCTGACTCAGAGAGGACTGTAAAAGCAGTGTGTATATAACTGTAAGTGATATTGCTGGTGCTGTTTTCTTTCTGTTCTGGAACTAATCCAGATGCATTTGATAAGAGAAAGAGACCTTCAGTGTTGATTGTGGTATGTGCTACAAGTAGCATCTCTTGCCTGTTATTTTGCTAAAGGCTCAATATCTTTCCTTCCAGCAAAGTTCATTTCACAGGCAATTTTAGAAGATGGCACCTGGTCTCTAGCCATCTGTAAAGTGCATTTTTCCAAACATTTATTTATTAATTTGCTTATGATCAAAGTTTTCCAGCAATTTAAGAAGAAACAACAACTTTAGAATCAAGATATTAGAAACCTTTAAACAGCAATTAAACAAATGAAGCAAATAGAATTAATAATTAAAGGTAACAAATCAGGTGGTTAAATGCCTTACAAAAAGATGAGTTTTTAAGGGTCTTTGTTGAAGGTAATAGGCTTCTCAGTGGAATAGGGAGGGCATTTTGATCCTTAAATACCAGCCAGTGAGTTCACAGCAATAGTTGGATGGGAGTTGAAGTGCATATACATATTGAAGCAGCCAAGTTTAAACACTAGAATTTTAGAACAGAATAGTGCTAGAAGGGACCTTGTAGGTCTTCTAGTCCAGCTCCCTGCTCAAGCAGGGGAACCTATACCATCTCAGACAAGTGACTGTCCAGTCTCTTCTTAAAAACCTCCAGTGATGAAGGGCCCACAACCTTTGGTGGCAAGCTGTTCCACTGTCCTTATACTATTAGGAAGTTTCTCTTTAATTCCAGGTTGCTTCTCTCCTTGATTAGTTTCCACCCGTTGCTTCTTGTCTTTCCTTCAGGTGCTTTGGAGAATAATTTGACCGCTTCTTCTTTGGGGCAGCCCCTCAAATACTGGAAGACTGCCATCATGTCGCCCCCTAATTCTTCTTTTCTTTAGACTAGCCAGACCCAGAATCTGCAGCCGTTCTTCATATGTTTTAGTCAGGTATTCATTTTCCATGTCTGCCCATGGAGATCTTCTCAGTATTCCAGTTGAGCCTTTGCTCCACAAAGATGGCTTATCCCTCCTATTAGTGTCTCTCCCACCCTCATGTCTTTTGAGATCAGCTCCAGGGAGAGGGCTCTCTGGGAATGGCTGAGAAACCCCAGGCATTGGATCCAATTTCAGGCTGCTGTCCTTTGTTTTGGTCCCTCATTGGGTTAGGAATCAAGCTGGATACTTTTCATTCTTGCTAGCAAATAGCTCCCCCAGCTGGCAGACATGGCGATGAGTTAGGGGTCGTTTACTCCCTAATTAAGGTTGTAATTCTTCACATGTTCCCAGCACAGTAGCTCTTGAGCAAATGAGTTAGAAAGTAATTAATTTCAGAAGCATCCTCCTCTGCGTTTCTCCATTTCTTGAATTGCAATGAGCAGAGAGAGAAATTGTGTGGGAGTGTGCATTTGTGCCTGTACGTGTATGTACACAAACGCCTACACATGCACACACAAACACACCGGACAACCCGTACCTTGGTGGGTCATCATTTCAGAGATACTTCCTTAGCTACACAGGGAAACAGAATGCCCAACGGTTTGGCAGAAAAGCATTGGCAGTGGGACCGATCTTTGGTTTCCTGCCAGCTTCCCCATGGAGCTTTCTTGGGGGAAGCTGGCAAGGAGGATTAGAAATGCCTGCTGCCTGACCACAACTGACTGTAGCAGTGTGACAGCATAGCATTAACCACTAATCAACTAGTCATTAGATTAACAGAGTTGGAAGGGACCTTGTTGGTCATCTAGTCCAACTCCCCTGCCCAAGCAGGAGACCCCAGAGGTGATATTCAACCAGTTCTCACCTACTCTGGTGAACTGGTAGCGGTTATTTGGCATGGGTCACAGAACCGGTGGTGACCCCTGGCTGGCCACGCCCCCAACCCGGTTGCCTTTCACTCACTTACGATCGCTCTCCTAGCTTTCCATTCCCCACGTCCTCTTTCTCCCCAGGGGAAAGAAAGAAAGGCATGGACGCTGCAAGTCTCACTTTCCCCATGTGAGTTAAAGTGTCTGGAGTGAGAAGGAGCACGGTCTGACAGAGGGGGTAGGGGAATCCACTCCAGCCTTGGAGAAATTTAAAGGAGCTTCTTACAAAATGCTTGTCTGTTAAGTGCTCTCTCTCTCTCTCTCTCTCTCTCTCTCTGTGTGTGTGTGTATGAGAGAGAGAGAGATAAAACTCTGTGCTATTATTTTTAATTGTTCCATTATTTATCATGTGTTAATATTTTACATTGTCCCTACACCTAGAGTGATTTTTCTGCCTTTCTTTTGCCCAGGGCTACCACATATTTTTTCAGGGTTTACATGCATTCAATGTCAATAGTCCAGAGCATAAAATACACATGTGTTTAACAAGAGTTGAAAAGGGACCTTGGAGGTCTTCTAGTCCAACCCCCAGCTCAGGCAAGAAAACTGAGGATGCCAAACTCTGAGTAGAGATCTTGGGAAAGGTGTCAGAATAACAGAATAACACTTAGAAGGGACCTTGGGGTGAACCCTATACCATTTCAGAGAAATGGCTGTCCAGTCTTTTCTCAAAAACTTTCAGTGATTGAGCACCCAGAACTTCTGGAGACAGGCAGTTCCACTGGTTAATTGTTCTCACTGTCAGGAAGTTTCTCCTTAGTTTTAGATTGCTTCTCTCTGTTCCGTTTCCACCCGTTGCTTCTTGTTTGCCTTCTGCTTCTTTGGAAAATACATTCCCCCCCCCTTTCTTTGTGGCAGCCCCTTAAAAGCCTATCACACTCTTGGGTAAAGCGTGTGAGCCATTTCCTCCTTTCAGTGGTCCATGAAAGTACATCTATAGCATGCAGATAATAAAGTCAAAAAAGGTGAACAACATTTTTACAGAACTATAGATAAGTTGAGGCTTATGGCTGGGAGGGGAGGAGCCAGGTGAGGCACCCCTTGATGTGAGTGACATTGAGTTGGCCATGCCCACCCAGTCACATGACCACCAAGCCATACCCATCCAGTCATATGACCATCATGCTAAGCCCACCAAACAAGCCACGCCCACAGAACCGGTAATAAAAAAATTTGAATTCCACCATTGGGAGACCCTGCACCATTTCTGACAGATGGCAGTCCAGTCTCTTGAAAACCTCCAGCGATGAAGCTCCCACAACTTCCGAGGGCAACTTCTGTTCCATTGGTTGATTGTTCTCACTGTCCAAAAATATCTCCTTATTTCCAAGTTGAATCTCTCCTTAATCAGTTTTCATCCAGTATTATTCCTTATCTGGCCTTCGGATGCTTTGGGAAATAGCTTGACCGGTTCTTCCTCTGTGTGGCAGCCTCTCAAATACTGGAAGACTGCTCTCCTGTCTCTCCTGGTCTTTCTCTTCACTAGATTAGCCATGCCCAGTTCCTGCAACCGTTCATCGTATGTTTTAGCCTTTAGTCCCCTAATCATCCTAGTTGCTCTTCTCTGCACTTTTTCTAGAGTCTCAACAAATTTTTCATGGTGTAGTGACCAAAACTGGATTCAGTATTCTAGGTGTGGTCATACTAAAGATTTATAGTGGTATTAGTACCTCCCTTGATCTTGATGGCATCCCTCTGTTAATGCAACTTAGCATCGCATTGGCTTTTTTGGCTGCTGCTGCACACGGCTGGCTCATATTTAATTGGTTGTCCACTAAGGCTCCAAAATCCCTCATGGTAGTCTTGGCTTCTGTACTTTGGAAGCTGAAGTACAATGATTCAAACATTGTTGCCTATGAAACATCATTTCACCAATTAAAGATTACAATCAGACATGGGTATGCATGTATGTATTTTATATATATCATGGGCATGAAATCTGGGTTTGAATGGGGCACTGAGGCTATAAAACGGCAGGTAAGAAGCTCAGTAGATATTGTTATTTAATATCCAGGTTACTATTCTTCGTCTCACTCTTGTATTTGAGATCTTGCAAGGACTGTGACCCTCTAGGGCAGGGGTGAGGAATGATGGCTCCTTCATGATTTGTGGACTTCAACTCTCAGAATTCTGGCTCAAGAATTCTGAGAGTTGAAGTCCACATAAAAGGGGGCATTTCCCCCCAGCCTCTGCCCTGGGGGCTTTCATAGCTCAAGGTAGTCGTGAACCTACACTAGTTGCTATATGGCCCAGTGGCCGCATTCATATGCTTCGCTTGAGCCCTAAATCTTTCCATTTTCTGGATTGGCGCAATCAGTTCAACTAACTCAGCTGGCTAGTTGCAATACAAATGCAGCTAAGGGATCTTTATACAACTGATCTCGTTTAGGACACCATCCATAACTATTCTCTTTTCGAGTGCTACCCAACTCTTTTATTGTCCAAAATTTTGCCCAGCCCACCAGTAGTGGGATTCCAATTTTTTTTACTACCAATTCTGTCAGCGTTGCTAGGTGGGCATGGCCAGGTGGTCATGTGACTGAGTGGTGTGGCTTTATGGGGTTTTTTCCTCCCCTTTCGCAGCACTCCCTCTAGGTTTTTTGCCTACTGGGCCTCAGGGAAGCCTTCTGGGCACAGGAAAAAAAAAAAAGAAGCATTTTGAAACCTTCCAAGGTAAGTACAACAGCGAGGGGGCGGATCAGCAGTGCCCTGCAATTTAGATTAGCTAGAAAGCAAGAAATCCGATCATTTCCTGCTTTCTAGCTAATCTAAATCATGTGGCAGAGCTGATGGTCAGAAATACCAGTTCAGCTGAACCGGCAGCATTTTTTACTACTGGTTTAGCCAAACCGGTAGAATACCACCACTGCACCCACCTTATCTTAAAACAAGAATTGAGTTTAGCTTATTTTTACAAGGAAAGAAGGCATGAGAAACGGGCTGGGTAAACAATATTCTTGAACAAAGGGAGATTTCCAGTGAATAGACTCTGCTTCAAATTTTTCTAGCCCACAAAACATCCTTGAGACAGGGTAAGATAGGGTGGATTTCATGCCTCTGAATCCCCCCATGGTTTTTTGTTTCAGGTCCCTTGAAACATAAGGCAATGGAATTGTATAAACAGAGGCATAGAATCAAAATCATGTGAAATATTAGTACCACTTTATAAAGCCTTAGCCACACCTGGAATCCTGCATCCAGTTTTGGTCACCACACCATAAAAAAGATGTTGAGACTTTGGAAAAAGTGCAGAGAGAGCAACTCGGATGATCAAATGCCTAGAGACTAAAACAGATGAAGAACAGTTGGAGGGATTGGGCATGGCTAGTCCAGAGAAAACAAGGACTAAGGGGGACATGATAGCAATATTCCAGTATTTGAGGGGCTGCCGCAAAGAAGGGGGGGGGGTCAAATTATTTCCCAAAGTACCAGAAGGCAGGAAAAGAAGCAATGAATGGAAATTAATCAAGTAGAAAAGCAACCTGGAATTAAGGAGAAACTTCCTAACAGTGAGGACAATTAACCAATGTAACAGAAGTTGTGGGTACTCCATCATTGGAGGTTTTGGGGAAAAGACTGAACAGCATCTTGTCTGAAATGGTACAGGGTTGGTCTAGAAGACCTCCAAGGTCTGAACTTTTTCCAAAGTCTTAACTTCTTTTTTGTTATCTGATCACTTTTTTTCCCTCAGTTTCCTGCACATTGTTTGTTTGTTTGTCTTTATCCCACCTTGGTTATTTCATATTAGGCAACTCAAGGCAACAAACCTACCGAATCTTCCTTCCTCCTATTTTCTCCACAACAACGACCTTGCAAAGAGGGTTGGGCCGAGAAAGAGGGAGGGTCAGTCACCCAGTCCATCTCCTCTTACTAAATATGGCTAAATTTGACATCATATTTGTCTGTGAAACATGGCTCAACGCATCTCTCCCTGATTCCATTACCTCAGTAAGAGACTATCATGTTTACCAATCCGATCGTGAAATCCATAGAGAAGGTGGTGTTGCTATTTTCTATAAAAAGTCTTTACATCTAATAAACATCCAAGTTACCCAAGAGCTTGCTCTTCCTGAGACCATCGTCTGTGAACTGTCCTTAAATATCACATTTTGATTCTTACTATGTTACAGAGCTCCTGATTATGACATCAAACATGTAAACAAGCTAAATTCACCACTAACATGGGCAACATCCTGCCCATACACTAATAATCTTTTTTGGTGACTTCAATCTATCTCACATTATCTGAACCCTAAACGAATGTAAAACTGAACTCATACATGCAACCTTCTACAATGCTGTAACAAACCTGGGACTGGAACAACCAGTAACCAACAATACTAGGCTTAACAATTGCCTCGATCTCAATTTCTGCAATAGTTTGAATTCAATTTACAGAATACAAATTAAAGAACCCTTTTCCAACAGTGACCACAGCTTGATTGACTTTTGTTTCAACATACATCCACACAAAAATCAACACAACAATGTGATCCCCAATTATAACTTCAAAAAAGGCAACTATGATCTTATAGACAACGATCTCTCATCCCTTGATTGGCAATTTCTATTCACTGGATGCAGTACCAGTGTTGAAGACCATTACAACATATTTTTACTTGAAGTTAAAAGAATCATCAAACTATATGTACCAATAACAACTCCAAAAACCAGAAAAAATAGATTACCCATAACAATAAGAAAGCTTCAATCCAAAAAAAAATCACTTTGGCAGAAAAACAAATCTGATGACTTGCCAACTTCAAAAGCTGATACAAAAATTTATGCCACCAGATAAAGACTGAATGCACAAATTATCACATTAAACAAGAGAAAAACCTTCTATGCACCAATTCCATCAATGCTTTCTACAATTTTGTAAACAACAAACTAAAAGACTCAAGGTCCATCCCACCCCTGAGAGGACCTTATGGTAAAGACTGAAATGATGACACCATTAAAGCCAACCTCTTTAACACATTCTTTGGCTTGATATTTATAAAGAGCAATGGATCATGCCCAGTATTTCCTAGTTGAACCACAGACAACTACAATGATTGAATACATATTGATTTTACAGAAGACAATGGTTTTTTTTAATAAAGTTTTATTTGGGTTTTCACAATACAAAATACAAGTAAAACATCTTTTTTGAAAAAAGCATGGTCCCAGGTTGAACTTCTTTATACAGACACAAAACTCAATTTCATGCTCCTTTTTGTATTCTATTCCATATCTTATACTACAGTATTTTACATTTTCTATATAGTTTTTCCCCTCTGTTAATTTTCTCAATTTTATTTTGATTATCTCATCTCAATTCAAATCCTTATATTTATACTTTTGTCTGTTCTGTTTCAATTTCATATTATCTTTTCCCATTAAACAAATTTTCTCCTTTAATTACTAATTGGAGTATGACACCTTTATATCTTTTAATTACATCCATTCAACACTTATTTCAACTTCAATATATACCTTAAGTTTATGACCTTCAATATAATACATAATATATAACTTCCAATCAAATTCTGCTTGATACATTCTTATAATACACACTATATTCTTTAAAAAAAAGAAAGATTGTAAATATATGTAATTATAAACCCTCATTCCATTCATTAATAATCATTAAAATCTTAACATCTTTAACACTTCTTTTCAATTAAATATCATACTTCCTGAAAAACACATATAATCTCCATAATTAATTTTCCCTTATTTCTCTTCACATATGTTTTATAAATCATTAAATATACCTTTTGTTACATTTATTTATTGACAAGCATTCCATTGAATTACGATAGCTATTTTATCAGACATTTTAATCATGCATTGTTTCATATTTTCCGAAATTATTTCTGCTTCTAATATCTTATGTACCTTTGCAGAATCTCTTTTTCCATTAAGTTTTCACCCATTATCTCTAAATAGGCCTTGTTTCTCTATATTTTGCTTCTGTCCTTTATAACTCCTTTTCCTTTCTTTCTTCCCTCTCATCTTCTCCCTCCCCTTTTTACCCCCTTGTCTCTCTAGTTTTAATTCTCTCTTCTTCATTTCCCTCTTCTGTTGCTTTCTGATTTTATACTTATTTTTTTGGAGTTGTTTTTCTCAATCTTAAACTTTCCATTCTCTTTCCCCCCCCTTTCCTTTTTTTCCCCCATCTAAGATTACTTGTTTATTAAAGATGGCTTCTTCTTTGTCACAATCTTCTTCTTCTGCAGGCATTTCTTATTGTTTCTCATAATTCCAAATCTCCATTTCTAAAAACTGAAATACGAAGCCAAAAGAACCTCTCCCTTCTTGTGCATCTTCTTTGTACTTTTTAAGTTCCATTTTCAGTTCTTCTAAAAGTTGAGCCATTTTAAACAGTTTTAAACAACCACCCGATTGATTTTAGCCATTCAAAACAATAACCAAGAATCCAGAAATCATCAAGTGATCCAGATAGTCCCAAGTTATATCTTCTTATTTCTTTTTCAACTTTCTCTTCCTGGGGTTTTTGTTGTGATATTTCAGTTAGAATGTATCTTTTGGAAGTCTTGTTGAGATTTTGCAGTAAGTTCTTTTTTAATTCCAGGCAGTCTCCTCCCTTCCAGATCCTACCCTTTTATTCTTTTTCTCTCCTTTCCTGTTTTCAAAAGCTTTTAATTATCCAGAAATCTTTATTATCCCTTTGACTTTTTATTTTCAGCATTAAATGCCTATTGATGTCAGTGGAATTTTTTCCAATTTCTTTCTTAAGTCTCTTAGCTGTCAGTATAGGAAAAGGAGAAAACCAAATCTTTTCCCTTTTCTCTATCCTTCGCAGCTTGAAAATCTTCTTAGGGAACAATGTTATTGTTTTTTAACAGTTTCAATTCCAGGGTACCTTATTTGTTGCTTTTGCTGTTTGACCCAGTCAACCAAAACTTTCTCTTCTTATCTTCCTCCTGCACATTCCTTTCAGGTCGAGTTCTTCTTTGTGGTGGCCATTTCTGACCACTGCTGCAACTGCCTTTGGGAAAGGGAGTAATGGCCAGCTGGGGAGGAGAGATGCAGCTCTCCTCAACCCTGCTGGTAGTCTCCCCCCTCTTCACTACCTCTACAAGGAGGCTTAGCCCCAAAACCAGCTGGCTCGGGGTGCTCCAGCGGTGAGCATGGATCGAAGCCTCGCAGAGACGAGGTTTCGGTCTGTCGCTGAACAAGCTCAAACCGGAAGTCTTCTATGCACCAATTCCACCAGCGCTTTCTACAATTTTGTAAACAATAAACTAAAAGACTCAAGATATTTCCTAGTCGAACCACCGACAACTACAATAATCTAATACATATCGATTTTACAGAAGACAATGTTGAAAAAGCACTGTGCAATCTAAAACCAACCCTATCTATTGGACTATGTGCCTACTTCTTTAAAAAGCTATCCACTGCCATAGCCGAACCTCTAAGCATAATCTTTGAAAAATCTTTCAGGATCAGCTCCTATGGTCACAAGCCATGGTCATCCCCATCTTCAAAAATAGACCCCAGCCTAGTTGAAAATTACAGACCAATCTCCTTATGCTGTGTCACCTGTAATGTCATGGAATCAATTATTAATCCATTATCCTCCACTTAGAGACAAACAACCTACTCTCTCATAAACAATTTGGTTTCAGAAAAAAACTATCCTGAAATCTGCAGCTCTTACACTGCAAAAACATATGGACTACACAACTCGATCAGGGGAAAGCAATAGACGCAATCTACATAGACTTCTGTAAAGCATTTGATTCAGTGGTACATAACAAACTACTCCTAAAACTAAAATCTTATGGTATCTCTGGACACCTGCATAACTGGATAGAAGCATTCCTGTCAAACAGATAAAAAATGGTCAAAATTGGGAGCGTCCTATCAAATTCTGTACCTGTCAACAGTGGTGTCCCCCAAGGCAGTGTTCTAGGACCAACTCTCTTCATACTCTACATAAATGATCTCTGTGATCATATTAAGAGCAATTGCATTCTCTTCACTGATGATGTAAAGCTATTCAACACCACAGACAATACTGCTACCCTTCAAAAAAGACCTCGACTATGTATCAGAATGGTCAAACAAATGGCAACTTCAAATCTCAACAAATAAATGCTCTGTCTTACATATTGGCAAAAATTATCAAAAAATAAAATACAAGCTGAATAGTCAAGACCTTGTTGAGGATCCAAACTCAGTCAAGGACCTTGGAGTACTCATCTCTAATGATCTAAGTGCTAGAGCCCACTGTAACTACATAGCCAAAAAGGCATTAAGAGTTGTTAACCTAATCTTATGTAGCTTTTTCTCTGGTAATATTACACTATTAACTAGAGTATACAAAACATTTGCTGGACCAATACTTGAATACAGTTCATCAGTCTGGAACCCACATTACGTATCTGATATTAACACAGTTGAGAAAATCCAGAAATATTTCACAAGAAGAGTTCTCCACTCCTCTACTCATTGCAGAATACCTTATGCCACCAGACTTGAAATTCTAGATCTAGAAAACCTAGAACAATGATGCCTTCGGTCCGATCTAAGTATGGTATATAAAATCATACATTGCAATGTCTTACCTGTCAATGCATACTTCAGCTTCAACCATAACAATACAAGAGCAAAAAATAGGTACAAACTCAAGGTTAATCGCACCAAACTTGATTGCAGGAAATACAACTTCAGCAACAGAGTGATCAATGTCTGGAATACTCTACCTGACTCTGTGGTTTCTTCCCCAAACCCCAAAAACTTTAACCTTCGACTTTCTACTATTGACCTCACCCCTTTCCTAAGAGATCTGTAGGGGGTGTGTATAAGCACACCAATATTCGTACCATCCCTGTCCTATTGTTTCTTTTATTTTTCTTATATGTATCCATGTATTCATAACTATGTTTTTACTTATACCTATTTTCTTGTAAGCAATTGACAAACCAAATAAAATAAAAATTAAAAAACCGCATCTTTCTAAGTTGGGTAAAATAATTTTTCCCCCTTTTCAAGCGATGTGTTTTTTTTAAACTTGTTTTCACTCTGATTTAAATTTGCTAAAAGCCATTTTTGTTGAACTTCGCTCCTTGTGGTTCTTGTCGGTGTGAAGGCTTAGCAGTCTTTGAAAACAATTCCCAAGAATTCTTTCTCCGCTGCTTTTATCAGCCTAGTTATTCTTGGCTTCTCAGACAGTCTGAACCAAGATTCATAGCAGCTAAAAGTGACACTTTTAAGTTTAATAAGCAGCTTAACTTTAATGAAGATGGCTGCTAGCTGTTAGAGAGGGGACTCTACCATGAAAGATTGATACCCATTCTTGCCTCACTTGAACACCATATTATGAAACAAATGGAAGTATACCAGACTTATCCCAGGAGAAGTTCATCAAAATGCTCCTCCTTTGAAAGAACATTTAAGGGAAAGACTATCCCCAAGGGGCTAGTTAAGGAGGTCTTTGTTAGATTTCTGGATCTCACTTCTACTGGGGACATCAAGTTAACAGATTAACAGAGTTGGAAGGGACCTTGTAAGTCATCTAGTCCAACCCCCCACCCAAGCAGGAGACCCTATACCTTTTCTGACAGAGGGCAGTCCAATCTCTTCTTGAAAGCTTCCAGTGATGAAGCTCTTCTGAAGGCAACTTCTGTTTCGTTGGTTGATTGTTCTTTTCTTATTTCCAGGTTGAATCTCTCCTTGATCAGTTTCCATCCATTATTCCTTGTCTGGCCTTCAGGTGCCTTGGAAAATAGCTTGACCCTTCCTTCTCTCTGTAGCAGTCCCTCACATATTGGATGACTGCTCTCATATCTCCCCTGGTCCTTCTCTTCACTAGACTAGCCATGCTGAATACTTGCAACCTTTCATTGTATGTTTTAGCCTCCAGTCTCCTAATCATCTTGGTTGCTCTTCTCTGCACTCTTTCTAGAGTCTCAACATCTTTTTTGTGTGTGCGGTGACCAAAACTGGACGCAGTACTCTTAAGTGTAGACTTACTAAGGCTTTATAGAGTGGCGTTAGTACCTCCCTTGATCTTGATTGTATCTCTCTTTTAATGCAACTTAGGATCACATTGGCTTTTTTGGCTGCTGCCGCACATATTTTTTGGCCCATATTTAGCTGGTTGTCCATTAAGACTCCAAGATCCCTCTCACAGTGACTGCTATTAAGCCTGGTTTCACCCAGTCTATATGTGTAACCTCCATAAGTCTTTACTTTTCTCCACATTGAATTTCTCTACATTGAACTTGGATGAAGTTTATCCAAATTCTCCAAATGATGCACACCAGGATGGCCTGTGAAGAAATTAAAGTACAGGTAGTTCCCAACTTACAGCTGCAATTGATCCCAGAATTTATGCTGCTAAGTAAGAAATCTATGGGTGAATCAATGTAGTCGATATATTAGGAACATGGTCATTAAGTGAATTTGGCTTCCCCATTGGCTTTGCTTGTCAGAAAGTCGCAAATGGGAACCTGGGACATTGCAGCTGTCATAAATATGAGTCAGTTGCCAAGCATCTATAAATCACATGACCATGGGAATGCTGCATGATCATAAGTGTGAAAAATGATCATAAGTCATTTTTTCAGTGCTGTTCTAACTTTGGTCACTAAATGAAGTGTTATAAATCAAGGTCTACCTGTATAACGATTTGGGAACTAAAAA
Source organism: Hydrophis major (assembly GCA_033807585.1). Lineage (NCBI taxonomy): Eukaryota > Metazoa > Chordata > Lepidosauria > Squamata > Elapidae > Hydrophis > Hydrophis major. The sequence goes on from CM066339.1 coordinate 15,785,183, forward strand.
TGTGGGTGTGCCCCTTGTCCTTTTCCACATTTCTGGGATACAGTTAACCTTTTCAATTGCAAACAGTTTTTTACAGAATCATTCATTCCCATTCAGATGTGGGTATCTTCTCTCCCCAATATATCTAGACATGATTTATTAACTTAGTAACTTTGGCACTGGCAGAGTTTCATGACCACCTGCAGGAAGGAGATAAGTACAGAAATCATAGATTGTTTTGTACCCAAGGTGTGAACTCAAAGACTCAGACACACATGTCATCCTTTGCACACTGCTAAATCATTAATATTTTTATTAACAGTGAGAAAAGCAGATCTCGGTTGCCTCTGATTTGAGCCACTCTCATTAAATATACTTTCTCATGACAGAGCTCTGGGAGAAGATTGTGGGGTGTGCATGCGTGTGTATGTGTGTATACACAGTGAGACAGCACTTTCCAGTCAGATTACAGATTAACAGAGCTGGAAGGGACCTTGTAGATCATCTAGTCCAACCCCCCTCCCCCCACCCAAGCAAGAGACATATTTAGAAGACACTAAGGTTGAGAAAAGTCGGGCCTGTTAATGGCAGCAACCAAAGAGAGGACCATGGACAACTCAAGTGAAATTGCTGAAGGTTTTTTTTTTTTGACAGATTAATAAAGTTGGAAGGGATCTTGTAAGTCATCTAGTCCAACCTCCCTGTCCAAGCAGGAGACCCTACACCATTTCTTTTTTTAAAAAAGATTTTATTAATTTTCTACAAACAAACAAGACAAACAAAACATTAAAACATCAACTTTCCTATGTACATCCAGTGTGTCAGTTGGTTCATCAGTTTTGTGCATTCCTTTTGTAATCTCAATTACAATTATGTTACATAACAACTCATATTGTCATTCCGAACTTATATATCCTAATATCACTAAGAAAAAAGAAATTTTTGACTATACTTTTAATCATTCATGCTTTATGAGATAACAATACTTTAACCAGTTTATTCTATAACAAATCATATAATCATACCAAATCAATCCTAAAAAACCCTTTATAAATATAATGTCAAATAACAAAGTAATAACAAAATAGCAAAATAAAGATATTCCTTACTGTCTAACATTCTAAATATTCTATTATCGTATTTTATCATCTAGCCATTGATAAAAAAGATCCCAAATTTCATAAAATTGTTTATCCTCTTGCTCTCTAATTTCAAATGTCAATCTACTCATCTCAGCACTTCTTATAAATTATAGGATAGGAAAATGCTTCAATAGTCGATAACCAAACTGGAATTTTCAAATAACATTGTCTTTTTATCTTCTCCCAGTTTAACCACAAAGACTCTCGTATATAATGTCTTCTAAAATAACCCTGTGTTTTAGTTCCCTTATACCATAAAAAAGCATGTGTTTTAGTTCCCTTATACCATAAAAAAGCATGCCAGCCCAACAGCAGATCATGCCCTTCTAATGTCAACAATCTATGCTTTCTTAATGTTATCCATTCTTTGACCCACATCAAACTTGCAGCTTGATAATACAATTCCCAATTAGGCAGGCCAAAACCTCCTCTAATTCTAGCATCTTGCAAAAGCTTTAGCTTTATTCTCGCTTTTTTACCTTGCCATATAAACTTCAGCATGATTTTATTTAAATCTTCAAAATAGTCTTTTCCAAGCCTAATTGGTATTGTTTGAAACAAAAATAAAATTCTAGGTAAAATATTCATCTTGATTGTTGAAATTCTCCCTATTAAAGACAATTGCAAGTTTTCCCACTTCTTCAGATCTGTAGTTATCTGTTGTTTGAGTTTAATATAATTATTCTCTTTTAATGTGCTACATCTTGCTGTCAAATATATCCCCAGATACTTAACCTTATTTGTAACTTGGATTTTCAAAAGATCTACCAGTTCTTCTTTCTGTCTCAATAGCATGTTCTTTGTCAAAATGTTTGTTTTATCTTTATTTATTTTCAAACCAGCCATCTCACCATATGTCTCTATCTTTTCCAATAACCTTGGAGCTGTTTCTAACGGGTCTTCCAGAATAAAAGCTAAATCATCAGCAAAAGCTTGTAGTTTAAATTCTTCCTTCTTAATTTTCATTCCTTTATGCTTTTATCATCCCTAATATTTCTATTCAACACTTCCAAGGTCAACACAAATAGCAAAGGAAATAGGGGACACCCTTGTCTTGTGCCTTTTCTTATATTAATAAGATCTGTAAGTTCCCCCTCCATCATTACCTTTGCTGTCTGTTTATTATATATGGCTTCTATTGCTTGAGTAAATTTTTTAGCAAAACCCATCTGTTCCAATAGTAATAACATAAATCTTCAGTTCACGTTGTCAAATGCCTTTTGAGCATCTAGGAATATCAAAGCCATTTGCCTTTCAGGATGAGTCTCATAGTATTCCAAAATATCCAAGATTACTCTCATATTGTCTCTGATTTGTCTCTTTGGCAGAAATCCATTTTGATCTGAATGGATAAAATTATTCAAATATTTTTTAAATCTTTCTGCTAAAATTGAAGCAAAAATTTTATAGTCTGCATTCAATAATGAAATAGGTCTATAGTTCTTAATTTGCAATGGGTCAGCCTCTTCTTTTGGAATAAGTGTAATATAAGCCTCTGACCATGTTTTGGGTATCATCTTCTTTGACATAACTTCATTCATAACTTCTAACAATGGGATGCTCAATCATTCTTGAAATGTTTTATAGAATTCTGCGGGAAGCCCATCTGGACCTGGTGCTTTCCCATTATTTTGTTTCTTAAGTGCTTCATTTAATTCCATCATTGTTATATTGCTTTCTAGCATTTCTTCAGTCTCTTTAGGTATCTTCAGTAAGTTAGCATTCTGTAGATACTGTTTGACTTTTTCCTCATCAATATTCTCTTGTTTATATAGTTGCCCATAAAATTCTCGAATAATTTCCTTTTTCTCCTTATTACCATAACAAACTTGGCCTTGATCATCTATTAGCTTCAATATTTTTCTTGATTCCTTCTCCTTTCTCAATTTATATGCTAGCCATCTGCCTGGTTTATTTGCATCTTCAAAGTAATTCTGTTTAGAATTTCTAATTTTCTGTGCCAATTCTTCTTTCTCTATTAATTCCATTTTATGTTTAATTACATCCAGCTTCAATTTAATATCTTTTTTCTGTGGCATTTTCTGTAATTCTTTTTCAAGTCTTTTATACTCGTCTTCCAAGGCCTTAGAAGCTTGCCTTTTCCTAATATTCTTTTTTCTTGTATAATCTATTATCAGACCTCTAGCATATGCCTTCATTGTATCCCAAACATTCTGTGTTGAAGTATCTTCTTTTTTATTTTCTCTGAAGAAAAAAGCCAATTCCTTCTCCATCCATTGTATAAAATCTTTCTCCTTTAAGATAGTATTATTTAATGTCCATCTCGATCTTTTTTTTTGTCCCTTCCATTTAATTGTCATTGGGCTATGATCTACCCAAGTACTTGTTTCAATATTTGTTTCTTGAATATTGGATATTAATTCTGTTGAGATCCAAATCATATCTAATCTGGACCATGATAAATGTCTATTTGAATAAAAAGTATATTGTTTAGCTTTAACATTTCTTTCTCTCCAAATATCTTTTAAAGTTAGTTCGTCTGTCATTTTAAAAAAAGATTTAGGGAGAGCCTTTCTATTTTGCTTTGTTGTTGTTGCTATGTAGTCCAATTTATTGTCCACAATTCCATTAAAGTCTCCCATCGTAATTATATAAACATAGTCCAGTCCAATTATTTTCATGTGTAGCTTTTTATAAAACTCTTCTTGTTTATCATTCGGAGCATAAATTGCAATCAAGAGTATTTTTATATTATTGTCCATTATTTCCACCATTAATACTCTTCATCCGTGTATATCAGTTTTGCTGGGATAACCTCTTTAATGTATAGAATCACTCCTCTTTTCTTACATTGAGTCAAAGAAGTAAATATTTTCCCCAATTTTGGCTGTACTAACAATTGTTCATGTTGTTTTTTAATATGAACTTCTTGTAGACAAATTATATCAAATTTTAATTTCTCTAATTTATGAAAAAATTTCCTTCTTTTAACAGCTGAATTAAGTCCATTTATATTCATTGTAATCAGTTTTTTTTTATTCCATGATTATGCTTTATATTTAGGTCTAACAGCTCTCGTGGATCTCACTTCACGTTGTTCTTTACTATCCACCTGTCCACCTGCAGCTCCTTTCTCTTTTTCAGTCTCCAGTTGTTCCTCTTGAAACTCAATTAATGAGACCTCTTTCTCTGCCTCCTCTCTTCTTCTTCCAAAAAATTCTGCATGGAAAAGTTCTGCTTTCTCAATTGAATCAATTCTATATCTCTGCTCTTGCCACGTAAACATTAATCCTTCTGGAATCAGCCATCTATAATTCACTTCGTTTTCCAGTAGCATTTTGGTCAGAAATCGATATTCTCTTCTCATCTCTCTCACTCTTCTGGGTATTTGTTTTAAATCCACAATCTCTTTACCTTTGTATTTCAATGTTTTCTCTCTTACCACTTGTAATATTTGTGTTTTAATGGATTTTTTGGTAAATCTAATATGGACTTCCTTTGGTAATTTATTTCTCATCGCATATCTTGTATAAACTCGATATACCTCATCTACTCCATCCATCATCTTTTCCTCTGTAATTTCCAAAGCATCTGCCAAAATTTCTATCATTATTGCAGCCAAATTTTCTCCTTTTTCCTCTTCTATATTTTGAAATCTGAGATAAAATTCTGACCTTTCCATCTCCCACTTCAACATCCCACTTTTTTCTTGTTCAACCACTGTTAGTCTACTGTCAATATTTCCAATCTTCTCCTCTCTTTGTTTTCCTTCTTCCTCAATTTTTTGGAATCTCTCCTCATACTTCCCCATCATTTGTTTAATATTTTCCACTTTTTCATCAGTCTTCTCTGTTCTTTGTTCAATGTTCTCTATTCTTTGTTCAGTGGTGTATGATTTTGTCTTGAGATATTGGATTCCTTGCATAATCATCTGTAAAGTTACTTTTTCTTGTTCTTTATCTTGCTTTAACATTGTCTGAATTAAACGTTGTCCTCCAGCTGGTGGGGAAGCAGAGGTAGAAGTAGAAATGCCAGATGGTATTGGTTTCCTGCTCATTTTAATGCTTCCAAAGCTTCAAATTCTTTTTAACTTTTAATCCAACTGGTAGAGTAGCCAATTATAATCCAAAATGGAAAAATCCAATAGTAAAAGGCCCAAAACCAAGGAAGAAAAAGGAAAAAAGGAAGAAGAAAGATCTTCAGGTTCTTCTAGACCCTAATCCAATTAGGAAGTAGTCCACCATAAAAAAGGAAAAATAGAAAGGAAAAAAAAACAAACAAACCCAAAAATAATAATATTGATTAAGAGAAAAAAAAAAAAAGCAAAAAGAAAAGAAGAAATTCCTTCAGGTTCTTCACACCTTAATCCAGTTGAGAAGTCTCAATAATCAAAAAAGAAAAACAAAGTGGTCCAAAAACGTGGATAGGAAGAGCAAAGAAGTCCCAATAAAAATAAGGAGAAAAAAAAAAGAAAAATAGAGAAAAAACTCTGAGGTTTTCCCTTTAAAATAAAAAGCAAAAATAAGAATATTACTAAAATTGAAATTTACAAAAAGGCTGGTGAGTAGGGATAGCACAAGTATATATATATATATATGAGATTCTGCTGAAACGTTGCTACAACTTTAAAAGCACCATGTGGGAAAATACCCGAACAAAGCTGAATGCCAGACATGTAAGTACCCGCGAAAACTTAAGAAAACATATATATATATATGTGTGTGTGTTTTCTTAAGTTTTCGGGGGTACTTACATGTCTGGCATTCAGCTTTGTTCGGGTATTTTCCCACGTGGTGCTTTTAAAGTTGTAGCAACGTTTCAGCAGAATCTCATCTGCCATCAGAAGCCTGATGATGGCAGATGAGATTCTGCTGAAACGTTGCTACAACTTTAAAAGCACCACGTGGGAAAATACCCGAACAAAGCTGAATGCCAGACATATATATATATATATATATATATATATATATATATGCTTCAAAGCCAAGCCTCAAGTGTTGAAATATTGATAAGAGTCCAGGAAAACACCTGTAATACTATTTTGCTGTGCTCTCCCTCTATCTTATCACGTTGAAATGTCCTTGAGAAGGAGTCTTTTTACAGTTCTCTCCAATTCAAATAAAGTATTTTCAAGTCTCTAGTTGGCAATGTTGCAAAGTTTCTTAATGCTCTTCCCCCCCCAGCCAGAAAAAAGGAGTAATGTATACAAAAAAAAGAAAAAAAATAGCCAAAGGGAGCCTCTATCCTAAAGAAAATTAAAAAATCAAAAGGAGCATAAATATATATATAGGAGAAAATTCAATCCGGTTACCTATAAAATCCCCAGAAAAAAAATAAAAAGAAAAAAAAAAGTCCAAGCCTCAATTTGACATCACTTTAAAAAACGCCACTCAAACAGTTTTGGTAAAAAAATAAAAAATAATCTCACAGATTTCTTCTTTGTTCAGGATGCCCTTTCAAACCTCAGCGAATTTACAACACAAAAGAAGTTTCTCACCCAGCCAACACACTTTCTTTCCAGCCACTTTCTTTAAGGAGCTGTCCCGACTTCAGCAGCTATGGAGGCTGCCTCTCCGCCGCCAGCAAAAGGGCTTCTCCCAGATCAAACTAGAGATTTTGCGATATCCCTGGGATCCTGGGACTATGCCCTTCACGATCCCCGTCTCTACGGGACGGTTTAGGTCCGTTAGAACCGACCAGGGGCGAAAATATCGGCTGCGATCTCAGAGCCCCAAGATCGCAGCTGTATCGCCGAAACGAAGCTCCACCTTCTCCCCTAGACCCTACAATCCAGAGGGCAATCCAGTCTTTTCTTGAAAGTTTCCAGTGATTAAGCTCCCACAACTTCTGAAGGCAACTTCTGTTCCATGGGTTGATTGCTCCCACTGTCAGCAAATTCCTCCTTATTTCCAGGTTGAATCTCTCCTTGTTCAGTTTCCACCCATTATTCTTTGTCTGGCCTTCAGGTGCCTTGAAAAATAGCTTGACCCCTTCCTCCTCTCTGTAGCAGCCCCTCAAATACTGGAAGGACTGCTCTCCTGTCTCCCCTGGTCTTTCTCTTCCCTAGACTAGCCAGGCCCAGTTCCTGCAATCGTTCATCATGTGTTTTAGTCTCCAGTCCCCTCATCATCTTGGTTGCTCTTCTCTGCACTCTTTCTAAAGTCTCAACATCTTTTTATAGTGTGGTGACCAAAACTGGATGCAGTACTCTAGGTGTGGTCTTACTAAGGCTTTATAGAGAAGTTAGTATTAGTCACATCTGGCTGTAGAATCACTTGTTCCAAACTGCGGCAAGATAAAGGCTCTCCTTGATTTCAGGGAGAGGAATGAAGCTGGCCTGTGATTGTCCATTGAAGGGATGGACTCCCAGGGCTGCCCTAAGCACACTGTGCAGCCTGTGCTTTTCATGTGTGAGGAACAAAACCGTTGCTGTCATGAATCCACCCCTGTACCCTTGTTCTGATGCACCTCTCCAAACATTAAAGTTAACTCAAAGATTCCTTTATTAGGAGCTTCAGCAGCCCTGGCCAAAAGTTTATCTTGCAGATGATCAGGTCTGTCCAGCATGGAGATGAATAGTTGTCTGCCACATCTATTCATCTCCACCCCCTGCCTTTTATCCCCAGAGCTAGCAGTGGTGGCTCTTCCATCCCAAGGACCAGCCCATAGATTTCCACTACTCTCGTCTCCTCTGCCTTCTCCACATCCACACATCAGGCATTGAACCCAGATGTTCCTCCTCTTCCTCATCAGCTACCTCCAGACCTGGGGACTGTTGATTCTCCATTTGAGGGCTGACGGACAGCCCAGGCTCTGCCTCTCTCTCTCTCTCTCTGACAGCCCCATTCCCTCTTCCCCCTCAGAGCTCTTAGGTTGCCTTGATGCTGAACCTGACTCCCACGTCTCCTCCTCCTCCTCTGATTTGGCTGCTAGAGGGGCCGGCAACCAACAACCCACGACAACCCCTCTCCAGACGCAAGTTCAGAGGAGGACGGTGAGTTTCAGTTGGCAGAGGAAAGCACAGAGCCAAGCATTGGTCAGGATTGGGCCTTGGATGGATCCCTGAGACCAGCAACAGCAGCAAGTTGCCCAGGAGGCTCCAGGCAAGAGCCAGGAGCAGCTACCACCCATTAGCAATGAGGAGGAGGTGTGGTCCGCACCACCTCTGCATAGGGCAGAGAGGAGACAGGATGTTGTGGTTCGCCAGCAGCCTGTGCAGATGGCAGTGGAATCGGACAGTGAGGAAGAATGGGGATCAGTCCAGGAGGCCGAAGAAGACTCGGATGAGGGTCCTGCATCTGATGCAGAGATGGGGCCAGGACCATCTGGGACTGGGGTGCTCCCTCTGGAGCCTCCAGAGTCTGGCAGCAGCAAGGCAGAGGAACAAGGGGAACCTGTTTCCAGTGTGCATGTGCGCAGAACTGCTAGAAGGCAAGAGCAGCTGAGACAAAAGGGGTGACTTGGGAGTAAGGCTGGGAGGTGATTGCCCCTCCCATAAGGTATAAAGGACAGGCAAAAGTGATGAAACCTTTGCAGGAAGCAAAGTCGTTCATTCAGTTCGGATTTATTCTTGAAGCTCTTTTTTACTTCGGTTGATTTTTGTTCTAGTTTATTTAACACTTCTGTTATTGGCAGCACTTTACAGGAAAGAAAGGTGGGTGCTTATCTCAAGGGACTGTTTGAGACTCATTACTGGCTGGGAGTGAAAATAATTTCCAGCTTTGCAATAAAACAAGACTTATTTTTAAAATAAGCGCGTGCATAATTACGGTCTTGGAAGCCTTGGTCAGGAGAGGTTGTCACCTGCATGGGGTCTGTTGTCATCAATATGCTAATAATACCAGCTGCCCATCTCCTTGCCAGGGTGAACAGTTGACTGGCAGAAACACAGACAATCCTTTTGTTGAACCTCGTCCATCTATCTAAAAGTTTCACACAGGAGGGGCAATTTCTCAAAGTAACTTCTATTAAGGTCCTTTTGGGTCTGATGGGCAGCTGAAGTCCACTAAAGAGATGATTACTTATCCACCCCCTGATATGTGAGTAAAGTGTAAGAACCTGAACCCATCCCTGCAAATGTCTCTGATAATGTCTTCTAGGGGGAGAAAAAAAGAAAGAAAATGCACATTTCCATCAAGTAAATGAGTTCAGCTGAGTAAACAGTGCAGAATAACTTTTAGTGTAGCACTTGATATCACCCAGCTGCTCTCCTGGGTGTATTCAAACATACACAATTGCAAATCCACTTGACCTTTGAACCCATCCAACTCAGAGAGAGACAGTCTGGTGTAATGGTTAAAGAATTGGCTACCAGAAGAAGAGCCAGGTTATGGAGACTGACTCTCTCTCAGCCCATCCTACCTCACAGGGCTGTTGTTTTCACCATAATACAAGAACTAATTCTCATGGAAGCTGTCTTGAGCTCCAGGAAGAAGGCAGGATAGAAATCTGACCAGATAATCAACATTTTTGAGGTTACTGATTTTAGTGGAGGCTATTGTTGAAACAACCAGTAAATAGACTGACCACCAGGGACTCTTTATTTTCCCTTCTCTACAGAAATAATTATTTAGATAGGATAAAAGTAAGTATAAAGTAAGTGTATTGTTAGTACTTGTTCCTTTCAGGTTTATCTCTGTGATGCAAGAGTCCTTTTTCAGCTTACTAAGCTATTAGTATTAATGTCTCAAACATCACTAAAACTGTTGAAGTTCTGATGGGTAAATAACTAGTTTGCTATGCAAAATGCCATGGAATCAGAGTTAAGGTACCTTAAAGATGGTTTGACTCACCCTCGCATCTCAGTGCAGGATCCAGTGCAGGTTCCCTGACAGATCTGCTTGAGGACCTTGAGTGAAAATGTCAGGCCTGCCCCAGATCGGATCCTAGAAAAACAAACAAACCTAACCCTAAAAACACTGACTCCATTTGGTTAAAGTGCTAGGTTCTTTTACTAAAGTTAGGTGGTTGCAGCGAAAGAAAGGTGAGATCTGAAGGTCCCCACACAAAACATATTTTCCCCCTGGACCTGGCCCTCCCTCCTTGACACTTATGTCCAATGGCATGCCGTTTAGGTGTTTTGAGAATGGCCTGTGTCGTGTCCGCAAAAGACGCTCAGAGTCGGTGACTTTCATTCAAAGCTCTTTATTAACAATGGGAGAACCGAACCAGTGAAAGGCAAAAAGCCCGTGGCTTTTATACCTTTCGCAGCGGCGGCCGCGGCCAATGGCAACGATTCAAGTCTCCCGCTCTTGGTTTGCACCAATCGCGGGAGACTTCAATCGGGCCAATCAGCGCGGCTCGCCTGGCCAATCAGAAATCCCCGCGCCTTAGCCAATCAAGGCTCGGGGATTTCGAGTATTCCAATTCAGGACATAACACCCCTCCCCTCTTGGTATGGTCCATCACGCAGGTAGGCGGGGCTCCGTCGAGTCCTAGTTGACCTGCGCAACTCACTTGCATGCTGTAACTCGGCCGGAGCGGTCATCTTTTTGGCTGCTCCTGCCTCTGTGCGAACCGGCTGGATGATCGGGCCGGTTCTTTCGCCGTGGCTCCCGCCTGGGCCTACCGGGTCGGTTGAGCTACGGATTTCGCCGCTCCCGCTTGGCTTCTCCGAGTCGGTAGAGCTGGCCAGGTGGTTCTTCTCTGGAGGGGACTCGCGATGGCTGTGTTCCGGTGAGTATTTTTGGTTTATTTTTTCCTGCGATTGTCTCTCCGGGTATTCCCTCCCCCCTTGGTTCGTGTCTTGGGGGTTGAGGTCAGTCGCTGTTCGTGACCTGAGCTGGTCGATATGTCGTTTCCAGGCTCGCCCATCGATGGTTTGGAGCCGGTACGACCGTGGACCAGTGACTTGAGTTATGACGGCTGGGATCCATAGGGGGTCCCCCGTCATGTTCTTTGCATAGACTAAGTCACCTGGGTCAAATGTCCGGTACCTGGAGCTGGAGTCTGGGGGCCGCTCCGGGTTATAGGTCGGGTGCAATCTGTCGAGTGGGGACCTCAGCTTTCTGCCCATCAGAAGCTCTGCAGGGCTCTTGTTAGTTGTGGTATTGGGAGCGATGTGCTGTATGAAGAGCAGTCGGTTGATTTTGTCGCTGATCTCCCCGTGGTCCATTTTCCGGAGGGTCTTTTTTGTAAACTGGACCATCCGTTCCGCCCTACCGTTCGCCGCCGGATGCACCGGTGCTGTTAATGCGTGGCGGATACCCCTCTCCGCCAGGAACCGTTCAAAATCGATGGAAGTGAACTGGGGCCCGTTGTCTGAGACAACGACGTCTGGGAGGCCGTGTGTGGAAAACAGTTTACACAGTTCTTTAACGACGGCCTCTGTGGTAGTGGATTTCATGTCGCTTACTTCCAACCAATTGGAGTACGCGTCAACTGTGATTAGAAAGGTATGCCCATTTGTGGGGCCAGCAAAGTCTAGATGGATTCTGGACCAGGGCCCCCGTGGTGTTTCCCAGTCCCGGATAGGTGCTGCGGGTGGGCTGGATCTGGTCTCCTGGCATCGGTGACATTTGGCGACCCATGCTTCGATTTGCTTGTCCATCCCCGGCCACCAAGCGTAACTCCTGGCCAGGGCTTTAGTCCTGACGATGCCAGGATGACCCTCATGTAGCATCTCTAATACCCTCTCTTGCAATCTGTCCGGAATTACCACCCGGTCACCCCACAGAATACACCCTCTTAGTAGTGAAAGTTCAGTCTGGCGCTGACGGAATGTTTTAAAAGTCTCGTCACTGTCTTTCTCCGGCCAGCCTTTTTCTAACCAGTGTAAGATTCGCGCCAGACGCCTGTCCTTTACGGTTTCTCTGGCAATGTCTGATGTGGTAATAGGTAAACTCTCGATACTTAGGGTGTTTGTTGTTGGTGCTGGATCAGGTTCAGAGTCAGGTAAAGGCGAGCGGCTTAAAGCGTCCGCGTGCGAAATTTTCTTACCTGGCTTGTGTAGCAGTTCGTAACTGTAGGCTGCCAGGAATTCGGACCATCTTGTCATCCGGGGTGACAAGATGTTTGGCGTGGCTCGGTTTCCAGCGAGGATGCCCAGCAATGGCTTATGATCCGTCACGATGGTGAACGGGCGGCCATACAGGTATTCGTGAAAACGTTTAACGGCGGCAACTATAGCCAAAGCTTCTTTGTCCAGCTGGCTATAGTTCCGTTCCGGTTTAGTCAGAGTCCTGGAGAAAAAAGCGATGGGTGCTTCTCTCTGGTCTGGGAGGGTGTGGCTGAGGACAGCGCCGACGCCGAAGGGTGATGCATCGCAAGTGACAGCTAAGGGCAAGGTTTCGCTGAATTGCATCAGGACGGCGTCGGAGGTGAGGAGGTCTTTGGTTTTTTGAAAGGCGGCTTGCTCTCGTCTCCCCCAAGTCCAGGCTGCCTTCTTGTCTAGGAGTCTATGTAAAGGTTCCGCCGCCGTTGCCTTTTGAGGTAGGAAAACATTATAAAAATTTAGTCAGCCTAGGAACGCTTGTAGTTCCGTTTTGGACTTTGGGGTGGGGGCTTCCTTGATGGCTTTCACTTTTTTAGTCGTAGGGTGAATGCCATGCCGGTCTAGGAGATAGCCCAAAAACTCTACTTGCTTTGTACATAGTTGGCATTTTTCTCGTTTGACTTTAAGTCCTGTTTCTTTAAATTTTGTTGAGACTTGTCTGAGTCGGTTTTCTAATTCGGCTTCGTTTGGCACCGCCACTAATACGTCATCGAAATAGGGCACCACCCCCTTGATGCCCTGTAGCAAACGTTCCATCAGGCTCTGAAAGATGCCTGGTGCCACGCTGACTCCAAATTGGAGCCGGTTACACTTGAAAGCCCCCCGATGGGTCACGATTGTTTGGGCTTCCGCCGTTTTCTCGTCCACAGGTAGCTGCTGATATGCCTGGGCGAGGTCGAGCTTGGCAAAGACTTTGCCCCCTCCCAGTGAGTGCAGTAAATGTTGCACTATTGGGACTGGGTAGGCGCTTTGTTGCAACGCGCCATTTAGGGTGGCCTTATAGTCCCCGCAGATTCTCACGGACCCGTCTGGCTTTACTGGGGTCACTATAGGGGTTTCCCATCTGGCATGGTCTATCGGTTGCAATACCCCTTGTTTGACGAGCTTGTCGATCTGCTCGTCAATTTTAGGCTTTAAGGCGAATGGTACCCTTCTAGGTTTAAGCCGCTTAGGGGGAACCCCTGGGTCTAGGTCAAACGAGATAAGGGGCCCCTGGTACTTGCCCAAGCCTCCATCGAAGACCTCCTGGAACTCCTGGGCTAGCCGCTGTTCCCAAGCTTCGATGGTGACGTGGTTGACACCTGTCAGCGTGATGTTAAGCGGGGCGAACCATTGTAAACCCAGTAGTCTTGGGCGGTCGCGATCGACGATTGTGAGTGGCAGTTGTTCGGTGTGGCCTTTGTAAGTTATATTGAAGTTCTTGGTGCCCACTACCGGGACGCGATTCCCTTGGTAGTCTTTAATGATGATCTTTTGGGCATGCACGTTTCCTTTTTGTAGTGTAGGCACCAGTTTTTTGATTTCGCGCCATGCAATCATGGAAAGGTAGGACCCGGAGTCCACTTCCATTTTGCATGGCTGGCCTTCGATATGGACTTCTACGTGTACCTTTCTGGCGCCGTCGGAAATGGCGTGGCCGATGGTCACCGTCTGGTGGGTTTCTTCTTTTCGCCGACCGTCGCCGCTTCTTTGAGATCGTTGAGTGCGGTCCCACCGACCGTCTGGCTGGCGCTCTCTGGTTCTGGGCGGGGAGCTTTCTCTCCGTCTGTCGTGCTGTTCCCATTTGGGCGGGCTGCGGGTCTTCTTTTGGCGGCAAACTCGGGCGATGTGACCCCGTCGTTCACAATGCCTACAGATAGAGTCAAAAAATCGGCATTCTGACCTGGGGTGATCGCCGCTGCACCCGGCGCAGTTGGTCCTCGACCTACGACCTTTTCGACTTCGTTGGCCGCCGCGTCCCGTCTGCACGCGATGTATGTCCTCCTCGTCTTCCGACGTGCTGGAGGTTGATTGGTATTCACCGTAGTGTGCGGTTGCTTCGTTTCTTGTGTCGGCCGACCTTCCCGGGTTGTTGTTTCCGCCCTTCGCGTCAGATCTTCGCATGCTGTCTGCCGACGTGCGGGTTGCTTCAGCGGCTGCGGCTGCGGTAAGGGCATCAGCTAGGCTGATGTCGCCCTTGGCCATAAGTCGGCTCTGGAGTGTAGGATCCCATAAGCCGAGTACGAAGCGGTCTCTTATGAGACTGTTCAGACCTTCGAACTCGCAGAGTCCTCCTAGGCGCCGTAGCTCTGCGACGAAGTCGCTCAATTTTTCGTCTGGTTTCTGGTTTCGGCGGTAGAACTCGTTGCGCCGTATCAGGATGGGGACTTCGGGAGCGTAATGGCGCCGCAGTATAGGTTCGAGGACGTCCCAGTCCATGGCGGTTGCGTCTGCCGGCTTGGCCAATGCTTTGGCCATCTGGAAGACCTCTGGTCCGCAGTGCGTAAGGAAGACGGCGCGTTTTAGCGGGCCCGGGGCGTCCTTCATTCCGGCGCATTCCAGGTACATCCGGAACCGATCCGAGTACGATTCCCAATCCTCGGCGGCGGGGTTGAAGGGGGCGGGCGGTGCTATCTTCGCCATCTCTGCGCTGGAGCTGGTTCTTGGGTGGACACGGGGTTTGGTTCAGGGGCGAGATCCCACCCTCGTCGCCAGTGTCGTGTCCGCAAAAGACGCTCAGAGTCGGTGACTTTCATTCAAAGCTCTTTATTAACAATGGGAGAACCGAACCAGCGAAAGGCAAAAAGCCCGCGGCTTTTATACCTTTCGCAGCGGCGGCCGCGGCCAATGGCAGCAATTCAAGTCTCCCGCTCTTGGTTTGCACCAATCGCGGGAGACTTCAATCGGGCCAATCAGCGCGGCTCGCCTGGCCAATCAGAAATCCCCGCGCCTTAGCCAATCAAGGCTCGGGGATTTCGAGTATTCCAATTCAGGACATAACAGCCTGGATGGTTGGCACCACAAAGCAGTTTCACATATCTCCTTGAAGACTGGCATATGCTGGTTCTCACACCTCTGGTTTCCATCAAGGCTGTCACACACACACCTTCCCTCTTATCTCCATTCTCTCTGCCCCCTCCTCCTCCCCCTTACAGAATACCTCTTACCATTTATTATTGATTCCGACTTGTACATCTCTTCTATTTCCTAGTGCTACTCTGGATAGGTTGGTCTATCCTTCCTTTTTCCTTTTGCATAAAAACAAATGCAAAGAAGGAGAAGACAGCAACATGGGTTGCGTGGCTTATGGGAGAGAAAAGGGCCCTGATTCCCTTCATTAGCTGCAGCTGGGAACAGAGTGTTTAAAAAGGGAAGGTGCACGCAGCAACCTGTTGGGAGCAACGTGAATTTATCTTGTATCATCCTGGCTTATCGGTGTTCCTGGTGTCTTCCCAACTGTGTGATTTTGCTTTGCTTTCAAGTCTGAAATTCCTTCTTCTGCCCTGCCAAACTTCAGTTTGGTTTGTTTGAATTTTAAGTTACAGTTTGTATGTACCTTGTTTTGGACTGAATTTTTTACAGTTAAAGTCTTTTCCTGGGAGAGGTTTTTTTCCAGCTGAAGGTAACCTGGACATTGGGGGCAAAGTTGGAGATAATAAAGGGACTCTTCTTGCTTATTTGACTGTGTTGCCTTTGTGCCACATCCTGGGTCATCATAGACATAAAGCACAGGAAAGAGCAGGGGCAAATGTCATATTTCATATTGTCCAGTTAAAGGAGCTGGAAGGCTGCTTGGACACTCCTTTCCTCCTTCAACTGCCACCTGTTGGGATGAACTCAGTTCCTATAAGGAGACTGTAAAGTCCTGAGCATGGGCACAAGAAACAGGGACGAGACATCGAACTGTGACTTCAACTCTTTATTCGTGACTTCAGAACAGAGCAAAATACTTGGGCAGCAGCAGCTCTTTTATAGAGCTGGCTGCTGTCAAAACAACCAATGATTTGAGTTTACCGCTCTAACAAGCGTCCAATCAGAGAGACCCGCTGTCAGCCAATCAGATTGGCCAGAAATGACCAATCACAACTCGCTGTTTGCGGGCCAATGAGAAGTGCAGGATTACGAGCCTGCTGTTAAAGTAAAGCTATTAGGGTTGTTACTGAAGCGTTGGCTTAGTCCATAACACCCCTCCCCCCTAGGTTCCGTCTGAGGGGTGGGGTGATGTATTCTCATAAGTATGGCAGGTCGCTTCACCTGTCTGCTTGATCTGCGCTGTTTCACCGGTTTTCTGTCCTGTCTCTGGTTCCGGTGGGCTGCTTGCTGAGCTGGGTGGCGAAAATGGTCCTGCTGTTTCATTGAATGGCTCTGGGCTGTCCTCTCTGCTCTCGCCAATGCTGTCATCCGGGTTCCCTGGATCTGTTTCCATCGCAGTGCTGTTACGCGGCGAGGCAACTTCCTGGCTCGGTTCTCCTTCTGGCAGTGAGTATCTCATGGTTGGTGTGTAGACTGCTGGGTTCCAATTGTTAAGTCATCTGTTATTTCCTTTTTGGCCTCCTCGATGTCCCTTCCCCCCCCCCACAGTTTGAGATTCAGGGGATGAGATGGGAGTAGGTGGATTGAAGCTGGTCTATGTGGCACTTCCACATTTTGCCATCTGCAGTTTGTAGATGATAGGATTGGGGTCCCGTGAGTTGTGTTATGATAGCGGGGACCCACAATGGGTCACCGGAGAAGTTTTTCACAAAAACGGGGTCGCCTGCCTGGGATGATCGACATTTGCTGCTGGATCCCAGGGGTTGTTCAGGTGTGTAAGCAGGGTGGAGGCAATCGAGATGTGAGCGAAGTTTTTGGCCCATCAGGAGTTCAGCTGGGGTTCTGTTTGTGGTGCTGCTTGGAGTAATATGCTGGAGGAGAAGCATCCGGGTTATCTTGTCATCAATGTCACCCTGGTCCATTTTGTGTAAGGTCTTCTTTACAAATTGAACCATTCGCTCAGCCCTACCATTGGCCGCAGGGTGAGCTGGCGATGTTAAGGCATGGCGGATGCCCCGGTCTGCTAGGTACTGTTCGAATGCCAGGGCAGTGAATTGAGGGCCATTATCGGAGACCAGGACATCCGGCAATCCATGGGTAGCGAATAGCTTATTCAGTTTTTTAATGACCGCCTCCGTGGTGGTGTTTTTCATTTTGTGGACCTCGAGCCAGTTAGAATAGGCATCCACGGTTAGAAGGAAAGTGTGTCCTCTTGTGGGTCCCACAAAATTGATGTGGATACGGGACCAGGGACCTCGAGGCATTTCCCACTGAGTTGGGGGTGTTTTTGGAGGAGCAGAGCGAGTCTCCTGTCACCACCCAGGTCTCAATCTGCTTGTCTAAACCTGGCCACCATGCGTAACTCCTTGCCAATGCCTTCATCCGCACGATGCTTGGATGTCCATCGTGCAACATTTTTAAAACTTTATGTTGCAATTTCTCTGGGATGACGACTTTGTCTCCCCACAAGATGCAGCCCTTTTGAGAGAAAAGTTCTGTTTGTCGATTCCTGAACAGCCTGAAATTGTCATTGGGTTCACTGTCTGGCCAACCCCGTTCCACCCAGCTGAGGACTCATACCAAAGAAGGGTCCTTTTTCGTTTCTGAGGCGATGTCTCGAGCGGTCAGTGGCGGTGATTTAAAAGTTTTGATTTGCAATACGGCTAGGGTTGGAGCTGGGTCATCTATGACGTCTGGTAGTGGAGAGCGGCTCAAAGCGTCAGAGTGGGGAATGGCTTTCCCCGAGCGGTGTTGCAGTTGGTAATCGTATATGGCTAAAAACTCCGACCAACGTGTCATTCTTGGTGATAAGATGTGGGGAGTTGGTTTGTTTCCCGCTAAAATGCCAAGTAGCAGCTTGTGGTCTGTAATTATGGCAAAGGGTCTCCCATACACATATTCATGGAAACGTTTAATTGCGGATACAATGGCGAGAGCCTCTTTATCAAGTTGACTATAGTTCCTTTCAGTTTTAGACAAAGTTCTCGAAAAGAATGCAATAGGTGCCTCATTACCGTTTGGCAGGACATGGCTTAAAATGGCTCCCACTCCAAATGGTGAGGTGTCACAGGTAACCGTTAAGGGTAAAGTCTCGTTGTATTGTATCAATACAGCATCAGAAGTTAAGAGGTCTTTTACTTGTTGAAATGCTCGTTCTTCACACCGTTCCCAGACCCAGGAAACCTTTTTGTCGAGAAGTCTATGTAGGGGCTCGGCTACGGTCACCTTCTGGGGCAAGAAGATATTATAAAAGTTAATGAGTCCCAGGAAGGCTTGGAGGTCTGTCTTATTTCTAGGTCTTGGGGCGTTTTTGATTGCAGCTAGTTTTTTTTTTTTGGTGGGGTGGATTCCCTGTCTGTCGAGAAGGTATCCCAGGAACTCCACTCTCTCCGTACAAAGTTGACACTTGTCCCTTTTTACCTTCAGGCCAGCGTCTTTAAATTTTTGAAGAACCCTTCTGAGTCATTGTCCTAATAGCTTTGGAAAATGCCCGGTGCCACACTTACTCTGAATTGGAGTCTATTGCATTTGAAGGCACCTCTATGTGTAACTGTTGTCTGGGCTTCTGCAGTCGTTGCATCTACGGGTAGCTGTTGGTACGCCTGAGCTAAGTCCAATTTCGCAAATATTTTTCCACCACCCAGGGAGCGAAGAAGGTGTTGGACCACTGGTACTGGGTAAGTGTTCTGCTGAAGCGCGTGATTTAGGGTGGCCCAGTAATCCCCACAAATTCTTAACGAGCCATCTGGCTTTATGGGTGTTACTATTGGAGTTTCCCATTGGGCATGGTCAATCAGTTCCAACACACCCTGGGCTATTAATTTGTCTAGTTGCTCATCAATCTTTGGTTTGAGGGCAAAAGGCACCCAACGAGGCTTAAGGCGAATGGGAGTCACATCGGGACTGAGATTAAACGATATAGGGGTCCCCTTGTACTTGCCTAATGTTCCTGTGAACACGTCCTGGAATTCCTGGATGAGGGCCTCTTCCCAGTCATCGCTTCCAGTTTGGTGTATGCCAGCTAGTTCAATTCTGAGTGGGGCGAACCACTGTAACCCTAACAAACTGGGCTGGTCACGATTGACGACAGTCAGGGGAAGCGTCGCGGTGTGGTCCTTGAAGGATACTTGGACATGGCTGGAACTGACAACCAGAATTCTGTTCCCCTGGTAGTCTTTTAGGATGATTCTTTGAGTGCTGAGGTTCTGGCGACAGATGGCAGGGATCAACGGTTTGAGGGTTTTCCAGGAGACCATCGATAGGGATGACCCCGAATCGACTTCCATCACGCACGATTGATTCTCAATAGTGACCTTTACGCAGATCTTTCTTGCATCTAGTGATGAAGCGTGGCCGATAGTGATAGTTTGGTGTGCCTCTTCTCATCTCGTTGAAGCGGCAGGTGCTCGATTTCTGTAATAGTGGTTGTTCCATTGGTGGTTTGGGCGGTCCCGATTTCCAGGTGGTTTGCCTGTCTCCTGGCAGAGGTTATTCTCTCTCCGGCTTGGACTGGACTCTTGCTTGCTTCTGCAGACCTTTGCTATGTGGCCTCTTTTCCCATAGGAACGGCAGAGTGCGTTGAGGAATTTGCAGTCTGATCGCGGGTGGTTTGTCCCACAACCAGCACATTGGCGTGGAAGTCTCTGGTTCCTTTGCTCTCGTTCCAAGCAGAGCTGGTTGACCTCCTCTGCCTCACTGTCTGATGTTCATGATGGGCAGTAATAGTATGCCTCTCAGAGGAAGGTGGACTATCGCTAGCGAGTTGGCGGTGCGGTGCGTTCGGTCGGCGCATTCAAGCAGCTGACTTCCTGGTTGTTTCTGCGGCAGTAGCATCGGCGATGACATCTGCAAGGCTGATGTCTCCTTTTGCCATGATCTTGCTCTGTAACATGTGGTCATCTAATCCCAGAACTATTTGGTCTCTCATGTCTTCCTCGAGGTTTGCAAAACCACAGAGTCCTCCCAGGTTCTGGAGGTTGGCTACAAAGTCCCCAATGCTCTCGTTCTTCCATTGGTCCCTCTGGTAAAACTCATGTCTTCGTATCAGTGTAGGTACTGCGGGTGCGTAATGGGCCCGGAGGATCGGCGTGAGGTTATCCCAATCCATGGTCTTCACTTCCGCCAGTTTGGCAAGTGCTTTAGCCATTTTAAAAATGGCAGGGCTGCAGTGGATCAGGAACACCGCTCGTTTCTTGCCAGGCATAGCATCTTTCAGATTGTTGGTCTCCAGGAA
This sequence comes from Hydrophis major, assembly GCA_033807585.1. Classification (NCBI taxonomy): domain Eukaryota; kingdom Metazoa; phylum Chordata; class Lepidosauria; order Squamata; family Elapidae; genus Hydrophis; species Hydrophis major. The sequence continues at coordinate 15,805,503 of CM066339.1, forward strand.
CATCTGGAAACAGTCTATATACGAGTCCCAGTCTTCGTTTGCCAGGTCAAATGGAGCGGGTGGTATGGTGCCGTTGGTCATTCTGCCGTTTGTTGCATGCACTCTCAGCCACATGCTCTGTCTTGTTCGATGAGTATTTAGTCAGCTCTATCGTCTTCTGCATCCCATCCTCGTCGCCAGTGTTAAGTCCTGAGCATGGGCGCAAGGAACAGAGACGAGACATCGAACTGTGACTTCAACTCTTTATTCGTGACTTCAGAACAGAGCAAAATACTTGGGCAGCAGCAGCTCTTTTATAGAGTTGGCTGCTGTCAAAACAACCAATGATTTGAGTTTACCGCTCTAACAAGTGTCCAATCAGAGAGACCCGCTGTCAGCCAATCAGATTGGCCAGAAACAACCAATCACGACTCGCTTTTCACAGGCCAATGAGAAGTGCAGGATTACGAGCCTGCTGTTAAAGTAAAGCTATTAGGGTTGTTACTGAAGCATTGGTTTAGTCCATAACTTTTTGTTTTGATTTGTTCACTGATCTATCTACTTCCTCCTCCCTTCTCCTTTCAGAGTTCATGGCACCTATGAGGCAGCAAAAGATGGCTTCAGCCAGGTTCACTTCAGAGTGGATAGTTGCATTGTGATAAATTCAAATAGGACATGATGATGATGATGGTGATAAATGCCTCTTCTTGGACATTGCGAAAATGGAAATGTCCACTGAATTGGTGGGACTTGTTTTTTTCCCACAGCTCCTCATAGTCTCACAAGCACCTTCAGCTCAGGTGGGATGGACAGATTTTGAACATCTGCAGCTGTGGCTTTGGGCAACCTCTTGCAAAAGTAACTCTCTGGTGAGCATTAAAGGAAATGTGTTACTGAAAACTGTAAGATTAAGGGGCTATACAGCTGTTCTTATTGTTGATCTTTTGCAAATATGTTTACTTGAGTAGTCCTTGACCACAATCCAGGCCAAAATTTGCTAAGTGAGACAGTTAAGTGAATTTTGACCCATATTATGACCTTTCTTGCAAGAGTTGTTAAGTGAATCATGGGAGTTGTTAAGTTAGTAACTATCAGGCTACAGAACTTTTCCCATTCAATCAACTAGAATGAATTTCTGAAAATGTACCAAAATGTTATCAAAAAGAAATCCTTTATTGAGATGAGACAATTCATGTAGGGGTTAAAAGCAGCATCTAAGGTCTCTCAGGCATGCAGAGGTAGATAAGGGAGTTTAAAACCCCTCCCCTTATCTTGATGTGTATTTAGTGAAACAAAGAGCCAACATGTTAATTCCCCCCCACCCCCTTTTTAGAATGATCTTTTTCAGAGTTTCTCAGGACACATCTCACTGTGGAATTTTTATGGTCTCTTCGTCTCCTGGCTGTCTCTCACAGAAGTGATAGGTTCCGGCCATCTGGGTTTCATCTCTCCACTGTATCATGTGTAGGTTATAAAAATTCGATATAAGATTAAATATATTCAGGTTACATCAAGAAGGATTTCTTTATCAGTCTCCTCCACCCCTTTCTTCTTCCATTGAAGAAATGACAGATACATGGATCTGACATCCTGCCCTCCTTAAAAAATTTTGTGACCAGTCCATACTTCAAAGGGATTTGGTTTCCTTCCAGGAAATGCCTCCATGCCCATCGCACAGCATATGCCTCTTTCTCCCATATGGCCCAACTTTGCTCGGTTTCCGTCAGTTTCTTGGATGTATAAGTGCATGGTTGTAATTGTCCACTTCCATTCTTTTGGAGGAGGACTGATCCAACTGCAACATCACTGGCATCTGCTTGGATGACAAAAGGTTGTTCAGGATCTGGGTGCTTAAGGACCGGTTCTGCTGAGAATAGATGTTTGAGCTTCTCGAACACCGCTTGGCATTCCATTGTCCAGATAAGGGGTTGCCTTGGTTTGGGTTTCTCCCCCCCTTTCGTTTTTAGCAAGTTCGTGATAGGGAGGGCGATGTTTGCAAAAGCTGGAATGAATTGGCGATAAAAGTTCGCAAACCCCAGGAAGCTTTGCAGTTGTTTGCAGCTGTGCAGTGGGTCCCAGTCCATGACCACTTTTACTTTCTGTGGGTCCATCTCTATTCCCTCGTGGGATATTCTATACCCCAAGTAGTCATTTTTTTCTTGGTGGAATTCACATTTAGAGAGTTTTGCATATAGTTTAGCATCTAAGAGTTTTGTGAGGACTACACAGAGTAGCTTGATGTGTTCTTCCATCATTTCCATGGAGATTAAAATATCATCAAGATACACTAGAACCCCTTCATATAAAAATTCATGAAGGGTTTCATTGATCAATTGCATAAACACGGCAGGTGTTCCTTGCAGTCCAAAGCGGAGCACTTTAAATTGGTAGCATCTGAATGGTGTGTGAAAAGCTGTCTTCCACTCATCCCCTTCCTTTATTCTGATGCGGTAATATGCCTCTCGTAGGTCTAACTTTGAAAAAAAATTTCCTTTCAAGAGGTGGGCTAACATGTCCTTCATGAGGGGGAGTGGATACATATTCTCTATGCAAATCGTGTTTAATTTTTTGTAATTAACACACAAACATATGGAGCCATCTTTCTTTTCGCAGAATAACACTGGGGCAGCTATTTTTGGTCGGGCAGGTTCGATGAAACCCCTTTTTAAATTTTAATTGATAAATGCTCTTAGTTCTTTCAGTTCTCTGGGAGACATGCAGGACATTTGTGGTTTTGGGAGTTTAGCCCCTGGTGGGATTTCGATAGTGCAGTCTGTGGCTCGATGGGGTGAGAGTTCATCATAAGCTTCCTCACTAAATGCTTGGGCCAGATCCTGGTACTCATTGGGGATGTTAATGAATTCAGCCGACTGTCCGGTCATGGCCGATTCTCTGTTCTCTCTCCCTTTCTTTATCCTTTCCTCTGAGCTATTTGCAAATACTACGTCTGTCTGGAATTGTGCGGTTCCTCTCCTCCAATTTATTTTTGGATTCCATTTGTGCAGCCATGTGAGACCTAGGACTAACGGCTCTTCCATTCCTGGGGCTAAATGAATGTGAGCCCTAATGGTTCCCTAATCTTATTTTCAATGGTTCTGTGGTAAACCTAGCTGGCTCCTCCCCCCCCCCCCGGCTATAGTTCCATCTAATTGGCAGAAAGCGATGGGATTTTCCATTTCTTTCAGTTGGATCCCCAGTTTCTCTGCAAGGGAGGGATTTATTAGGCATTGGGTGCATCCTGAATCCAGCAACGCTGCAACTTCCTCCCCCTTCCCTCGGCTGGGGATAAACAGTCTTAGGGTTAGAGTGATTGGTTCAATTGGGTTGCTTACCAGCAGGTCATCTTTTGGATCACTCTCAGACTGGCTCAGGTCCCCTCAGAGCATTGGGGGGTTCTTCCTCTGGGTTGGGTGGGATCAGAATCCCACAGCTACTTGGCCCCTCAGGTCAGTCTCCTTTCCTCGAGGCCTGGATGTTCCAGGTTTCCACCAATGAGTGGTCTGGCTTTCTGGCAGGGGTTTTCAAACAGCATTCTGCTGCGTGGTGTCCCTCCTTTCCACACTTAAAGTAACCAGATGTTCTTGGAGTCATGGTGGATTGGGGTTTGAAGACTTCCCATTTCCCCAGGGGTGGGGATCTTTTCCAAAACTTGCCACTGTGGTACCGGTTATGAGTCATACCTATCTCTGCCTCCTCTGCCATCATGTACATTCATGCAGGAGATTTGGGGCTCCACAGGCCAGGCAGGCAGCGTATAGGTCATCATTTAGTCCATCTTTGAACCAACAGACTAGGATATCCTCCGACCAGTAGACTCGGCCAGCCACATCACGAAATTCCTTGGTGTATTCAGCTACCAGATGATGGCCTTGCTTTATGACTCTGATGCGGTCTTAGGCTTTTCTATCGGCAAGAGGGTCTTCGAAGTGGTGGTGTAGGGCCATCATGAAGCAGTCGAGGTTCCTTAATTCTGTGGCATTGACATTGTGGAGTGTCACCATCCATCTGGCTGCTGACCCTTCCAGGGCCAGGGTGATGACTTGTACTTGGGAACCCTGGGTTTGGAAATTCTGCCCATATTCTTGCATGTAGGTGAGGACTTGCGCAGGAAAAATCCCAGTTTCTGGGGATCCCCATTGAATTTTACTCCCAGGGGTGGGACGTTCCACTGCAGTTGTATGTCTCTGGGTTGGCCAGGGTTAATCCCCTGGTCTGGAACATTTAGGGATCAAGTACCTGGTATGGCTGCTGGTTCTTCAGGTTGTCCCGCTGCCCGATCATTCTCAGCTGAATCCGGGGTAGTGGCTCGGGTTCTCTCATTTTCTGGTTGGCATCCTGGTGCATCCCTCACCTTGAGGTTCTCCAGGGCTTCCCTCACGAGGCAATTTAAGTACCGTCTCAGTCAGTCGTCGGCTGGTGGCTCCTTGCCCCATCCTTCCTGATCCGATAGGGCCTCCAGCTCCAATTTCCATCCAGGTTTATGATTGCCCTGGGCGAGGGCTATTCCTCTGGTTCTTCTGTCCCAGCTGTCTCTTTTTCCTACACCTATAGACCACTGGAGCTTGGTGGAGGTTTCGTAGGCAGCTTCACTATCTTTGATGGGGTGCACCGAGTCAGTATCTGGCTGGGTAACTGTCAATGTTTCTCCCCAGCATTCGGCTTCCCTTGGTCCTTGCTGTACTCAGACATTTGCCTTTCTTGCAGGGTCCCCTCGGTAGAGTGAAAGTGGTTTTTTGAAAAAAAAAAATTCCTCTCTGGGCTGACCTCTATTGCAGACGCTGCTTTGTGTCAGGCTGAAGAACTTTTCCCATTCAATCAACTAGAATGAATTTCTGAAAATGTATCAAAATGTATCAAAAAGGAATCCTTTATTGATATGAGACAATTCTTATAGGGGCTAAAAGCAGCATGTAAGGTCTCTCAGGCATGCAGAGGTAGATAAGGGAGTTTAAAACCCCTCCCCCTATCTTGATGTGTATTTAGTGAAACAAAGAGCCAACATGTTAATTCCCCACCCCACCCCCTTTTTAGAATGATCTTTTTCAGAGTTTCTCAGGACACATCTCACTGTGGAATTTTTATGGTCTCTTCATCTCCTGGTTGTGCCTCTCACAGAAGTGATAGGTTCCGGCCATCTGGGTTTCATCTCTCCACTGTATCATGTGTAGGTTATACAAATTCGATATAAGATTAAATATATTCAGGTTACATCAAGAAGGATTTCTTTATCAGTCTCTCCCCCCCCCCCCCCTTTTCTTCTTCCATTGAAGAAATGACAGATACACGGATCTGACAATAACATAAGTGACTCTGGCTTCCCCACTGACTTGGCTTGTCAGTTTGCAAAGGGAGTCACATGATCCTGGAACACTGCAACCGCCATAAGAAGAAAGGGCCAACTTATTCTCCAAAGCACCAGAAGGCAGGACAAGATGCAACAGATGGGAACTAATCAAGGACAGAAACAACCTGGAACTAAGGAGGAACTTCCTAATAGTAAGGAGAATTAACCAGTAGAACAGCTGGCCTTCGGAAATCATGGGGGCTCCACCACTGGAGGTTTTTAAGAAGAGATTGGACTGCCATTTGTCTGGAATGGCATAGGGTCTCCTGCTTGAGCAGGGAGAACTCCAAGATTCCTTCCAGCTCTATTCTGATGGATGATAGGTAGGTAGGTAAATAGATTAGATTAGATTAGATTAGATTAGATTAGATTAGATTAGATTAGATTAGATAGATAGATAGATAGATAGATAGACAGACAGACAGACAGACAGACAGACAGACATGTATAGATAGATGATAGACAGACAGATAAATAGACATACAGGTGAAACTCAAAAAATTAGAATATCGTGCAAAAGTTCATTTATTTCAGTAATGCAACTTAAAAAGTGAACCTAATATATGAAATAGACTCATTACATGCAAAGCAAGATAGTTCAAGCCATGATTTGTCATAACTGAGATGATTAAGGCTTACAGCTCATGAAACTCCCAAATCCACAATCTCACAAAATTAGAATATTGTGAAAAGGTTCAACATTTTAGGCTCAAAGTGTCCCACTCTAATCAGCTAATTAAGCCATAACATCTGCAAAGGGTTCCTGAGCCTTTAAATGGTCTCTCAGTCTGGTTCAGTAGGAATCACAATCATGGGAAAGACAGCTGACCTGACAGTTGTGCAGAAAACCATCATTGACCCCCTCCATAAGGAGGGAAAGCCTCAAAAGGTAATTGCAAAAGAAGTTGGATGTTTCCAAAGTGCTGTATCAAAGCACATTAATAGAAAGTTATGTGGAAGGGAACAGTGTGGAAGAAAAAGATGCACAAGTAGCAGGGATGACCGCAGCGTGGAGAGGATTGTCAGGAAAAGGCCATTCAAAAGTATTGGGGACTTTCACAAGGAAAATTGCCACCACACACAGACGGATCCTGGACATGGGCTTCGCTTCAAATGTCGTATTCCTCTTGTCAAGCCACTCCTGAACAACAAACAACATCAGAAGCATCTTACCTGGGCTAAAGAAAAACAGTGGTCTGTTGCTCAGTGGTCCAAAGTCCTCTTTTCTGATGAGAGCAACTTTTGCATCTCATTTGGAAACCAAGGACCCAGAGTCTGGAGGAAGAATGGAGAGGCACACACTGCAAGATGCTTGAAGTCCAGTGTGAAGTTTCCATACTCTGTGTTGATTTGGGGAGCCATGTCATCTGCTGGTGTTGGTCCACTGTGCTTCATTAAATCCAGGGTCAACGCAGCCATCTGCCAGGAGATTTTGGAGCACTTCATGCTTCCTTCAGCAGACAAGCTTTATGGGGATACTGACTTCATTTTCCAGCAGGACTTGGCACCTGCCCACACTGCCAAAAGCACCAAAACCTGATTCAGTGACCGTGGGATTACTGTGCTTGATTGGCCAGCAAACTCACCTGATCTGAACCCCATAGAGAATCTATGGGGCATTGCCAAGAGAAAGATGAGAGACATGAGACCGAACAATGCAGAAGAGCTGAAGGCCGCTATTGAAGCATCCTGGTCTTCCATAACACCTCAGCAGTGCCACAGGCTGATAGCTTCCATGCCACGCCGCATTGATGCAATAATTGCTACAAAAGGGGCCCAAACCAAGTACTGAGTACATATGCATGCTTACTTTTCAGAGGTCCGATATTGTTCTATGTACAATCCTTGTTTTATTGATTGCATGTAATATTTTAATTTTCTGAGATTGTGGGTTTGGGGTTTTCATGAGATGTAAGCGATAATCATCACAATTATGACACATCACGGCTTGAACTGTCTTGCTTTGCATGTAATGAGTCTATCTCATATATTAGTTTCACCTTTTAAGTTGCATGACTGAAATAAATGAACTTTTGCATGATATTCTAATTTTTCGAGTTTCACCTGAAAATAGTGATATAGTTTCAGGCATGGGTTAAATGAATGGAGACAGTCTTAGTTGGTGAACTTTCAGCTCTTTATTACATTGTGACTTAAAAACTTTAATAACAACAACTTTGCCTTATATAGGAAACCTTAATGCGAAATAACCAATAGGGAGCTATAAGACGCTAGCTCCAGAACCAATAAGAGTCCTTCGTTAAGGGCCAATCGGATTCTCTGAGCCCAACCAATCCGATCGAGCCGCTTAACAACCAATCAGAAGTGCAAGGCCAGAACCCTGCACTTTACCCCAAGCTCGCTTTTATTTTAACTATTTACATATATAACACCCCTTCCCCCTGGCTCCTCAATTATGGTGTGACTATATAGTCCTTCAAATAGGACGGTTGTCTTTTGGGTCTATCAGATTTTCTTTGGACTGGCTGTGTGCAGTCCTGTTGAGGTAGGCTGTTGTTTGGCAGTGGCTCAGCTTCTCGTTCTGGTGTGATTTCCCTTGGAGCGTACGATTCTTCCTCCTGCTCCATTTCCTGAGTTTCACTTGTTTCATCGCTCTCTTGGAACAGGTTCCCTGGAATGTCGTCTTCTTCCATTCCTTCCCCCCCCCTCAGTTTGGTCGTAGGGGAGTTGTTGGCTGGCCGAAGGAAGTCGTGACCGTAATTGGTCAATATGTCGTTTCCACAGTCTTTCATCAACACATTTTACAATATAGGATTTGGGCCCAGTCTCGCGTATTATCGTTGCTTCAATCCAAACCGGGTCGCCCGATAAATTTCTGACATAAATGGGGTCGCCTACCTTGAAGGTACGGTAGCGTCCACTGGATCCTGCAGGCTTTTCTGGCTCGTAAACAGGGTGCAGTCGGTCGAGGCGGGAACAGAGTTTTCGCCCCATGAGAAGTTCTGCGGGAGTTCTGCCGGTTACGCTGTGCGGAGTGATGTGTTGTAGAAGTAGAATGCGGTTTATTTTTTCGTCAATATTATCATAGTCCATTTTTTGCAAAGTCTTTTTTACAAATTGGACCATGCGTTCCGCTCGGCCATTGGTAGCAGGATGCGCAGGCAAGGTGAGCGCATGGCGGATGCCATTATCAGCAAGGTACTGTTCAAACATTAGCGCTGTAAACTGTGGTCCGTTATCGGACACCAGGACGTCCGGCAATCCATGAGTTGCAAAGAGTCTATTAAGGATTTTAATGACTACTTCGGAGGTTGTATTGGTCATTCGATGAATTTCCAACCAATTAGAGTATGCATCGACAGTCAACAGCAATGTATGTCCTTTAATCGGCCCTGCGAAATCCAGGTGGATTCTGGACCAGGGTCCGCGTGGCGTCTCCCATTCGGTCGGTGCAGCTTTTGGCGGTGCGTTGCTGGTTTGTTGGCACTTAGTGCAGGCCTTGACCCATTGCTCGATGTGTCAGTCCATGCCTGGCCACCAAGCGTAGCTCCGTGCGAGTGCTTTCATCCGCACGATCCCGGGATGTCCTTCGTGCAAAATTTGTAACAGCGTCTTTTGGAGTCGTTCTGGAACGATGACTCTATCACCCCAGACGACACAGCCTTTTTGCGAAAAAAGTTCAGTCTGCCTTGTTTTAAATGGCGCAAAGTCATCTGGGACCTGGTCCAATGGCCATCCACATTCTACCCAGCCTAGGACTCGAGCTAGGGTGTGGTCTCATCTGGTCTCTCTCGCGATATCTCGAGCGGTCATAGGGGGCGAGTTGAGCGTCTCGATTTTTAACGCCGATACTGTTGGTGCCGGATCGTCAAGAGTCTCTGGTAGCGGTGCTCTGCTGAGTGTGTCGGTGTGGGGAATGGCTTTCCCCAGGTGATGTAACAATCGATAATTATAAGCAGCTAGGAACTCTGACCATCGAGTCATTCTTGGGGACAATATATAGGGGGTTGGTTTGTCCCCAGCGATTATCCCCAGTAAAGGTTTGTGGACAGTTACAATGGTAAATGTTCTTCCATATACATACTCATGGAATTTTTTTACGGCTGACACAATTGCAAGAGCTTCCTTATGGGAAAGAGTCTTCGAAAAGTACGCAACGGGGGCCTCGTTTCCATTAGGCAGCACATGGCTCAGAATGGCGCCCACCCCAAACGGTGAGGCATCACAAGTTATAATCAATGGTAATGTTTCATTATATTGCATAAGTACAGAATCAGATGTAAGTAAATCTTTTACATTTCGAAACGCTTTTTCCTCTCGGTAACCCCAAACCCACAATGCTTTCTTATCTAATAACCGGCGTAACGGTTCAGCCACAGTCGCCTTATGCGGTAAAAACACATTATAGAAATTGATAAGGCCTAAAAATGCATGGAGATCTGTTTTGTTACTGGGTCTGGGAGCATTTTTTATTGCCCTTAATTTACTCTCAGTAGGGTGAATACCCTGACTATCAATGCGATAACCTAGAAATTCAACACTGTTGGTATACAGATGACATTTATCCCTTTTTACTTTCAGTCCCGCTTCTTGGAATTTTTTAAGAACACATTTTAAACGATTCTGCAGAATTTTTTTACTAGGAGCTGCAATTAACACGTCATCAAAATACGGAACCACGCCCTTGATTCCCTGCAATAATCGTTCCATTAAACTTTGGAATATTCCCGGGGCTACACTTACCCCGAATTGCAATTGGGTACATTTAAAAGCACCTCTGTGCATTACTATCGTTTGAGCTTGGGCTGTTTTATCGTCCACGGGCAATTGTTGATAGGCTTGAGCTAAATCTAATTTAGCAAAACCTTTCCGCCTCCCAGGAAATGAAGGAGGTGCTGCACCACCGGCACTGGATACGCGTTCTGCTGGAGGGCATGGTTTAGAGTGGCCCGGTAGTCCCCACAGATTCGGATTGACCCATCTGGCTTAATGGGGGTTACAATGGGAGTTTCCCATGGAGAATGATCAATGGGTTTCAGTACCCCTTGTTTAATTAGTTTGTCAAGTTGTTCATCTATCTTGGCCTTAAGGGCGAACGGAACTCGACGGGGCTTTAAACGGATCGGGGTGACCTTAGGGTTGAGGCTAAACAAAATTGGGGTCCCCTTATACTCGCCCAGACGATCTGCGAAGACATCGCTGAATTCAGAAATAAGGTCCTCCTCCCACTCGCAATCACCGACTCGGTTCACGCCGGCTACTTCGATGCCGAGTGGCGCAAACCATTGGAGGCCCAACAAACTAGGCCTGTCCCTATCAATGATCGTTAGAGGTAAGTATGCCGTATGCTTTTTAAACGAGACGCGGACTCGACAAGACCCAACCACAGGGATCCGATTCCCTTGGTAGTCTTTAAGGATGAGACGTTGCATTTGAAGGTCTTGGCGTTGGATGGTAGGAATGAGTTGCTTTAATGTCTTCCACGACACCATCGAGAGGGACGATCCCGAATCGACCTCCATGTGGCAAGGTTGGTTCTCTATGGCTACTGTAACTCGAATCTTCTTAGCGTCCATGGCTGAGGCATGACCTATAGTGATAGGGTGGTGAGCCTCTTCTTTCTGCAATGCTCGATATCTGTAGGAGTGGTTTGCTGGATCTCGTCTTATAGGACGGTTTCCTGCCGATTGGCAAAAGTTGGTTCCCTTTGAGGCCTGACTTGGTCCCGGTAAACTGCGACAGACTCGACTGATGTGGCCTCGTTTTCCGCACTCATGGCAGAGTGTGTCGCGGAATTTGCATTCGGCCCTGGCATGGTTTGCTCCACAGCCAGCGCAAAGGCGTAAGGGCTTAGGGCAAGGATCCCGGTCGGACCTCATTCGATGGACCCCTTCTTCGTTGCTGTCTGACGACGAAGAGAGGTCCTCGTGGTGCGTCGTAACAAGCTGCTCTTCTGACTTGGATAAAAGGTCGCCTGTCGGTGGGGTTGTTGGGTTTCGGCTTCGCTGTAGTTGCGCCGCGGACTTTTTGGTCGCCTCAGTAGCAGTGGCTTCGGCGATGGCGTCAGCAAGGCTGATGTCGCCTTTCGCCATCACCTTGCTTTGCACGCCTAGCGCATCTAATCCCAGAATTAACCAGTCTCTCAGTGCTTCATCGAAGTCTGCGAACCCGCAGAGGCCTCCTAAGTGTCAGAGGTCTGCCACGAAGTCAGCCACACTCTCTCCTTTTCGCTGGCTTCTTTGATAGAACTCGTGGCGTCTCACGAGTGTAGGTACGGTTGGCGCGTAATGGTCTCTCAGGAGAGGTTCGAGGTCGTCCCAGCTTATTGCTTTCACTTCTCAAGGTTTCGCGAGTGCTTTCGCCATTTTAAAGACAGCCGGGCCGCAGTACATCAGGAACAGTGCCCGCTTCTTGGCTGATGTGGCATCCTTCAGGTTGTTTGTTTCGAGGAACATTTGGAAGAGATCCATGTAGGATTCCCAATCCTCTTGGTTCGGATCGAACGGAGCGGGTGGTACGATGCCGCTGGACATGGTTTCCGTTGGTGGCGTCGTCTTAACATGTGCTCTGTTTTTCTTCCAAATTCCTTAAGATCAGATGTCTCCACATCCCACCCTCGTCGCCAGTGATATAGTTTCAGGCATGGGTTAAATGAATGGAGACAGTCTTAGTTGGTGAACTTTCAGCTCTTTATTACATAGTGACTTAAAAACTTTAATAACAACAACTTTGCCTTATATAGGAAACCTTAATGCGAAATAACCAATAGGGAGCTGTAAGACGCTAGCTCTAGAACCAATAAGAGTCCTTCGTTAAGGGCCAATCAGATTCTCTGAGCCCAACCAATCCGATCGAGCCGCTTAACAACCAATCAGAAGTGCAAGGCCAGAACCCTGCACTTTACCCCAAGCTCGCTTTTATTTTAACTATTTACATACATAACATATAGATAGATACAGACAGACAGAGAGAGATATAGATAGATGATAGATAGATAGATAGATAGATAGATAGATAGATAGATAGATAGATAGATAGATAGACAGATACGTATAAATTGATGAGGAGAAGAATTACGAGCTGAGGGAACTATAACAGGCCATCCATAGAAAGCTTTTTTAAAAAGCATTAACTTTTGTAAAAAGCATTAACTTGGTTGATATTCTTCTCTTCCACCCTTAACAGGGTCTCTTTAGAGATAAAACTTGTAAGTGCTGCCGACAGCCTTCCTTTTTATGTGGCTCTAAAGTGGCCTGTTTAAGGGTCAACACAGTGTTTAATTCCATATCGATTAAATCCTCATTAAGCCTGATGTTCTATATTTTTTCAAGGTCAGTGGCACTTTAACTGGATTGTCCTGTTGCATATAGGCCTTTTGGAAGAGTTGGATGCACTCTGGAGGACTGGGAGGGGTGTCTTTGTTGAGCTATAAATCCATTCTCCTTGAAGCCTTGGTTCATTCTCTTGATTTATGAAGGCTTCTGGGGTGGCTGCTAATAATATTCTACCATGAGACTGGTATTAATTTAGTTTACTTTATTGTCACTGCACCTCGTACAATGAAATTAAATGCCATCTTCAGTGTCTGTTATGACTATGAAAATAAACACAACACACATCCTTCGCATTCTATACATTGAATGGAAAACCCCTGATATTGCATTAATATTGCCCTATACAGTAGAATTCAATAGTTATTAGGCTGTTTTTCAGCCTATTTGTCCTTGTTTTTATTGCCCTGTACCATCTGCCAGATGGTAATATTTTTTTTAAAAAAGGGTACCCAGAATGAGCTGGATCTTTGAGGATGTTTTGAACTTTCTTAAGGCAGTGGGAACTATAAAGCTCTCCCAAAGAAAGGAGAGGGCAACCCATGATCCTCTGGGCAATGATGTTAACCCTCTGGAGTGCCATCCTATCTGTCCCTGTGCAAGTGGTAAACTATACACAGGTGCAGTAAGTTAAGATACTCTCTGTGGTGCAGCAGTAGAAGGTCACCAGCAGTTTTTCATTCAGTTGTTGTTTTCTGAGAAGCTTCAGGTAGTATAATCTCTGCTGGGCCCTTTTGATCAGGGCTGCAATGTGGGCACCCCAGGTCAGGTCCTCTTTTAGGGTAACACCCAGAAACTTAATACTGGCCACTTGCTCCACTCAATCTCCATTGATAAGCAAGGGCTGGATGTCTGATCTGTTCCTTCTATAGTCCACTATAAGCTCCTTGGTCTTATTGGGGTTGAGGACCAAGTTATTGTCTCCACACCAAGAAATCAACCATTGGTCCACCTCATCTCGGTAGGCAGACTCATCCTCCCTGGAGATGAGTCCCACCACTGGGATCTGAAATGGTAGAGGGTCTCCTGCTTGAGCAGGGGGTTGGGCTAGAAGTCCTCCAAGGTCCGTTAGAGATCTATTCTGAATGATTAAATTGGCATTCCAGGGAAGTTCTTGAATTGAGAGCCAGTCCCTGTTAATGTGCAAAAATCAAGCATCCCTGAAAGATAAGCTGCCCAGCTTCCACTTCCTGGACACATCCAGGAAAAGTGAGAGAGGACCTGTTTGGGGAAGCCTTCTAACATTCAGGCAGGATCCGCCTTCCAGTAACTTAAATCCTTTGTGTGTTGCATTTGTGAATATGAGAGATCAGGCCTTGAGTGTCTTTGAAGAGTCAGGTTTTCTGGGATTTGAAGAGAGCTATTCCACCTCCATACAGCTTCTCTTCTCAAGGTAAAACATGCCTTGCTCTTGATATCTTTCAGAATACAGAATAACAGAGTTAAAAGGGACCTTGGAGGTCTTCTAGTCCAGCCCCCTGCTCAAGCAGGAGAACCTATACCATTTCACACAAGTGACTGTCCAGTCCCTTCTTAAACACCTCCAATGATGAAGCGCCCATGATTTCTGGTGGCAAGCTTTTCCACTGGTTAATTGTCCTCACAGTTAGGAAGTTTCTCCTTTAATTCCAGGTTACTTCTCCTCTTGATTAGTTTCCATCCATTGTTTCTTGTCCTGCCTTGTGGTGCTTTGGAAAATGTTGATCCCCTCTTCTTTGTGTCAGCCCCTCAAATATTGTAACCCTGCTACCCTATCACCCCCTAGTCCTTCTTTTCATTAAACCAGACATACTGTCAGCTGTGGGATTCGTTGCTGCCACATAGTTGAAGAAAGTGAGAGGGGTGATGTTAATTGAGTAGCTCTTAGTAGACAATACATGCATACATACATACATACATACATACATACATACATAATTTTAAAACAAACTTAATTGAATACAAAAAATTAAAATATACAAATATACAAACTCAAAAGACAAACTTTATTGAATACAAAAAATTAAAATATACAAATATACAAACTCAAAAGACAAAGATCCATACAGACAGTAGACAAAATATATTATTTTGACAGTTCAAAGTTACAGAGTGTGACGCAGAAATAATTAAAACTTATTTTGGGATTGGTGACATGATCTGGTGATGAAGGAAAAGGGGATGGGTTGTAGCTTGGGACTTTGTGGGGAAGCCAGGAAGATTTTGTTCCAGATTTGCCCAGTATGTGCCAGATACTGTTCTAATAAAAGTACTTTGAGATGGTGTGTGTCTGTCTGACAGGAATGGAATTTCCCTGGAATGCTGACACATACCTAATTCCAGCAACCGTTCTTGATATGTTTTAGCCTCCAGCCCCCTAATCATATTTATTTCTCTTCTCTGCACTCTTTCCAAAGTCTCAGCATCTTTTTTTATAGTAGGGTGACCAAAACTGAATATAGTATAAAAAATCATACATTGCAATATCCTACTTGCAAATGAATATTTCAGCTTTAATCATAACAATACAAGAGCACACAATAGATACAAACTCAAGGTAAACGACACCAAACTTGACTGCAGAAAATACGACTTCAGCAATAAGAATAGTCAATGTCTGGAATACTCTACCTGACTCTGTGGTTTCTTCCCCAAACCCCCAAAACTTTAACCTTAGACTGTCACTATTGACCTCACCCCTTTCCTAAGAGGTCTGCAGGGTGCGTGCATAAGTGCACCAATCGTGTCTACCGTCCCTGCCCTATTTTTTTATTTTTCTTATAAGTATCTATCTCATGTATTCAAAACTATATTTATTCTTATACCTGTATCTTGTAAGTGATTATCAAATCAATACTAAATACTAAATCTCCCATCATAGGGGTTGTTTCTATCCCTCTACCCTGCTCTTTTTCCATCTCTGAGCCTGCTTCTGTTTCTCTGAAACTATCTTTTAAGTACAAGGGACAAAGTGTTTAAGTTAATCTACACACAGCAAAGCAGATAATTGTTGCCTTCAGGTTGACAGTCTTCTCAAGCCCCAACAGTTCATGGATGGAGTTGCAAGATTCTCCGGGAGCTTCATCAATCATCCTTAATGCCAGGAAAAAGAAAGTCTGGAGGCAGAATCTTGAAAATGGAATCTGTGACATCTCAGTCGCCATTCATTAGCGAACTCATTAAGGTGGACTCTCACTGAATCATTTCAAGTTTCTTTCTCTGCGATTGCTTAACTGATGCACTAATGGTTCTTGCACCAAATACGGCTGAACTATCCATCTGTTCTGTCCTGGTCGTGTTTGTAAATGCTCCTTTTCTTTCTCAACTTTCAAGCATTCCCTTACAGCATACTTTTATTGCCCTTCAAACAGAAAATCCCTTCTTGCTTTTGGATATGAAGGGCTCTACGCTTTTTAGAATAGAATAGAATTCTTTATTGGGCAAGTGTGATTGGGCACACAAGGAATTTGTCTTTGGTGCAAATGCTCTCAGTGTACATAAAAGGAAAGATACATTCATCAAGAACTATAAGATACAATAGAATATAGAATAGAAGAGAACAGAATAGAATAGAATTTTTTATTGGGCAGGTGTGATTGGGAATTTGTCTTTGGTACATGTGCTTTCAGTGTACATAAAGGAAAAAATACATTCATCAAGAATCATAATACAACACTTAGTGATAGTCATAGGCTATTAAACAAGCAATCAAATCATACTAGGAAAAAAATAAAACAATATAAATTGTAAAGATACAAGCAACACGGTTATAGTCACAAGTGGGAGGAGATAGGAACAAGGAAGGATGAGAAGAATAGAAATACAGTCTTATTAAGTAGTTTGACAGTGTTGTGGGAGTTATTTCTGTTAAGTTCTGCGCATGGGTGCAAGGAACGGAGACGAGGCAGTGAACAGTGAACTTCAACTCTTTATTAATCATACTGAACAGAGCAAAACCCTAGGGCAGCAGCAGCCCTTTTATAGGTCACGGTCGATGATGGTCAGTGGTAACAACGCAGTATGATTTTTGAATGATACTTGGACTTGGCTGGATCCAAAGACCGGAATTCGGTTCCCCTGATAATCTTTGAGTATGATTCTTTGGGCTCTGAGGTCTTGACGCCGGACGTCAGGGATTAATTGTTTAAGGGTCTTCCAGGAAACCATCGAGAGGGACGATCCTGAGTCGACTTCCATCACGCAAGGTTGGTTTTTGATGGCGACCCTCACTCGGATCTTCTTTGCATCTAACAATGAAGCGTGACCGATTGTAATGGTTTGGTGTGCCTCTTCCCGTCTCGTTGAAGTGGCCAGTGTTTTATTTCTGTAGGAGTGGTTGTTCCATTGGTGGTTCAAGTGTTCCCGACTTACAGGACGATTCCCTGTGGTCTGGCGGTAGTTGTTTGCTCTCCGAATTGGGCTGGATCCTTGTTTGCTTCTACAGACCTTCCTGATGTGGCCTCTTTTCCCACAGGAATGGCAGAGCGCGTCGAGGAATTTGCAGTCTGGTCGCGGGCAGTTTGCCCCACAACCCGTGCATTAGTGCGGTAGTCTTCGATTCCGCTGGTTGCGTTGGTCACGTTCGGACCGGAGCTGGTTGACCTCCTCCTCATCACTTTCTGATGGAGATTCGAGGTCCTCGTGGTGGGTCGCTGTTGTTTGCCTCTCTAGGCGAGGTGAGGTATCGCTGGCGAGTTGACGGAGCGGTGCGTTGGTGTGGCGCATTCGGGCGGCCAACTTCCTGGTTGCTTCTGCTGCAGTAGCGTCTTTGATGACATCGGCAAGATCGATGTCCCCTTTGGCCATGATCTTGCTCTGCGCCATGTGGTCATCTAATCCCAGAATTACTTGGTCTCTCAGAGCTTCTTCAAGGTCCGTAAACCCACAGAGGCCTCCCAGGTTCCGGAGGTCCGCAATGAAATCTGCAACGCTCTCTCCTTTCCGTTGGTCCCTCTGGTAAAACTCATGTCTTCGGACAAGTGTTGGTACGGCGGGTGCATAGTGGGCCCGTAGAAGCGGCGCGAGGACGTCCCAGTCCATGGATTTCACCTCAGCCGGTTTCGCTAGTGCCTTGACCATCTCAAAGATGGCAGGCCCGCAATGGGTCAGGAATACTGCTCGCTTTTTCCCCATAGTTGCATCTTTCAAGTTGTTGGTCTCCAGAAACATCTGGAACCGGTCCATGTACGAGTCCCAGACTTCTTGTGCCGGGTCAAATGGAGCGGGTGGTATGGCGCCGCCGGACATGGTTTCCGTTGTCGATGCGTCTTCAGCCACGTGCTCTGTTTGGTGCTCTGTAGTGTTCAGTCAGCTCTGTTGTCTCCGCATCCCATCTTCGTTGCCAGTGTTAAGTTCTGCGCATGGGTGCAAGGAACGGAGACGAGGCAGTGAACAGTGAACTTCAACTCTTTATTAATCATACTGAACAGAGCAAAACCCTAGGGCAGCAGCAGCCCTTTTATAGGGTTGGCTGCTGTCCTATTAGCCAATGAGAAACATGGAAGTGTTAAACCCTTGAACCAATGAGAGTTGGCCCGTTAACAGCCAATCATTTCCCAGAAGGGACCAATCCGATGTCGCTATTATCGGCCAATCAAAAGTGCAGGATCAGAACCCTGCTTTTTCTTAAGGTTGTCAAAACTTTATTAAACGCCTTTATTAGTTCATAACAATTTCTTTAGCAAAGTGATGGCATTTGGGGAAAAACTGTCCTTGTGTCTAGCTGTTCTGGTGTGCAGTGCTCTATAGCATCGTTTTGAGGGAAGGAGTTGAAACAGTTTATGTCCAAGATGTGAGGGGTCTGTAAATATTTTCACAGCCCTCTTTATGACTTGTGCAGCATGCAGGTCCTCCATGGAAGGCAGGTTGGTAGCTTTGATGGGGAAGTTTTATGCCAGTTTTTTTTTAAAGCTAAATTGATTCAGTTGTTCTTGAAACAGGCTGAGGAATTGTGAAAACTGACCAGTGAGAGAGAGAAGTTTGTGCTTCTGCTTGTGCAAGGGGTTGGACTAGAAGATCTGCAAAGCCCCTTCCAACTCTATTATTCTATGTTCTATGTTCTGCATCCCAACTCTGGTTATTCTGGCATGCAGTTGGCTCCAATTGTCATGCTGATGGGCCAAGACGATGCTGTTTTCCATCCTGGGTACAAAAAATTCCTGGATCAAAACTTGACTCTTTCTTCAAGATCAAGAATGGGATGGTGGCTTCAGCTCCAAATGATGCACAGGATGGACAGGATGGCATTCTCTGAGCCCAAGAATGTAAATGAATGTTTCCAAAAAAAACGCACAACAAGGGGTCATTGATGTGGAGCCCTCCAAGCAAACGGGACAGACTTAAGTTGGGAGTTTCAGTGTGGAGGTGCAGCCTACTGCAGATGTTTTGTAATTGTAATAAGGGGGGGTGGGGGTCGATCCATATTTTCTGTGGGATTATTTGTGTTTTGTTATGGTTGATGTTTTATGTGGCATGTTTGCTGCTGGAGGGGTTTGTCAGAGAGATTGGTTAAATAAAATAAATAAACAGATAAATGATCAGCATCTTTCCCATTAAAGAGTCATAGATGAAGCTCCCACAACTTCCGAAGGCAACTTCTGTTCCATTGATTGATAGTTCCCACTGTCAGAAAATTCCTCTTTATTTCCAGGTTAAATCTCTCCCTGGTCAGTTTCCCTCCTTTATTCCTTGTCTGGCCTTCAGGTGCCTTGGAGAATAGCTTGGCTCCCCTCCTCTCTGTGGCAGCTCCTCAAATATTGGAAGGCTGCTATCTTGTCTCCCCTGGTCCTTCTCTTCACTAGACTAGCCAGGCCCAGTTCCTGCAACTGTTCTTCACATGCTTTAGCCTCCAGTCCCCTAATTATCCTGGTTGCTCTTCTCTGCACACTTTCCAGAGTCTCAACATCTTTTTCATAGTGTGGTGACCAAAACTGGATGCAGTACTATACGTGTGGTCTTTTTTTCACCTTCTTTCCCTGCCTGTCAGAGATAAAGGCAAGAAAAGGCCATTGACTCAGCAAAAGGCTTCGAGCTGCCTCTGAATCCCTTTATGTCCAGGCAGGAAAATATTCTTATCAATTCTCTCCTGAAGGAAAAGTTCATCATCAGATCGATAGATTTGAGAGGAAGATGTAACAGATGTAACAGAGCTGGAAGGGAACTTGTAGATCATCTAGTACAACCCCCTGCCCAGGCAGGAGACCCTACACCCGTGATGGCACACCTACGGCATGCATGCCACAGGTGGCAGGCAGAGCCATTTGTGCCAGCATGTGAACCTCAAGCAAACTTACCTCACTGCACAAGCACGTGCCTCCCAGCTTATTTTCGGCCTTCCAGAGGCTTTGCAGGCCGAAAAATAAGCCTGTTTTGTCACTTCCTGTATTTCCGAAAATACTGGAAGTGGCAAAACGGGCGACTTAGGACAAAGGCTGAGAGGAGATTGTCCTCACATAAGAGATAAAAGTCAGACCTCAATGACGAACTCTTTGCAGGAAGCAAAGTAGTTAAATAGATTCCGAGTCCTCCTGGAAGCTCTGTGCACTTTGGTTGGTTTTTTCTGGTACTTGGTGGGTTTTTGTTATAGTTAATTTGGATACTTCTGTTTTTGGCAGCATTCCACAGCACTGACAGGCATGTGCTGTGTTTAAGATTAGTTCTGGCTTTTTTTTTTTTAATATGTACTTCTTGTAAGCAAATTATATCAAATTTTAGCTTCTCTAATTTGTAAAAAGTTTTCCTTCTTTTGGTAGCTGAATTCACTCCATTTATATTCATGGAAATCAGTTTTTTTTTCTCCCATGGTTATGCTTTATATTTAGGTCTAACAGCTTTCGTGGATCTTATTTCACGTTGTTCTTTGATCTCCATTTGTCCACCTATTGCGCCTTCTTCTTTTTCCATCTCCATTTGGTCCTCTTCAGATTCAATTAAAATATTCTCTTTTTCTATCTCCATTTCTCTTCTTTCGAAAAATTCCTTATAGAATATTTCTGCTTTCACAATTGAATCAATTCTGTGTTGAAGTATATATGGCAAGGCAAGAAAGCGAGAATAAAATTAAAACTTTTACAGGATGCTAGAATTAGAGGAGGATTTGGCCTTCCTAATTGGGAGTTGTATTATCAAGCTGCAAACTTAATGTGGGTTAAAGAATGGATAACGTTAAGAAAGACTAGATTGTTGGCATTAGAAGGTCATGATTTATTATTGGGTTGGCATGCTTTTTTATGGTATAAGGGAACTAAATCACAGGGTTATTTTAGAAGGCATTATATACGGGAATCATTGTGGTTGAATTGGGAGAAAACTAAGAAACAATGTTATTTGAAAATCCCAGTTTGGTTATCAACTATTGAAGCTTTTTCGTATCCCATAACCTATAAGAAGGAACAAACAGTTAGATATGGGGAAATACTGGATGAAAAGGGTGAACTTAAAACGATGCAAAATTTAGAAGAACAAGGTATAAAGATGAATTGGTTTTCATATGCGCAAATACATGCAAGGTATCTTAAAGATTCTAAAATAGAAGGATTTTATGATACATTGACTGATTTAGACAGGATTTTGACAGGTACTGATGAAAAAGTGATTAAAAAACTATATAGTTATTTGTTGGAAATTAAATTAGAGGAAGAACAAGTTAAAGAAACAATGATTGCTTGGGGGAAGAATTTTGGATATGGGATTGATTTAGAGAAATGGCAAAAATTGTGGTCACAAAATTATAAAATGACAATGTCAACAGCATATAAAGAAAATTTGTATAAGATGTTTTACAGGTGGCACTTTCCCCCAACAAGAATAGCAAGAATGTTCAAGGATAAATCTGAAAAGTGCTGGAAATGTCATCAGATACCTGGCTCATATTACCATATGTGGTGGACTTGTAAGGAGGCTAAGAAATACTGGAATAGAATTCGCATATGGCTGGAAAAAATGACAAAGAAACACATAGATTTGAAACCAGGGATTTTTTTATTGGGAATCTTACCTGATATATATAATAAAAACTTAAAGTATTTGATTGTAAATGTATTAACAGCGACTAGGATTGTATTTGCTAAACATTGGAAGAGTGAGAAAATACCATTAGAGGAAGAAATTATTAAGAAAATATTAGAATATGCTGAAATGAGTAGATTGACATTTGAAATTAGAGAACAAGAAGATAAACAATTTTATGAAGTTTGGGATCTCTTTTATCAATGGTTAGATAATACAATATAATAATATAATATTTAGAAATCTAGGAAATAACGAATATATAATTTTTCTTGGTTTTGATAATATTTTTATAATATTTTATTAAGATAGATTTGGTATGATTCTATGATCTGTTATAAAATAATTTAACTCAATTATAGTTATCTTGCTTAAGTATGAATTAGTAAAATTATAGTCAAATGATTGTTCAATAATGATATTGGGATACTTAACTGATGATTGATAATGTGAGTTAGTATGTAATATAATTATTTCGATGACTATGGAATGGATGCACAAAAGGCAGTGGTAAACCAACCGATAGAAATCTTGGGGTTATTACAGCTGTTTGTAAACAGCTTATTTGTGACTTTGTTTAGGACTGTTCCACAGGTATCTCTTGACTTAATGACTACAAGTCGGCCCAAGGTTTCTTGTTGCTGAGCGAAACCTTTGTTAAGCAAATTCTGCCACTTTCTGGCCATGGTTATTAAGTGAATCACTGCACTCATTAAATTAGTACCATTAGGTTATTAAGGAACTCTGGCCTTCCCCATCGACTTGCTAAACGGGGATCCCACGACCCCTGGGGACACTGCAAATGTCGTAAATGTGAGTCAGTTGCCAGGCATCCAAATGTAAATTACGTGACCACGGGGATGCTATGACGGTCCTCAGTATGAAAAATGGTCATAAGTGTGAAAAATGGTTGTAAGAGTGAAAAATGGTCATAAGTGTGAAAAATTGTCCTGAGTCACTTTTTTTAGTTGTAAGTGTTGCAAGTCAGAGACTAGCTGTACAAGGAGTAAGAGGAAAAGAGCCAAAGTATAAGTCCTAGAAAGTGCCATCTTTCATACCAGAGCCATGGTGGTGCAGTGGTTAGAATGCAGTATTGCAGCCTAATACTGCTGACAGCCAGCAGTTCGATCCTGAGGTTGACTCAGCCTTTCACCCTTCCGAGGTCGGTAAAATGAGGACCCAGATTTTGTGGGGCAAGAGGCTGACACTATAAAACCGCTTAGAGAGGGGAGAGGGCTAGAAAGCACTATGAAATGATAGGAAGGCAAAGTGCTATTGTTATTGCGCTCCTTCCCTTCCTTCCTTCCTTCCTTCCTTCCTTAGTACACAGTGGTTAGAATGCAGTATTGCAGGCTAATCCTGTCCACTTCCAGGAGTTTGATCCTTACCAGCTCAGGGGTGACTCAGCCTTCTGTCCTTCCAAGGTGGGTAAAATGAGGACCCAAATTGTTGGGGGGCAAGAGGCTGACTCGTAAACCACTTAGAGAGAGCTGGAAATGATGAAGTGGTACATAGGTCTAAGTGCTATTGCAATAGTTTTTCCTTTTCCCTTTCTTCCCTCCCTCCCTCCCTTCCTTTGCCCATTGCCAGCAGTACAATCCTGACTGGCTCAAGGTTGACTCAGCCTTCCATTCTTCTGAGGTTGGTAAAATGAGGACCCAGATTGTTGGGGGCAAGAGGCTGACTCTGTAAACTGCCTAGACAGGGCTGTAAAGATATATAAGTCTAAGTGCTAGTGCTATTGGCCTTCCTTCCTTCCTTCCTTCCTTCCTTCCTTCCTTCCTTCCTTCCTTCCTTCCTTCCTTCCTTCCTTCCTTCCTTCCTTCCTTCCTTCCCTCCCAGTGGTTAGAATGCAGTATTGCAGGCTAATTCTGCCCACTGCCAGCAGTTTGATCCTGACCGGCTCAAGGTTGACTCAGACTTCCATCCTTTCGAGGTGGGTAAAATGAGGACCCAGATTGTTGGGGTGGGAGCAAGAGGTTGACTCTGTAAACTGCTTAGAAAGGGCTGGAAAGCATTGTGAAGAGGCATATAAGTCTAAGTGATATTGCTATCCTCATGTGGAGTTTGGTACCCTCATTACAGGGCAGGAGAAGGCTGGAGAAACCCTGTTTCTCACACACACAGCCCTAATGCCTGGCGTGACTCACCAAACTCCCAACGGATTTGTCTTTCCTTGCATTTTTGGCAACTTCCCCCCTCCCCTTTTCCCCCCAACCAGTGGGTAGTATTGCTTTAATTTCCCAAGAGGAGCCTCTTGTGTGACACGCTGTCAGCGAGGCACTCAGAACCTGGGCCTTGTTCCATACAATTGGGCTAGAGCATGTTGAAGCATGACAAGTAGCCAGTAAATGTCACCAGTGTGGTCCAAACTCTGAGCCTTGAGGGGCTAGGGAGGACTTAATCATCTCGTGCACAAGGATTGTCCCCACTTGCTGAGCAGGTGCCATCTCTCCTCCGAAGGGAGCTCGCTCAGAGCCACGGCAGCTGCAGTTCTCTTCTTCGATTGGCAGCTTCATTAAGTGCACCGAGTGAGTTATGATGACAAGACCGCAGGGCTGGTTTAGGTTTCCCGGCTTTTGATTACCCGAAAGAGAGAACCATCTCTGGTCTGATCTGTCCCTTGGTGCTGTCCCCAACGCCCCAATAAAATATTTGAGCCATATCTACAATATTGACAGAGCAAATGATCGTAATTTATTGATGCAGATTTATAGCTCTTTATCTGCAGGCTCAGAGATCTCTCCAAATGTATTCATACCTCACCTCTTTGAATACAAGAGTTTGGCTACCTGTGAGATCCAGGGGATCTATGGCAATTTGCTGCAGCCCACTTGCCATTGCTAACTCTATAATATACTCTATGGTGTGTGGCGGCAGCCAAAAAAACCAATGCAATCCTAAATTGGATTAACAGAGGGATACAATCAAGAATCAAGAAAGTACTAATACCACTCTATAAAGTGGTATTAGTAAGACCACACTAGAATACTACATCCAGTTTTGGTCACCACACTATAAAAAGATGTTGAGATGCTAGAAAGAGTGCAGAGAAGAGCAACCAGGATGATGAGGGGACTGGAGGCTAAAACATATGATGAACAGTTGCAGGAACTGGGCATGGCTAATCTAGTGAAGAGAAGAACCAGGGGAGACAGGAGAGCAGTCTTCCAATATTTGAGGGGCTGCCACAGAGAGGAGGAAGGGGGTCAAGCTCTTTTCTAAAGCACACGAAGGCCAAACAAGGAATAAGGATCAAGCTGAAAAGAAGAAGGAATTTTCTCACAGTGAGAACAATCAAGCAATGGAACAGAAGTTCCCTTCAGAATTGTGGGAGCTTCATCACTGGAGGCTTTCAAGAAGAAATTGGACTGCCATGGTGTAGGGTCTCCTGCTTGGGTGGGGGGGTTAGACAAGATGACCTACAAGGTCCCTTCCAACTCTGTTATTCTATATTCAGTGGAACCACTTGCCTTCAGAAGTCGTGGGAACTTCATTCTTGGAGGCTTTAAAGAAGAGACCGGGCTGCCATCTGTTAGAAATTGTGTAGGGTCTCCTGCTTGGGCGGAGGAGGTTGGACTAGATGACCTGCATCCAATGCAGAGATGGGGCCAGGACCATCTGGGAGTGGGGTGCTGCCTCCGGAGTCTGGCAGCAGTGAGGCAGAGGAAAAAGGAGAGCCTGTTCCCACTGGGCGTATGCGCAGAGCTGCTAGAAGGCAAGAGCAGCTGAAACAAAAGGGGAGACTCGGGAGTAAGGTTGAGAGGTGTTTGCCCTTCCCATAAGGGATAAAAGTCAGGCCAAGATGATGAAACCTTTGCAGGAAGCGAAGTAGTTCAATAGATTTTGAGTCCTCCTTAAAGCTCTGTATACTTTGGTTGGTTTTTTTTGTTGTACTTTGGTTGGTTTCTGTTTTTAGCAGCACTTCACATAACTGAAAGGTGTGTGCTTATCTTGGGGGACTGTTTGAGATTAATTCTGGCTGGGAATGAAAACAATTCCCAGCATTGCAATAAAATAGGTTTTGCTTTTAAAACAAGCTTGTGAATAATTACAGTTTACGAAGCCTGGGTTAGAACACCATGGAACAGAATTGGCCTTCAGAAGCCGTGGTGGCGCAGTGGTTTGAGTACAGTATTGCAGGCTACTTCTGCTGACTACTGATTGCCAGCAGTTCAAGTCCCATTGGCTCAAGGTTGATTCAGCCTTCCATCCTTCCGAAGTCAATAAAATGAGGAGCCAGATTGTTGGGGGCAATATGCTGAATCTGTAAACTGCTTAGAGAGGGCTGTAAAAGCACTGTGAAGCGGTATATAAGTCTAAGTGCTATTGCTATTGCCTCTGAGAGGCTGAACTCTGGGAAACAACTTCTATCCCAGGGCAGTAACTATTGAATTCTATTACATAGTGCAATGTTAATGCAATATCAGGTTTTCAATTCATTGTAT
Organism: Hydrophis major; assembly: GCA_033807585.1. NCBI lineage: Eukaryota > Metazoa > Chordata > Lepidosauria > Squamata > Elapidae > Hydrophis > Hydrophis major. The sequence continues at coordinate 15,831,551 of CM066339.1, forward strand.
AGAATGTGAAGAGTATTTGTGTTTATTTTCATAGTCAAAATGTACACTGAAGATGGTATTTAATTTTGTTGTATGAGGTGCAATGACAATAAAGTAAAGTAAACTAAACTAAAATTGCATTTCCAGGAGAAGGGAGTGACCTGAAGCAGCTCTTTATTCTGGGGTGAGTTGTACTAAACCCTCAGCTGCCAAGTGCAAAAACACAAGCTTGCATTTTCAAGAATAAATGAGAGGATAAAATAAAAAGGAAAAAGGGGGGGGGGATAAATATTATTTCTTAGGAAATGTGGATTTATTTTTCTCCCTGTCAATTATCCTCCTTCCTTCTGGATATTCAGCAAAACCTTTTCCACTCCCCTCTCTGTCCCTTCCAAACAGGGAAAAGATGAAAGACAATCATCTGAATGGCTGGAGTCCAGAGTTAGGAAAATCTGAAGTCATGCTGCATGTTTTTGGTGCTCCAGATATTTGAATTGTTATAAATGTTTCTGTGACATCCTCTCCATGTTAAAACCCTGTCATTTTTCATCAAAATCCATTTATGACTGAAATCAAACTTGAACAGGTGCAAGCGATGGGATAAGACAGAGTTTCCCAACCTTTCTGGCTTTGCAGACCAGTGGGGGTAATCCTACATAAGTGGCCAGGAAACACACACATGTGCAGCTCCATTTGCACAAGTGTGGGGGAGTTCATGCAAATGGAGTTCTGCATGCACACACTTGCACATTGCTCATGCAAGTAGGGGTGGGTGTGCATGGCCATGCTTCCCTGATGCTTCTGTGACCCAGTTCCAAATGGCTTATGGCTGCAGCCCAGGGGTTGAGGATGCCTGGGGTAAGAAATTTCTTCCTCCTCCTCCTCCTCTTCCTCCTTTTCCTTCTTTGTGTATTCCTGCAGGTGCAGGGTCTGTTTTACAGAACATTGAATGCCATTTTGCACTATCAGCTGTGTCTCCAGGGCGCAGGCCCATGGCTTGGATATCTTTGTTGATGGTGTCTTGCAATTTTTTGTTTTGGATGCCCGGCCATTGACTTGTAGTTGGTAGGCAGTCTTGGCCACGGTGGAAGGTGCTGCTCTCTGGACATGTCGATACCAGCAGAGCTGGCCTTCTCTCTCCTCTACTCTGTAATTGGTGCCACACCAAAATGCTGTCAAATGCTGTCATTTGTAATGTGGTCAAGAAGGGAGATGCCCGATATCCAAGGGAACACTTGCATTTCAGTGGCATGGAGATGGCCTTCGTAAGAAATATACCTGTCAGGTTTTTTTCCTGTTTCCAAAATCTGGTGCTAATATTGGCTTGAGGGAATTTCTTGTTTCAGTTGGGGGTCATTTTATTCATATTTGTCTAGGTTGGGTGTCGTTTGTGTATTCTCTAGTTCAGGGATGTCAAACTCAAGGCCTGGGGGAAAACCCTGGAAACAGCAAAGGACCGGCCTGTGGTGCCTCTGCCAGAGAAAATGGAGCTCGTGAGGGCTATGCATGGCCCTCCCAAGCTCCATTTTCACTGGCAGAGGGTTGCAGGAGGCCATCCCAGCCAAAAACAGAGCTCGGGAGCCCGTTTTCATTGGTGGAGGGCTCAGGCCACCACAAGCGCCCCCCCCCCAACATGAATGACGTCATGCTGGTTATGTCCACCCCAGCTGCCCAAGGTCAAACCCAACCTGATGTGGCCCTCCATGAAACCGAGTTTGACACCCTTGGGCTAGTGGTATCTTTCAAATGTCTGTGTTGTAAATGACGATGACATGTCGTTCTTCCGGAATGATCTAATCTCTTCCTTTCTCTTTCTCCCCTTTTTTGGGGGGACTTTTTCAGGAAGCAAACTGCTGATTTTGGTGCTGTGCTTGAACTTCCCATCCGAAGTGGAGTTGTGTCCCGGAGCATGCGTGTGTTACAGTGAACCCAAAATCACCATCAGCTGCCAGCAGCAAGGGCTCGGCACTATCCCCATCGAGATCCCAGTCCAGACCCAGCGGATTTTCCTACACAACAACCGAATCGGCCTGATCCAGTCTACCAGCTTTACTTTCTGCCACAACATCTCTATTCTGTGGATCCACTCCAACAATATCAGTCTCATTGAACCCGGGGCATTCTATGGGCTCAACAAGTTGGAAGAGCTTGATCTGAGTGATAACATGAACCTGAAGTCCATTAACCCTTCTACCTTCCAGGGCCTTGTCCACCTGCACACTTTGCACCTGGATCGCTGCGGGATCCTGGAGTTGTCCACGGGGCTCTTCCGGGGTCTTTTCTCCTTACAGTATCTCTACCTGCAGGACAACAACCTGCAGGAGCTTCCAGACGACACCTTTCTGGATCTTGCTAACCTCACCTATTTGTTTCTGCATGGGAACAAAATCAAGCGTTTGTCAGAAAACGTGTTTCGAGGGTTGACGAACCTGGATAGGCTTCTGCTGCACCAGAACAGGGTTGGCGGAGTCCACCACAGGGCCTTCCATGACCTTGGGAAAGTGATGACCTTGTACCTTTTTAATAACAACTTGACAGTGCTGAGCGGGGAGACCATGGCTCCGCTGGGGTCTCTCCAGTACCTCCGACTCAACGGCAACCAGTGGGTTTGCGATTGCCAGGCCCGGTCCCTCTGGGATTGGTTCAAGCAGTTCAAAGGGTCTTCCTCGGAATTGGAGTGCCACTTACCCACTCAGCTGGCAGGAAGAGACCTCAAGCGCTTGCCGAGCACGGATCTGGAAGTCTGCCTTGACTCCTTCAACCAGATCCGAACAAGCGTCTTCAGCACTAAGACCAAGTCTGGCAAACTGCCCACAGCAGGCCCAACGCTCAGCCCCCAGGACAACGCGCAGAAATGCTGCCCACCAGAGACAGATAAATCTTTCATTTATGAAGCCAAAGCCAAGGCAGGGCCTTCTTCTCACAGCAACCAGGCTTCCCCTAATAACCCACTCAAGGATAAGGAAAATATGGCCAAAACCAAGCATCAGGTGGAGGCGGAGCTGCCCAAAAATGGCAGCAGCAAGCACATCAATGACTCACCCTTTGGAACATACCCCAGTGCGGTCGACCCCCCTTTGACCAACTTGAAACCCGAGTTCTTGGGCCCCGTGGAGCCCTCCACCGCCCCAACGAAAAGGAGGCAGGGGTGCTCTCGAAGGAATAAGTCCAGGTCCCAGTGCCGTATGGCACAGCCAGTCCCCAGTGCTGGCCCCAGCTTCCCAGCCCTCCCAAACCTTCTGCTGCCTCCTGTTATGTGGAGTCTCTTTTGCTTCTCTTGAAATCAATCGAGCCTTTGTTTTCAGGGGGGGCTCTCGGCTTTAAGAGAGGAACAGGAAGTGGGGGGACAAAAAGCCTCTGCCACAAAGGTTGTGAAGGAAAAGTTATGCCCAGAGAAAAATGTTACAATGCTAAACATTTACTGGATGCCTTTATAAACTCTCTCTCTCTCACACACATAATCAACAACAACAACAAAAAGTGTAAATAATTTATTTCTTCCTTCTGGAATTTATATGTTTGATTTTGATTGGTTGATCCTGCCTTTGTCCTTGGAATTACTCTTTTCTGAAAGAGAAAGAAAAAGAAAGAGAGAGAGAAAAAAAGAAAGAAATAGAAAATCAAGAGGTATAATAACCCCATAACTTTGTAATGTTCCCCTCACCCTAAAGTCATTACTTTGTAATTTGAAGCCCTAAAGCCCTAAACCGTATTGTACATCTTACCATCTGCTGAGATCACGTCAGTGGCAATTTTTAAAAAATTCCTACATTTCTGAATTTCGAGCTTTAACCTCCTTTCGTTTCCACCTGACTGGGTTTGCAGAAAGAGGCGTTGTTAAAGAATGCTCCCTTTTCATTCACTGAAGACTGCAGTATATATATATATATATATATACACACATATACATATACATATATATATATATATTATTTTACTTGTGTACAAGTACAAAAAAATACAAAAAATAAATATTTCTTTCTTTTTTTCCTTACGGTGTTTTATCACCTTCGCACGTACTCACACCTCTCTTCTGGGGGGGAGGTCCTTCAGTGTTGGAGTTTTCTTCCTGGATTTTCTGGTTTCTGTTTCTTAAAGCTCCTGCAAAAGTATCTGAGAGCCATTACCTGCCGGAAGGAAAGGCAGCAGCTGAGCCAAGCGGGGCCACTTTATTCAATTTTCAGTTGGCCTCAGCAAAGGATTCCATCCCACAAAAGCCACTCTTGTTAATGGTACAGTGCCCTCCCTGCCTCCCTGAAAGGCCTTGCTCACCTCGTGAATATTTCAGAATAGCTCAGAATAAGAAGCAAGAATTGAAATCAGGGCTCGGGCCAAGGCAGCTTAGATGGCAGAGAACAGGCAGCCAATGACAAGCCAAATAAGGAAAAATGAGAGCTAAAATCTCTCGCAGGTCTATTAAAGCTGAACTAAATTGTGGTCTCTGTATGTAGAAGTGTGTGTGTGTGTGTGTATGTATTGGGATGTCGAGTATAGACTTCATATTTTTCTTTTCTAGGAAATTTGAAAAGGTTTCTTGGACAGTCTTCTGGAGATCACAGCCTCCCTGTACTCTTTCTTCAAAGCTGAAATTTAATCCTCCAGTGATTGGCAATTCCCTAAACAGCAGGCAGATGATGCTTTCCAGTTTTTGAATTTTGCTGGTATTTTGGAGCTGGTGATGCTGCTTTTCTCTTACCTGTCTTTCCAAGGGTTTATGACAATTTACCACAACCAACTCACCGCAGCAACCTTTCCACAGGCAACCCAGTACAGACATCTTGCCACGGCCAATCCACCACAGCCATCTTCCCATGGCCAACACACATTGCCATCATATCATGCCCAACCCACTACAGTCATCTTGCCATGGCCATCTTGCCACGGCCAACTCATCACAGCCAAACCACAACTAACCCACCACAGCCAAGCTCACCATGGCCAACTTGCCACAGGACAACTGACTAAGGCCATCTCGCCACAGCCATCTTACCACAAGACAACTCGCTGCAGGACAAGAGTTACACTAACATCAAAGAAATGGTAGAATAGTATAAAGAAAGGGTGCAAAAGGGGAAACAAAATGAAATATGAATCAAAAATTCAAATACTTTTTTGCTTATTTTCAGTAATTAAATTGAATTGTTATATTATCCCACAGCAAATTTTCCCATGGTGAGTTGGCCATGACAAATTGTCCTGCAGTGAGTTGGCCATGGCAAATTGTTCCATTCCATCATTTCCAGGACCTTCCAGGCTCCCCAAGTGTCCACTTTTTCTAAATTCCCCAGGGAAAAAATCCCTGCTTGATGGGTGTTAAGCCGGGGAGACTGCAAGCAGCTGGAGAGAATTCTAACAAGAGTTATTGAAAGGGAATGTCACGAGGTTGCAGATGTCTCAATGATGGGATTACTTTCCTTTTAGAAGGCAATTTCTCAGCTCATTAAGTCAGAAACGTCTTCCACTTTTTATTAAAAATTTTACTGCAAAGCAGTGACTTCTGTTGGTTGTGGCTGTTGATTTTCCAGGTAACAGAGAAATGTACAGATGGCTTCAGCTTACCTTGGAAATCTCTCTGCCTGTGGGATGGAGACAAGTTGATATCCACGCGCAGACCTGGACCATTTGGTTAAGAACACCACACTGCCTCCAAGAGAAATTTCTCGTAACATTTTAGCTTAGGAAAGGAAATTTGAAAGCAATTTCTGTTTCAGAGGCATTGTGGAACGTACAAATAGGAAAGTACAGGTAGTCCTTGACTTACAACTGTTCATTTAATGACCATTTCAATGACATTGAAAAGGATGACTTATGGAACTTCCAGTTGCACTTCCATTGTATTGGAATGGAATCCGTGATTGTCCATGGTTTCGCTTGAAGCTCTCTTGATGGAGAGTTCCAATTGGGATCGGAGCCATCCTGTAGGCGTGGTGAAGAAAGGGGGAACCACCTGGCAGGTCAAGTGGAGCCACATCTCCCTCCCTGGCAAGGAACACGCCCCCCCCCCAAGACGAGCTGCAGCGGTAGCCTTAAAATAGCTACCATGAACATGGGAGATAGTCTGGATAACTAAGACTGCTGGAGCAGAGAAGCAGTGAATGGTGTTTGGACTGGGTGATAATACTTAGAACTCTAAGGTAACCCCAATAAAACAACAGAAAAGAATTCTTATAAAGAGTTGTGCTGGCTGTGATTGGAAAGTGTGAGAAAAATTGGGAAACACAAGGAAGTTACTTTTTGGGGAAAAGAAAAGAATGACTTATGACAGTTTTTCACATGGCCATTGTGGCATCCCCCTGGTCACGTGATCAAAATTCAGATGACTCATATTTATGACAGTTTTGGTGTCCCCGGGCCCCTTTTACCACCTTCTGATCAGCAAAGTCAATGAGGAAGTCAAATTCACTTAACAACCATACTACTAATTTAGCAACGGCAATGATTGTCTTACCAAATCATCATCCTCTTTTAACAATCCCATAATCTCTTGCAAGGTGGAGTCTGGGCAACTGAATGGAGCTAGCAGAGTGCTTTAATGGCCGGATGCCCTTTCTATTACCAATGCAGAGTTTATTCAGCAGATATATTCTCAGTGTGCCCAGAGAGAGAAATATCTCACAGCCTGCTGATTGTGAGATGAGAGCTTCACCTCTAGGCCACTGCACCACTCCTATTCACTTACCAAATGTGGCAAGAAAAGTCAAAAAATGAGGCAGAACTCACTTAAATATCTCATTTAGCAACAGAGGTTTTGCTCTCAATTGTGGTTGTATGTTGAGGACTATCTGTTGCCAGTCTTTTTAATGTCAGAAGCCACAAATTCCATGAAGGTTTACCAATATTAAAATGAGTTGGAGGGGCTGAGAGACAAATCTATTAGTAGTTAGGAAGTCAAACAGATTTGCTCTCCAGTTCATCAAACTGAGCAAGAATTGGTTGGAAAACTTATAAGGTAAATTTTTCTATAGGACCCTATGGAGTTTTGCCTCAGTCTGATCCTTCAAGGATTATATCCTGACTTTGGATCTACACAGGAAGAGTAAACAATTATAAACACGTTCCAAGATAATCAAATGAACATTTTATACTGCTGAGGAAATAAAAAAATAAGTACCACATTTTAATATTTTTGTTCCAGAAATGCTAGCTTAATTTTTGTGGAGAGTCCTTTTAAAAAAGAGATTGTATCTGCAGTCTGAAATGATCTAGACTATTTCCCTGTTTATTATCTGGAATAATAACTGTCCCTCTCCCATCAGTGCTGGGGAAATACATCTCATTATGCTGCTTTTGCATTATAATTATACAAACCAAATTTTGACAGGTGGTAGAAAAACATGGCTTATAGCAATAGCAATAGCACTTAGATTTGTATACCAGCCTAACAAACCAATACTGGAATATGATTTCTTTGGAAAGTGTAAAATTATAAATTACTATTTGAAAAGGGCAGAGAGCAGACAGCATTCAAAACAGCAACTGGTAGGCATTTTTTTGTGACTCTAGACGGCAAATCCCACTCAGTCCTAGTTGCTCAAATTAGAATGTGGCCCAGCACTCCGATTCCATGTTTCTTCATAGAACAATAGCAATAGCACTTAGAATTATATATCACCACTTCACAGTGCTTTACAGCCCTCTCTAAGCAGTTTACAGAGTCAGCCTAGTGCCCCCAACAATCTGGGTCCTCATTTTATCCACTTCGGAAGGATGGAAAGATGAGTCAATCTTGAGCCGGTGAAAATCAAACTATTGGCAGTGGGCAGAGTTTGCCTGCAATGCTGCATTCTAACCACTGCAGCATGGAAGGAAGGAAGGAAGAAAAAGACCAATAGCACTTAGACTTATATACTGCTTCACAGTGCTTTAGAGCCCTCTCTAAGTGGTTTACAGAGTCAGCATCTTGCCCCCAATAGTCTGGGTCCTCTTTTACCAACCTCAGAAGGATAGAAGGCTGAGTCAACATTGAGTCTGGAATGAATCAAACTGCTGACCTGCTGTCAATTGGTAGCCAGCAGAAGTAGCCTGCATTCTAACCACTGTGCCACCATGACACAAGAATAATTAAATCCATGCTAATATTAAATGCAACCATCAAATCTTAGTCCCTGCTGTGCTTGGGATCCATTGTCCCCTTCCCTCAAAAACATCACGACAAATTGCAGGAATTGGCAATTAGCAGCCTTTCAATGAACAGGTTGAGGTTCCTTTGCTACTTTAAATTTTTTTTAATGCTTTGAGGCAGGTGAACTGAAGCAAAGTGACTTGGTTTTTGAAAAAGAAACGGCCATACTGATTCAGGCCTATGACAGCTTGCCGCAGGACAAGAGTTACACTAATATCAAAGAAATAGCATCATGAAAGAAAGCAGGGGTGGGATTCAATTTTTTTAAAAACCGGTTCTGTGGGCAGGGCTTAGGTGGTGGGTGTGGCTTGGTGGTCATGTTATTGGCTGGACATGGCCAACTCAATGTCACTAACATCAAGGCATGCATCTCCTCCCCTGGCCTCTCATGACTGTGGGGATGTTGCAACAGTCATAAGTGTGAAAAATAGTCATAAGTCACTTTTTTCAGTGCCATTGCAACTTTGAATGGTCACTCCACACAAGCAAAGTACCAGCAAAGGAGGGGAAAAAAACTCCAGAGAAGTTCCTGAGACAGGAAGTCTAGTTCTGCCAAGAATGTAATAAGGGTTAACGGAGAAGCAGCTTCTGTAAGCAACACCAGAATGTTTCATTCCTGCCTTCGTTACAGGATTAGGCCAGTAATTTCTTCTAACAATCGGTTCTCTGAACTGCTTAGAATGTTAACAACCAGTTCTAGTGAATGGATGCGAACTGGTAGAATCCCACCCCTGAAAGAAAGGATGACGAAGTTGTAACAAAATAAAATGTGAATTACAGTTTTTTTTTAAAAAAAAATAATTATTTTAAATATAAATTGAATTGTTGAATTCTCCGGCAGCAAGTTGTTCTGCAGTGAGTTGGTCGCAGCGAGTTGTTCATTCCATGATGATTAAAGCAGTTTGCGGGAAGTGCTATGCCAGAGTCTTCTTTGAAAAGATTGTAGCAAATGCAAATCACATCCAAGGCACCTCAAGGCCAGACAAGGAATAATGGATGGAAACTGAACAAGGAGAGATTTAACCTGAAAATAAGGAGAAATGTTTTGATGGTGAGAACAATCAAGCCATGGAACAAAAGTTGCCTTCAGAAGTTGTGGGAGCTTCATCCCTGGAAGCTTTCAAGAAGAGACTGAACTGCCATCTGTCAGAAATGATGTAGGGTCTCCTGCTTGGGTGAGAGGGTGGTCAACTAGATGACCTACAAGGTCCCTTCCAACTCTGTAAATCAGTTAATCTATCACCCATGACAGGAGGCCATGGATGAGGGATAATCTATGATCCAAAAGAGAAGGGAAGGTCAGCCACTCCCTTTTTCCAAAAAGAAGGAGCCTTCACAACCAGGACTGGTCCTGCAGGCTGGAAGGTCCCCATTGAGCTATTGGGAAATCACAGAGAGCAAGTACAGCCAGCTCTGAGGTTTATGATGCCACTGGATTAAAGCCAAAAGGATGTCCAGAGGATGTTGTGCAAAAGGAGAGGTCAAGACTGCAAAGATACACATTTGAATCATGCAAAGACTATCAGAATGGTGAACCAAGGCACTGTTGTGGTCCGCCGGCAGCCAGTGCAGCCGGCTGCTGAATCAGACAGTGGGGAAGAACGGGGACCAGTCCGGGAGTCTGGAGAGGACTCGGACAAGGGTCCTGCATCCAATGCAGAGATGGGGCCAGGACCATCTGGGAGTGGGGTGCTGACTCTGGAGCCTCCGGAGTCTGGCAGCAGCGAGGCAGAGGACCCAGGGGAGCCTGTTCCCAGTGCGCATGTGTGCAGAACTGCTAGAGGCGAGAGCAGCTGAAACAAAAGGGGCAACTCGGGAGTGAGGCTGGGAGGTAATTGCCCTCCCATAAAATATAAAGATCAGGCCAAGATGATGATACCTTTGCAGGAAGCAATGTCATTCACTCTGTTCAGATTAATCCTTGAAGCTCTGTGTAGACTTCTTACTTCAGCTGGTGTTTTACAGTCCATTTTGCACTTTAGTTGTTGGCAGCAATTCAAGGAAAGAAAGGTGGGTGCTTATCTCAAGGGACTGTTTGAGACTCATTACCAGCTGGGAATGAACTTAATTCCCAACATTGAAATAAAACAGGAATAGATTGATTGATTGATTGATTGATTGATTTTATTTGATTTATATTGCCGCCTATTCGCCCATGGTGACTCAAGGGGCTTGCACAATGTAAAATCATATTTAAAACAAAAAACAAAAATAAAAACAATAAGAACTACCAAAAAGAGTCAAATAAATTAGAAAAGTACAATAGAATAAAATTTGGGAAAACGAAAAACAAAACAAAAACAAAAAACAACTTCTATCCCCCACCCCGATGACAGGGGGTCACACTAGCCATTTGATGGATTCCATCTTTCTCTGGGTTCCTCAGGCCCACTGGCAAAACCAGGTCTTCAGTGCCTTTCGAAATAGTCTTAATGAGGGGGCCATTCTAATCTCTGGGGGAATGATGTTCCAGAGAGATGGAGCCACCACAGAGAAGACCCTTCTTCTAAGTCCCACCAAGTGTATCTCCCTCGGGGAAAATACCTGAATGTGGAAAAGAAGGAAGAGACAGCACTCTGCAGCAGAGAGTTTATCCAAGCCTTTGAAGCAGCAGAAAATGGAAGATTATATTGCAAACAGACAGTCTGTTCCAGTGAGTAACTCATTCACAGGCACTTTGTCAGACAAACTTAATTTATGTGATTCATTGGAACAAACCAAACTGGAAGGTAAGCAGTGTCCTCCTCCCTCTCGGAGGGTGGCTCCTGTTCTTGGAGCCCAGCAGCAGCCTTCTGTGCTCAGGGGGGAGATGTAACAAATTTAAAGAAGGAAAATATGACAGACTTCCTCTCTAGACAATGTTTGCTTACAGCTCAAACTGTAAACTGTAAATATGATCTTTTGTCAACTGTCATAAATAAGGTCGGTTACCTGAAAGAATCTTTTGCAATGTTTGTTAGGAGCCACCCAAATACTGTAGAAGGACTTGGGGAGGATAACCATGGATAGATATGGGTCAGCTAACTCAGAAAATGAAACTGGTGAAGGACCTTGCTTTCCTCTCAAAAAATTTGAACACATAGAGAAAACACTCAATCAGGTAAAGGCCTAAGAGATGACCAACATAACTACAGTCTGCAAACTAACCAGGTTACCTTGCAAATTTATGATGAGTAAATAGAGGGCGTTGGAGTAATAGAAAAGCTATTAGGCTGTCCCTGAGCCAGCTGCTCCGTTGTGAATTCACTCTGATAGATTTACTACATGCAGAGTGGCTGCCAGCAAGAATGCAATGTATGAGAATTCTCCTATCGTTCAAGCAACCCATAATACCCTCCATGCTTCTCAGAATAAAGCCCTTTCTGAGCACCTTCTCAATATTTCCAATAAGGGTTTTTTGCTTAGAAAAAGTATACCCACTCCTGAAACAGCATCACCACATGGGAACTGTTGCTTTAAATCTAGGTTGCAACAGCTCTCACTCACATTGTTAAACTTGAGGCTGCTGCAACTGAACTGTCCCCGAGAAGATAAAGAAGCAATATACAAACTGTGTTACCCACAGTTGTAGGAACTGCTGTGGAAGTGCCAGAGGTAACGTTGATTGACTTATTCAGTGCATTGTCAGAACCTGGGCAAGTTAACATCATTCAAAGATTGGATGACCTAAAAGAGGCATTGACAACAACTCAATCTACAGCAAAGCCTCTATTTAATTTGGCTCCACTAACCACACAATCTTGTGACAATGTATTTAATCAACAAATTGCCTATACCTTAACAGTAAAAGAACTGTACTGTCACACAGGCTGACTGTGGGGTAACTGCACTGACTGCCCCAACCTCTGAGAAACAACTGAAAGACAAAGGGCTTCATCACACACTGCCCCCTAAGCTGACAAACACTAAAGAGATAACCCAGCTTCCATCTTTAATTGATTTAGAAGCTCCCATAACAGCTTTTCATAAGATGAATCCTCAGCTATGCCACTCCAAAAATGGACATAAATCTACATTTATAGATTTAAACCAGAATACCTGCCCATTGGGAAAAAAATCATTTTTGGAGCAAGAGCAAAGGCATACTGGCAACTGAGATATAGAGGGGCATCAACAAGTTCTGCAACCCATGAGGAGAAATATCGAACCTCACAACAATTGTGTTTATATGGGAAGCTTAGATGATATTGATCTGGTTCCAATGTCAAGTTGACATCTGACACCTTTACCATCCAGCCAATTAACCAAGCCAGATCATCTTGCTTCTGAGAACCCCATACAGTTGGTGACCTGGAACATAGCGGGCTGGAAAGGGATAGTTGATAGTGAACTAATGAGCTTTTTCTCTAGATTTGACATAATAGCCCTTCAAGAAACTTGGCGTAGTGATGTGGATGAACCAGTACAATTGCCAGGCTTTGAAGGATGGGCATCCCAGCCCAAAACACAAAGAACAAAGGGAGACTCTCTGGTAGACTATGCATTCTTATAAAGCAAGAGTTGCAATGGCAGGGAAAGAAATTATATAACGAAGATAAGTATCCGTACTTTCTAGCTGTCAAATTTGAATATGACCAGTTTGAGTTAATATTGGTAAATGTGTATATCCCCCCATGCACATCCCGGCACTATAATTCCGAATATTGGATGTGCTTGGAAGTTATCCTAGAAGATATCACAATACTGTATCCTCAGTCCATAGTGGTTTTATTAGGAGATCTGAACACTAAACTAGGTCCCTCTTTGTATGAGCTTGCCCAGAAGAAGGGAATCCCAGGGGAATTCTTTAAAAACCATCCTCAGTGGCTTTTGAGAGATTGTAAAGGTAATGCCGCTGGTTTGCTCCTAGTCTCCTTAATTTTTAAGGGTAATCTCCAAATTTCAGGAGGTAAGGATAAGAATTACATATACCCTTATACACACCACTCAATTAGTTTAAGTAGTGTCCTGGATCTCATTTGTGTGTCTGGAGATAAGGCTGACCTCTTATCGGAGGTAGCAGTACACCTTAGTGACAATAGCAACCATCAGCCTATAAGTGTGACATTGCGAGGCCGCTCAGATTTAAAACCATATAACATGGCTGACAGATGGCTTACTAAAAAGGTAGAAATGACTCAAAATAAAAGGTTAATTTGGGCTAAGGTTGATACTAAGGCAATATTAGAATGCCTTAAAACAGAGAATGCTATTAAGTGGGCTAGAACAATCCAGTCATTTACTACTGACTGGATGTCAGCCTACTATACATTCTCCAATCTTTGTAACATACTGAAGAAACATCTAACAACTAAACCTGCTACAAAAAGAGCCCAAGTGGGTAAACCTCGCTGGTTTGATTTGGATTGCCAGTGACTGAAAAAAAAATTGAAGGCAGCCATGAGGCTTGCTTATATTGAAGGCAGCCTAAATTGGCTGCCTAAATTGAAGGCAGCCATGAGGCCTGTCTATATACAAGCTAAGATGTTGCACACAAGAAGGGAATATAAAAAACCTTTAACATTAAAGAAAAAAGTTTTGCCATTTCAATCTGGTCAGAACTTGAGTTAGCTGCCAGAAGTCAGAACTCAATATTATTTTGGCATTCTGTAGCAGATATCCTGAAGGAACGGAGATTTGCGTTTGACATACCAATCTCTGCTGAGCATTGGGAGAATTATTATCAGTGCTTGTTTGCCTCCACTGAACCAGTAAAGAAATTATTTTTAAACAATGATTTAATAAACCCTAGAACTTTCCCCCCCTCGGCCACCAGTCTCAGAAAAGGAGATATAGTCCATCATTAAAAGTTTAAAGAGCAATAAAGCCCCAGGAGAGGATTTTCTACCAGCAGAACTATTTAAGAAATTTCCCAACTGGTGGGACCTTGTATTAGCAGGCCTTTTTACACACATAAATAACACCTGCCATATACCAGATGGGTGAAAGATGGCAATATTTGTCCCCACATATAAAAAAAGGGAATAAAAAGGATCCTAGTAATTATTGGCCCATCAGCCTGATTGACATTGTAGCAAAAATATACACAAGGTACCTTTTGAACAGAAGAACAAGCAGGTTTTAGACAAGGCAGATCTACTATTGATAACTGCTTTGTCTTGAATCATCTAATTGCCTTTAAGAGAAGGCCCCTGTTTGCTGCTTTCATAGACCTATGGAGTAAACTGACATCTCTCAAAATAGAACCCAGACTCTTGGCTTTGATTAAAGCCCTTTACACAAGTACCTGTTTGAGGGTGCAGTATGGGGTTAACGGGGCCCTGACTAACAGGATTTGCACAAATAAAAGGATAAGGCAAGGGTGTATCCTGGCCCCATTATTATTTAATGTATACATCAATGACCTGCCAGGGTTAATGAAGGAAACCATGGTACACATGCTGATGATCTTTAATACTTACTGCAACAGCTTGCTTTATCCTGATGATATGATTTTATTATCATACACACAAGTAGGATTATGTAGGCTATTAAGAAGATTTGGCTCTTATTGCCAGGATAACTCTTTAATCATTAGTAAATCTAAATCAAAAATAATGGTGTTTGGAAGAAACCATCAGAGACACAGGTGGCAATTGGATGGTGAACCAATTGAACAGGTTAATTCCTTTGTATATTTGGGCATAACTTTTTCCAAGACTGGATCTTGGGCCTGCCATCATCAACAGAGTACATTTAGAGCAAAAGCCCATTTGAATTTATTGCTCAAACTAAAAAACCATAGTTATCCAGGGTCCCTAGTCCCATTAATCAAGGTTTATAAGGCTAAGGTTACCGCAGAAATTTGGGGTCTTTATTCAACCACAGTCTTAGAACAAGCACAGTCCCAGCATTTGAGATGTATTTTGGGTGTAGACCCAAGAACTTTTGCTGTAGCAGTTAGAGCTGAATTGGGAATTTATACAATTCAGCATTATCTAAAATTAGAGCTTATAACTACTGTTGCAAAGTTAATGAAATAGAGACCGATAGACTACCCAAATTATGCCTACTAGAGCAAATAAAACTACAATCACAAATCTCCTGGATCATTAAACTAAGAAATTTTGTAAGAAGCTGTGGTCTTCCTATCTCCTGTGTAACAGGAGAACAATCTAAAAAAAGAGTTGCCCAAAGAATTAAGGATATAGATGCACAAACTGATATAGCTATCCTTAGTAAGGTTGGTAACTTGAAATGGTTGGGTAAATACAAATGTACTTTTCAAGTAGATAGTTACTTGAAGTCACAACTCCCAATTTCTTAGGAAGATATTCACGAGAGCGAGATTTGAACAGTTTGACACAATGGTTAGATACGGGAGATTTCATGCAATACCATACAATGAGTGCCTCTGCATTTGCAGAGCGGCAGTGGTAGAGGACCTGGCTCACATCCTATTTGACTGTTGCCTGTATAAGAGGATGAGGGACAGGTATCTTGGTCTATATATCAGACGAATGACCCATTGGAATACCACTCACCTTATGTCCGGCCAGAACTTGAAAATAACATTTAAAGTAGCACAGTATTTAAACAAAATGATTCGGTTGAGATCTGCATATGTGGGATTGATTGGGGTAGATTGCAAGGGTGACTCCGAAATATAATGTTATAATATTTTATCTATATCTTAAATTATTGTACATTATTACAATTTTGTTTTGGATTGTATTTTATTACTATGTCATCTTAAATCGTATTTTGTCTAGATTCCATTTTAGGTTGTGTTTTGTCAAGTTCCATTTTAAATAGTATTTTATCAAATTTCATTTTGAATTGCTTTTATTAAATTTTACTAACAAATTGTTGCTGGAACTTTGTACTTTGATATGGCCCAGGGGCTAATCAATAAAGACTTATTCCCTCAGGGGTAGGACCTGCAGCATTCCCTGCCTCCTCACTCTAATGGGTTGGGTAGATGTCACTAGCATGAGATGTTTCCTCAGATAACCCGGACACAAGCCATGAAGGGCTTTAAAGGTGACAACCAGCACCTTGAATTGTACCTGGAAGCAAATTGGCAGCCAATGAAACTCCTCCCGGAGAGATGATATATGTGCACACCAGGGTCTGCATAAAATCATGTGGGCCGCTGCATTTTGCACCAACTGAAGCTTCCGGATGCTCTTCAAGGGCAGCTCCATGTAGAGCGCGTTGCAATAATCAAGACAGGAAGTGACCAGGGCATGAGTGACTGTGAGTAGGGACCACTGATCCAGGAAAGGGTGTAACTGGTGCACAACCTGCAAAGCCCCTCCTGGCCATGACTGCCACCTGCTCTTCAAACAGAAGTCGTGAGTCCAGGAAAATCCCTAGATTACACACAGGTTCTGTTTGGGGTAGTGCCACCCCATCCAAGACTAAAGGTAGTAATTCTCCATGAACCAACGAACCCCAGAACCAGAGCCACTCGGTCTTGCACAGGTTTAGTTTCAACCTGTTGCTCCCCATCCAGCCCCTAACAGCCTCCAGGCACTATGAGAGGGAGGACACAGCAACACTTAACTCACCACTGGCTGAGACACACAGCTGAGTCTCATCAGCATATTGGTGATACCTCAATCCATGGTGATGGATGATCTCACCTGGCAGTTTCATATAAATTTTGAACAGGAGCTGAGAGAGTACCGAGCCCTGCGGAACCCCGTAAAGCTGAGGACGAGGGTTGGATCTCTCCCCTCCTATCAACACTGACTGAGAGCAGCTGCAGAGGAAGGAAGTGAACCAAGACAGCACAAGGCCTCCCACTCCCATCCCCTGAAGCCGTCCCAGGAGAATCCCATGGTCAATGGTATCAAAAGCTGCCAAGAAGTCAAGTAGAGCAAGGATGGATGCATTACCCCCCCCCATCCCACTCCTGCCAGAGATCATCCAAAAGTGCAATCAATGCTGTTTCTGTCCCAAATCCAGGTCTGAATCCTGATTGGTATGGGTTGAGATAATCTGTTTCATCCAGAAACCTCTGGAGCTGCTGCGCAACCATTTTTTCAACAACTTTCCCCAAAAAGGGAAGATTGGAGACAGGTCAGAAATTATCCAACTGGATGGAGTCCAGCAATGGCTTCTTAAGAAGAGGATGGACCCCAGCCTCCTTAAAGTGCTGGGGCACCATCCCCTCCTGCAGAGAAGCATTAATCACTGCCAGAGTCCACCCACCTGTCACCTCCTGGGAAGCTTTCACAAGCCAGGAGGGACATGGGTCTAAAATATAGGTGCTCATGCACATACTCCCTAGGATCCTGTCCACTTCCTCAGGAGCAACAGGGTCAAACTGTTCCCAGATAACAGGGCAAAAACCTGCCTCAGAACCTTCCACCGGATCAGCAACCACACCAGCATTTAACTGAGTATGTGCTTAAGTACAGTCTCGGAACCCTTGGAACAGGCACACTTGAGATTGTCAAAGCAGAAAGATTGACAATCTGTAACTGGAATGGGTCCCTTCACATCAAAAAACTTTACTTCTTCTATTATGGACCAAGAAAAATCATAAAAAAGAAGGGACAGCCATCTTGGTTGGTCTCAGCTGCAACCCAAAACAATAGAAAAATCTCAATTCTGATCCAAGGTAAGTCAACCAGAGCAGGTGTTCCAAGTCAGTGGTCCAGCTGCAGGTGCAGAGCGAGTGCTTCACAGCACCAAATAAAAGTCATATACTAAAAATGGATTTAGTCCGTTTTTAGTCTAGAAAGCTAAAAATAGCATTCGGAATCATGAGACACAGCTGGCTTTGGAAATGAAGCAGGAGGAGACAGAGATCCTGCTGAAACATTGAGAGAACCAACCAACCAACCAATCCAAATTAAGCTGGAAGGGTTCTTATAAGTCTTATAGTCCAGTCCCCTGCTCAAGCAAGAGACTCTATTCCATTTCAGACAAGTGGCTGTCCAATCTTTTTAAAAACCTTGAGTGATGGAGCATCCACAACTTCTGGGGTCAAGCTGTTCCACTGGTTAATTGTTCATTGTTAGGAAGTTTCTCTTTAATTCCAAGTTGCTTCTCTCCTTGATGAGTTTCCATCCATGGTTTCTTGTCTGGCCTTTGGAAAATAAGTTGACCCCCCTCTTCTTTGTGGCAGCCCCCCAAATACTGCAAGGCCACTGTCATGTTACTCTCTAGTTCTTCTTTTCTCTAGACTAGCCATACCCAGTTCCTGCAACCCCTCTTCATATGTTTTAGTCTCTGATCATGGAGAGGGTTAAAAATAGATACAATAGATTAGGTGCAGTAAATAAATAGTGGAAGAACTCTGGACTAAAATTTCTGACATTAAAGACTGAGCAAAAAAAATAATTCTTAAGCTGCAAAAAGCCAAGAAAAGGAAATGTTGATCTGCTGATACATCAAAAATCACTCAGGGAAAATAAAAGGCATCAGAGACAGTGAAAAATTGAGCTCTAGATAACAGAAGATTCAAGAGTTACGTTTAAATATACAATTAGAAAACCGAGGGAAACTATCAAATGACAAGAAGAGGTTTATTTAAGAAAATAATACAAATGTTCATTCAAAGATAGGCAAGATAAAAAGACAAAAAAGGTGCATATGAAGGATGCAGTTAAGGATGCATATGAAGATTTCATCATTGAACTCTGGAAGGTGAAGTTAAATGTGTCCTAAAAGAAATATTGCTAAGAACAAAATTCAGATGTTCATGAAATGTCAACAGAGCTGTTTAAAATCGTACGTAGTAATGCAGTTAAAGTCATGTTTAAGTAGATAACAGAAAACAAAGCAATGGCCAGGGATGGAGGAAAATAGCACTAGCAATAGCCCTCAGACTTACATACTGCTTCATAGTGCCTTACAGCCCTCTCTAAGTGGGTTACAGTGTCAGTATTTTGTCCCTAACAATCTAGGTCCTCATTTTACTGACCTCAGAAGAATGGAAGACTGAGTCAACCTTGAACCATTCAGGATCAAACTGCTGGCAGTTGGCAGAATTTAGCCTGCAATGCTTCATTCTAATCACTGTGCATCATGGAAGGGAGGGAGGGAGGAAAGGAAAGGAAAGGAAAGGAAAGGAAAGGAAAGGAAAGGAAAGGAAAGGAAAGGAAAGGAAAGGAAAGGAAAGGAAAGGAAGGAGAAGGGAGGGAGGAATGCTATCATTTCATGTATGAACTGATTAATATTTTATTGATTATGTTGTTGACTCATAGTGACCACATAGATAGCTTTTGTTCATGACAATCTCTCTGGATCCTCATTTTACTGATCTCGATAGGATGGAAGGCCAAGTCAACCTTGAGCTGGTCAGAATCGAACTCCTGGTAATGAGCAGAGTCAGCCTGCAATACTGCATTCTAACCACTGCACCATCAAATCTCTAAATAAATTTATATTCTAATGAACATGTGTGTATTAGTGCTCAAGATTCTGATATTTATTTAGCAATATCTAGAATGACAACTACCCCATGCACAAAATGGATTCAGAAGATGCAAGGACACCCAAAATCATGTTGCTAATATCTAATGGTGGATGGAAAAGGCAAGGGAGTTTTTTTAAAAAACCTTTCTTGATTGTCTATATGACAGATTATGAAAGCCTTTTTTAAAAAAACATACCTCTACTGGGCCACCCAATCTGCCTATTAAAACAATGTCTATAACACCAGGAAGCAACAATTGAAACATATAATACAACACTTAAATGGTTCAAAATTGGGGAAATAATGCTCAAATAAAGGTTTTTTTGTTTGATTTTTATGCAGAATCTATGATGAGAAATGTTGGACTAAGAAAAATTGGAATAAAAAAATTGCTGACAGAAATTTCAACAGTTACATATATCTTCCTGGCTCCACCTAGATGACTGGAAGTGAGGAAGATCTTATTAATTTAATGAAGAAAGATGTAATCTATTTTGCAAAGCACCTGAGGGTAGGACAAGGAGTAATGGGAGGAAGCTCATTAAAGAGATCCTTACCTAGAACTAAGGACAAATTTCTTGACAATCAGAACAATTAATCAGTAGGCAGCTTGCCTGAATGGAATGGAATGGAATAGGATAGGATAGGATAGGATAGGATAGGATAGGATAGGATAGGATAGGATAGGATAGGAAGAGGAATAGAATAGAATAGAATAGGAATAGGAATAGGAATAAAGCAGAGTAAGAATAGAATAGAAATATAATAGAATAGGAATAGAAATAGAAATAGAATAGAAGTTGGAAGGGACCTTGGAGGTCTTCTAGTCCAGCTCCCTGCTCAAGCAGGAGAACCTATACCATTTCAGATAAGTGACTGTCTAGAGACTCTAGACCAGTGGTGGTTAACCTTTTTGGCACTGAGTGCTGAAACGGGAGCGCGCATGCACCAAAAAGACACTGTGCTGAAATGTGTGTGCACATACGTGCACAAACCAGAAATCGAAGGAGCAGCTCCCAGTACATGCATGCGCACCAGCCCCCTGGTCTTCTGGCTTCTAAAATGCATGCGCGGGTGAAGACCAGCTGGCCAGCCAGTTTCTAACATGCTTGTGTGCACACGCATGCATGTCAGAAACTGGAAGACCAGGTGACCGGCTAGTTTCTAATGCACATGCACACTGGTCAGATGGTCTTCATGTATGCATGCACCTTAAAAAACTGGAAGACCAGGTGGCTGGTGCACATGCTGCTCACCAGGAGCTGCTCTTCTGATTTCCGGCATTCCTACGCATGTGAGGACCAGCTGGCTGGTGTGTGTCAGAACCCGGAAGAGCAATGGGCTATGGCTGGCATGCCTGGAGAGGTGGCTCTGCATGCCATTTCTGGCACACGTGCCATAGGTTCACCATCATGGCTCTAGACTTTTCCTAAAAACCTCCACAGATGGACTGCCCATAATTTCTGGAGGCAAGCTCTTCCACTGGTTAATTGTCCGCACTGTTAGGAAGTTTCTCCTTAATTCCAGGTTGCTTCACTCTTTGATTACTTTCCATCCATTGTTTCTTGTCCTGCCCTTCAGATGCTTTAAAGAATAGCTTGACTCCCTCTTCTATAGGGCAGCCCCTCAAATACTAGAATACTGCTATCATGTCACCCCTAATTCTTCTTTTCTTTGGACCAGCCAGACCCAAATCCTGCAGCCATTCATTGTATATTTTAGTCTCCAGGCCTTTGATCCTCTTAGTTGCTCTTCCCTGCACTTTTTCCAAAGCCTCAACATCTTTTTTATAATGTGATGACCAACATTAGTTGCAGTATTCCAGGTGGGGCCTTACTAGGGTTTTATAAAGTGGTTTTATAAAACAGATCTAGATAAATTGTGGACACACAGAAACATCACACTGACAGCATAAGTCTGCATTATTTAGCCATGTTTCTCCCAGTTGTAGCAGCTATGAAAGCTAGATCTCAGAAAGAAGAGCTGATGTTTTATTTATTTATTTATTTGATTTGATTTGATTTGATTTGTCAATGGCTTACAAGATACAGGTATAAGAATAAACATAGTTTTGAATACATGAGATAGATACTTATAAGAAAAATAAAAAGAAACAATAGGACAGGGATGGCAGGCACAGGCTCTTAGGAAGGGGGTAAGGTCAATAGGAGACAGTCTAAGGTTAAAGATTTTGGGGGTTTGGGGAAGAAACCACAGAGTTAGGTAGAGTATTCCAAACATTGACCATTCTGTTGCTGGTTGTATTTTCCGCAGTCAACTTTGGTGCGGTTAAGTTGAGTTTGTATCTATTGTGTGCTCTTGTATTGTAATGATTGAAGCTGAAGTATTCATCTGCAGGTAGGACATTGCAATGTATGATTTTATATACCATACTTAGATCGGACCGAAGGCATCATTTTTCTAGGTTTTCTAGATCTAAAATTTCAAGTCTGGTGGCATAAGGTATTCTGCAATGAGTAGAGGAGTGGAGAACTCTTCTTGTGAAATATTTCTGGACTTTCTCAACTGTGTTAATATCAGATACGTAATGTGGGTTCCAGACTGATGAGCTGTATTCAAGTATTGGTCCAGCAAATGTTTTGTATGCTCTAGTTAATAGTGTAATATTACCAGAGAAAAAGCTACATAAGATTAGGTTAACAACTCTTAATGCCTTTTTGGCTATGTAGTTACAGTGGGCTCTAGCACTTAGATCATTAGAGATGAGTACTCCAAGGTCCTTGACAGAGTTTGGATCCTCAACAAGGTCTTGACTATTCAGCTTGTATTTTATTTTTTGATAATTTTTGCCAATATGTAAGACAGAGCATTTATTTGTTGAGATTTGAAGTTGCCATTTGTTTGACCATTCTGATACATAGTCGAGGTCTTTTTTGAAGGGTAGCAGTATTGTCTGTGGTGTTGAATAGCTTTACATCATCAGCAAAGAGAACGCAGTTGCTCTTAATATGATCACAGAAGACATTTATGTAGAGTAAGAAGAGAGTTGGCCCTAAAACACTGCCTTGGGGGACACCACTGTTGACAGGTACAGAATTTGATAGGACGTTCCCAATTTTGATCATTTGTCATCTGTTTGACAGGAATGCTTCTATCCAGTTATGCAGGTGTCCAGAGATACCATAAGATTTTAGTTTTAGGAGTAGTTTGTCGTGTACCACTGAATCAAAGGCTTTACAGAAGTCTATGTAGATTGCGTCTATTGCTTTGACCTGATCAAGTTGTGTAGTCCATATGTTTTTGCAGTGTAAGAGTTGCAGATTACAGGATAGTTTTTTTCTGAAACCAAATTGTTTATTAGAGAAGAGGCTGTTTGTCTCTAAGTGGAGGATAATGGATTGGTTAATAATTGATTCCATGACATTACAGGTGACACAGCATAAGGAGATTGTTCTGTAATTTTCAACTAGGCTGGGGTCTCCCTTTTTGAAGATGGGGATGACCATGGCTTGTGACCATAGTTTTGGCAAGGAGCTGGTCCTGAAAGATTTTTCAAAGATTATGCTTAGAGATTCGGCTATGGCAGTGGATAGCTTTTTGAAGAAGTAGGCACATATTCCGTCCAGTCCAACAGATAGAGATGGTTTTAGATTGCGCAGTGCTTTTTCAACAATGTCTTCTGTAAAATCGATATGTATTAGATCATTGTGCTTGTCTGTGGTTCAACTCGGAAGTACTGGCCTTGATCCATTGCTGTTTACAAATACTGAGCCAAAGAATGTGTTCAGTTGGCTTTGATGGTGTCATCATTGCAGCCTTTGCCATTAGGTCCTTTCAGGGGTGGGATAGACCTTTAGTTTTTTAGTTTGTTGTTTACAAAATTGTAGAAAGCACAGGTGGAATTTGTGCGTAGAAGGTTTTACTCTTGTTTAATGTGATAATTAGTGCATTCAGTTTTTGTCTGGTGGCATAGATTTTTGTATTGGCTTTTGAAGTTGGCAACATGACCAGATTTGTTTTTTCGCCAAAGTGATCTGTTTTTGGATTGAAGCTTCCTTATTGTTATGGGTAATCTGTTTTTCATGGTTTTGGGAGTTGTTATTGGTACATATAGTTTGATGGCTCTTTTGATCTCTAGTAAGAATGTGTTGTAATGGTCTTCAACAGTATTGCATCCAGTGAATAGAAATTGCCAATCAAGGGAAGAGAGGTAGTTGATTATAAGATCATAGTTGCCTTTTTTGAAGTTATAATTGGGGATTTTGTCATTGTGATGATTTTTATGTGGACATATGTTGAAGCAAAAGTCAATCATGTTGTGGTCACTGTTGGAAAAGGGTTCTTTAATTTGTATTCTGTAAATTGAATTCAAACTATTGCAGAAGATGAGATCGAGGCAGTTGTTAAGCCTAGTATTATTTGGAACTACTTGTTCCAGTCCCAGGTTTGTTACAGCATTGTAGAAGGTTGCATGTATGAGTTCAGTTTTGTATTCGTTTAGGGTTCAGATAATATGAGATAGATTGAAGTCACCAAGAAAGATTATTAGTGTATGGGCAGGATGTTGCCCATGTTAGTGATGAATTTAGCTTGTTTACATGTTTGATGTCATAATCAGGAGCTCTGTAACATAGTAAGAATCAAAATGTGATATTTAAGGACAGTTCACAGACGATGGTCTCAGGAAGAACAAGCTCTTGGGTAACTTGGATGTTTATTTGATGTAAAGACTTTTTATAGAAAATAGCAACACCACCTTCTCTATGGATTTCACGATCGGATTGGTAAACATGATAGTCTCTTACTGAGGTAATGGAATCAGGGAGAGATGCGTTGAGCCATGTTTCACAGACAAATATGATGTTGAATTTAACCATATTTAGTAAGAGGAGAAATTCAGGTATTTTATTTACAAGGCTTCTTGCATTGAGTAGCTTGCATTTAAGGCCAGTTGTAATTTGAATTGAAGTAGTTGGGGCATGCATGCCAAGTCTTGGGTGATGTTGGATTGGTTGAAGTAGGGTTGGATGCTGATGCTCTGACGAGGATTGGGATATCATTTGCTGGATTTATGTTTTTTTGTGGATTAGGTTGCAGTTGTTGGTTTGTAGCTATTGGATGTTCAGGTTTTTGTGTTGTGTCTTTTTTTTTTTTCAAGGTTAGTTAATCTTTCATTTAAAGTGTCCAGGGATGCTACTATGGTGTGAAGGGATGATATTCACGTTTCTATGGAGTCAGCTCTTTCAAACAGGGCTATATGTTTGTCCAGTTTGGGTTTGCATGGTGGGCAGAAAAATGGAAATGCATAATTGGATGTTTCTTGGAATTGAGTCATTTGCTTGGGTAATTCCAGGCAGTCATGATGAGCATATTTTTCACACAGAGAACATTTGATGGGATTTTCATTAAACTTTAGAGTTATAAAGCATATAAAGCATGTGCAGGAGTCTTGAGGTTCATTGGTGGGGATTTTTTTTTCTTTAGGTTGTGATTTGGTATTGGATTTTTTTACTGGCATGGTGGGTTTGTTGAGATAGTACGTTGATTAAATTGCTTAATAAAACAAATTTGGGTAATCAATATAGCCAATATCACACCAATTAATCAATTACAATAATATCTCTAGTCAAGTAATTATGCTAAGCAACAATCAGCCTAATTAATTAATTACACTAATTGTTAAATACACTGTTCAATTAAATTCACTGAATCACTAATTTTACTAATCAATTTAATTACATTAAGCCTGATTTTTTTTTACATTAATCAGTAATCACACTATTTGCATTAAACACTCTAATCACACTGATCAATTAAAATAAATCAATTAAACAATTGATAAATTAATTATTTTTAGAAATTGATTATCTAATCATTGATATAGGTATTGAGGTAGAATTAGAAAATGCTTTTTTTTTTAATTGCTGGTTGAATGTTGAAATTCTCTCTTTGGGGGGAAACAGAGCCCATTTCTATGGAGATGGCTGATTTAAAGTGTTTGCTGGATTTGCATTTTGTCATCAAAAAGGGGTGAATCACAGCCCCTTTCTTCCTCTCAAGAAAAGATTAATGACTTTCGAGCTACAGGCAGATTGTTTCAATGGAGGGGAAGGAATGCAAGAGGTTTTTTTATTGGTTACTTCCTGTTGAAGAACAGAGGAAACCAACTATTCTTCTCTCCTTTTTGCAAGCAGACTTTGATTCAGCAGAGACAAACTGAACAATTCACAGGGAGGCAACAGGAAACTTTTTGTTTTTGTTTTTGTTTTCCCTTGATGAATGAGATTTCTGGGCCCCTCCTAGTTAACTTAATACACTTTCAAAGTTTGTTGCTTTTAAGAGAAAGAGGCAGTCTTGCACTGACAATTCGAACAGTTTATATTTTTACTGTGTAGACTCAGATTTGTATTGAGCATATGCTCCTGGCTTCAATATACCGTATATACTTGAGTATAAGCCGAGTTTTTCAGCCCATTCTTTGTGCTGAAAAAACCGCCCTCGGCTTATACTCGAGTCAGATTCCCCTCTGAAAAAAAAAATGGTGTGGAGCTCCGGAGCTGGGCAGCTGCTTTCCTGCAGGCAAGCCCCACTTCATGGACTCCACCGTGCAATGAAAGCGCCCTGGCTCTAGGCTCAGAAAACAACGCTAGGCGAGGTTGCTTCGGCTCCGCTCAGCTTTGTTTCCTAGCTGCTTTCAGTCCATTCGGGAGGAGGGGGAGGAGGTGGTGGCAGCAGCTTGCGTTGTTTTCTGAGCTCTAGGCTCGCGGGTTCAGAAAACAACACGAGGCGAAGTCGCTTCGGCTCCTTAGCTCCAGCTGCTTTCAGTCCACTCGGGAGGGGGGGGAGGTGGTGGTGGCCTCCTCCCGAGCGGACTGAAAGCAGCTAGGAAATGAAGCTGAGCGGAGCCGAAGCGACCTCGCCTCACGTTGTTTTCTGAACCCGCGAGCCTAGAGCTCAGAAAACAACGCAAGCTGCCGCCACCACCTCCTCCCCCTCCTCCCGAGGAATAACATTCCAAAGCTTTTGCTTCCCCTCCCCCGATATGCCCCCCCCCATGTATACATTGACGGCACGTCGCCAGCAGCAAAAAAAATCGCCCCAAAACTTTCGCCCCCACCGGCCCCAAACTCACGCACACACGGCTCAGCTCCCTTCCCCTCCTCTCCCTTTCCTGACCGCCCCAACCGGATGCCTTGCGGCGAGGCAGGGATCCCACTGGCACGACCCTTCTGGTGTTTTATCGGGAAAAGTAAAGTGCTCCTGCAAGTTATTTTGCAATCGATAGCAGCCCAGAAGCATTGCATTGGCATTTGGCTCCCACCTGTTTCCCCGACAACCCTTTTCCTCGCTTCCAGACTCCCTTCCAACTTTCGAATTATGTACCCAGCCCCTGGTCTGGTGGGCTTCTCGCCAGTCTCTTCTCGCTGTTTTAAAGAGAGCTGCGTAGAATCCCCCGGTTTTCCATGCTGACAGTCCTCTAAAATGCTCTGTTGCTCTTGTAATGAGATCCTGATTTTTTCCCCTTGTTTCTTTCTCCCTTCCACCCCCCCCTAGTGTGTGTGTGCGAAATGTGTGTGTGAGAGAGAGAGAGAGAGAGAGAAAGAGAGAGAGAGAGCAGGAAGTTAGAGCAGTCAGGCAGAGAGCCGGCTCACTTCCTTTCCTGCATTATTCCCCAGGCGGTTTGCAGTCTGTGTAAACAGGCTTTTCCTCCCTTCTCCCCTCTCTGGCCACTGATGTGCAGGCAGCATTGCTGTAATATAAGACACACGCAGAGTAAAGCGGTAACGGGACTGGCCCCACACACAAGCTTCCTCGAGCGTTTCTTGCCGCTCCTCCGGGCAAGATTTATTGGCTGGAAGCGAGGAGTGAGTTGCTCGCTTTCCTAATGAGGGTCTTGGAGCAACAACACCCCCTCCCCCGCCGCACCCCGCATCCCCACCCCCGCGCTTCCACCCAAGTTTGGAATAAAAAACGAAAGTGCAAGTGTGAACTTGGTGGGGACTCTCCGCTCATGAGTTTTTGCGTCGCTTTGGGGTAGTGCTCAGTAAAAGGAACTGGGAGGAGGAGAGCTGCTTAGCCAAAAGTCTGCCTGCCCTTCGCTCAGAAACGAGCTTTTGAGTTCTTCTTCCGCAAAAGCGGCAAGTTCTCTGGGGAGGGGTTTAAGGAAAGGAAAAGTAGTCAAAACAATGAGGAGGAGGGAGGAGGAGGACGGGAACTTTAGGCGGCTCCGGAGCTCGAGAATCTGTCCGACCGGAGGAACAGACTGCGTGGGACGAAAGTGTGTCTGTCTGTGTGTGTGGAGGGGGCGGATTGTCAGGGGTGAGTTTCTAAAATGGGCTGACTTCACGTGAGGAAAGGCGAAAAACTCTTGACTTCAGCCAGCACATCGGAAAGCCGCAGGGGCCAATCGGAGCAAAAAAAAAAAAAAGAGCCGCCGATTGAAAGGGACCCACTTGGGGAGTCCAGAACGGGTGTGTGGTAGGGCGGAGGGTGGGATTTCTAACGTTGAAGCTGTTTGTGGTTTACAGCATACAGAACCCCTGCCTGCTTAGGCTGACGCGACCACGGGGGCCCGAAGAGAGGCTGTAGCGGTGGGGGTGGGGGGTCTTCGTGCAATCCTCCGGCTCTGGCGCTTTCCAAAGCAACTCAAAACTTGGCGCGTCCTCGCCTTCCCTTTCTGCCCCTTCCAAAAAGGTCCCACTCCGGGAGTAGTGAGATACGAGACCCTGCTCTCTGTTTCGGAGCGGGGGAGAGCGAAGGCGGGGGGGATAGTCTTCCTATTCACCCTTCCATTATAAACTTTAAGATCATTATCTTATTTTCCAAACAGCCGCTCCCCCCCCCCCGCCGCTTTGCACCTTGCAAATGCAAAAACCCCAGGATTTTGCATTTGCAAGGTGCAAAGTGGCGAAAGCAGATCGCACGTGCTGGAAAGGGCTTGACTGTATTACGGAGAGAGAGAGAGAGAGGGAGAGATCATAAGAACGGTTCTTGCTTTTTTCTTGCAAGGGAGAGAGTGACTCCTGCCTACCACTGTCTCATCATCATCTTTTGGGTTAGTGAATCAATTAAACCTTTCATGATAGTGAGATCGTTTCCCAAATTTCCCTTAAATCAGGGAAGAAATCAGAAACAAATCTTTGGACTGAGAATAAGCCTGTTCCTTTGATGCCATTTTTGTTCACTGCAGTGTGAAAAGTGTGAAAAAACACACTTCTTTTTTTTCATCTTCTTGTTCCCTATTTACTGGTCTCTTTCAAAGAGGAAATTGTGAACATCAAACTTATTCTCAACTGTCCTAGTGAAAGTTTTTATTGGTATCTATTTTTATTTTTGAAATTTACCAGTAGCTGCTGCATTTCCCACCCTCGGCTTATACTCGAGTCAATAAATTTTCCCAGTTTTTTGTGGTTAAATTAGGTGCCTCGGCTTATATTCGGGTCGACTTATACTCGAGTATATACGGTACTTCTGCTTCAATCACAGGAAATAAAATTGCTTCCAATCTTCACAGGAGTTCAGTGACAACAACACTTCCCTACTTATTGGGAGTCCAAAGTTACTGTCCTTTTAAAGAGGGAGTCTGGATTAGCAATTTGGTGAAGAGGGAAGGGGGAAGGGGGGGCGGCAGGGGGGAGCAGTCTGCTTCACACCCTGGCTGCAAACTTCTGAAGACAGACTCACAGCTCCCGGTGCTCACCGCCCTGTAAGGATGGGATGAATCTCACCATCTCACCGCCCTGCAAGGATGATCATAGAGCCCCCCGATACTGGCGAGCCCCACCGCCTTCCCTTCTAGTAAGATGGGTCAAATCGCAGATCGTTGAGCGCTTCTGAATTTAGCGCTTTCCGAGGAATGAGCTCTTTTCTGGCATGCTAGTCAAGAATGGGAGGAATTGGAAATCGCCAAGTACTTTTGAATTGAGCGTTTACTGAGGAATGGCTCTCTTTTCTGGCTTGCTGGTAAGTCTCAGGCATTAGGCTTTCCACCTCACCGGCTGGACCCGCAGGGATTAGAGGGCTTGTCGCCTGGCACTGCCCGTGCCCGCCAGAGCTCCTCATGCTGCTGCTACCACTGCCACCATGTTCCGGTTAGCTTTGTCTTTGAACCTTGTTGTGGGAGAAAATTGTGGAAAAGATCCAGGGACAGAAAAAAAAAAAGAAAAGTAAAGAAATTCGATAGTAGTTGAAGTAAAATCAGGTTTCTCAGTACTAATTAACTGACTGATTGATTATGTGCCATCAAATTTATCCACCCTCTTGCTAGTAGTCCTGCTCTTTCATTTCCACCTTTCCCAGCATTAACACTTTCTCCAGAGACTTAGGTCTTCTTATAATGTCCATGAAGTATGATAATTTGAAGTTAATCATTTATGCCGTAAGTAAAAACGTGGGGCCAATTTGTCCGATGATCCATTCATTTATTTTCTTGGCTGCCTACGATACTCTCAGGAGTTTTCTCAAACGTTCAAAACTGTCAATATTCTTTCTATTCTGCTTTTTCAGAAGGCAAACTTACTTCTATAGAAAATACAATTGTTTGCACTGTTGAGGTCTTCATAGGTATAGAAACTTGATGGCATCTAAGTATGTTTTCCAAGATTTTCTAACGTGCAGTGTATTTCTTGATGGCTTGTTCCATTACTGCTGTTCGGTTGATCCTAAATGTGAGATTGTGGCTAAGAAAAACCACCAGGATTCAAAGTTGATCCAAGGAAAAAGGCTTTATTGGAATAAAGCATCTGCAGATGGGTTCTCCCCTTCTGGCAGTTGAGGAGAGAACGAAAAGCAAAGCTTAAAGGCTCTATTCTTATACCCTAAAATTGACCCCCCCCAGTATACAAATGGCTTGATTTACAATTTGTTTTTCAGGATACAAATTACATTTTATTACCTTATACAATCGGCACTTCCTTAGCAGATAACATACATAACTGGTATCTGGCATTTCAAAGGCATTCCTAAAAAGTGTGATAATTCCCAGCGCTTCAAAGACATTCCAAGATCAGTCTACATCCTAATCAGTGTTTGATACTGCCTTTCCTTACTTCAAAGGAGAAACTCCCTTTTTCATCTTGAGTTTTGAGTCACAAATTAGATACACTTCTCACATAAAAAAACAAATCTTCCACTTAGAACATAGCATAATAGGTATGAAAGGGACCTTGGAGGTCTTCTAGTCCAGCCCTCTGCTGGAGACCCTATACCATTCAGAACAAAAGGCTGTATAATTTCTTCTTGAAAACCTTCTGTGATGGAACACCCACAACTCTGGGAAGTGTGCTGTTCCATTGATTAATTGTTCTGATTGCCAGGAAATTTCTCTTTTTAGGTTGGATCACTTTTTAATGACCCACAAAGCAACCATTGCTTCTTGTTCTGCCCTCAGCTCCTTTGGCCAACCAGAGGTGGTATTCAGCAGGTTCTGACCAGTTCTGGAGAACTGGTAGCAGAAATTTTGAGTAGTTCGGAGAACCGGCCAATGCCACCTCTGACTGGCCCCGCCAATCCCATCTCTTCTCTGCCTCTCGAGTCCCAGCTGATTGGCAGGGTCTTCTTTGGTTGCCCTGCCCAGGAGAATGGAACTGGAAAGCAGATTAGTGGGGTGGGGAGGGAATGGGATTTTGCAGTATCCTTCCCCTGCCACACCCACCAAGCCACACCCACCAAGCCACACCCACCAAGCCACACCCACAGAACAAGTAGTAAAAAAATTTGAATCCCACTACTGAGGCCAATTCCCCTTTTTCTCTGATAGCCCCTAGACAGCTATCCTATCACCCCTAGTCCTTCTCTTTGTTACACTAAACTCCTTAGCCTTTGGACACAATGACTGGTGTGCTGATGTCATTTCATCTTCCAGTATTACCATCCTTGTAAATTGGAAATATCTTCTGAGGCATCTTCAGAGTTGATATTACTGTATCCTTTATCTTAACAATTGGAGATTGGAACCTCCTCCTGAGTTCAAAGAGTTGGAAAGACTTCTGCTGCTTTTCCATATCAGTTTTCATCTTCAATGACTTTAACGGATGTTGTTAAAGTCTTGGCTGTTGCTTGGCTCTTCTAACAGCTCTCTGAAATTGGAATTCAGAAATTGGAATTACACAGCTCTGGAACTCTGAAAGATCATCTGGCACTATCATTTATCATCATCCTTACAACCACTGTCTATCCACTGCAAGATGAAGGCCTCATCTGCATATTTTCAACCAATATGGTCCTGAGCTTTCTTTTGCCTATTGACACCCACAATACTTGTTGATGTCATCATACCATCTTGTTTTAGGTCTCTTTCGTGGATGCTTTTGATCGTGGGATCCATTCTATGCCTGCCTTGGTCCACCTGCCCTCAGTTCTTCTTGCTTGGTGACCAGCCCATTTTCTTTTCTATTCTTTTACTCTCTTGGTGGCATTGTATATTTTCATTTGTTCTCTAATCCATCTGCAGGTCTTTCTATCTTGTCTTGTGATGTCAAGCATGTCTCTTTCCATGGCTCTTTGTGCCACCCATAGCTTCTGTATCGATTGTGAGGTTAGTGTCCATGTTTCACCAGCATATTTTTTTAACAATTTATATGTTTTCACATTACATACATAGGTGCTTAGTGAACAACATGTCTGGATTATTTTATTTATATATAATAATACTATCCCCTCTCCTAATTTCTACCTCTACTGTCCAACCATTTGTAAAACAAATCCCATGTTTGAAAATACTGTGTCTTCTTTTACTTTTTCTTTTAGTGTCAATCTGTTCATTTCTGCACAGTCTAAAATTGTTTTAATTATATCTTCTTCTGTTGGTGTTTCCTCATTTTTCCAGTACTGTTCATATATAATTCTTGCTCCTGTCAAAATATGTCAGATTAAATATAGATCCCCTTTATCATTCTTTTCCGGTATTATGCCTAACAAAAATATTTCTGTCTTATAGTCTATATGCTGCTTTACCATTTTTTCTAACTGTGTATGGATTTTTATTCCAGTATTTCTTTGCTTTTTCACATGTCCACCACATGTGATAGTATGTACCCAGCACTGGCATATTTTAGAGCAGGTAGCACACATTGATTGAAAAAAAAAATTCTCTTCAGGCATAGAGGGGGGAAGTTGTTCTTCAAAATTATGCTTAGCTTGCCAAATGCCTGCCAACCACATTTAACACGCTGGCACTATATCATGAATAATTATGTATTTTCTAACCATGTGACTTTTGTGGTGAAAATGCAGGAGTGATTTCCCATAGCCTTCCACCACACATACAATTGAATTTCATTATTCAATTTCTCTTGTTTTTATATTTTTTAGGAAAAAAAACCTCTCTTTTGGCAAGCAGTGTGTTTCCAGGTTTTTACATTTCAAGCCCCTGGCATCTTCTTACCTCATTGCTGCCCAAGAGAGACACATACTTGAATTACCTAAGCAGCTGGGCTGGTGACCCTGCTTTGAATAAATGTTCTTGGCCTCCACTCCCAACGTTTTTCATTCATTGTCCCATTCACCTCCATCAACCCTGCCAGAATAAGAGTAAGAGGAAAGGATGAAGGGTCACATAACAGTATTCCAGTGTTTGAGGGGCTGCCACAAAGAAGAGGGGGTCAAATTATTCTCCAAAGCACCAGAGGGGCTGGACAAGAAATAATGGATAGAAACCAATCAATGAGAGGAGCAACTTAGAACTAAGGAGAAAGTTCCTAACAGTGAGGACAATGAACCAGTGGAACAGAAGTTGTGGGTGCTCCATCACTGAAAGTTTTTAAGAAGAGACTGGACAATCACTTGTTTGAAATAGTATAGAGTCTCCTGTTTGAGCAGGGGGCTGGACTAGAAGACTTCCAAGGTCCCTTGCAGCAGGATTTGGTGGGGGAGGTCACTATTGAAGCTAAAACTTAAATATTTTAGAGACACGCACTGTAAAGGAATCAACCAGAGTTCACAGAGCTTCAAGGAGGACTCAGAATCTATTGAACTACTTTGCTTCCTGCAAAGGTTTTGTCATTTAGATCTGACTTTTATCCCTTATGGCAGGGGCAATCACCTCTCAGCCTTACTCCTAAATTGCCCCTTCTGCTTCAGCTGCTCTCGCCTTCTAGCAGCTCTGCGCACACGTGCACTAGGAACAGGCTTCCTTGGTTCCTCTGCCTTGCTGCTGCCAGACTCCGAAAGCAGCACCTCACTCCCCAATGGTCCTAGCCCCATCTCTGCATCAGATGCAGGACCCTCATCCAAGCGTGACTGGTCCAAAGTCAGCCAACTGGCTTTATGACTGAGATAGGATTAGAACTCACTGTCTTCTTGTTTCTAATTTATCAACATTTATTATTTTTCATGGTTTATCAATATTTATCACAAAAAGATTGGTAGATAAAAGGTTTGGAGTCTTCTGAGTTATACAGAACAATTTACCAATCAGGATGGGAGTATTATCATTTTCTCCCATATTCTAAGTAGGGTGTTTATCACTGAAAATGGCATGAGAACAGCATAATTAAAGAAGCAGTGAACAAATCAAAAGAAAAAATGCATATATCAACAAGCATGGAAATCATGGGTGATAATGAAAATGCTTTAAATTAGCCTTTTAAATATATTATAGTAACTATAGCTAAGGTCTCTATTAGATGATAGATAGATCGATGATAGAGAGAGGGAGAGATTAACGATAGTAATAGGACATATATATCACTTGACAGTGCCATAAAGCCTTATCTAAGCGGGTTTATAAAGTCATCCTCTTACCTCAACAATCTGCATCCTAATTTTACTGACCTCAGAAGGAGTCAACCTTGAGTTGGCCAGGATTGAACTCCTGGCAGTGGGCAGAGTCAGCCTGCAATATTGCATTCTAACCACTGTGCCAGAGGTGGTATTCAGCAGGTTTTGACCAGTTCTGGAGAACCAGTAGCGGAAATTTTGAGTAGCTTGGAGAACCAGCCAATCCCACCTTTGATTGGCCCCTCCAACCCCATCTATTTTCTGCCTCCCATTGAGTCCCAGCTGATTGGCTGAGTCTCCTTTGGTTGCCCTGCACAGGAGAACGGAGCTGGAAAGCAGGTTAGTGGGGTGGGGAGGGAATGGAGATTTTGCAGATTTTTTTCCCCTGCCCCGCCCACCAAGCCATGCCAGCCACACCACGCCTGCAGAACTAGTAGTAAAAAAATTGTGAATCCCACCACTGCACTGTACCACCATGGCTAACATTGGGGGGGGGTTTTATAACAAATTTTATTAATTTTACAAAAACAATACACAATCCAGGCATAACAACTTGAAAAATCTTTTCTAAAAATAATAATAATAATAATTAAAGAAGAGAGCCAATAGAACATACAAAATAATTCCAAATTGTAATATCAATATTTACATTATCTATTTAACTTCATATCTTATCCAGACTTCTCCTTTTATCCAAATTATATTTCTTGCTTATTAAAATTTTATTGCCTTTCATAAACATACAAAACACAGAACATAGAGAAAAAAAAACCCAAAGCTAAAACATCTTTTCTGAAGGCTGCCTGATCCCGGGTTGAAACTCTTCTCACAGACACTAATTCAAACATCACATTCACTTTATATATATCCTTCCATATCTTATTATCATTTTCTTTTTTTTTATAAACCAATTTTATTAATTTTACAAAAACAGTGCGCAAACAATCAAGGCATAACAGCTTATAAATTCTTTTCTAAAAAAAATTAGTAATAATTAAAGAAGAAAACCAACAGAACATAATGATTCCCAATTATAATATCAATATTTACTTTATCTATTTAACTTCATATCTTATCCCAACTTCTCCTTTTCATCCAAATTATTTCTTGTTAATTAAAATTTTATTGCCTTTTATCAACATACAAAACCCAAAAAAACATAACAAAACCTTTATATATCCTTCCATATCTTATTACCATTTTCAATAACATTCTTTGTCTATTTTATTTCCAACTATCCATTCATCTTTTTTCTTTTACTATACTTCTCCTATACACTAATTGGAGTGACGCCTTTAACTCATTACCCTAACTTAAAAGTACTTCATATAACACTTAATTTATCTTGGGATTCTGTTTAGTAGATTCTAAAATTACACAATAAATTTTATACTCTAAATACACTTATAAAAACACAATCTTATGTACCTTCCAGAATCCCCCTTTTATCCTTAATTAGATTCACCCATTGTCTCTAAATAAACTTTTTTTCTTTAGATCTTGCTTCCCACCATTGAGGCTTCTCCTCCCCCCCTTTCTCTCTTGCTTATTCTTCTCCTTGCCCTTTTTACCCCTTTGTCTCTCCTCTTCCCTTTTCTTACTCCCTTTCCTTTGCTTTCTAATCTTACATCCACCTTTCCTCTCATTTTTCTCTTTTTTGGTTGTTTTTTCAAACCTTAAAATCCCCTTTTTCTTATCCCCTTTCTCCTCCTCCCCGGAAAAAAACCCTCACCCTCACCTCACCTATCCCGTGACCTCTTTTGAGGTCGTTGGGGCGCCTGCGAAGATTTAACCACCACGCTTCTCCATTCGTCTCTGTCCTCCACTGCTCTCTGGGATGCTGCCAGGTTCAAGCCTGTCCAATCATGGATATCATCCTCCCATCTCCTTCGTTGTCTTCCCCGTTTGCGGCTTCCTCTTACCGTCCCTTGCATGATGGTCTTTGCGAGGCCAGTAGAGCGAGACACGTGTCCGTACCATCTCAATTTCCGTTTCTTGACGACAGTAAGAAGGTTGTCGTGTGGTCCTATTGCCTGTTGTATTTTATTTAAGACCTCTTCATTTGTCACATGGTCTGTGTAGTGGATGCCAAGGATCTTTCGGTAGCATCTCATTTCTGTTGCAAGGATTCTTCTTTGTAAATCCGCATTGAGTGTCCAGGTTTCGCAGGCATATAAAAAGATTGATATTGCGAGGGAGCGCATTAGGTGGATCCTTGAGCGCAGACTGATGTTCTTATCTTTCCAAATAGTTTGGAGCTTCGAAAGCGCAGCTGTTGTTTGTGCTATCCTTGCCATTACTTCTGGTTTTGAGCCTTCATCGGAAATGATGGACCCATTGTTCATCAAAGATGGCTTCTTGTTCCTCTTCTTCTTTGTCCCAGTCATTCTGCTGCATAATCAACTTTTCATAAGTACATAATGCCATTTCTAAAAATTGAAATAAAGTGCCCAAAGTATCTTTTCCATCTTGTTCTTCCTTTTTATATTTTTGATATTCAGTCTTTAGTTCATCCACAAGTGATGCCATCCTGAAAAGAGAAACTTTCCCCAAAACCACCAACCAAGTATTTTTAATCAAAAATAATTCAAAAAAAGTTCCAAAAATTAATACTTTTCTTCCTTCTTCTCTTTCTCTTTCTGGGGTTACTGTTTAATCAAAGAGGTCCAATTACCATATATCTTTCTTTGAGATTCTAGGCAATCTCCTCCTTTTTCCACTTCTGCTCCAATTTTTTTCCTCTCCCTTCCCACTTGCAACATCAATTTTTAAATGATCAGAAATCCATACCTCTAATAAGGGTTTTCCAATTTCTTAATTTTTTAAGTCCAATGTCCAAGAACTCTTTTGTCCCTTAACTTCAACTTTCAGAATAGTTCACCTTCAATGCCCAAACAAATTTCAAATCTTCATCTGCTGTTTCCATGGGATGGGAGAGTGAAGGAAAAAAAGTTCCCTTTAACAGCTTCTCCGCCGCTTTCGATCTTCTTTGGGATACAATGTATCCTCCAGCAATTCAGACAGCTCAGTTCCAGCGAATTTAAAAGATGTTGATTGACCCGGCTCAGCCAGCACTTTCACTTTTCTTGCTTCTTCCAGCACAATCTTACCCGGTTGCAGGCTTCTTTGTGGCGGCCATTGTTGACCGCCACTCCACCACCTTGGGGAAAAGGGGTTTTTCCGGACGAGGAGGGGGTCTGCGACACCCCCAACCCCCTGTCCGGCTCCCCTCTCTCTTCGGCTGTCCCTACAGGACAGCCATATCCCCCTGACCCATTTGGATTGGGGGTACCTTGGCGGCAAGCGCAGCAGGAATCGCAAACGGTCGCGAATTCCTGCTGCCACTGAAGCCACGCAGAACTGGAAACCCACCATGGCTAACATTGGTTTTAAAGTATATGGCAAAGGTTCCTTGGATTACCCTCTGGATCTGAGAATAGTCAGGAACCCACAAAAGAGACAGAACATGGCAGAACAGACCGGTTCCGTTTAGCAAAAGAGAATGACAAGGTTGTACACTTGACCTCATTATTTCTGCCTGCATGCTGAATATATATTAAAAGAATCTGGACTGGAAGAAGAGGAGTGTGGTTTTAAAACTGAAGGAATAACCTGCACTAGGCTGGAGAGCCTCTGTGTTGATACAGGAAAAGGCAACGGATCTGCAAACTCTAATAAGAAAAGTCAAGAGGCACAGTGAAAAAAATGGAATGAAAAATTAAATATAAAAAAGACCAAACTAATGACAGATGCAGCATCTAGTATCAGATTTTAAAAACAATAACAACAACTTGTGATTGAAGAGTTTAATGATATTAAAAGAATCAAATTGAAATCAGGAAGAAAAAAGAATGTAGAAAAGAAGTCAAAGTGCAAAAAGAAAAGGAAAGAAAAAAGAAACAAGCTTTCTTGCAACAAATACTAAGAATGCAATATTTTCCCATTCCTATAACATTACACACATATTCTTCCTATAATCACTGTTATGTTCTGTGCATGGGCGCAAGAAGTGGAGACGAGACGATGAACAGTGAACTTCAACTCTTTATTTAACATTGTGGAACAGAGCAAAAACTACGGCAGCAATAGCCCTTTTTATAGGCAAGCTGCTGATCAATAACCAATAAGAAACGGGAAGCGTTAGTTCCCTTAACCAATGAAAGAGGCCCGCTAATAGCCAATCAGATTCTCCTGAACGGACCAATCAGATATCGCTATTATCGGCCAATCAGAAGTGCAGGGCCAGAACCCTGCACTTTTCTAAAGGTTTTAATAATCTTTATTTAAGCACTTTTATTAATTCACAACATCCCTTCCCCCTGGGTTCCGTTTAAGGGGTGCGGTGACGTAATCTTTGAGGTAGGCAGGTGGTTTAGATTGTCTGTTAGATTTTCGCTGTCCCCCCGGTACTTGTTTATAATCTTGTTTGGGCAGGACGTTTTCTGGCGAGTAGGTTGCCTCCGGTCCTTCATTCAAAAACTCGGTGCCGCTAATGTCCTCGTTGTCCTCTAGCCTTTGTGGGCTTGCCTCTGACGAGATGTCTCTTTGAGGCAAGTCCACCACCCTCTCTGATCATTCTTTTTTTTTTTGAAAGAAAATTTTATTAATTTTCTACAAACAGACAAGACAAACAAAACATTAAAACATTCAACTCTCATATTTACATCCAGTGTGTCAGTTGGTTCATCATTTTTGTGCATTCATTCTGTAGTCCCAGTTACAATCATGTTACATAACAACTCATATTATCAATCCAAACTTATATATCCTATAATCACTAAAAAAAAAAAAAAAGAAATTTTTGACTATACTTTTAATCATTCATGCATTATGAGCTAACAATACTTTAACCAAATTATTCAACAAATCATATAATCATACCAAATCAATCCTAAAAAAAAACCTTTATAAATATAATATCAAATAACAAAATAATAGCAAAATAGCAAGATAAAGATATTTCTTACTATCCAAAATATTCTATTATCGTATTTTATCATCTAGCCATTTATAAAAAAGATCCCAAATTTCATAAAATTGTTTATCCTCTTGCTCTCTGATTTCAAATGTCAATCTACTCATCTCAGCACATTCCAATATTTTCTTAATAATTTCTTCCTGTAATGGTATTTTCTCATTCTTCCAGTTTTTAGCAAATACAATCCTAGCTGCTGTTAATACATTTACAATCAGGTATTTCACATCTTTACTATATATATCAGGTAAAATTCCCAATAAGAAGATCTCTGGTTTCAAGTCTATATGTTTCTTTGTCATTCTTTCCAACCACATGCGAATTTTAGTCCAATATTTTCTAGCATCCTCACAAGTCCACCACATATGGTAATACGAGCCGGGTATCTGATGACATTTCCAGCATTTTTCAGATTTATTCTGAAACATTCTTGCTATTCTTGTTGGAGGAAAGTGCCACCTGTAAAACATCTTATACAAGTTTTCTTTATATGCTGTTGACATTGTCATTTTATAATTTTGAGACCACAATTTCTGCCATTTCTCTAAATCAATCCCATATCCAAAATTCTTCCCCCAAACAATCATAGTTTCTTTGACTTGTTCTTCCTCTAATTTCATTCCCAGTAAATAACCATATAATTTTTTAATCACTTTCTCATCAGTACCCATCAAGATCTTATCTAAATCAGTCTGCTTATCATAAAATCCCTCCGTTTTGGAATCTTCATCATACCTTGAATGTATTTGTGCATATGAAAACCAATTCATCCTTATACCTTGTTCCTCTAAGTTTTGGATCGATTTTAGTTCACCCTTTTCATCCAAAAGTTCCCCATATCTAACTGTTTGTTCCTTCTTGTAGATTATAGGATAGGAAAATGCTTCAATGGTCGATAACCAAACTGGAATTTTCAAATAACATTGTCTTTTTATCTTCTCCCAATTTAACCACAAAGATTCCCGTACATAATGTCTTCTAAAATAACCCTGTATTTTAGTTCCCTTATACCATAAAAAAGCATGCCAGCCCAACAGCAAGTCATGCCCTTCTAATGTCAACAACCTATGTTTCCTTAATGTTATCCATTCTTTGACCCACATCAAACTTGCAGCTTGATAATACAATTCCCAGTTAGGCAAGCCAAAACCTCCTCTAATTCTAGCATCTTGCAAAAGCTTTAGCTTTATTGTCGCTTTTTTACGTTGCCATATAAACTTCAACATGATTTTATTTAAATCTTCAAAATAGTCTTTTCCAAGCCTAATTGGTATTGTTTGAAACAAAAATAAAATTCTAGGTAAAATATTCATCTTAATTGTTGAAATTCTCCCTATTAATGACAATTGCAAGTTTTCCCACTTCTTCAAATCTGTAATTATCTGTTGTTTAAGTTTAATATAATTATTCTCCTTTAATGTGCTACATCTTGTTGTCAAATATATCCCCAGATACTTAACCTTATTTGTAACTTGAATTTTCAAAAGATCTGCCAGTTCTTCTCTCTGTCTCAATAGCATATTTTTTGTCAAAATCTTTGTTTTATCTTTATTTATTTTCAAACCAGCCACCTCTCCATATGTCTCTATCCTTTCCAATAACTTTGGAGCTGTTTCTAGCGGGTCTTCCAAAATAAAAGCTAAATCATCAGCAAAAGCTTGTAGCTTAAATTCTTCCTTCTTAATTTTCATTCCTTTTATGCTTTTATCATCCCTAATATTTCTATTCAACACTTCCAAGGTCAACACAAATAGCAAAGGAGATAGGGGGCATCCTTGTCTTGTACCTTTCCTTATATTAATAAAATCTGTAAGTTCCCCCTCCATCATTACCCTTGCTGTCTGTTTATTGTATATGGCTTCTATTGCTTGAATAAATTTTCTGGCAAAACCCATCTGTTCCAATAGTAATAACATAAATCTCCAGTTCATGTTATCAAATGCCTTTTGAGCATCTAGGAATATCAAAGCCATTTGCTTTTCAGGATGAGCCTCATAGTATTCCAAAGTGTCCAAGATTACTCTCATATTGTCTCTAATTTGTCTCTTTGGCAGAAATCCATTTTGATCTGGGTGAATAAAATTATTTAAATATTTTTTAAGTCTTTCTGCTAAGATTGGAGCAAAGATTTTATAGTCTGCATTCAATAAAGAAATAGGTCTATAATTCTTAATTTGCAGTGGGTCAGTCTCTTCCTTTGGTATAAGTGTAATATAAGTCTCTGACCATGTTTTAGGTATCATCTTTTTTAACATAACTTCATTCATAACTTCTAACAATTGGATGCTCAATGATTCTTGAAATGTTTTATAGAATTCTGCTGGAAGCCCATCTGGACCCGATGTTTTCCCATTATTTTGTCTCTTAAATGCTTCATTTAGTTCCATCATTGTTATATTGCTTTCTAGCATTTCTTCAGTCTCTTTAGGTATCTTTGGTAAATTAGCTTCCTGTAAATACTGTTTGACTTTTTCTTCATCAATATTCTCTTGTTTATATAATTGCCCATAAAAATCTCGAATAATTTCTTTTTTCTCCTTATTCCCATAACAAACTTGGCCTTGTTCATCTATTAACTTCAATATTTTTCTTGATTCTTCTTTCTCTATTAATTCCATTTTATGTTTAATTACATCCAGCTTCAATTTAATATCCTTTTTCTGTGGCATTTTCTGTAATTCTTTTTCAAGAATTTTATTCTCATCTCCCAAGGCCTTAGAAGCTTGCCTTTTCCTAATATTCTTTTTTCTTGTATAATCTTTTTTCTTGTATAATCTATTATCAAACCTCTAGCATATGCCTTCATTGTATCCCACACATTCTGCATTGAAGTATCTTCTTTTTTATTTTCTCTGAAGAAAAAAGCCAATTCCTTCTCCATCCATTGTATAAAATCTTTCTCCTTTAAAATAGTATTGTTTAATGTCTATCTCGATCTTTTTTTTTGTCCCTTCCATTTAATTGTCATTGGGCTGTGATCTGCCCAAGTACTTGTTTCAATATTTGTTTCTTTAATATTGGATATTAATTCTGTTGAGATCGAAATCATATCTAATCTGGACCATGATAAATGTCTATTCGAATAAAAAGTATATTGTTTAGCTTTAACATTTCTTTCTCTCCAAATATCTTTTAAAGTTAATTCATCTGTCATTTTAAAAAAAGACCTTGGGAGAGCCTCTCTATTTTGCTTTGTTGTTGTTGCTATATAGTCCAATTTATTGTCCACAATTCCATTAAAATCTCCCATCATAATTATATTAACATAGTCCAGTCCAATTATTTTCATATGTAGCTTTTTATAAAACTCTTCTTGTTTATCATTCGGAGCATAACTTGCAATCAAGAGTATTTTTATATTATTGTCCATTATTTCTACCATTAATATTCTTCCATCTTCATCCATGTAAATCAATTTTGCTGGGATAGCCTCTTTAATGTATAGAACCACTCCTCTTTTCTTACATTGAGTCAAAGAAGTAAATATTTTCCCCAATTTTGGCTGTACTAACAATTGTTCATGTTGTTTTTTAATATGAACTTCTTGTAGACAAATTATATCAAATTTTAATTTCTTTAATTTATGAAAAGTTTTCCTTCTTTTAACAGCTGAATTAAGTCCATTTATATTCATTGTAATCAGTTTTCTTTCTTCCATGATTATGCTTTATATTTAGGTCTAACAGCTCTCGTGGATCTCACTTCACGCTGTTCTTTACTATCCATCTGTCCACCTACTGCACCTTTCTCTTTTTCAATCTCCAGTTGTTCCTCTTGAAACTCAATTAATGAGACCTCTTTCTCTGCCTCCTCCCTTCTTCTTCCAAAAAATTCTGCATGGAAAAGTTCTGCTTTCTCAATTGAATCAATTCTATGTCTCTGCTCTTGCCACGTAAACATTAATCCTTCTGGAATCAGCCATCTATAATTCACTTCATTTTCCAGTAGCATTTTGGTCAGAAATCGATATTCTCTTCTCATCTCTCTCACTCTTCTGGGTATTTGTTTTAAAACCACAATCTCTT
Source organism: Hydrophis major (assembly GCA_033807585.1). Classification (NCBI taxonomy): domain Eukaryota; kingdom Metazoa; phylum Chordata; class Lepidosauria; order Squamata; family Elapidae; genus Hydrophis; species Hydrophis major. Next base: position 15,874,684 of record CM066339.1, read on the forward strand.
TACCTTTGTATTTCAATGTTTTCTCTCTTACCACTTGTAATATTTGTGTTTTAATGGATTTTTTGGTAAATCTAATATGGACTTCCTTTGGTAATTTATTTCTCATCGCATATCTTGTATAAACTCGATATACCTCATCTATTCCATCCATCATCTTTTCCTCTGTAATTTCCAAAGCATCTGCCAAAATTTCTATCATTACCGCTGCCAAGTTTTCTCCTTTTTCCTCTTCTATATTTTGAAATCTGAGGTAAAATTCTGACCTTTCCATCTCCCACCTCAACATCCCACTTTTTTCTTGTTCAACCGCTGTTAATCTACTATCAATATTTCCAATCTTCTTCTCTCTTTGTTTTCCTTCTTTCTCAATTTTTTGAAATCTCTCCTCATACTTAACCATCATTTGTTTAATGTTTTCCACTTTTTCATCAGTCTTCTCTATTCTTTGTTCAATATTTTCTGTTCTTTGTTCAATATTTTCTGTTCTTTGTTCAATATTTCCTGTTCTTTGTTCAATGATGTCTGATTTTGTCTTGAGATCTTGGATTCCTTGCATAATCATCTGTAAAGTTACTCTTTCTTGTTCCTTATCTTGCTTCAGCATTGTCTGAATTAAACGTTGTCCTCCAGCTGGTGGGGAAGCAGAGGTAGAAGCAGAAATGCCAGTTGATATTGGTTTCCTGCTCATTTCAATGCTTCCAAGGCTTCAAATTCTTCTTGACTTTTAATCCAACTGGTAGAGCAGCCAATTATAATCCAAAATGGAAAACTCCAATAGTAAAAGACACGAACCCAAAGAAGAAACAGGAAAAAAGGAAGAAGAAAGATCTTCAGGTTCTTCTAGACCCTAATCCAATTACGAAGTAGTCCACCATAAAAAAGAAAAAATAGAAAGGAGAAAAACAAACAAATCCAAAAATAATAATATTGATTAAGAGCAAAAAAAAGAAAAGAAAAAAAAAGCAAAAAGAGAAAAAACAAAAAGTTCCTTCAGGTTCTTCACACCTTAATCCAGTTGAAAAGTCTCAATAATCAAAAAAGAAAAACAAAGTGGTCCAAAAACATAGATAGGAAAAGCAAAAAAGTCCCAATAAAAAAGAAAAGAAAAATAAAGAAAAAACCCTGAGGCTTTCCCTTTAAAATAAAAGACAAAAATAAAAATATTACTGGAATTGAAATTTAAAAAAAGGCTAGCGTGTGGGGTATACATAAAAAAGCACACTGCACTTTATTTATTTATCCAAGGGTCTTGTTATGACTCTCTTCTCCAGCAGCTTCAAAGCCAAACCTCAAGTGTTCTTGATAACAGTCCAGGAAAGCACCTGCAATAATATTTTGCTGTGCTCTCCCTCTATCTTATCACGTTAAAATGTCCTTGAGAAGAGGTCTTTTTGCAATTCTCTCCCATTCAAATAAAATACTTTCAAGCCTCTAGTTGGCAGTGTTACAAAGTTTCTTAATGCTCTTCCTCCCCCCCAGCCGGAAAAAAGGAGTAATATATACAGAAAAAAAAAAGAAAAAATAGCCAAAGGGAGCCTCTATCCTAAAAAAAAGTTAAAAAATCAAAGGAAGCATAAAAATATATATAAGAGAAAATTCAATCCGGTTACATACAAAAGTCACAGGATTACAGTTGCCTCGACCCACAAAGGATCGCCAGAAAAGTATCTAGCGAAGACTAAGTCGCCTATCTGGAATTTGCGGCAGTTCCCACTGGATCCGTGTGGTTTTTCTGGTTCGTACGATAGGTGTAGTTGGTCAAGGTGGGAGCGGAGTTTTCGTCCCATTAATAATTCAGCCAGAGTCTTGTTAGTGACGCTGTGTGGAGTGATGTGTTGAAGAAAGAGTATCCGGTTAATCTTATCTTCGATATCGCCATAGTCCATTTTATGTAGGGTCTTTTTGAAGAATTGTACCATGCGCTAGGCTCTTCCATTGGCTGCAGGATGCGCCGGCGAAGTTAGCGCATGGCGAATACCACGGTCCGCCAAATACTGTTCAAAAGAAAGTGCAGTAAACTGGGGGCTGTTGTCGGATACCAGAACGTCTGGCAGTCCATGGGTTGCGAATAATCTGTCCAATTTCCTGATGACGGATTCAGTTGTGGTACTTTTCATTTCATGGATTTCAAGCCAGTTTGAGTAGGCATCCACCATTACTAGGAATGTGTGTCCTTTAGTAGGTCCCGCAAAGTCAATATGAATACGGGACCATGGTCCCTGGGTGTTTCCCACTCGTTTGGGGTTGCTTTCGGTGGGGCATTGCTAACTTCCTGGCATTTGCAACAAGTGTTTACCCAGGCCTCGATTTGCTTGTCAATACCCGGCCACCACGTGTAGCTTCGTGCGAGCACCTTCATGCACATGATGCCAGGGTGGCCTTCATGCAAGGTTCTCAATACCGCTCTTTGCAGCTGCTCTGGGATGATGACTCTATCCCCCCAAATTATGCAGCCTTTCTGTGAAAACAGTTCCGTTTGTCGATTTTTGAAAGGACTGAAGTTGTCAGGGATTTGATCCAATGACCATCCTTGCTCAACCCAGCTAAGAACTCGTGCCAAAACGGGATTGCGTTTGGTTTCGATTGCGATATCTCAAGCTGTCAGTGGTGGTGATTGAAGTGTCTCAATCTGGAGCGTTGTGACAGTTGGAGCTGGGTCGTCAATGGTTTCTGGAAGTGGTGCATGGCTTGGCGCGTCAGTGTGGGGGATGGCTTTCCCCGGGTGGTATTGCAGCTTATAATTATATGCAGCCAAGAATTCCGACCAGCGAGTCATTCTGGGAGATAATATATAAGGGGTTGGCTTGTCCCCCGCTATAATCCCCAGCAAAGGTTTGTGGTCGGTAACTATAGTAAAAACTCGCCCATAAATATATTCATGAAATCGTTTAACAGCAGAAACGATAGCAAGAGCCTCTTTATCGATTTGACTATAGTTATGTTCAGCTTTTGATAGCGTTTTTGAAAAGTAGGCAATAGGGGCTTCACTACCATTTGGTAACACGTGGCTCAAAATGGCACCGACTCCGAATGGTGATGCATCACATGTAATCGTTAAAGGCAAAGTCTCATTATACTGCATCAAAACAGCGTCTGAAGTCAATAAGTTTTTTACTTGTCGGAACGCATGTTCCTCTCGGTGTCCCCAGACCCAGGTTGCCTTTTTGTCCAACAGACAATGTAGGGGCTCGACTACAGTCGCTTTGTGGGGCAAGAACACGTTGTAAAAATTGATAAGGCCCAGGAAAGCTTGGAGATCAGTCTTATTTCTGGGCCTTGGGTCATTTTTGATTGCCCTTAGCTTGCTATCGGTGGGGTGAATGCCTTGTTTATCGATTAAGTACCCCAAAAATTCTACTTTATCCGCACACAGTTGACACTTATTTTTTTTTACTTTAAGGCCAGAGTCTTTAAATTTCTGGAGAACTAACCTCAGGCGCTCCCTTAGTATTTCTCTAGTCGGAGCAGCAATTAAGACGTCATCAAAATAAGGTACAACCCCTTTTATATGTAGTAGTCTCTCCATCAAGCTCTGAAAAATTCCTGGGGCCACACTAACTCCGAATTGGAGTCGGTTGCACTTAAATGCACCTTGGTGCGTAACGATCGTTTGTGCCTCTGCCGTTTTTTTATCTACAGGCAGTTGTTGGTATGCCTGTGCTAAATCCAATTTAGCAAAGACTTTTCCGCCCCCCAGGGAATGGAGAAGGTGTTGTACCACCGGTACCGGGTAAGCGTTCTGCTGAAGGGCGTGATTTAGGGTGGCTCAGTAGTCCCCACAAATTCTTAACGATCTATCCAGCTTGATGGGTGTTATGATTGGGGTTTCCCAGGGAGCGTGGTCGGTTGGTTCTAACACACCCTGGGCTATTAATTTATCAAGCTGCTCGTCAATCTTTGGTTTAAGGGCAAATGGAACTCGACAAGGCTTAAGGCGGATGGGACCTACTTCAGGGTTAAGGTTAAATGATATCGGGGTCCCCTTGTACTCACCTAATTTATCTGTAAAGATGTCCTGGAACTCCTGGACGATGGCCTCTTCCCAGTCGTTGCTGTTGGTTCGGTGAATGCCGGCTACTTCCATTCCAAGTGGGGTGAACCATTGGAGGCCTAACAAACTAGGCCAATCCCTGTTGACTGCGGTTAGTGGTAGGGATGCAGTATGATTTTTAAATGAGACACGGACTTTGCTGGATCCAATGACTGGAATTCAATTTCCCTGATAGTCTTTAAGTATGATTCTTTGGAATCTGAGATCTTGCCGCCGGACAGTGGGAATTAATTGTTTAAGGGTCTTCTAGGAAACCATCGAGAGGGACGATCCTGAATCGACTTCAATCATGCAGGGCTGGTTTTCGATGGCGACTTTCACTCGGATCTTCTTGGCGTCTAATGATGAGGCGTGACCAATTGTAATGGTTTGGTGTGCCTCTTCTCGTTTCGTTGACTGGGCTGGTGGTTTGTTTCTGTAGGAGTGGTTGTTCTATTGATGGGTTAAGTATTCCCGATTCCCAGGATGACTTCCTGTGGCTGGCGGTAGTTGGTCCCTCTCTGTGGTGGGTTGGATCCTTGCTTGCTTCTACAGACTCTTCCGATGTGACCTCTTCTCCCGCACACATGGCAGAGCGCATCGAGGAATTTGCAGTCTGATCGTGGGTGGTTTGCCCCACAACCAGCGCATTGGTACTTCACTCTCTGGTTACGTTGATGGCGTTGGTCTCGTTCAGACCGGAGCCGGTTGACCTCTTCTTCATCACTTTCTGATGACGATTCGAGGTCCTCGTGATGGGCTGTCATTGCCTGTCCTCCCAGGTGAGGTGAGATTTCGCTGATGAGTTGGCGGAGCGGGGCATGGGTGCGGTGCATTCGGGCAGCCGACTTCCTGGTTGCTTCTGCTGCAGTAGTGTCAGCGATGGCATCTATAAGGCTAATGTCACCTTTCGCCATCAGCTTACTTTGTGTGCCTAGCGCATCTAATCCCAGAACTATTCAGTCTCTCAGGGCCTCTTCGAGGTCGCAGAGGCCTCCCAAATTCTGGAGATCCGCAATGAAATCTGCAACACTTTCTCCCTTCCGCCGGTCTCTCTAATAGAATTCATGTCTTCGAACAAGCACTGGTACGGTTTGTGCATAGTGGGCCCGTAGGACGTCCCAGTCCATGGACTTCACCTCAGCTGGTTTGGCTAGTGCCTTGGCCATCTTAAACACGGTCGGCCCGCAGTGAGTTAGGAATACCGCTCGCTTCTTTCCGGTAGTGGCATCCTTCAAGTTGTTGGTCTCCAGAAACATCTGGAATCGGTCCATATATGAGTCCCAGTCTTCTTGTGCCGGGTCGAATGGAGCAGGTGGTATGACACTGCTAGACATGGTTCAGCCGTTGGTGCATCTTCAGCCACGTGCTCTGTTTAGCGCTCTGTAGTGTTCAGTCAGCTCTGACATCTCCAAATCCCACCCTCGTCACCAGTGTTATGTTCTGCGCATGGGCGCAAGAAGCGGAGACAAGACGATGAACAGTGAACTTCAACTCTTTATTTAACATTGTGGAACAGAGCAAAAACTACAGCAGCAATAGCCCTTTTTATAGGTAAGCTGCTGATCAATAACCAATAAGAAACGGGAAGCGTTAGTTCCCTTAACCAATGAAAGAGGTCCGCTAATAGCCAATCAGATTCTCCTGAACGGACCAATCAGATGTCAATATTATCAGCCAATCAGAAGTGCAGGGCCAGAACCCTGCACTTTTCTAAAGGTTTTAATAATCTTTATTTAAGCACTTTTATTAATTCACAATGATCACACACACAGAAAGAGACTTATCTATTTTTATATCTATACCTCCTTCCAGTTCTATAAGTCTATGAAATGTTTCTACATTGTGTGCAGAAATCCCAGGCTGATTCAAACAATTATATTAACTCAGTGGGAGTGACCAGCCAGCAAAGTGGCAATTGGATGTGATTTTTAGTCCAAGTGCTTTCATGTAATGCTTACAATTACTTACATATCTCCATGGTATTTTGGTTGTTTCTTGACAAAGAGCTGCTGAGCTGCCTGAGAAGGAAAGCAGAACCAATTACTTTTACTAGTTAATTATAGTCTCTCTCTCTCTCTCTCCCCCTCCCCCCTCCCCTCTTTTCTCCCTTGATTTTCTCCTCTGTCTTTTCATTCCATGAAAAGACTTAGGATGAAATTAACCACCAATTACCAAGAAGCTCCCACTGGAATCATTTTTACCAACTTTGGAAGGATGGAGGGTTGAATCAACCTTGAGCCGGTGAGGATCAAACTCCTGGCAGTGGGCAGAGTTTGCCTGTAATACTGCATTCTAACCACTGTGCACCATGGAAAGGAAGGAAGGAAGGAAGGAAATTAAGGGTAAGAAATTCTCTCATGGGTAGATTTTGCTGACTGGAAAGTAAATAAGAGGGGACTTGAAGGCTGGCTGCAGGAAACCAGAGAGATCAAAGAATTACTCTTAAAGGCGAACAGACTCATGAACACAATGCAGCAATACTATTTGACTGTAGAATAAATTAAAGCTGTTTGGGAACATTTTATTCAGAAATTAGTTACAAGCTGGCATTATAGCAGAGGATATAGCAATAGCATTTAGACTTATACACCACTTCATGCTGCTTTCCAGGCCTCTCTAGGCAGTTTACAGAGTCAGCCTCTTGCCCCCAACAATCTGGCTCCCCATTTTACCCACCTAGGAAGGATGGAAGGCTGAGTCAACCTTGAGCCAGTCAGAATCGAACTGCTGGCAGTGGACAGAATTAGCCTGCAATACTGCATTCTAACCACTGCACCACCACGGCTCTTATTGCAATGTATTCTGCATAGGGCAGCTCTTAAGACCATTTGGAGCTTCAAGTGGTCCAGAACTCAGAGTGAAAGCAAGGTGAATTGTAGATTTCTGGGTAGCTGATCTGAAAGCACAATCACTCAGAATGTGGCTTCTCCTTCTCAGATATCCTGAAAGGTGCTGGGTTGTCAGACTTCACTTTTAAATTTTCCCTTTTGGCAAAATCTGACAATTAGTAGGGAATTTGTAAGAGAGGTGAGATCATTGTTCCTCCCCTTTGCCCAAAATATTTCTTTCCTCTGTGAAGTGTAATTCTGTTTTCAACCTGACAGATAAAGATGAATTGATCAGTGAATCATTAGTGATTGCTGGGTTGCCAGTAATCTTAATGGCTACACATTCATTTTGTGCAAATCTAAGACAGCAGACAAATCTAAGAAACGTATATACCTTGGGCTTTTAAAAGGCTAATTACTCAGCACTAAAATCAATCAAAGAACAACTTTGCTTGATTGGGTTGAAATGGGAGTGGGGAAGAGTAAAAAAAAAAGTAAGTTGTTACTGTGTGTTCTTAACAGGACTTCAGATTGATTGTTAACTAAAGAGTACTGGAAAATGCAACCACGCTGTGAAGAAATATTGGAAAATGAAATGGCATCATTGGTGAAAAAGAGAAGGGGCTGCCCCAAAGAAGAGGGAGTCAACTTATTTTCCAAAGCACCAGAAGGCAAGACAAGAAACAATGGATGGAAACTAATCAAGGAGAGAAGCAATCTGGAATTAAGGAGGAACTTTGTGACAGTGAAAACAATTAACCACACAATTAAGACCACACCTAGAATACTGCAACCAATTTTGGTCATCAAAACAAATGAGGAAAACAACTTTGGAAAAAGTTCAGAGAAAGAGCAACTAAGATGAACAAAGGCCTGGAGACTAAAACATACTGAGAATGGTTGCAAGATTTGGGTTTTGCTAATCTAAGGAAAAGAAGAATTAGGGGCACATTATAGCAGTATTTCAGCATTTGAGAGGCTGCCACAAAGAAGAGGGGGTCAAATTATTCTCCAATGAAGGCAAAACAAGAAACAATAGTTGGAAACTAATGAAAAAGAGAAGTAACCTGGAATTCAGGAGAAACTTCCTAACAATGAGGACAATTAACCAGCAGAACAGCTTGCCTCCAGAAATCATGGGTGCTACATCACTGGAGGTTTTTAAGAAGAGACTAGACAGTCACTTATCCGAAATGGTATAGGGTCTCCTGCTTGAGCAGGGGATTGGACTAGAACACCTTCAAGGTCCCTTCCAACTCCATTCTATTCTAACCAGTGTAACATTTGGTCTTCAGAAGTTGTGGGTGCTCTATCCCTGGAGATTTTTAAGGAAAGACTGAATAGCCACTTGTCTGGAATGGCATAGGGTATCCTGCTTGAGCACAAGGTTGGACTAGATAGAAGACCTCCAAGGTATGTTCCAGCTCTATTGTGATTAAAGTGGAAAGTAAACAAGCATAGAATACACTGCAGTGTTGCGTTTTCACACAAAACTCAGAGGATCAGAACTTTGACTTGTAAAAATGACCCCCATAAACATACTCCATACTGGAGAAGGAGGAGGAGGAGGAGGAGAGAATTCCCATGATCATATCAGTTATGGCCAAGTGAATTCACTGAAATAGGAAGCATGCATTCACTGTACACAGATCTTCAAGGCGGATACCTACGGTGACTTCTGGCATCTTCTAGCATCCTCCAAAATTGTTATGTCAAAATAAATAACAAGGATGAGAGAATGTCTGCCACCCCATCACCTGGATGATGTCAAAAGAACAAATGCAGATTCTTTTCTTAGAGCACATCACTTAACTTTGAGGCTTCCTCCAGCAGTTGTGGTAGCTGGAAGAATCTCTCAGTCAGCAACTTGGAGAAACATCTGAGCATGCACAATGCATGGCCAGGAGCTCTTAATGGAAGTGCAATTCGGAGTTACCAAGTTAGGGAAACAAATTATAGCTGCCTTGAAGAGCCTGTGAAAAGCTTTGGCTGCTGAATGCATACAGCGTTATAGGTTTCATTTTAATTTTTGGTGTCACAGCCATAGACACCAATTCATGCAGTGCTCAAGTTCAATAATATGATAGTTGAGAAAGAACAAACCTAGATTAGTTCCAGCCAGAAGGAAGATGCTTTTGATTAGTAAAAAAAAGTGGACAAAGGGGAATGAAAGATTAGCCTGTTTGGAATGGGGCAGTTCTGCTCCCCCCCAAGCTCCCCTTTGGAAGACCATTCACTTCAATGTATATGAGGCTACATTCCCCAAAGCAATTAGAGCTGGGGTCTTGGGTGGTACTTGATGATAGGGCAATGAGGCCAGGGGTGGTTTCTACAGGTTTGGACCGGTTCTATAGATCTGGTTGTTATGATTCTGTGCAATTCAGAGAACTGGCAAATCATGTCCCTAGCTGGCCTGCCCCTCTCCATTTGCCCCTCCCCTCCCCACCCAGTCAGTCCTTATCGCACATGCACAACATTGCACACATGCCTGACATCACTGACTGCATTCTTCCCCACCCAGTCACTCCTTAAGGTATTTCTTTTCCCCCCTCCCAATGATCAGCTGTTCCCATGATCAGCTGTGCTGGGATTCCCCTCACTATCTTACTGTTTTGCCCAGGAGGCTTCTCTGAAGCCCAGAAGGCCCCAAAATGAAGCAGGGGGGTGCTGTGCGCTCCCTTGGCTCTGTTTTTTGCCTTCCTAGGCCCCTTCTGGGAGCAAAAATGCCCCTCAGGAGGCTTCCCTGAGGCCCAGAAGGCTAAAAAAATGGGAGGGGTGCTGCCAAAAAAAAAAGAAGCCACACCCACCCAGTCACATGGCCATGTCCACCTAGCCACACCCACTTAGCCACACCCACCCAGTCACATGGCCATGTTCACCTAGCCACACCCACTTAGCCACACCCACAGAACTGGTTGTTAAAAAATATGAATCCTGGAGGGCGGAGCTGGCGTCATGACGATATGGCATGCGATCTTGGAGGTCTGAGATTGCTGCCGATATCTTTGCTCCTGGACAGTCCAAATGGATCTAAACCATCCTGAAGAAATGGTGAACGTAAAGAGCGCATCCTGTTGATCCCAGGGACGCCACAAAGTCCCTGGGAGATCCAGGAAAAGCTCTTTTTGCCAGCAGCAAAGAGGCAGCCATTAAAGCTGCTGAAGTTGGGACAGCTCCAAAACGAAAGAGAACGGAAAGAGAAAGTGTGCCAGTTTGCTGAGAATTTTTTTTTTACTTTAAGATTTGAAAGGACACCCTAAGGAAAAGAAAGAATCTTTTAAAGTTTTGACAGAAGTGATTAAGTGGTGATTTTAAACAGGAAGTCAAAGTAATATTTTTATTTTTTCTCATTGCTGGATTTTCTACATGATTTTATATTTTGAAACTGGACTGGGTTTTTTTTCCACGTAACCTTTCTCTCCTTTTTGACTTTATAATATTCTAGGCTAGAGACTCCCTTCTAGTCACATATCTTGTTTGGAAAAGGAGGGGAAAAGTGAAAGCAGAAGAAACTTTGTAACACTGCCAACTAAAGGCTTGGAAATATTGTATCTTTTTTTTTTTTTGACCAGACAAAGCTGAGAAAGAACTGAGACTTCTTTTTCAAGGACATTGCCTGTTTGATAAGATAGAGGGAAGAGCATGGGAGAGTATTATTGCAGGTGCTCTTCTGGGTTTCTATCAATAGCTGAAGTCTGGTGTTGAAGTTTATAGAAAAAAAAGGTGATAAGATTCTGGAGAAAAGAGTTATAAACTTTAACAAAAGCCTTGGATAACCAAACAAGGTGCAGTGTGCTCTTTCTACTTTTTTTTTAAGCTGGGCTATTTCTTACTTTAACAAACCCCCTCCTACGAGCTAACTTTTTGTAATAGCTATTTGGATTTTTGGCCTTTTGGAACTTGTTTTTGTTTTTGTTTTTGAAGTCTAATTTTTACATTTGCATTTTATTTTAAAGGTAAAGCTTTAGTATTAATGATTTCCTTCCTTTTTTCTTCTTTTAAGGGAGTAGTCTCTTTTCTTTTTTTCTCTCTCCCTCTCTTGTATTTTTTTTTCTATTTATCTTCCATATTGGTGGGGGTTTTTTTGTGGCTTTGTTTTTTTTCTTATGCATTCTTTTATACCTGATACTTTTTAATTGGATTTAGGTGTTGAAGAACCTGAAGAACTTTTCTTTTCTCTTCTTTAGTTTTTTATTTTCTACTTCTCCGCCTTTTCCAGGATTTAACAATTTTTTTCTTTTTTGTGTGGGTGTTTATGGTCTTTTCTTCCATTTTTGAGTTTTTACTGGTATTTAACCAATCGATTGGATTAAGGTATACAAGAACCTGAAGAATTTTTTTATTCTTATTCTTATTTGGCTTCTTTTTTCCCACTATTTTTACTTGGAATTACAATTGGTTATTTCACAAGTGGATTAAGGTCTAGAAGATCCTGAAGATTCTGAATTGTCCAAAATGAGAAGGAAACTAACAGCTCCTGGTTCCTCAACTTCTACTTCTTCCTCTTCACCATCTGGAGGACAATGCTCAATACAGATGATGTTACAGCAAGAAAAAGTACAGGAAAAAGTGATGCTGCAGATGATTATGCAAGGAATTCAAATAAGAACAGAGAATATTGAAAAGAGAACAGAGAACATTGAATAAAGAACAGAAAAAACTGATGAAAAGGTGGAGAACATTCAACAAATGATGATGAAGTATGATGAGAGATTCCAAAAATTGAAGAAGATAAACAAAGAGATAAGAAGATTGGAGATATTGATAGCAAATTAACTGTGGTTGAACAAGATAAAAGTAGGATGTTGAGATGGGAGATAGACAGATCAGAATTTTATCTCAGATTCCAAAACATAGAGGAAGAAAAGGGACAAAACCTAGCTGAGACAATGATAGAAATTTTGGCTGAATCTTTGGAAATAACTAAAGAAAAGATGATGGATGGAATAGATGAGGTTTATCAAGTCTTCACAAGATATTCAATGGGAAATAGCTTACCAAGTGAAGTTCATATCAGATTTACAAAGAAAGTCATTAAAACGCAAATATTGCAAGTGGCAAGAGAGAAAACATTGAAATATAAAGATAAGGAAATTGTGGTCCTGAAACAAGTACCCAGAAGAGTGAGAGAGATTAGAAGAGAATACCGATTTCTGACTAAAATTCTACTTTAACAAGAGATGAATTATAGATGACTGATTCCAGAAGGTTTAATATTCACATGGCAAGAACAGAGACATAGAATTGACTCAATTGAGAAAGTTGAATTATTTTACACAGAATATTTTGGAGAGAAACAGGAGGAGGCAGAAAAAGAAATGTCACTAATTGAATTCCAAGAGGACTGCCAAATAGCGACTGAAAAAGAAGGTGCAGTAGGAGGAAAGGTGGAAGTCAAAGAACAACGTGAACCAAGATCTACGAGAGCTGCTAAACCTATCTACAAAATATAACCATGGAAGAGAAAAAACTGATTACAATTAACATAAATGGACTTAACTCAACTGTTAAAAGAAGGAAAACTTTCCATAAACTAGAGAAATTAAAATTTGATATAATCTGCCTACAAGAAGTACATATTAAAAAGCAACATGAACAATTGCTGAAACAGCCAAAATTAGGGAAAATATTTACTTCTTTGACACAATGCAAGAAAAGAGGAGTGGTTTTATACATTAAAGATATCCCAGTGAAATTGATCTATACCGATGATGATAGAAGATACTAATAGTGGAAATAATGGACAATAATATGAAAACACTTCTGATTGCAATCTATGCCCCAAATGACAATCAAGAATAATTTTATAAAAAAATTACATATGAAAATAATTGAACTGGGCTTTGCTAATATAGTTATGATGGGAGACTTTAATGGAATTGTAGATAATAAATTGGACTATACAGCACAGAAAACAATAAAGCAAAACAGAAAGACTCTCCCTAAATCTTTTTTTTTAAATGATAGATGAAATAAATTTAAAAGATACATGGAGAGAAAGAAATGCTAAGACTAAACAAAACATCTTCTATTCAAATAGACATTTATCATATGGATGTCAACAGAATTGTTAGCTAATATTCAAAAAATAAATATTGAAACAAATACTTGGGCAGATCACAATCTAATGAGAATTAAATGGAAAGGACAAAGAAGAAGATCTAGATGGACGTTAAATAATACTATATTAAAGGAAAAAGACTTCACATAGTGGATGGAGAAAGAACTGGCTTTCTTCTTTAGAGAAAACAAAAAAGAAGATACATCAATGCAGAACATATGGGATACAACAAAGGCATATGCCAGAGGCTTAATAATAGACTATACAAGGAAAAGAAATACCATGAAAAGACTAGCCTCTAAGGCATGAGAGGATGAGTATACAGGACTTGAAAAAGAGCTACAAAAAATGCCAGAGAAAAAGGACATTAACTTAAAAATGGATATAATTAAACATAAAATGGGACTAATAGAAAAAGAAGAACTAGCATACAAAATCAGAGGTGCAAAACAGAACTACTTTGAAGATGCAAATAAACCAGGTAGATGGTTAGCATATAAATTGAGAAAGGAGAAAGAATCATATTGCAATTAATAGTTGACCAAGGCCAAGTCTACTATGGTAGTAAAGAGAAGAAGGAAATTATATGAGACTATTATAGGAAATTATACACACAAGAGAATATTGATGAGGAAAGAGTTAAACAGTACTTATAGAATGCTAATCTACCCCAGATACCTAAAGAGATTGAAACAATATTAGAAAGCAATATAACGATGATGGAGTTAACTGAAGCACTTAAGAAGCAAAACAATGGAAAGGCACCAGGCCCTGATGGACTTCCGGCAGAATTTTATAAAACACTACAAGAATCGTTGAACCTTCCATTGTTGGAAGTTATGAATGAAGTTATGTTAAAGAAGATAACCAAATCATGGTCAGAAGCTTATATTATACTTGTCCCAAAAGAGAAGGCCGATCCATTACAAATCAAGAACTATAGACCTATTTCCCTACTAAATGCAGATTATAAATTTTTTGCTTCAATATTGGAAGAAAGACTTAAAAAATATCTAAACAATTTTATCCATCCTGATCAAAATGGATTTCTGCCAAAGAGACAAATTAAAGACAATATGAGAGTAATCTTGGACACTTTGGAATACTGTTAAGCACACCCTGAAAAACAAATGGCTTTGATATTTTTAGATGCACAGAAGGCATTTGATAATGTGAATTGGCGATTCATGTTATTACAGCTGGAACAGATGGGTTTTGGTAAAAAAAATTATTCAAGCAATAGAAGCTATATATTATAACCAAACGGCAAAGGTAATGATAGAGGGAGAACAGACAGACTCTATTGATATAAGAAAAGGAACAAGACAAGGGTGCCCACTGTCACCTTTGTTGTTTGTGTTAACCTTAGAAGTGCTAAACAGAAATATTAGAGAAGAAAAGGATATAAAAGGGATGAAAATTAAAAAGGAAAAATTTAAGTTGCAAGCATTCACAGATGATCTGGTTTTCATTTTAGAAGACTCACTAGAAACAGCATCAAAATTGATAGAAAAGATAGAGACATATGGAAAGGTGGCTGGTTTGAAAATAAATAAAGATAAAACAATGATCTTGACAAGGAATATGCTATCAAGACAAAAGGAAGATCTGGCGGATGTATTGAAAATTCAGGTCACGAATAAGATCAAGTACTTGGGGATACATTTGACAGCAACATTCTTCACTAAAAGAGAATAACTATATCAAACTTAAGCAGCAGATAGTGCTAGATTTGACGAAATGGGAAAGTTTACAACTGTCATTAATAGGGAGAATATCAACAATCAAGTTGAATGTACTACCCAGAATTTTATATTTGTTTTAAACAATTCCAGTTAGGCTTGGAAAAGATTATTTTGAAGATTTAAATAAAATTGCTTTGAAATATACATGGATCACATCAGGGTCACCACTTGTGGTGGTCTCCATGGAAAGAATGAGACACAGGCTGGTGTACTTGGGATGGGAGTCTAGAGCAAATTCTAGTGCCCCCTTTTATTGAGAAATTCGTACATAGTAAGCATTCACATTGTGGATTACAATAATTAGATATAGCACACAAAACTGTTTACAATTGTCTGAGCTGCTTAATTGTTTCTGGTGTTTGTTTTTAATTTCCTTGCTTATCTCAGTGACCCTTAGGCAGACATGTATGTACAAGGTCTTAGACTAATCATTACCCAATACTGAAGTCAAAGTTTATTCCCACAATAGAATTCTGCCGGAAGCCCATCTGGACCTGGTGCTTTCCCATTATTTTGTTTCTTAAGTGCTTCATTTAATTCCATCATTGTTATATTGCTTTCTAGCATTTCTTCAGTCTCTTTAGGTATCTTCGGTAAGTTAGCATTCTGTAAATACTGTTTAACTTTTTCCTCATCAATATTCTCTTGTTTATATAGTTGCCCATAAAAATCTCGAATAATTTCCTTTTTCTCCTTATTACCAAAACAAATTTGGCCTTGATCATCTATTAGCTTCAATATTTTTCTTGATTCCTTCTCCTTTCTCAATTTATATGCTAGCCATCTGCCTGGTTTATTTGCATCTTCAAAGTAATTCTGTTTAGAATTTCTAATTTTCTGTGCCAGTTCTTCTTTCTCTATTAATTCCATTTTATGTTTAATTACATCCAGCTTCAATTTAATATCTTTTTTCTGTGGCATTTTCTGTAATTCTTTTTCAAGTCTTTTATACTCATCTTCCAAGTCCTTAGAAGCTTGCCTTTTCCTAATATTCTTTTTTCTTGTATAATCTATTTTCAAACCTCTAGCTTATGCCTTCATTGTATCCCAAACATTCTGCATTGAAGTATCTTCTTTTTTATTTTCTCTAAAGAAAAAAGCCAGTTCCTTCTCCATCCATTGTATAAGATAGTATTATTTAATGTCCATCTCAATCTTTTTTTTTGTCCCTTCCATTTAATTGTCATTGGGCCATGATCTGTCCAAGTACTTGTTTCGATATTTGTTTCTTGAATATTGGATATTAATTCTGTTGAGATCCAGTTCATATCTAATCTGGACCATAATAAATGTCTATTTGAATAAAAAGTATATTGTTTAGCTTTAACATTTCTTTCTCTCCAAATATCTTTTAAGGTTAATTCATCTATCATTTAAAAAAAAGACCTTGGGAGAGCCTTTCTATTTTGCTTTGTTGTTGTTGCTATATAGTCCAGTTTATTGTCCACAATTCCATTAAAGTCTCCCATCATAATTATATTAACATAGTCCAGTCCAATTATTTTCATGTGTAGTTTTTTATAGAACTCTTCTTGTTTATCATTCAGAGCATAAATTGCAATCAAGGGTATTTTTATATTATTGTCCATTATTTCCACCATTAATACTCTTCCGTCTTCATCGGTGTATATCAGTTTTGCTGGGATAGCCTCTTTAATGTATAGAACCACTCCTCTTTTCTTACATTGAGTCAAAGAAGTAAATATTTTCCCTAGTTTTGGCTGTACTAACAATTGTTCATGTTGTTTTTTAATATTAACTTCTTGCAGACAAATTATATCAAATTTTAATTTCTCTAATTTATGAAAGGTTTTCCTTCTTTTAACAGCTGAATTGAGTCCATTTATATTCATTGTAATCAGTTTTTTTTCTTCCATGATTATGCTTTATATTTAGGTCTAACAGCTCTCGTGGATCTCACTTCACGCTGTTCTTTACTATCCATCTGTCCACCTACTGCACCTTTCTCTTTTTCAATCTCCAGTTGTTCCTCTTGAAACTCAATTAATGAGACCTCTTTCTCTGCCTCCTCTCTTCTTCTTCCAAAAAATTCTGCATGGAAAAGTTCTGCTTTCTCAATTGAGTCAATTCTATGTCTCTGCTCTTGCCACGTAAACATTAATCCTTCTGGAATCAGCCATGTATAATTCACTTCGTTTTCCAGTAGCATTTTGGTCAGAAATCAATATTTTCTTCTCATCTCTCTCACTCTTCTTGGTATTTGTTTTAAAACCACAATCTCTTTGCCTTTGTATTTCAATGTCTTCTCTCTTACCACTTGTAGTATTTGTGTTTTAATGGATTTTTTTGTAAATCTAATATGGACTTCCTTTGGTAATTTATTTCTCATCGCATATCTTGTATAAACTCGATATACCTCATCTACTCCATCCATCATCTTTTCCTCTGTAATTTCCAAAGCATCCGCCAAAATTTCTATCATTATCGGGAGAAAGCGGAGCTTCGTTTTGGCAATACAGCTGCGATCTCGGGGCTCTGAGATCGCAGCCAATATTTTCGCCCCTGGTAGGTCCCAACGGACCTAAACCGTCCCGTAGAGACGGGGATCGTGAAGGGCAAGTCCCAGGATCCCAGAGATATCGCAAAGCCTCCATAGCTGCTGAAGTCAGGACAGCTCCGGAAAGAAAGTGGCTGGAAGTGAAAGTGTGTCGGCTGGGTGAGAAATTTCTTTTTTGTTGTAAATTTGCTGAGATTTGAAAGGGCACCCTGAATACAGAAGAAACCTGTGAGATTTTTTTTTTTTTTGACAAAAACTGTATGAGCGGCGTTTTTTAAAGTGATGTCAAATTGAGGCTTGGATTTTTTTTTCTTTTTCTTACTTTTTTGGGGGGACTTTAGTGTGATTTTGTAGGTAACCGGATTGAATTTTCTCTTACATATATTTTTATGCTCCTTTTGATTATTTAATTTTCTTTTAGAATAGAGGCTCCCTTTGGCTATTTCTTTTTCTTTTTTTGTATAAATTATCCTTTTTTTCTGGCTGGGGGGGGGAGAGTATGAAGAAACTTTGTAACACTGCCAACTAGAGGCTTGAAAATATTCTATTTGAATTGGAGAGAACTGTAGGAAGACTCCTTCTCAAGGACATTTTAATGGGATAAGTTAGAGGGAGAGCATAGCAAAATATTATTACAGGTGTTCTCCTGGACTCTTATCAATATTTCAACACTTGAGGCTTGGCTTTGAAGCTGCTGGAGAAGAGGGTCATAACAAGAGCCTTGGATAAATAAATAAAGTGCTGTGTGCTTTCTTATATGTATATATATATTACTTGTGATACCCCTACTCACCAGCCACTTTGTAAATTCCAATTCTAGTAATATTCTTATTTTTGCTTTTTATTTCAAAGGGAAAGCCTCAGAGCTTGTTCTTTGTTTTTCTTTTTTTTCTCCTTATTTTACTGGGATCCTTTTGCTTTTTCTATTCATGTTTTTGGACCACTCTGTTTTTTCTTTTTGATTATTCAGACTTCTCAATATTTTTGTTCTTTTTTTTCTTAATCAATATTATTATTTTGGGGGTTTTTTTTCTTTCTATTTTTCATTTTTTATGGTGGACTACTTCGTAATTGGATTAGGGTCTAGAAGAACCTGAAGATTTTTCTTCTTCTTTTTCTCTTTTTTCTTCTTTGGTTTTGGGCCTTTTACCATTGAATTTTTCCATTTTGGATTATAATTGGCTACTCTACCAGTTGGATTAAAAGTTAAAAAGAATTTGAAGCTTTGGAAGCATTAAAATGAGCAGGAAACCAATACCATCTGGCATTTCTACTTCTACCTCTGCTTCCCCACCAGCTGGAGGACAACGTTTAATTCAGACAATGTTGAAGCAAGATAAAGAACAAAAAAAAAGTAACTTTACAGATGATTATGCAAGGAATCCAAGATCTCAAGACAAAATCAGACACCATTGAACAAAAAATAGAAAACATTGAACAAAGAACAGAAGACTGATGAAAAAGTGGAAAATATTAAACAAATGATGGTGAAGTATGAGGAGAGATTCCAAAAAATTGAGGAAGAAGATAAACAAAGAGAGGAGAAGATCGGAAATATTGACAGTAGATTAACAGTGGTTGAACAAGATAAAAGTGGGATGTTGAGGTGGGAGTTGGAAAGGTCAGAATTTTATCTCAGATTTCAAAATATAGAAGAAGAAAAATTAAAAAAATTTTTTGAATCCCAGCCGAATGCCCAGCCCCTTTGAACTTTATGTGAAAAAGTCCCAAAGGTGCTTTTTTTCAAGAGGCAACTGGACTTTCTGGTTTTTCTTTGAAGATGTTTCACTTCTCATTCAAGAAGCTTCTTCAGCTCTGAATTCTTTTTCTTCAGCTTCTTGGATGAGAAGTGAAACGTCTCCAAAGAAAAACCAAGAAAGTCCAGTTGCCTCTTGAAAAAGCACCTTTGGGACAACCAAGACCTGGCTGACTAAGGGTTTCTGTAGATATTTATCCAAGAAAGTTGAATTCATCACCTCTATGGGACATTACTCCCAGGTCAAACCAGTGTTACTGATCTGACCCAGGATTCGTCAAACGTAATTAAACACAAACTTGTTTTAAAAGCAAAACCTATTTTATTGTAATGCTGGGAATTACTTTCATTCCCAGCCAGAACTAATCTTAAATAGTTCCCAAGATAAACTCATGCCTTTCAGTGCTGTGTAGAGTGCTGCCAAAAAACAGAAGTCCAATTAATTATAACAGAAACCAACCGAAGTACCAGAAAAAAACAACCAGAGTTCACAGAGCTTCAAGGAGGACTCAGAATCTATTGAACTACTTTGCTTCCTGCAAAGATTTTATCACTGAGGTCTGACTTTTATCCCTTATGAGAGGGGCAATCACCTCCCAGCCTTACTCCCTAGTTGCCCCTTTTGTCTCAGCTGTTCTCACCTTCTAGCAGCTCTGCGCACACGTGCACTAGGAACAGACTTACCTTGGGTCCTCTGCTTCACTGCTGCCAGATTCCGAAGGCAGCATCCCACTCCCAGATGGTCTTGGCCCCATCCCTGCATCGGATGCAGGACCCTCATCCAAGTCCTCTCCAGACTCCCTGACTGGTCCCCTTTCTTCTTCACTGTCTGACTATGCTGCCATCTGCATCAGCTGCTGGCAAACCACAACAGTTACTGCTGTGTCCGCAGACTGACAAGTCTTCGCTTTGGTCCACTGCCTGCGTGGGAGCA
Organism: Hydrophis major; assembly: GCA_033807585.1. NCBI lineage: Eukaryota > Metazoa > Chordata > Lepidosauria > Squamata > Elapidae > Hydrophis > Hydrophis major. The sequence continues at coordinate 15,894,559 of CM066339.1, forward strand.
CCGATCGCTCCCATTGGCTGATGCCATTTGACAGCCGGCTATAAAAGGAGCTGTCAAACGGTATCAGCTGTCGCCACCAGCTGACTGCCAGTTAGCCTTGGCAGCCGCAGCGACTCTTTATTCAATAGAATAAAGCCTGTTAACTTCGAGCCTATGTCTTGTCTCTATCTTCACCGCTGCTCCACAACACTGGTGATGAGGGCGGGATCCGATAAGAGACAACCAGGCAAAGACAGCTGAGCACAGTCACTGTCAAAAAAAGAGCCGAAGCCGCCAAGAGCTGAATACGTCACCACCGCTGACGCTCTCCACGAGCACGAAGTTCAAACTCCCAGCTCAGGAGTCTGACGCTGCCTGACAGGCACAGACACGAATGCCTTTTTAAAGGTGCAAATTTAAAGCTTCCTCAGCTGAGGAAATCAGCACCGCCGCTTCCAAGATGGGCACAAACCCAACATTCCCTCCCTTCCAGCCGACGGGCGAGACATGGGAGTCATATATGAACCATTTTGAGTGTTTCCTAAATGCTATCTATCTGACAGAAGCCACTAACCTGAGGAAAAGATCTTATTTTCTGAGTTTCTGTGGGGCTGCAGTCTTTGATACAGCCTCAGCTTTAGTGTCCCCATGCTCTGTGAAGGCTATTCCCTGGGAGGAGTTGCAGGGAATTCTATCTAACCACTACTCCCCCAAACCCTCTCAAATAGCTAGGAGACTAGCTTTTAGAAGAAGAGTTCAGGCTGAAGGAGAGACTGTTAGTATATGGCAGCCTTAAGATCAGCTGCCATACACTGTGGATTTAGGGATTACCTGGAAGACATGTTGCTTGACCAAATTGTAGGAGGGGTTAGAGACCTTAAACTACAGAGGCGTTTACTAGTAAAAAAGGATTTAAGCCTAAGCCTGGCCATTGAGGAAGCTCAAGCTGCTGAGCTATCAGAGCTGTCAGCAGCTGAGATTCAGGGAAACCCCATAAAGCAAGGGAGCTCTGCCATTCACTTTGATGAGGTATCCCTAGAAGAGGAACCACTTGATGTAAACCGCCTCAGACTGCCAAGCCCCCCCCCCCCCAAGAGGGGCCAAGAAAAAACACCAACCCAGCAGCCAGACAGCAACCTAATTGTCTGAGCTTGTCAGACAGCTGTGGGGGGGGGGGGCACATCCCAGGTCAACCTGCAGATTCAGAAACGCCATCTGCCTAAACTGCCAGAAAAAAGGCCACATAGGGTTTGCCAGGCTGAAAAAACCTTCTCACAAAGACCTCAAGCTGCTGCCTCCTTCCCAAGGCAAGTTAAAGATTGCTATACCTGTTACCACTCAGACAACACCACTTCTGGGTCTAACAAAATTAGCATTTTTGTCTTTCTAGAAGGTAAACCCTGTCGGATGGAGGTGGAGGTCTGCCCTCTCAATCATCTTGTGGGCCACCCTGAAGAAGCTGCTCCCTACACTCTCCAAGAAGAAGCTGCTCAGCTGCCACCTGACTCTTCAAGACTATCAGGGAAAGACCATTCCAGTCCTGGGGAAAGGCAAGTTCCTTATTCAATTCCAGAACTTTAGAGGCCACTTGCCTCTGGTGGTTGTAGATGGTGCTTGGGCTAGATTGGTTCTATTAGGGATAACATTGTTTGCCCTAACTGGTTTAGGTAAAATAATAACTAAGTAATCATAATTTGTTAGTTAAAGTGTCTGCAACTTTAACTGTAGGACTGTAATTAGGGGAGTGATTGTGAAAGCACTTTAAAAGAAGCAAGGAACGTCAGCTTGCTCTCTCTGGCTTTGATGATCCCTAATTACTGCATGGACTCAAGACTGCTTTGCTCGAACGGGAGAGATAAACAAAGGACTGATTTGTAAGTGAACTGACATAGGATATTCTACATGGACTTTGCTAACTGAATATCCTTGAATGGACTGACTAAATGATACATGACTATTGGACTGTTATTTTGACTATGCTATAAATGGAATAAACTATATTTTTGATAGCACAAGCGTATCTGTTATTTTTACTGTATGTTAATAAACATACAAGCTTATCTCACTCATTTATCTGTGTGCCTATCTGACTAACGCTGCACATTCTGTTTAGCTTGTCTTCTTAACCCTTGTTGGGGAACCCAGGCTTAACAGGTTCCCTGCTCTGGGCCTTAGTGTAACTGGTATTCACTCTGTGGTGAATACTGAGGTAGACACCCTTTTCAGAGACTACGCTGATGTCTTTAGTAATGAGCTGGGATGTTATTCTGGTACCCCTATCTCATTTGATGTGAACCCACAAGCCACCCCCATTTGTTTAAAACCTTGCAGAGTCCCATTTGCCATTCGCCCTAAATTGGATCTGGAACTAGATAAGCTAATTAAGCAAGAGGTACTAGAATAAGTAGATTTTGCAAAATGGGAGACCCCCATAGTCACCCCCCTCAAAAAAGATGGCAGCGTGCGAATCTACACAGACTATAAAATGCCCCTCAATCATTTTCTCCAAATTAGTGCATACCCAATCCCCGTAATTCAACACCTGCTGCACTCTTTTGAGCCAGGCACAATTTTCACAAAGCTAGATATGTCCCAAGCATATCAGCAGTTCCCAGTACAATCACACTGCTGACTTGCAAACAATAGTTACCCACAGGGGCGCTTTCAGATGTAAATGTTTACAATTTGGAGTTAGTGTGGCCCCAGGTATCTTCCAGTCCCTGATGGAGAGGATTCTCCAAGGACTTCCAGGGGTAGTCCCATACTTTGATGACATTCTAGTCTCTGCCACCAACAAAACACAATTATTACTTAGGGTTAGGTCAGTTCTTGACCGTTTTAGGCAGCATGGGTTAAAACTAAAAAAAGATAAGTACACCATTGCCACTAAGCAAGTGGACTTCCTAGGTTATCGAATTGATGCCTCTGGAATTCACCCTATAGAAACAAAAGTTAAGGCCATCCATGAGGTACCTACTCCCTCTAACAAAATGGAACTGCAAGCCTTTTTAGGGCTCCTGAATTTCTATGCAGCTTTCCTTCCACACAAGGCTTCTGTAGCTGAACCGTTACATAGACTTTTAGATAAAAAAGCCCCCTGGCACTGGGGACAAAGAGAAGCCAATGCTTTCCAAGCAGTCAAATCCCTGCTAACCTCAAATGCAGTTCTAGTCCAGTTTAACCAGCAACTTCCCCTGGTTCTAGCTGCAGACGCTTCCCCCTTTGGCATAGGGGCAGTACTCAGCCATAGGCTGCCTAATGGCTCTGAGGCCCCAATTGCCTTCTTCTCAAGAACATTCTCTGCAGCAGAAAGGAACTATAGTCAAATTGACAAGGAAGCCTTAGCAGCAGTGGCTGCTGTAAAAAAATTCCACGAATTCCTTTATGGTCATTACTTTGAGCTTATAACAGATCACAAACCACTTTTAGGCCTTTTAGCAGGAGACAAGCAAACCCCACAGGTACTATGCCCGCGGATGACCAGATGGACCCTGTTCCTAGCCGCCTACTCATATAACCTGGTACATCGCCCGGGGAAGAACCTGTGCCATGCAGATGCCCTCAGCAGGTGCCCCCTGCCAACACCAGTAGAAGACCCCACTCCAATCCATGCCATTTTTGATTGCAACGAACTCAACCTACCAATCTCAGCCGAGAACATTGCTGCCCACTCCAGAAGGGACAAGGTAATCTCCCAAGTCCTGGACTGGGTAGGGAAGGGGTGGCCTGACATTCAGTACACCTCTGAATTCATGCCATTTAAGACCTGCAGGCAAGAGTTATCCTCACTACATGGTTGCTTACTTTGGGGAACAAGAGTGGTCATCCCCACTACACTACAAGAGCCAATTTTAAAAGCCCTTCATGAAGGCCACCCAGGCATCATGAGGATGAAGGCTCTGGCCCGCAGCTACGTATGGTGGCCAGGTCTGGATGCCCGGATCTCCAGCTGGGTAAGCACGTTGCCAGCCCTGCCAGGCAACAAGATCAGCACCTCCAATGGCTGTACCAACTCAATGGGAGGATGCTGGGGCCCCTTGGTCCCGACTGCATGTTGATCTGGCTGGCCCTGTGCATGGGCGGACCTTCCTGGTAATAGTAGACTCATTTTCTAAGTGGATTGATGCGGCTCTACTTCCCTCCACAACTACACTGGCTGTCACGCGAGCCCTGACCAGACTGTTCATCACACATGGCCTCCCTGACACCTTGATATCAGATAATGGCCCCCAGTTCACTTCATGTGAGTTCGGGGTTTTTGCAGCCAACCTGGGCATCAGGCATGCCCTCACAGCCCCTTTTCACCCTGCAAGCAATGGGATGGCTGAGAGGGCTGTTAGATCTGTCAAAGAAGCCTTGGCGAGGTTTGGCCAAGCAGACTGGCACTCCAAGCTGTCCACTTACTTACTCAGCCAGCACCACCATCACCAAGTCCCCTGCAGAACTATTGATGGGCAGACGCCTCAGGACCACCTTGGACAGGTTACACCCCCACTATGCCTCTGGCACACCTTTAGGCTCTGACAGCCATGCCAGGGAATTTACCCTGCAAGACCTGGTTTATGCTAGGAACTATGCAGGGCACCCTCTATGGATGCCAGGGCAAATAGTTTCTATTACAGGACCCAAGTCCTACAGGATCCTGTTGGAGGATGGCTGAGTGTAGCGCTGGCACATAGACCAACTAAGGAGGTGTTGGGGAAGAACTGCCGTCGACTCCCAGGGACCGCCAGACGCCCCAGTCTGCCAGCCGCCTGAAGCCTACTCGCCAGCCGCCCCGGTCTACCAACTGCCTGCTGAAGCTCACCAGCTGAGCGACCCGGTCTACCCAGCAGCAGCAAACAGTTCCCTGCCTGACGACCTGGTCTACTGGCCGAATCCCGAACCGGCCCTGCAGCGAGCCAGTCAGGAGGACCTACCTGATCAGCAGCTGGGCACTCAAACAAGGACTCCTGAAGGCCACCAAGGATCTCCAGGCAACTCCCTAAGAGCAAGGAACCTTTTGCCTGCCGGCAGGCCCCTTAATCTTCAACAATCTGGCCGTGAGTGAAAACGGCCTACCAGGCTGCCAGGACTATGCATGCACCTGGCCAGGGGAAAGGAGTGCTGTGTCCACAGACTGACAAGTCTTCTCTCTGGTCCGCCGCCTGCGCGGGAGCGCCGATCGCTCCCATTGGCTGATGCCGTTTGACAGCCGGCTATAAAAGGCTGTCAAACGGCATCAGCTGTCGCCACCAGCTGACTGCCAGTTAGCCTCGGCAGCCGCAGCGACCCTTTATTCAATAGAATAAAGCCTGTTAACTTCGAGCCTGTGTCTTGTCTCTATCTTCACCGCCGCTCCACAACAGTTACCTTAGGAAATCTTTTACTTTTGATCAGAATCTCAACATAGTTTCTTATTCCATATCCTATGCCCTAGAAAAGAAGGAGCAACTCTTGACATTCGTTTCTGGGGCAGCCTTTAAATATTTAGAGTTCTATCATACTTCCCCTCTAAACAAGACCAACTCCTTAGTCTTTCATGGAAGGACTAAATTTCACATATTTGTTCTTTCATCTGTCTACCGTTTTGATCTATCAATCTTTGCCTTGTTCCACATGGATTGCATGCAATAGAAGTTACACTGATATTGAGGATTGCGAGCTTGTCAAAACACAATCTGTACCTTTTCTGCTGGTTTCTGAAAAACTCATCCAGCATTTCATGAGAAAGGTTTCCAAAAGTCTTGTCCACCAGTGATTAATCTAATACCTGTTGAAATGGCCTCCTTGCAAATCCTGGGATGTGTCACACAACTTGCACCCAATCCTGAAATCTGCCAAGGAGCCAAAGACGTGACACATGAATGTTAGTTGCTTGACTGTAAAGCATTTTTTTTAATCTCTGTGAGATAAAGGAATCCAATCCCTTAATGCTGGTTTGGGAAGCCTATTTATTGGCCTGATTGGTATCAAGGGTTTATGATACAGCAGCAATTACTCCAAGAATTAGCAATCCTGGGGTTTCGGGAATGGAAGTGAACTGATGAGTGGCTTAAATTACACTAATATCTTTTCTGTCCAAAGGAGTAAAAGACACTAATGTGTTTTTCCACAAGTAATGGGTGCAAGCCTTCAAGGATTGTTTTTCACATTTTCCCAGTGAACAGAGAAAGGTAATATTTTTCAGCCTTGTATTCATATTCATATTATTATTCATCACACAGTCAGCCAGATGTTCAGACTGAGTTTGGCATTTTTGTCTATCTATTGAATCCTTACTGGGATAGGCAAATCGGGATGTTTGACGGTGTTACAAATCTCGCCGCAGGATGGAAGCTGTTCCAAGTAAAGCTGCCTTCAGCAATTGACTGATAGCAAATTTTTCAATGCCTATGATGTTCAAGTGGTGCTCCAGTTGTTTTGGGACCACACCCAAGGCACCTATTATTATTGGTACTACCCTTGCTTGCCTTTGCCATAGTCATTCTATTTCTATTTGTAGGTCTTTGTATTTTGTTATCTTCTCCAGTTCTTTCTCTTCTATTCTGCTGTTTCCAGGCACTGCCATACCCCCTATCCAGACTTTTTGGTCTTTCTTATCAACAACTGTTAAGTCCAGGGTGTTATGTGGCAGGTACCTGTCTGTCTGGATTCTGAAGTCCCAGAGCAATTTAACATTTTCATTTTCTATGACTTTTTCTATTTTATAGTCCCACCAGTTCTTGTGTCAGCTTTGGAAGCCATATTAGCACCAGGAGCTTCCACGCTGCCACATTCTCGAGCCTGGGAAAATGGGAGGGGGAAATTTTATGGAGCGTATGTGGTTAGACATAATAGCATTCTTCTTCTAAGTCAAGATCATGTTGTTCCTGCACCTGGCTGAGGAGTAATAGAGGGGACGTCTCAAGTTGGGATGGATGGTGATTGGGGTATGTGATGCAATGATGGGTGCAGAGGGTGGATTTGTCATTTTTTACTTATTGCAAGGAAACCCAGAACTTTCAGATTCAGGATTCCCCAGATGTGCCAGTTTACTAGTCAAATAAAATTGAACTTTGAGACCATGTCTGGTTCGGAGTTATCTGTTGGAGTTCTGGAACACTGACATCTTGCTTACAGGCAAATGATATTTCTTGCAGGTCTTCTAATGTATTATTATTATTTACTAATTAATATAATATAATATAATATAATATAATATAATATAATATAATATAATATAATATAATATAATATAATATAATATAATATATCTCTTTTATTCATCAAACATGAAACTCAGTCAACTGAACATTTAAAAATGCATCACAAATGCATGCGGGTGATTGGTGCTAATGGTTGATACGAGTTGCTACCAGCATCCTAAGTGTCATCCAAGTATCTTCTTTTTTTTTTTTAAACAAATTTTATTAATTTTACAGAGAACACAATAAAACATAAACAAAATTAAAAGATCTTTTCTGAAGGTTGTCTGATCCCGGGTTGAAACTCTTCACACAGACACAAATTCAAACATCATATTCACTTTATATATCCTTCCATATCTTATTATCATTTTCTTTTATATATATATATATAAACCATTTTTATCAATTTTATATAAACAATGCACAAGGCATAACAGCTTATAAGTTCTTTTCTAAGAAAAAATAATAGAAGAAGAAAACCAATAGAACATAACAATTCCAAATTATAGTATCAATACTTTGTCTATTTAACTTCATATCTTATCCCAACTTCTCCTTTTCATCCGAATTATTTCTTATTAATTAAAAAATTTTTTTGCCTTTTTTCAATATACAACATCCAAAAAAAAAAAAAAAAGCATAACAAAACCTTTATATATCCTTTCATATCTTATTACCATTTTCAATAATATTCTTTGTCTGTTCTATTTCCAACTATCTATTCATCTTTTTTCTTTTATTATACTTCTCCTATACACCCATTGGAGTAACGTCTATAACTCATTACCCTAACTTAAAAGTACTTCATATAACAATTTTTCTTGGGATTCTGTTTAATAGATTCTAAAATTACACAATGAATTTTATACTCTAAATACACATATAAAAAACACAATCTTATGTACCCTCCAGAATCCCTCTTTTATCCTAAATTAAATTCACCCATTGTCTCTGAATAAACTTTTTTTCTTTAGATCTTGCTTCCCCCCATTGAGGCTTCTCCTCCCCCCCTTTCTCTCCTGCTTATTCTTCTCCTTGCCCTTTTTACCCCTTTGTCTTTCCTCCTCCCTTTTCTTACTCCTTTTCCTTTGCTTTCTAACCTTGCCTCCACCTTTCCGCTCATTTTTCTCTTCCTTGGTTGTTTTTATAATTCTTAAAATCCCTTTTTCTTATCCTTTTTCTCCTCCTCCCCAGAAAAAACCCATTGTTCATCCAAGATGGCTTCTTCTTCCTCTTCTTCTTTGTCCCAGTCCTTCTGCTGCGTAGTCAACTTTTCATAAGTACATAACACCATTTCTAAGAATTGAAACAAAGTGCCCAAAGTATCTTCTTTTTTATATTTTTGATATTCAGTCTTTAGTTCATCCACAAGCGATGCCATTATGAAAAAAGAAACTTTTCCCAAAACAACTACAAATATTTTTAGTCAAAAATAATTCAAAAAAAAAAAAATCCAAAAATTAATACTTTTCTTCCTTCTTCTCTTTCTCTTTCTGGGGTTAATGTTTAATCAAAGAGGTCCAATTACCATATACCTTTCTTTGGGATTCTAGGCAATCTCCTCCTTTTTCAGCTTCTGCTCCAATTTTTTTTCCTCTCCCTTCCCACTTGCAATATCAATTTTAAATAATCAGAAATCCATACCTCCAACAAGGGTTTTCCAATTTCTTAAGTTTTTCAATGTCCAAAAACCCTTTTGTCCCTTAGCTTCAACTCTCAAAACAATTCACTTTCAATGTCCAATATGTCCAAACATATCTGCTGTTTCCATGGGGTGGGAGAGTGAAGAAAAAAAAAAGTTCCCTTTAACAGCTTCTCCGCCGCTTTCGATCTTCTTAGGGATACAATGTATCCTCCAGCAATTCAAACAGCTCAGTTCCAATGAATTTGAAAGATGTTACTTGACCCGGCTCAGACAGCACTTTCACTCTTCTTACTTCCTCCAGCGCAATCTTACCCGTCAACCAAGTATCTTCTTAAGATGTACGATGTTCCAAGTAAAGCAGGTTTTTGCAGTTCAGCTGGTGTCATTGCAGGAAGCTGCAACTTCTTGATGTATTTTATAAAATTCTTGGACATGGTGCCAAGTGCTCTGATGACAATGGGTATCACTGTCACATGTTTCATCCATAACCGTGTAGTTTCGATGGCCAGGTCGAAATATTTTGTGATTTTGTCCAGTTCTTTTTCTTCGACCCTGGCATTCCTTGGTACAGCGATATCAATAAATTGTTCGCTTTGGTTTTCAACTGTGATATCTGGCATGTTGTGTTCTAATCTAAATGATAATCCATCTGTGTTAGGAATATAAGTCACCTAACAGGTATTTGGGTTGGAAATATATAAACCAGGATAGACATTTTAATACTGTCTCTTTAAGAAAATGCAAAACTATAATTGGGGTGTTTTCTCAAACGGCCATAAGATGGAACCAGAAACCTGGGTTATTTAGTTTTAGTCTTAGTCTCAAAAGAGTCTCAGTGAGTGTGTGAGTCTCTGTTTCCTTCTGTTGGAGAGTTTTGCCGTTCTTCTAATTGACTGATATTCTTGGATGTGATGTAAGTTTGTTACTGAACTGTTTTTGACATTGGAATTTGTTATTGGATTATTCCTGGACTGAAAACTGACTGATTTAACCTGTGAATGACTTTGGACTACTTATCTTGAACTTTGCTTAAACCTTTATTGAAAGTAAAATCTTACATTTATTGTACAGTGTATCTGTGTGCTGTGTGTGTATCATTCAACACTTCTCTCAAATACGTCTCCCTGTATGCGCTCATTCTCCTAACAGGGAATTACCTCAACAATCTGTATTTGAAAGTCCCACAAGATCTTCATCTCATTAGTATTAGTATTCATATTATAAACAAAAAAAGACACACAGCAAACAAGATAACTATGCTGGGTTTCGTATCACAAATCACTAGTCGAACACTTCCCAAGCGTTTAGGACTGCGTGATGTATCGACAGATTATGGGGGCAGATCCCAGTAAGGTGGCCTTTTGCAGCTGACCAATGGTGCTTTTGTCAACACCAATTGTTTTCAAGTGCTTGCTTTGGTCTTTAGGCACAACAGCCAATGTGCCCAGTACCACTGGAACCACCTGCATTGGTTTATGCCAGAGTCTCTGTAGTTCGATTCTCAAGTCCTGATATCTGGTGATTTTTTCAAGTTGTTTCTCATCGATTCTGCTGTCACCAGGTATGGCAATGTCGACGATCCACACATTATTCGTATTATTCATATTCTTATTATTACTATCATCAACATCATCATCATCCACAGTGGCACAGTGGTTAGAGTGCAGTACTGCAGACTGTAAAGCATTGTGAAGCAGTATATAAGTCTAAGTGCTATTGGTCCTTCCTTCCTTCCTTCCTTCCTTCCTTCCTTCCTTCCTTCCTTCCTTCCTTCCTTCCTTCCTTCCTTCCTTCCTTCCTTCCTTCCTTCCTTCCTTCCTTCTATGATGTGCAGTGGTTAGAATGCAGTATTGCAGGCTAACTCTGCCCATTGCCAGGAGTTCAATCCTGACTGGCTCAAGGTTGACTCAGCCTTCTCTCCTTCCAAGGTGGGTAAAAATGAGGACCCAGATTGTTGGGGGCAAGAGGCTGACTTTGTAAACTGCTTAGAGAGGACTGAAAAGCACTATAAAGCCCAGGGGTGGGATTCTACTGGTTCTGTCCACCTCTATAGAACCTGTTGCTCTGAAAAGCAGCAGACATAGAACCAGTTTTATGTCTGCTGCTGTTTGGCCCACCCGCCCTCCCGGGCTCTTACCTGTCCTTTATTTCCTGCTTTTTCAACCGCAGCTGCTTTGTGTGGCACAGCTGCAGTTGAAAAAGCAGGAAAAAAGGGCTTTTCCAACCACTGCGCACCCGCATGCAGCACTGCTCAGTTGTCTGGGCAGCTCAGCAGGTTGTAAATTGCACTCACATGACTCGTGCATGCGCGTGCGATGCAGAGCGACAGAACCAGTAGTTATACCGGTCAGATCCCATCCCTGGTGAAGCCGAATATAAGTCTAAGGGCTATTGCTATTATTGTTGCTGCTGTTGTTGTCCTCCATCTCCTTTGTTAGATTGGGAGAAGGGAGACTGTGGAGCAGTGGTGGGATTCAAATTTTTTTACTACTGGTTCTGTGAACATGGCTTGATAAGCGTGGCAGTTGTCCTAACTCCCTGGGTTTGAAAATAATGCAGATATGCTCTCCTACAGGTCTCATGGAGACCATAAACATCAAGTGGTCAACAATTTCTGGTCAAGTGCAGATCTGATTGAGCCATCTTTACATGATTAATTTGAGCATTGGCCCCAAGAAATAGCTAGGTTTACAAATTGGCCCCTACAAATAGCTAAGTTGGGTCCAGAGTTTATCCTTTCCATGTACAGTACTCCTTGACATATGACCACAACTGAGCTCAGAACTGCTATTGCTAAGTAAGTCCATTGTTAAGTGAGTTTCCCTCCATTTTACAACCTTTCTTGCCACAGTCATTAAGTGAATCACTGCAGTTGATAAGTTAGTAACCCGGTTGTTAAGTGAATCTGCCTTCCCCATTGAGTTTGCTTGTCAGAAGTTTGCAAAAGGGATGTGATGACCCGAAGGGGTGTGGCTCAAAGGCAACACAGTCAAATAAGCAATAAGATACCTTTATTATCTCCAACTTTGCCCCCAATGTTCCGGTTACCTTCAGCTGGAGAAAAACTCTCCAGGAACAGCCTTTAACTGAGGAAAATTCAGCCCGAAAACAAGTACCTACAAACTGTAACCAAAAATCCAAACAAACCACACTACAGTAATTAACTTGACAGGGCAGGAGAAGGAATTGCAGACTTGAAAGGCCAGCAAAACACACACAGTTGGGAAGATGCCAGGATCACAGATAAGCCTCAACAATACCTGATAATTCACTATTTACTCCCAACAACTTGCTGTGCACAGCTTCCCATTTTAAACACTGTGTTCCCAGCTGCAGCTAATGAAGAGAATAAGGGCCCTTTTCTCCCCCGTAAGCCACAAAACTTATGTTGCTTCCTTCTCTGTTCCTCCCTGCATGCCCTAAGATGAAGAGGGGGTGGGCTTGGATCTTCCTCTGAATTCCCTCTACCTCTCCCTTGCTCTGCCCAACTAGACTTTGCCCTTCCCCAGTTTCTTCCATAGCCAACGAGACACACTCCTACTCCCTGTCAGCTGTTCGGCTTCCTCCTCTGAGTCAGATTCCGACAGGGGCATAATGCTGGTTCACATGACCTTGGGACACAGCAATGGCCATAAGGGTGAACCCATTGCCAAGCATCTGAATTTTGATCAGATGGTCATGGGAATGCCACAAAGCTTGTAACTGTGAAAAAATGGTCATAAGTCAAAGCCGAACAAAGTTAGAACTCGAGAGTTCACAAGAAATTGGACCACATCACAGCTAACCAATCAAATCAACCCGAAACTAAACCATGACATCATCAGAACACATCCGAACAACAAATGTTGGAAATGTTAACTGTCAAGCCTAAATTTGGTTAGATGGTGGATTGGTATATATCTGGGTTATTCATGTGAATTCAGTTTGACACACTTGGGAGCTGAAAGCAGGGAGAGCTGAGGTGGATGGAGCTCCAACCAAAACAACATAGCTGGACGATGAGTCAGCCATGTTCCAATGGCTGCCTGGCCAGAGGAAGGAGGAACAAAGTTGCCAAGGAACTATTTCACATCTTGGTTGGACAATGTGACATATTGCTTTGGAAAATTGAGAAACTCCTAGTTAGAGTGACATGGAAGCTTTCCACTAGTTAGTGCCAAGATGGTGTACTTTAATAAGCTTATTCTTTGAGGAATTCCTCAGAGTTCATTTTATGATGGTTGCATTACTTGAAACCCAAGAGTAACCAGACATTGAGGACATATTATCATTTGTGGCGGACATGTGCAAAAGCAAAGAAATATCGGACAATACATACATGATTGGAGAAAATCTTAAAACAACACATAGATTATAAGCCAGAAATATTCTTGCTAGTCATAATATCTGAAAAGTATGATAAAGGGGATCTATATTTAAATATTACATGTATTGACAGCAGCACAGGACTGGAAAAATGAGGAAACACCCACAGAAGATGATGTAATAAAAAAAATTAAAATTGTGCAGAAATTGATAGATTGACATTAATATTTTTGAACATGGGACTTCTTTTAAAAATGGTTGGACAGTAGAGGTAGAAATTAGAAGTGGGAAAAGTATCATTATATAAAAATAAATTGACCCAGACAATATGCATTCACGAAGCACATGTATGTAATGTGAAAATATATAAACTGTTAAGAAAAGAAGACATCCAGAGGTAGTATTCAGCAGGTTCTGACCAGTTCTGGAGAACCGGTAGCGGAAATTTTGAGTAGTTCAGAGAACTGGCTAATCCCACCTCTGACTGCCCCTGCCCCCATCTATTCCCTGCCTCCCATTGAGTCCCAACTGATCTGCTGGGTCTCCTTTGGTTGCCCTGCACAGGAAAATGGAGCTGAAAAGCAGGTTAGTGGGGTGGGGAGGGAAGGGTTTTTTTGCAGTATATTCATCCCCTGCCATGCCCACCAAGCCACACCCACCAAGCTATGCTCACAGATCCAGTAGTAAAAAAAAATTGAATCCCACCACTGAAGACATCCAAAAAACAAAAACACCAGCACTAATTTACATCCCGCAGACGGTACTTAAAACCAAGGACTATGACTCAGCAACTATAGCCAGCCAATCACACAAACCTAAATCAGACCAGAACTCAGAAAGGTATTTAAAGGCCGGTGCTCCCCGAAACAAGCACAATCCAAAGCGCAATGAAGATTGTCTCCTCGAATGGGGACGAAGCATTTGCAGTCACTTTTTTCAGAGCCATTGTAACTTTGAACAGTCACTAAGTGAATTGCTGTACACCGAGGACTACCTGTATGGCTGGGAAGAAGATCCTGTGCAAATAGTCTTTTTCTTTTTTAAAAATAAATTTTATTAAATTTACAATTAAAAACATATCAACATTACATACACAAAGAAAGAAAGAAAAACACTCGGCCTTGCGAACTGGAAAGAGAAAAGAAGAAGAGATATAAAAGAAAGGAAGAAGCAAAGAAAGAGAAAAAGAAATGAAAAGAATACATTTAAAAACAGACAATATCCTTTTTGACATTCTGCAAGATCCAATTCTCCTAACTTAATTTGAATACACACATCTTATCGATATCTATGCTTAAATTACCCATTGTCTTTTAAGCAGTTTATCTCTGGATTAACCTGTGGGAATAAACTTTGACTTCAGTATTGGGTAATGATTAGTCTAAGACCTTATACATACATGTCTGCCTAAGGGTCACTGAGATAAACAAGGAAATTAAAAACAAACACCAGGAACAATTAAGCAGCTCAGACAACTGTAAACAATTCTGTGTACTATATCTAATTATTGTAATCCACAATGTGAATGCTTACTATGTACGAAATTCTCAATAAAAGGGAGCACTAGAATTTGCTCTAGACTCCCATCCCGAGTACACCAGCCTGTGTCTCATTCTTTCCATGGGAGACCACCACAAGTGGTGACCCTGACGTGATCCACTGCAGGTGGTACGTGTCCGGACCTCCGTGTTTCCTCGCCTGGAATAGGTAAAGTACGTACTTAACTATTGCTGGACAATAGGATTTTTTCAGGGAATATGGGGGGAAAACTCTCTCATCCACAGGAACGGCATGTTAGTGAGCTGCTGAAGTTAGTCAGGACAAACTTCTTTATCTTTAAACCCTCCGGAGGGGAGCAAATAGTTCTTTCAAAAGATAATGTGAGAGAGCTGCTGCAAGAGATTTGGCGGCAATGTCCCTGGTATCCAGAGAAAGGCTCTTTAAAGTTAGACACGTGGAGGAAAATTGGAACTATCCTTCATGAAGAGCCACGGGCAACAGCTGAAATTTTGATATATTGGAAGGTTGTTATGACTGCTTTAGAGACCCAGCAACAACCTCTTTTAAAAACTTTAGTAGAACCTCCTCCTTATAAAGGAATTGTATTGAACCTGCCTACCCCAAAACTGGAGTGTGCTTTATCATTTCCAACAGCGCCTACTCCAGTGGATGAGAAAATCCAACCAAAAATGGGAAAAGTTCAAGCAATGATGCATCAGGCTTTCAAAGAGGGGAAATTAGAGCCTGAAGACATTCCCCAGATGAATTTGTTTCCAGTCAATAGGCAAGTGGATGCTCAAGGCAATCTGCAGACTGAATGGGTTCCGATTCCTTTAGCAGTTCTTAGGGAAATTTAAAAAGCAGTTAAAGATTATGGTATTCAAAGTCCTTTTACAAAGGGGCTCCTGACAAGTTTGGCTACCTCATGCATGATTCCTAGTAACTGGAAAGATTTAATGAGAATGATATTGAGCTCTACTCAGTATGTGGTTTTTGACTCAGAATACCAAAGGGAAGCTGTCACTAGGGAAAGGAATTCGGGGGGGCTGTTTTTGCCAGACCAAATCTATGGGGCAGGCTTGTTTGAATCCACTGCTGATCAAGCTGCTAATTTGCCTGATCACGTATTTCCAGTGGTTATGGCAGCTGTCCTTGGGGCGTTGTCCTGCATCCAGGATGTGGGAACCCCAGCACGGTCTTTTTCTCAAATTAAGCAAACAGCATCTGAGTCTTATAATGATTTTGTGGAAAGGCTACAATTGGCTATTACCAGGCAATTCTCTAATGAGGAAGCTGCAAAAGAACTTTTGCTGAAATTGGCAGTTGAAAATGCAAACGCTGACTGCAAGCGTATCTTACAGCCCTTGGTAGCTAGAGGTGAGGTTACTCTGGCTGATCTGTTAAAGGCATGTGCAGTGGTGGGTTCTCAGGCTTACAACATGGAGACTTTGGCTATGGCATTGCAAAAAGGGATGAAACCTACAGGGAATTGTTTTAATTGTGGAAAGCCTGGCCATTTTAAAGCCCAGTGCCGTGCCCCGGGGGGGGGGGGGATGGCATTTAACAAAAACAAAATTAAAGACGTCCATCCAAAATCGGTCTGTCCAAAATGCAAAAAAGGGTTTCATTGGGCAAATCAATGTCACTCTGATCAGAACCAAAATCCGGGAAACTAAATTTGGGGCGTGCAGCTAGCCCCGCTCCCAAGGTTGTCACAAAAGCATTGACTGCAATTACTGGGAGTGCAGGTTTGGGTTTTAAAATGTTGAACTCAATTGATGTGACTTTTCCTAATCAAGTGTACATTGAGGACACTCATTTGCATGGGCCACTGCCAGAAAAAACAGTGGGATTAGTACTTCCCATGTCTTCTGCATCAGAAAAAGGGTTTTTTTTTTGTTATTCCAGGAGTTATTGATCAAGATTATAAAGGAGTTATTAAGATACAATTATAAACTGATACTCCTGCATCATTAATGGCCGGTGACTCTATTGCCCAGTTATTATTGCTTCCATACATCCCTATAAATCCTTTAATTGGGATCCCACAAACTGGTGGTTTTGAGTCCACTAAAATAGCAAGTTCTCCAGTTGCTACAGAATTGCTAGTGCTGACAAAAAAAATTGACTACAGACCAACCAAAAATGACAATTGAAATTCAGAGAAAATCATTTTCTGGCCTTATAGATTCCGGAGCAGATGTCTCTGTGATACGCCAAAAGGAATGGCCAAATGAATGGGCGCTTGAAGACTCTCTGGCTGTTCGTGGAGTGGGTGGTATACAGTTTGCAAGGAGTAGTATACGTTGGTTGAAGGCATTGCATAGAGAACCTGTGAGATTGCAAGGATTCAACCTCTTGTGTTGCCCCTGCATATAAACTTGTGGGGTAGAGATTTGCTGTCACAATTTCTCACAAAAATTGTTATTGGATAATGGAAAAATTACATGATCGATGCATTCCTGATACTCCGTTTGCTTTGGCAATTTTACAAACTCCAGCCTTGCCTACTGCGGCTTTATTTCAATAACATAAAGTGCAGGTTTATATCATTGAATGGTTGCATTTGCAGAATACTCCCAGAAAAACAATTTCTACTATGGCTATGCTTTATAGTGAGTTAATCATCAAAGACCCAAATCGTAGTATGCATTTATATGGCATAGATCTAGTTCAGTTATTTTTACCTATCTCCCTCACTCTGTGGGAAACTTGGTATAGTCAATCCATTGAATTGCAAATTGCTCTTGAAAATTGGCCAGGGAAGATTTCTTGCCACACCCCCAGTGACCCTCATTTCCAGTTGCTTCGGAACATATCTGTAAATTTTAATTCAGTTATTGCTAAGCAGCCAGTTGGGGGAGTGACCGTTTATGCGGACGGTGGTAAGACCTACGGCGCTTGTGCATGGAGACAGGAAGGGGTATGGAAAACAAAAATTACCCCTCCTCAGCAATTAGCACAAAGGGTTGAATTAGCTGCTGCTATTTTGGCCTTACAGGAATTTGCACAAGAACCGCTAAATCTTATTGTGGATTCTCTTCATGTTTATCAATTGATACTTAACATTGAATTTGCTTATCTTTCTCCATCTGTTGATGCTAATCTTATGAGTTTGTTTCTAGCTCTGCAAAGCTGTCTTCATTCTTGCACACATTCTCTACATATCGCACACATTCGCAGCCACCAGCCACTTCCCGGGGAGCTGCAGGAAGGGAATGACGTGGCTGACACAGAGGCCTCGGCCATGTCCTGTCTCTCACTTTCTCCTGTTACTCCATGGGACTCACATAGCTATTTTCATCAAAATGCTAAAGCTCTTTGTAAACAATTTGGTCTCACTGCTGCAGAAGCTGCAGCTATTATTTAACAATGTCCTAGTTGCAGTGCTCAATCCACTACTCTTCCTCAAGGAGTAAATCCTTGGGGGACACCTGCTTGTCAACTATGGCAGATGGATGTCACAAAACACCCTCCCTTCAAACCATGGCACCATCTGCATGTCACCGTTGATACCTATTCAGGATTTATTATGGCAACATCTCAATGAGGAGAGGCTACAAAACCTGTAGTCAACCATTGTCTCCGTACCTTCACACACATGGAGATCAAAACCGATAATGGCCCTGCTTACATTAGCACTACTTTTGCGGAATTTTGTCATCGATGGTCAATTATACATAAATTTGGCATTCCCTACAATTCCACTAGTCAGGCCATTGTGGAACGACCTCATCAGATGCTAAAACAAGCACTCCTTCACACAAAAACGGGGGAAGTGGATGGATATGGCTTGCCTAACATACAAAACATTCTTAATATTACCTTATACACTTTACATTTTTTAAACATGACAGGATCTCCCGCTGCTACGGCAGCCAGTAGGCATTTTGCTTCCTCCCCTTCTGCAGGTACGCCAAGACCGAAAGTTCGGTATAAGAGACTACCAGATCCAATGTGGAAAGGACCTGTCCCGCTGATAACTTGGGACCGAGGATACGCTGCTGTTGAAGATGAGGGGACAGTTGTTTGGGTTCCTGCTCGCTGTGTGCGTCCTTATCATCAGCCAAAGGGGCAAGGGGATGGATTTGGGGGAATGGAAAAGAAACACGTTGATCCAGGACATGGGGAAGCTAGCAAACCTTCATAATAAAACTGATTGTTGGATATGTATGCACATGCCAACTCACAAAACATCAGGGCTTCCAATGGTTGCAGTACCTCTGGCCGAAGGTGACTGGTATAAGGGACAATGCTGTGGTTGTTCAGGGATGTGGTCTAACAGTTGGACTACAAGTAACATAAATACATTGCATCTTGGAAGCCGAATCCAAGAGGTGGCGGGTATCTGCTGGACCCACAATGAGACAGTAGAGAATATGACTTATTTGGGAACATATCCATTTTGTAACAAAACAATTATTATTGGCAATGGAAGTCGGGTTTATCCAGATGACATGAAAACTAAAAATCTCACTTACTTTGTACATAATATTTCTAAATTTGATATCATATCTTTGATCAATGAAAATGGATATCCATTTATCCCTGCCACATGTTGTCCCATCATGATAGAAAACCAGCTGCCCAAATGTGCAAATGGGAAATATGCACCACCGCCCACTTATTTGGCTATGTTAATGGAATCTTTTGCACAATTAATCTATGCTGAGCCAAATAAGGTTGGTCATCTCCTGGGAGTAAATCTATGGTTGCTGTGTGGACGGATGGCCTATGATCGCATGCCAGCACGATGGAAAGGAGTCTGCACCTTTGGAAAAGTGATCCCATCTCATGTCATTTAAAAATCTTTGGGGACCGCTCATATCCGCAATGCGCGTTCCGCAATGGAAGTAAACTCTATTTTGACTCATGACTACTGGACACAGATATCAAGGGGAGTTATTCCTCCTTTAGGAGTCATGATGAACTATAGAGATTTGCATCATTTAAACAATTGGGCAGTTACTATGTTTAAAGACACCATTAAAACTCTCAAGCTGCTTGAAGAAGAGCAAGGAAAAATCCTTGACTTTGTCCTGCAAACCAGATATGCGGTGGACACTATTTTGGCTGCGCAAGGGGGAGTTTGCGCTGTGATTCATACACATTGTTGCATGTATATCTCTGATTATTCTCCAAACATTACAGCTACCATACAGCATATGGAACAAACCCTGAGTGAGAATCCATTACAATCGGAGGACGAGGGACTGGACGTGTGGTCTGCACTTTGGTCCTGGTTGCCAGATGGTTCATGGATTCGTCACCTAATTGTTGGAGTGATATTGCTTTTTATACTTTCTCTTTGTGTATGCTATTGTATCCAATGTCTCCCTAGACTTTTAGGAATGTGTCGGGTGAAGCCTACGGAAGGAGAACTGTTGTTGCAGATGGCGAAAAGCTACCGAGACATCCGCGATCATCAAAAAACTAAAATAGGGGAGATGTGGGAATAAACTTCGACTTCAGTGTTGGGTAATGATTAGTCTAAGACCTTATACATACATGTCTGCCTAAGGGTCACTGAGATAAGCAAAGAAATTAAAAACAAACACCAGGAACAATTAAGCAGCTCAGACAACTGTAAACAATTCTGTGTACTATATCTAATTATTGTAATCTACAATGTGAATGCTTACTATGTACAAAATTCTCAATAAAAGGGAGCATTAGAATTTGCTCTAGACTCCCATCCCGAATACACCAGCCTGTGTCTCATTCTTTCCATCGGAGACCACCACAATACCAAGAGTTCCAATTATCGTAAAATGTTGAAGGCTCTTTATTTTTAAGTGCTATAGTTAATTTGTCCATTTCTGCACAATCACATATTTTCTGGATAACCATTTGTTCTGTAGGTGTATAAGGTGATTTCCAACACTGAGCGAACGCTAATCTGGCTGCAGTTAAAATATGAATTGTTACATATTTCATCTTTTTGGATAAATGTTTGTCAGAGATCCTTAGTAGGAAGAACTCTGGTTTGTATTCGATTTGTTCTTTGGTTATCTCCTCCAATCATTTTCTGATTTTTTGCCAATATTTCTGGGTTTCCTTGCAGGACCACCACATATGAAAAAAGGTTCCTTCTATGCTTTTACATTTCCAGCATTTTGGACTCGTGTAAGGGTTCATTTTCGCCAACCTCGAAGGGGGCAAGTGCCATCTATAAAACATTTTGTATGTATTTTCTTTATACGCTGCCGATTTTGTAATCTTGATATTTCTGTTCCAATTTTTTTCCCATTCTGATAAAGTAGTACTTCTTCCGACATTCCTGCTCCAGGCTATCAACTTCCCTTTTTTTTTTTTTTTTTTTTTTTTTTTTTTTATTGTGTAATTTATTTCGAACATGTGCAGAATGACAATAATAATCAATACAACAACAGTAATAATAATAATAATCATAATAATGATAATAATAATACACAATAACATGTCCGAAAAGGAGTAGGATGAAGCATAAGCTTATTTAATCCTACCCCTTCTTCACTTCCCCATGAATTCAACTTATATCAATAGAATGCATAGTACAAAAATGATGATAATAATAATAATAATAATAATAATAATAATAATAATAAATAATTGAAGTACTAAACATATACATATATACAAAAAAACAAAAACAAATAAGCAGATAGAAAGTAAGTAACAAATATAATTAATAAAGAAATCCAGAATGTTCGACCCCTTCCTCTTCCCTGTACCCAGTGAAAACCATGTACCTGTATCGCTTTTTAAACTGGATCATGCTTGGACATTGCTTGAGCTCCACACCTAACTTGTTCCACAACCTCACTCCACAAACAGAAACACAAAAGCTTTTCAGTGTTGTACGTGCCCTCTGTTGTTTTAAATTGTGCTCCCCCCTCAAATTATAATTCCCTTCTCTGTTGAAAAACATTTTTTGTAAATTGCCAGGAAGTGCCTTACGTATCACTTTGAACATGAATTGAGCTGTTTGAAAATGAATAATGTCGGTGAGTTTTAATGTTCTGGATTTTACGAATAGTGGATTTGTATGATCTCTGTAACCGGCATTATGAATTATTCTTATGGCTCTTTTCTGTAATATGGATAATGAATTTATTGTACATTTATATGTGTTACCCCAGACCTCTGCACAGTAATGTAAATATGGTGAAATGAGTGAACAGTAAAGTATGTGGAGTGATTTGTGATCCAGAATGTGCTTTGCTTTGCTGAGAACTGAGATGCTTCTTGATAATTTGCTTTGGATATGTTTTATATGAGCTTTCCAGTTAATCCTATCATCTATTATTACCCCTAGAAACTTATTTTCGTACACCCTATCAATATCTACCCCATCTACCTGTATATGTGTGTGAATGTTTTTATTGCAGTTGCTAAATATCATGTATTTGGTTTTACTTAAATTTAATGATAATTTGTTCCTGTCAAACCATGTTTTTAATTTGCGTATTTCCTCAATGACTCTCCCCAGTAGTTTGTGCAATTCCTCCCCAGAACAAAAAATGCTTGACTATCTCTTGTTCTTTGACTATCTCTTGTTCTAATTCTTCTTCCAGTAAATATTTATAGAATTTAGATATGTTCTTTTTGTTTGATCCTAATAAAATTTTATGTAAATACTGCAGTTTGTTATAAATTCCAAAGTCTTTAATGTCTTGTTTGTATCTGCTATGAATTTGAATATATAACCACTGATCAATTTTAAATCCCTGTTCCTGTAATTCTTGTCGAGTTTTTAATTTTCCTTGCGGATCTAATAATCTTTGTATTTAATCATTTTGTTATGTCCAAATTATTGGGATGTACCATTGCCTCCATCGTTGATTGCCAGATCGGAATTTTTAGATAGTGTTTTTTGCACATTTTTTCCAATTAATTAATAATGAGTCCCTAATAAGGTGTCTGTGAAAATAAGACTGTTTGGGTTTCCCCACTTCCCATAAGAAGACATGCCACACTCTCTGGAGATCATGCCCTTGTAATGCTAAAATTCTTTTATTAAGTAAGTTTACCCAGTCTTTTAACCATAATAAGATAGCTGCCGAATAATATAATTCCCAATTTGGAAGAGCTAGACCCCCTCTACTTTTCACATCTTGCAAGGCCTTTACATTGATCCTGGCTTTTTTCCCCCTGCCAAATAAATTTAAGTGTAATCTTATTTAATTCTTCAAAAAAAATTTTTGGCAACTTAATTGGAATTGTCTGGAATAAAGAAATTTTGGTAATATGTTCATTTTAATCGAGGCAATCCTGCCCAATAGGGAGAGCTGCAGCTTATTCCAGGATTCTAAATTTTTCTTTGTTTGTTGAAGTAATTTATCATAATTGTTCTCTGAGTGATTTACCTTGTGGTGTTAACCATATTCCTAAATATTTGACCCTTTTTGTTACCTGTATCCCCATCATTGCTTCTAATTCTTCCTTCTGGTTTTCTGTTAGGTTTTTGGTCATTAATTTCATCTTTTTTCTATTAATTTTTAATCCTGCCACTGCGCCAAATCATTCTAATTCTTTTGTTAGATTATATCTTTTTTCCATAGGTTCCTCCCAAAAGAAAACCATATCATCAGCAAACGCTTGTAGTTTGTATTCTTCTGATTTGACCCTCACTCCTTTAATTTCAGAATTTTGTCTAATCCGTGTTAAAAGTGATTCTAGGGCAAATATGAAAAGAAGAGGTGAAAGAGGGCAGCCCTGTCTAACACCTTTTTCTATATTTGTTGGACCTGTTCATTCACCATTAATTAGTATATTAGCCTGTTGTGTATTGTAAATTGTTGTTATAATGTTTTCGAATTTGGTGCCAAGACTCATACTGTAAATTTTTTGAATTAAAAAGTGCCAATTTAAGTTGTCAAATGCTTTCTCAGCATCTAAAAACAAGAGTGCGGATTGTTTCTCCGGATGGGCTTCATAGTATTCTAGGACATCGATAACGGTTCTTAAATTGTTTTTTATTTGTCGGGACGGAAGGAATCCATTTTGATCTTCGTGAATATGTGGATTTAAAGCTTGTTTAACTCTATTAGCTATGATAGAAGTAAATAATTTATAGTCAGCATTTAAAAGTGAAATCAGTCTATAGTTGTTAATATATCTATGATCTGCATCCTCCTTCGTGATTAGCGAAATCAAGCACCCCCCTCCACGAGTCCGGCATCTTGGCTGCCAGAAGTACCTCGTTAAACACTTCCAGTATCAGTGGTCCTACTAGTTCCATTATTGCTTTGTATAGTTCTGCCAGAATCCCATCTGGTCCTGGAGATTTGTTGTTACTTTGGTTCTCCATTGCTGACTTCAATTCAGACCATGTAATGTCTTTATTCAATAATTCTATCCATTCCTCTCCAATTACCTTGTCATGCGTCTCCTCTAAATAAGTTCTTATTTTATCTTCATTAACTTCCTCCTTTTTATATAATCTTTGAAAATACTTATAAATGGTATCTTTTTTCTTCTCTATCTCAAATTGTAAGATGCCTTTCTCATCCATTAGTTGGTGTATCAATCTCTTTTCTTTCACTTTTTTAAGTTTATGGGATAACCATCTTCCTGGTTTATTTGCATATTCAAAATAAGTTTGTTTGGACCTTTTCAAATTAACTTCTATTTTATCTTGTTCAAGTAAGTTCAATTTATGTTTAATTGTTATTAACTGATTTTGTATTCTCTGGTTTTTAGGGGTTTTTTGTAGTTGCATTTCTAATTCTTTAATTGGAATTTATTTTGTTGGGCATGTATTCTTTTATTTCTCATAGCATTATAAGAGATTGTTGTTCCTCTTATAATTGCCTTCATTGTACCTCAAATATTTTGTTTCGTGGTTGCTTCATTGTTATTTTCTTTTAGAAAATAATTTAATTCCTCTTTCAGCTTATTAATGTACTCTTCTTTGTTTATTAACTGTATTTAGTGTCCATCTTTTCTTTGTTTTTCTCCTATCTCTCCAAATTAATTGTATTGGGTTGTGGTCGGCCCATTCATTTGGTAGGATTTTAATTTCTTTTATTTCATTAGCCAATTCCCCATCCATCCAGGCCATATCTATTCTGGTCCAAATTTTGTGTGGATTGGAATAATATGTAAACTGTTTCTCTTCTGGGTTTAATTTTCTCCATAAATCTATTAAGTTTAGTTCTTTCATCATGTCCTTACAGGACATAGAAAATTCTCTTTTCCCTTTCTTGTTCTTATTCGCATTACTATGGTCTCTTTGATGATCAGCAATGGAGTTGAAATCGCCTATCATGCAAATATTACTTTTTTCGAAACCTATTATTTTTTGATGAAGATCTTTAAAACATTTCCCTTGTTCTTCATTTGGTGCGTAGATTGCTACCAATAAAAATGTAATATGATTAATCCAAATTTGTATAACCAGAGTTCTTCCTTCCAGATCCGTCCAGATTAATTCTGCTTTTACATCTTCTTTCACAAATATTGCAATTCCTTTTTTTTTTTTGTTTGTTTGTTTGTCTGCTGGTGCTGTAAAATGTTTTCCAAGTTTCGGGCAAATTAAATATCTTTCATCATTGTTCCTAATGTGTGTTTCTTATAGGCAGATTATGTCAGCGTTTTGTCTAATTAATTTAGTTAATAGCCTTTTCCTTTTAGAAGTTGAATTTAAACCATTTATATTAATGGAGAGGAGTTTCTTTCCTATCTCCATTTATCTAAGTCTGTTTAGTTTTTTGTCTAGTGATAATTCGGTTTTCTTCTTGCTGTTGTTGTGAGATTGGTTCTTCTCTCCCTGGTTGTGGTTTATCATTCCCTAAATTTTGAGGAAGTCCTTTATGGTTTCTATGGCGTTTACAGTCATCCTGTGGTTCCCTTTAGTTTCCTTCTTGGTGTATTGGTCATCCGTGTCTATTAGCTGATCATGAAAGTCTTGGGCCTGTTCTATAGAGTCTATTTTGATTTTCCTCTCTTTCCAAGTTATTAACATCCCTTCCAGGATTAACCATTTAAAAGGGATTTCTTTTTTATTTAAATAATTGGCCAAAAATTTATAATCCTGTCTTATGACCTTCACTTTCCTTGGGATTTGTTTTAGTATCATAATCTCTTTGCCTTTATATGTTATTGTTTCTTCTCTGGACATTTTAAGAATTAAGTCTCTCACATATCTCCTAGTGAAGCGAATATGAATTTCTCTCGGGCAGTTATGGCGTCTAGCCATAAGTGAAGGAGATTCATACATTGAACTCAAAACTGGGAAAAGGAAAGAAGGAAAAAGAGGAAGGAGGAAGAGATCAACGGAAGGCTGGGAAGGATTGACTCCTTATTGCGATTAGTCAGCACATTATACCATTCGCTTCCCGGAGTGCTGGGAAGAAACTCAAAACTTAAACCTTTAACTTGAAGATTGACTATAAATTTTTTTTTTCTCTCTTATCACATCTCTTTATTTGTTGGAATTTATATTTGGTATTACTTTAATATTATCATTTTGGCACTATTTTTACAATTTGAACCTCTAGCTCCTTGCTTATTGACTTCCTGAAATTAAGGTAAACTTTTCTCTCTTCTCTTTCCCCATTTTTTCAGCCTTTCTCCTTCCTATCTTAACCCCTTAATAAGTTTGATAAATTTACTTACTCAAAGGGGAAAAAAAGATATATTGTCCTTGTAGATTTCAGTGACAATTGATTTGATTGTTTTAAATAGTAACAACAAAGAGTAAAAAATAGTGCTGATTTAGATTATTTAGAATATTTAAGATTAATTCTTAAAGTAGTAATTGGGTTGGATTTGATGTATTATTGGTGATCAATATTGATATTCAGTATATAAATTTATTATAAAGATTATTATATATTATTAGATAACCTTCTATAATATAGGAGTATTATATTATAATATAATATAGAATGCCTATCTATATATTTGATTGAAGTATTAGAATAGAATTTTCATTTTAGGAGTTAAACACTGAATGGTGATCTGGGACAATATATTTAACATAGTGCAACAGCAAAAACAAATATTAAGAGAGATGACCTCCATGATAACTACGGCTTTGAAAACAGGAAGGAAGACCACTCCGACCCTAACGACTACTTTGACTTCTGCTTCACCAACAATTCGAAAAACCATTGAGGAATCTCTAATAGGGGAAAAACAGCCCAATGTCTCCAACATTAACATACAAGCTACCCTACTATCCTTGCAAGAAGCAATGTCCAAGATGCAAGAAATAATGATTAAGAATCATAATGAAACCAGAGTGGACATTAGCGAATTAAAAGATGAGATGGGAAAGCTTAAAGTGGAAAAGAAAGCAGATTTACTTAAGGTGGAGCATAAGATAGTGTCCTTGCAACAGGCTATGGAGAAAAACGAAGTTAAGATAAGAGAAATAGAGAATAGGACAGAACGGATGGAGACAAATTTTGAAAGGATAGATGAGGAATTTAAAAATGCAACTAGAGAAACCGAAGACTCTCTGGTCCACCTCAAAATGGATAAAGCAGTAGCATATTTAAGGTTTCAAAATTTGGCGGAAGCGAAAAATGAAGAACTAGAACAATTAATGGCAGAATTATTGGTTGAATTGTTAGGGAAAGAAAAAGATGATCTAATTAAAGAATTTGACGAGGTGTATAGGGCAAATAGTCTTTTTCATTCACACTTGAATTTCCTCTCCAATGAGCGCTGCAGGAATTGAGATTTTATTGATGTCCAATACAATAACTGAGGGTGTTTTAGGGGTTGCCAACCTTCTGGACCTCAGGGACCACCAAACTCATAATTTTAGATCCCAGGGATCACTAACCAGTTCTGTGGGCATGGCCTAATTTGTGGGTGTGGCTTGGTGGTCATGTGACTGGCTGGGCATGGCTTGTATGTAAATATTATAAATATTTATATAAATATTGATTTTTTTATATAAAAAAGCAACTTTTACCCAAAATCAAAGCAAAGCAGGCAGATTGAGTTGCTCACAGAATCATTCATCTATCTGCCATCAGCTAGCTCAGTCTCTCAAATTTGCTTGCCTGAGTTTGCACTGCAGAGCCGAAGATCTAAAGACTAGCTAGAAAGCAAGAGATCCAACCATTTCCTGCTTCCTAGCCAATCTAAATCTCCCGGCACAGCAGAACAGATGATGGTTGGAAAAAAGAAAAATAGCAATTTAGATGAAAGTTTACTGGGTAAGGAGTGAGTGGGCAGGGAGGGTTCCTGTGGGCCATGTGGGTGGCGCAGCCTTGTGTTTCTGTGCAGCCTGGATTAATGGCTTTGGGGGTGAGATTTTTCTGCGGCCCACCAAAATTTTCTCATGACCCACCAATTGGTGACCGCTGGTTTAGACCTTCAGATGCATATCTCTTGGGGTAGAATTTTATTTGGCTTGCTGCCTTCTATAGTCTTCTAGTAGGGCCACTTTGGGGCATGCAGTGACAATAGTAATAGCAATAGTACTTATACACTGCTTTACTTTACAACCCTCTCTAAGAGGTTTACAGAGTCAATTGCCCCCAACAATTTAGGTCCTCATTTTACCCACCTCAAAAGGGTGGATGGCTGAGTCAACCTTGAGCCAGTCAAGATCGAACTGTTGGCAGTGGGCAGAGTTTGCCTGCAATACTGCATTCTAACCACTGCACTCCATGGAAGGGAGGGAGGGAGGGAGGCTGAGTCAACCTTGAGCCTGGTGATATTCCAACTGCCAAATTGCAGTCAGCCAGCTGACAGCAGAAGTAGCCTGCACTCTAAACCACTGCACAACCGAGGCTCAAAGTTGTGTCTATGCAGACCTTCTTATTCTGATTGGTTTCTTTGCTTGTCCACAAGCTAGTTACATCCATGTGTTTAGGACCTGCCTCTTGATTGGTTCTAGGCATCAACAAACTTGTTAAAAATCAGCATGTACCATCAGAATGCTGGATCCCCCAACTCCCACTGTTTCCAGTCCATGTATCGAATGACTGTTGTGACACTGGATGGTTCAAGCTGCATCCCAAAAAAGTGGAATTGGAGGTAAACAATTGGAGGTAAACCTCTGTACAGAACACACTTTAAGTCTTCAACAATTCAAAGTATAGCTTTCCTGAATTACCAATAACCAAGCAGATTCCTAGGCAATTTCTGTATAATTACTCAGTTATATTAAGTGTTCTGTCATTGTTTCAATTAGTTTAAATGTTGAATGATAACATTTTGTCTGAGCCGTGGTGGCACAGTGTCTAACTCTAACATGCAATACTGCAGGCTATGACTGCTGACTGCTGGCTGCCTGCAATTTGGCAGTCCAAATCCCACCAGGCTCAAGGTAGACTGAGCCTTCTATCCTTCCGAGATGGGTAAAATGAGGACCCAGATTGTTGGGGGCAAGAAGCTGACTCTGAAAACCTCTTAGAGGGGGCTGTAAAGCACTGTAAAGTGGTATATACATCTAAGTGCTATTGCTATCATCCTTCCTTCCTTCCGTCTGTCCATCCTTTCTTAGTGCACAGTGGTTAGAATGCAGTATTTCAGGCTAATTCTGCCCAATTCCAAGAGTTCGATCCTGACTGGCTCAAGGTTGACTTAGCCTTCCATCCTTCCAAGGTAAGTAAAATGAGGACCCAGATTGTTGGGGACAAGAGGCTGACTTTGTAGACCACTTAGAGAGGTCTGGGAAGCACCGTGAAGTGGAATATAAATCTAAGTGCTATTGCTCTTCCTTCCTTCCTTCCTTCCTTCCTTCCTTCCTTCCTTCCTTCCCTTCCCTTCCCTTCCCTTCCCTTCCCTTCCCTTCCCTTCCCATCCCTTCTCTTCTCTTCCTCCCTCCCTGTGGTTAGAATGCAATATTGCAGGCTAATTCTGCTGACTGCCAGCAGTTCAATCCTCCTTCCATCCTTCCAAGTTGGGGGTAAGATTGTTGGGGGCAAGAGGCTGACTCTGTAAATGGCTTAGAGAGGGCTGTAAAAGCACTGTAAAGTGGTATATATGTCTAAGTGCTATTGCTATTGCTATTTTCTGTAAGATCTGTCAAAAGTTAATCTAATCCAGTGTTTCTCAACATTGGCCACTTTAGTTGATATTATCTGTCTCAGCAGCCCTCAAGCTTTCCAGCTTGGCAGCCCAGCTCGGGAAGTGGAAGGGGGATAGCTCCCTGAGAGCGAAAGGTGCACGCATGTGCGTGCCCACTGCTCCATTTTGCAAGTGCAAGTGTCTGCCACTCATGCATACAGCTCTACTCACACGTGCAGTAGGCACTTGGGAAGCTGTATGCACAAGTGCAAGCATCCACCACTCATTCAAGTGGAGCTGAGTACGGGAGCAAGCACCTGGCGCTTGTGTGAGTGGAGCTGCACACACTGCTCACCTACCATTTACACAGCCCAGTTCCACTAGTGGGCTGCGGCCCAGAGGTTGGGGACCCCGGTCTCTCCCATATCATCATCTTTTAATGACCCCATAATCCCTTGCAGAGTGGAGTCTGGGCTACTGAATGGAGCTGAGGGTTTACTGGTCGGATGCCCTTCCTGTCATCAATGCAGAGTTTTATTCAGCAGATATATTCTTATTGTGCCCAGAGTGAGAAATATCTGCTTCTACTTAGGATCGAACTCACAGCCTCCTGATTGTGGGGTGAGAGTTCTTCCTCTAGGCCACTGCAACATCGCAGGTCTCACCCATATGCAATGCAGGAATCCTCTCTTACAGCATCCTCAACAGGTGGCCATCCAGCTTGTTAAACACCTCCAAAGGTGAGTCCATTGGCACCCATGACATAATATTCAATTGTTGAGCAATCTTAAAGTAAGAAAACTTTTTTTGATGTCTAACTCCATTGTTCTTCCTTGTAATTTGAACCTTTTGTTTCTTTGCTTCTGAGCAATTCTACATGTTACCCATCAAATATTGTTATGACACGTTTCTCAATGGCTATTGTACTAATGTGACACATTTCTACATGACACCTTTCAAAGCTAACATGTTTTCCTGCAATTTTTTGTTCCCCAGGATAAGCATACCAAATCTCTCCAACTGTTTCTACTGTGTTTCTACTGTGTTTTTTTTTTTTTTTTTGAAGTGTCTTATTTTCTTAGTCTACTCTGGATATGCTGCAGCTTGTCAATATTCCTCCTAAAAGGTAATGCCAGAAATGGATTAACAATTTAAGTGACCAGTTTAGACTAAGGGGAATAATGAGATCTCTTGATCTTGAACTTAATTCCTCTATTTATAAAGCTAGGATTTCAACTGCTTTCTCTTTTTTGGCTACTATGTTCTACTATTGCCTCATGTTCACATTTCAATCAATCAGAATAGAGAATGAAGGGATCTTTGAGGTCTTCTAGTCCAACCCCCTGCTCAAGCAGGAGACCCTATACCCTTTCAAACAAGTGGCTATGCAGTCTCTTCTTAAAGGCCTCCAGTGATGAAGCACCTACAACTTCTTCTTTTTAAAATAAAGTTTTATTGTTTTTTAAGACAAACATAGACAAACAAAACATAAAAACATCAAGCCATCTTCCATATATATACATACAGTGTGTTGGTTGGTTTACAAATTGTTTTGTGCTTCCACTTCATAGTCTTCAATTACAATTACATTGTATATATTCTCATATTGTCAATCAAATATTCCTAAATACATTAATATCATTATTAATCAATTATTTGACTATTATTCATTCATCTTTTAAAAGATAATCCATATTTTATTTAATTTGTTTTGTGATAGTTCATATTATCATCTCAAATCTATCCTACAATCATTTTGTAGATATAATAAAGAAAAATTCATTTTTATATATTCACTATGTTCTAAAAATCTACATATTTCATTACCATGTTTTATTGTCTAACCATTGATAGAATAGATCCCAAATTTTATAAAATTGTTTATCATCTTGTTCTCTAATTTCAAATGTCAATCTACTCATTTCAGCACATTCCAATATTTTCTTAATGATTTCCTTCTGTGATGGTATTTTTTCATTTTTCTAGTTTTTGCAATACAACCCTAGCTGATGTTAATACATTTACAATTAGTTATTTCAATTCTTTACGATATATTTCAGGTAAAATTCCCAACAAAAATATCTCTGGTTTCAAGTCTATATGCTTTTTTGTCATTTTTTCCAACCATGTGTGGATTTTAGTCCAATATTTTTTGGCATCCGCACAAGTCCACCACATATGGTAATATGAGCCAGGTACTTGATGATATTTCCAACATTTTTCAGATTTATTCTTGAACATTCTTGCTATTCTTGTTGAGGGGAAATGCCACCTGTAAAACATCTTATACAAATTTTCTTTATATGCTGTTGACATTGTCATTTTATAATTTTGAGACCACAGTTTTTGCCATTTCTCTAGATCAATTCCATATCCAAAATTCTTCCCCCAAGCAATCATAGTTTCCTTAACTTGTTCTTCTAGTTTAATTTCTAATAAATATCCATACAATTTTTAATCACCTTTTCATCAGTACCTGTCAAAATCTAATCTAAGTCAGTCAGTTTATCATAGAAACCTTCTGTTTAAGAATCTTTGTCATACCTTGAATGTATTTGCACATATGAAAACCAATTCATCTTTATACCTTGTTCCTCTAGTTTTTGTATGGATTTAAGTTCACCCTTTTCATTCAATATTTCACCATATCTAACTGTTTGTTCCTTTTTATATATAATAGGATAAGAAAATGCTTCAATAGTCGATAGCCAGACTGGAATTTTCAAATAACATTGCATGCCACCCCAACAACAGATCATGTCCTTCTAGTGTCAACAATCTAGTATTTCTTAATGTTATCCATTCCTTAACCCACATCAAATTAGTAGTTTGGTAATACAACTGCCAATTAGGCAAACCTCTTATTCTAGCATCTTGCAAAAGTTTTAATTTTATTCTCGCTTTCTTACCTTGCCATATGTGTTTCAACACAATTTTATTTAAATCTTCAAAATAATCTTTTCCAAGCCTAATTGGAATTGTTTGAAACAAATATAAAATTCTGGGTAATATGTTCATCTTGATTGTTGATATTCTCCCTATTAATGACAGTTCTAAATTTTCCCATTTCGCCAAATCTAGCGCCATCTGCTGCTTAAGTTTAATATAGTTATTCTCTTTTAGTGTACTACATCTTGCTGTCAAATATCCCAAGTACTTGATCTTACTCGTGACCTGGATTTTGAATACATCCGCCAGTTCTTCCTTTTGTCTTGATAGCATATTCCTTGTCAAGATCATTGTTTTATCTTTGTTTATTTTCAAACCAGCCACCTTCCCATATACCTCTATTTTTTCTATCAATTTTGATGCTGTTTCTAGTGGGTCTTCTAAGAGGAAAACCAGATCATCAGCAAATGCTTGCAATTTAAATTCTTCTTTTTTAATTTTCATCCCTTTTATGGCCTTTTCTTCTCTAATATTTCTGTTTAGCACTTCCAAGGTTAACACAAACAACAAAGGTGACAGTGGACACCCTTGCTTGTTCCTTTTCTTATATCAATAGAGTCTGTTAATTCTCCCTCTATCCTTACCTTTGCTATTTGTTTATGATATACAGCTTTTATTGCTTGGATGAATTTTTTACCAAAACCCATCTGTTCCAGCTGTAATAACATGAATCGCCAATTCACATTTGTCAAGTGCCTTCTGTGTATCTAAGAATGCCAAAGCCATTTGTTTTTCAGGATGTGCCTCGTAGTATTCCAAAGTGTCCAAAATTACTCTCATATTGTCTTTAATTTGTCTCTTTGGCAGAAATCCATTTTGGTCAGAGTGGATAAAATTATTTAGTTATTTTTTAAGTCTTTCTATCAATATTGAAGCAAAAATTTTATAATCTACATTTAGTAGGGAAATAGGTCTGTAATTCTTGATTTGTAATGGGTCGGCCTCCTCTTTTGGGATAAGTGTAATATAAGCTTCTGACCATGATTTAGGTATCTTCTTCTTTGACATAACTTCATTCATAACTTCTAACAATGGAAGGTTCAACGATTCTTGTAGTGTTTTATTAAATTCTGCCAGAAGTCCATCTGGGCCTGGTGCCTTTCCATTGTTTTGTTTCTTAAGTGCTTCAGTTAACTCCATCATCGTTATATTGCTTTCTAACATTATTTCAATCTCTTTAGATATCTGGGGTAGGTTAGCATTCTGTAAGTACTGTTTAACTCTTTCATCATCAATATTCTCTTGTGTATATAGTATCCCGTAATAGTCTCATATAATTTCCTTCTTCTCTTTGCTTCTATTGCAAACTTGGCCTTGATCATCTATTAATTGCAGTATTTTCCTTGATTCTTTCTCCTTTCTCAGTTTAACCATCTATCTGGTTTATTTGCATCTTCAAAGTAGTTCTGTTTCACACATCTGATTTTGTGTGCTAATTCTTCTTTTTCCTTTAATCCCATTTTATGTTTAATTATATCTATTTTTAACTTAATGTCCTTTTTCTGTGGCATTTTCTGTAACTCTTTTTCAAGTTCTTTATACTCATAGAGGCTAGTCTTTTCATGATATTTTCCTTGTATAGTCTATTATCAAGGCTCTGGTATATGCCTTCATTGTATCCCATGCATTCTGCATTGATGTATCTTCTTTTTTATTTTCTTTAAAGAAAAAACCCAGTTCTTTCTCCATCCTCTGTATGAAGTCATTTTCTTTTAATATAGTATTGTTTAATGTCCAT
This sequence comes from Hydrophis major, assembly GCA_033807585.1. NCBI lineage: Eukaryota > Metazoa > Chordata > Lepidosauria > Squamata > Elapidae > Hydrophis > Hydrophis major. Next base: position 15,928,802 of record CM066339.1, read on the forward strand.
CTAGATCTTCTTCTTTGTCCTTTCCATTTAATTGTCATTGGATTATGATCTGCCCAAACACTCATTTCAATATTTATTTCTTGCATATTGACTAACAATTCTGTTGACATCTATATCATATCTATTTTGGACCATGAAGAATGTCTGTTTGAACAGAAAGTGTATTGTTTAGACTTAGCATTTCTTTCTCTCCATGCATCTTTCAAGTTTATTTCATCTGTCATTTTAAAAAAGGATTTAGGGATGGTCTTTCTATTTTGCTTTGTTTTCTGGGTTGTATAGACCAATTTATTGTCTACAATTCCATTGAAGTCTCCCATCATAACGATATTAGTATAGTCCAGTTCAATTATTTTCATATGTAGTTTTCTATAAAATTCTTCTTGGTTATCATTAGGGGCATAGATTGCAATCAGGAGTGTTTTCATATTATTGTCCATTATTTCCACCATTAGTACTCTTCCATCATCATCTGTATCAATCAATTTCGCTGGGATAATATCTTTAATGTACAAAACCACTCCTCTTTTCTTGCATTGTGCCAAAGAAGTAAATATTTTCCCTAACTTTGGCTGTATCAACAGTTGTTCATGTTGCTTTTTAATATGTACTTCTTGTAAGGCAGATTATATCAAATTTTAATTTCTCTAGTTTATGGAAAGTTTTCCTTCTTTTAGCAGCTGAATTAAGTCAGTTTATGTTAATTGTAATCAGCTTTTTCTCTTCTATGTTTATACTTTATAATTAGGTTTAGCAGCTCTTGTAGATCTTTGTTCACGTTGTTCCTTAACTTCCACCTTTCCGCCTACTGCACCTTCTTCTTTTTCAATTGCTATTTGGCAATCTTCTTGGATTTCAATTAGTGACATTTCTTTTTCTGTCTCCTTCTCTCTCCCTCCAGAGTATTCAGTATAAAACGATTCAGCTTTCTCAATTGAGTCAATTCTGTATCTCTGTTCTTGCCATGTGAACATTAAACCTTCTGGAATCAGCCATTTATAATTCACCTCTTTTTAAAGTAGGATTTTAGTCAGGAATTGGTATTCTCTTCTCATTTCTCTCTTCTAGGCACTTGTTTCAGGACCACAATCTCCTTATCTTTATATTTCAATGTTTTCTCTCTTGCCACCTGTAATATTTGTGTTAAGTATATTATATTATTATATTATATACCTTAATCCAATCGCTTGATTAAATAGTAAAAGCTCAAAAAAGGAAGAAAAGAAAACCATAAACAGAGAAAGGAAAAAAATGCTAAATCTTGTAAAAGGCAGGAAAATAAAAAGTAAAAAACTAAAATTAAAATTAAAAAGGAATTTCTTCAGGTTCTTCAACACCTTAATCCAATTAGAAAGTCTCAGGTATGAAAAAGTATACAAAATAAAGGAAGCCACAAAAAAAAACAAAAAACATGGAGGGTAGATAAAAAAAAATGCAGGAGAGGAAGAGAGAGAAAAAGAAAAAGCATACTCCCTTAAAAAAAAGAAGAAGAAGAAGGAGAACATTAATACTAAGGCTTTTCTTTTAAGATAGAATGCAAAAGTAAAAATTAGGCTCCAAAAGCAAAAAGAAAAACAAAGGCAGGTTCCATGAATCCAGAGATCCAAATAACTATTACAAATAGTAAGCTGATAAGGAGGGGGTGTGAGGAATAGCCCAACTTAAAAAAGAAGAGAACATCTGCACCTATTTAGTTATCCAAGGTGTTAAGTCCGCGTGGAAGGAAGCCAGGAGTCGGTGACTGTGTATCAAGCTCTTTTATTTAGGCAGGAACCGAACTGGGGCTAAAGGAAAACTTTGCAGCTTTTTATTTCCAAGCCGCGGCGGCCGCAGCCAATGGCACCACTTTGAATCTCCCGCGATTCAAATTGACCAATCGCGGGAGATTCTTAGCGAGCCAATCAGCGCGGCTCGCCTAGCCAATCCGATCGCCCCATGCTTTGGCCAATCAAAGCGCGGGGATCTCAAGAATTCAAATGAGGGGACAGAACACAAGGCTTTCGTTAGTTTTTATAGCTCTCTTCTTTAGAATCTTTTCATTTTTTTTCTGTATACTTCAACACCAGACTCCAGCTACTGATAGAAACCCAGAAGAGCACCTGCAATAACACTCTCCCATGCTGTTCCCTCTATCTTATCAGACAGGCTCGGAGTCCTTGAAAACAAGTCTGAAGTCTTTCTCAGCTTTGTCTGGTCAAGAGGGGAAAAAAAGTGAAACAATATTTCTAAGCCTCTAGTTGGCAGTGTTACAAAGTTTCCTCTGTTTTCACTTTCCCCCTCCTTTTCCAAACAAAATATTCTAAAAAAGTTAATTAGAAAGTAAAAAGGGTTTTTAAAAAAAGGCTAAAAGGGGATCTCTAGCCTAAAATATTGTAAAGACAAAAAGGAGAAGAAACAAAAATAAAAAATACAATAGAAAAAAAGACCAGTCCAGTTCAAAGTAAAAGATCGTATAGAAAGAGTCCAGCAAAAAAAAAGGTAAAAATTAATTTGACTTCCCGTTTAAAATCGCCACTTAATTACTTCTGTCTGAGATTTTACAGATTCTTTCTTTTCCTTAGGGTGTCCTTTTAAATCTTAAAGTAAAGAAAAACTTCTCACCAAACTGGCACACTTTCTCTTTCTATTCTCTTCCATTTCAGATCTGTCCCAACTTCTGGTGGCAAGCTGTTCCACTGGTTAATTGTCCTCACTGTTAGGAAGTTTCTCCTTAATTCCAGATTGCTTCTCTCCTTGAATAGTTTCCATCCATTGTTTCTTGTGTTGCTTTCTGGTGTTTTGGAAAATAAATTGACCCCCTTTTCTTTGTGACAGCCACATATCTCTGATTTCCAAACATGTCTTTTTAATACCTGGCCCAGGTGTTAGATAGGCTACATGATGATTGTTGTATATGAATGTAGTTGCCCTCCATTTTTGAACAAACTTTATGAATATTCAATACCGTAACAAAACCCTGAAGTCTTACTTCAATAGAGCAAAGTGGATTTTCTCACGAAGATCAGGCTGAGGTGAAGTAGAAAGATAATTCATAAAGCCTGAGGCAGTCACAGTAGCTTTCTATGTCATTAAATTAATTGCAATTTGTCTAAATTATGTTGCCTTTCTAACCAATTCTTTTATTGTGATGTACATTCAAATATATTAAAAAAGCAGTTTTGAGAATAAATGCTGTAATTTATGCAATACAATTTATTGTCCATGTTTTATGAGCACTTTTAATCAAAGTCTTTCAGAAGGGACTCACAGCAAGCATCTTTTACAGGTTTGGCTGTTATTGGTCTCATTGTTAGATTTATATCCCAGCATTTCTCCAGTAACTCAAGGCAGCTTTTCTGCTGATCTCTGCCCTTTTATCTCCAACAACATCCTGTGCCCAAAATCACACCAGCATTTTCCAGGGGAACTTAAACTTGGGTCAACCACAAGCAATTCTTCTTAGCTGCAGAGAAGAGCAGCAAAGATGATTAGAGGCCTGGAGATAAAAACAATATGAAGAACGGTTGCAGGAATTGGGTATGGTTAGTCTGCAGTAGGAAAAGAAGGACTAGGGGTGACATGATAGCAGTCTTCCAGTATTTGAGGGGTTGTCACAAAGAAGAGGGGATCAACCTATTTTCCAAAGCACCAGAAGGCAAAACAATAATAGAATAGAATAGAATAGAATAGAATAGAATAGAATAGAATAGAATAGAATAGAATAGAATAGAATAGAATAGAATAGAGCAGAGCAGAGCAGAGCAGAGCAGAGCAGAGCAGAGCAGAGCAGAGCAGAGCAGGACAGAACAGAATAGAATTCTTTATTGGCCAAGTGTGGTTGGGCACACAAGGAATTTGTCTTTGGTACAAATGCTCTCAGTGTACATAAAAGGAAAGATACACTGTCAAGAGTCAAGAATCATAAGGGACAACACTTAATGATAGTCATAGGGTACAATAAGCAATCAAATCAATATAGCAAACAATCAATATAGCAAACAATCAATAAAAATCATTAGGATACAAGCAACAAGGTTACAGTCATACAGTCATGAGTGGGAAGAGATGGATGGAAGGATTAATAGTAATAGTGCAAGAAGCAAAGGATGGAAACTAGTCAAGGAGAAAAGCAACCTGGAATTAAGGAGAAATTTCCTGAACAGTGAAGACAATTAACAAGTGGAATAGCTTGCCTTCAGAAGCTGAGGACACTCCATCACTGGAGGTTTTTTAGAAGAGGGTGGACAGCCACTGAAATGGTATAGAATCTCCCAGAGGTGGGATTCAGCAGATTCTGACCAGTTCTGGAGAACCGGTAGCAGAAATTTTGAGCAGTTCAGAGAATCGGCAAATCCCACCTCTGACTGGCCCTGCCCACATCTATCCTCTGATCAGCTGGGCTTTCTTTCACTGCTCTGCACAGGAGAACAGAGCTGGAAAGCAGGTTAGTGGGGTGGGGAGGGAATGGGATTTTGCAGTAACCTTCCCCTGCCAACCCCACCAAGCCATGCCACCCTGGCATCATTTCGCGGACACAACACTGGCGACGAAGGTGGGATCCAGACCCTGAACCGAACCACGTGTCCGACGGAAGCCAGATGAACCACCGAGATGGCGAAAATCGCACCACCCGCACCCTCCAACCCTGCCACTGAGGACTGGGAATCGTTCTCCGACCGATTCCGCATGTACCTCGAGTGCAGCGGCTTGAAGGACGCCACCGGCCCCATGAAGCGCACCATCTTCCTGACCCACTGCGGGACCGAGGTCTTCCAGATGGCCAAGGCGCTCGCCAAACCCGTCGATGCGACCGCGATGGACTGGGATGTCCTCGAACCCATACTTCGGCGGCACTACGCTCCAGAGGTACCCATCCTGATTCGGCGCAACGAGTTCTACCAGTGGGACCAGAGGTCGGGGGAGAGTTTCAGCGACTTCGTCGCCGAGCTGCGGCGTCTAGGGGGGCTTTGCGAATTCGACAACCTAAATGATGCCCTGCGAGACCGGATCGTGCTCGGTTTGTGGGACCCCGTCCTCCAGAGCCGGCTGATGGCCAAGGGCAACATCAGCCTAGCAGACACCCTCACCGCAGCCGCAGCCGCCGAAGCAACCCGAACTTCCGCCGACCGCATGCGCAGACCGAACACTGGGGACCGCAGTGGAAACAACAACCCGGCGAGGTCGACCGAGCCCCAACCCGAGACGACCACCCACCAGGGCGAGCTCCACTCGACATCGGGCACTTCCGATGACGAGGAGGACATCCATCGCCTCCAGACAGGCCACGACCCACGAAGCCGGCGAGGTCGTAAATCGAGGACCAACTGTGCCGGTTGCGGCAGCGACCACCCCAGGTCGGAATGCCGTTTTTTCGAATCAATCTGCTGGCATTGCGACAAGAAGGGACACATCGCCCGTGTCTGCTGCCTGAAGAAAAATCGCAGCCCGGCACGATGGGACCAGAACGACCGGAGGAGAGAAAGCACACCACCCCGGACCAGAGATTGCCCCTCGGACAACCGATGGGACCGGAACAGACGACCCTCGCGAGGCGGCGACAACCAGCGGAGAGAGGAGACCCACCAGACGGTCACCATTGGCCATGCCATCACCAACGACGCCCGGAAGGTCCACGTGGAGGTAGGCATCGAGGGCCAGCCATGCAAAATGAAGGTGGACTCCGGGTCCTACCTCTCCATGATTGCATGGCATGAAATAAAGCGCTTGGTGCCTACCCTCCAAAGGAGGAACGTAGACAGCCAGAGACTCATTGTAAAAGACTACCAGGGAAACCGCATCCCAGTAGTCGGAACCAAACACTTCAACATCACTTATAAGGGGCACACCGAAAGACTCCCCCTGACAATCGTCGACCGCGACCGCCCAAGCCTACTGGGACTGCAATGGTTCGCCCCGCTCGACATCGCACTCACGGGAGTCGACCACGTCACCGACGACAGCTGGGAGCAACAACTGGCCTGGGAGTTCCAAGAGGTCTTCAACGGAAACCTAGGCAAGTACCGAGGGCCCCTTATATCTTTCGACCTAGACCCTAACGTCCCCCCAAAACGCCTGAAACCAAGGCGGGTGCCATTCGCACTGAAACCCAAGATAGATGAGCAAATTGACAAGCTCGTCAAACAAGGGGTTCTACAGCCCATAGACCACGCCCGGTGGGAGACCCCCATAGTCACCCCGATCAAGCCCGATGGGTCGGTGAGGATCTGTGGGGACTATAAGGTCACCCTAAATGGCGCGCTGCAACAAAGCACCTACCCCGTCCCAGTAGTGCAACACCTTCTGCACTCACTGGGAGGGGGCAAGGTTTTCGCCAAGCTCGACCTCGCCCAGGCATACCAACAGTTGCCAGTCGACGAGCAAACAGCAGAAGCGCAGACCATAGTCACCCACCGGGGGGCATTCAAATGCAACCGACTCCACTTCGGAGTCAGCGTGGCAGCGGGCATATTCCAAAGCCTAATGGAGAGACTATTGCAAGGCATCAAGGGGGTGGTACCTTACTTCGACGACGTCCTAGTGTCGGCAGCCAACCAAGCCGAACTAGAGGGTCGACTAAGGGAGGTCCTAACCAAATTTAAAGAGATTGGACTAAAAGTCAAGAGGGAGAAATGCCAGCTATGCACAGAACGAGTAGAATTCCTAGGCTACCTCCTAGACCGTCACGGCATTCACCCCACAAACAAAAAAATCAAGGCCATCAAAGAAGCCCCCACACCCAAGTCAAAGACAGAACTACAGGCGTTCTTGGGGTTACTGAACTTTTACAATGTTTTCCTACCCCAAAAGGCGACGGCGGCGGAGCCCTTGCATAGGGTCCTGGACAAGGCGGCGACCTGGACTTGGGGGAAACGCAAGCAAGCCGCCTTCCAAAGAACGAAGGACCTCCTCACTTCGGACGCCGTCCTTATACAATTCAACGAGACCCTACCTCTGGCCATCACATGCGACGCATCACCCTTCGGCGTCGGCGCTGTCCTCAGCCATACCCTTCCCGACGGAAAAGAAGCGCCCATCGCATTCTTTTCAAGGACCCTCACCAAACCGGAGCGGAACTATAGCCAACTGGACAAAGAGGCTCTGGCTATCGTTGCCGCCATAAAACGATTCCACGAGTATCTCTACGGCCGGACTTTCACCATCATAATGGATCACAAGCCGCTGCTGGGAATCCTTGCAGGAAACCGGGCCACCCCGAACATTCTGCCTCCCCGAATGGCAAGGTGGTCCGAGTTCCTGGCAGCCTACAACTACGAACTCATACACAGACCGGGTAAGACGATCTCCCATGCAGACGCCTTAAGCCGCTCGCCGCTACCGGAACCCGACACCGACCCAGCACCCACGACGACTACCCTCAACATAGAGACTCTACCCAACCTGCCCATAACCGTGTCAGACATTGCCCGAGAGACTAATAAAGACAAACGTCTGGCGCGGGTGTTGCATTGGGTGGAGAAAGGGTGACCGGAAAGGGACAACGATGAGTCCCTCAAAACGTTCCAGAACCGCCAAACAGAACTCTCCTTATTAAAAGGGTGCATACTATGGGGGGATAGGGTGGTCATTCCAGAGAAGCTACAGGGGAAGGTTCTGGAACTGCTACACGAGGGGCACCCTGGCATCGTTAGGACTAAAGCCCTGGCCAGAAGTTACGCTTGGTGGCCAGGGATGGACAAACAAATAGAGGCCTGGGTAAGGAAACTAGGCCAAGCCCACCCACAGCACCCATCCTAGAGTGGGAAACCCCAAGGGGACTTTGATCTAGGATCCATATAGACTTCACCGGGCCCACAAAAGGACACACCTTCCTCATAATAGTTGACGCTTACTCCAACTGGCTGGAGGTAAGCAACATGAAGACGACAACCACGGAGGCCGTGATCAAGGAACTCTGCAAACTCTTTGCAACACACGGCCTCCCAGACGTCGTCGTCTCTGACGACGGGCCCCAGTTCACCTCACTGGAATTCGAAAAATTCCTTGCGGAAAGGGGCATCCGCCATGCACTGACAGCACCGGCGCACCCGGCGGCAAATGGTAGGGCGGAACGGATGGTCCAATTCACTAAAAAGACCATCCGGAAAATAGACCACGGGGAGATCCAGGAGAAAATCAACAAACTACTCTTCACCCAACACATAACCCCAAATACCACAACCAATAAAAGCCCAGCCGAACTATTAATGGGCAGGAAACTAAGGTCCCCACTCGACAGGTTACACCCCACGTATAACCCGGAGAGGCCCCCAGACTCAAACAGCAAACACCGAACCTTCGCACCCGGCGACCCCGTATACGCAAAAAACCTGACGGGAGACCCACTATGGATTCCAGCCGTCATCACACAAACAACAGGCCCACACTCGTACCGGCTACAAACAGCAGACGGACGAGTGTGGAAACGCCACATCGACCAACTAAGGTCGAGGACTACCAACCAACAAACCACCGACGCACAAACAGGCGAAACCAACCCCCACAACACAAACCAAGGGGGGAGGGAATACCCAGGGGACCAAAACCAAAGAAGAATAAGCCAGCAGTACTCACCGGAAAGCAGCCATCACGACCCCTCGCCAGGAAGAAACAGCCAGGCCAGCTCGACCGACCTGGAAAGACCGAGTGGGAGCGGCGAAACCCGCAGCTCAACCAACCCGGAAGGCCCAGGAGGGAGCTACGGAGAAAGGACCGGCCCGATCGACCAGCCCGTTCCCACGACGGCAGCAGGAGCAGCAGAGATCCCGACCGAACCGGCCGGGATCCAGCCTACAACTGAGTTGCGCAGGTCAAGTAGGCCCAGACGGAGCCCCGCCTACCTACGTGACTACGCAACGTAAGGACTGAACCAAGAGGGGAGGGGTGTTCTGTCCTTAATTAACATACTCGAGATCCCCACGCTTTGATTGGCCAAAGCGCGGGGCTCTCCGATTGGTCAGGCGAGCCGCGCCGATTGGCTCGCTAGGAATCTCCCGCGATTGGTCCATTCGGATCGCGGGAGATTCAAAGTGGTGCCATTGGCCGCGGCCGCGGCGGCGAAAGGAATAAAAGCCGCGGGCTTTTTTCCTTTCACCAGTTCGGTTCCAACTTACGAATAAAGAGCTTGCACCAAAGTCACCGACTCCTGGCATCATTTCGCGGACACAACACTCACCAAGCCACACCCACAGCACCACTAATAAAAAAATGTGTATTCCACCACTGGAATTTCCTGCTTGACAAAAAGACCCCCAAGGTCCGTTCCAGCTCTATTCTGATTGATTGATTGCTCCAGTCCCCATGAGAAAGGATGCCTGCTGTGCATTTTCAATGCAGAGGTGAGCTTAAACCCAGGTATTCCCCATCTTAATCCACCATTGTTACCATTATGCCTACAGTCCAGTCAGTGTCCCACTTACACATTTTTTCTCCTCTTCATTTAAAAAAGGATGTGAATGTTGGTAGAAAGATGAAGGATGAAATAACAGCAACAGCATTTACTTATATATATAATCAAAGGCATCGAACTCCACACAGTGAGCAGAATTTCCCTGCCATACTGCATTCTCTTTGCCACCATGGCTCCACAGCCACTACTGTGCCACCATGGCTCCACAGTGCTTTTACAGCCCTCTCTAAGCAGTTTACAGAGTCAGCCTGTTGCCCCCAACAATCTGGGTCCTCATTTTATGGAGCTCAGAAGGATGGAAGGCTGACTCAACCAATCAGGATCAAACTGTTGGCAGTGGGCAGAGTTACCCTGCCATAGTGCATTCTAACCACTGTGCTGGATGGATGGATGGATGGAAGGATGGATGGATGGTTGGAAGGAAGGAAGGAAGGAAGGAAGGAAGGAAGGAAGGAAGGAAGGAAGGAAGGAAGGAAGGAAGGAAGGAAGGAAGGAAGGAAAGAACAAAGAAATAATAGCAATAGCCCTTAGACTTATATACCACTTCATAGTGTTTTGCAACCCTCTCTAAGTGGTTTTACAGAGTCAGCCTATTTGCCCCCAACAATGTGGGTCCTCATTTTACCCACCTCAGAAGGAGGGAAGGTTGACTCAACCGTGAGCCAGTCAGGATCGAACTGTTGGCAGAGGGCAGAGTTACCCTGCAATACTGCATTCTAACCATTGTGCCACCATGGCTCTTGCAGCCTCTTGATATGCCAAGGTATGAAAACAAGCTCCTGTCTGTTCAGGGGCACAAAGTCAAGATGACAGCCCTTGGGGCAGGGCTTCCAATACATGCTTGTAGTTGCTCATTTTGACATTCTCAGCCCTATCCTGCAGATGGTTTTGCTCCTATCCCACTGTATTTATTGGTGTTTTTTATTCTAAATGATGGTATCGGTGTTTATTCTGAAGATCAAAATTCATAAGGCCTTTCCCCAGTGGTGGGATTCAAAAATTTTTACTATTTGTTCTGTGGGTGTGGCTTGGCAGGTGTGGCGTGGCTTGGTGTGCGTGGCAGGGGAAGGATACTGCAAAATCCCCATTCCCTCCCCATCCCACTGACCTGCTTTTCAGCTCCCTTCTCCTGCACAGGGCAACCAAAGAAGACCCAGCCAATCATCTGGGACTCAGGAGGCAGAAAATAGATGGGGGAAGGACCAGTCAGAGGGGGTATTTGCCGGTTCTCCAAACTACTCAAAATTTCCGCCACTGGTTCTCCAGAACTGGTCAGAACCTGTTGAATGAAAAGTAGTGAAAGTAATCAATCCTGTTATGGTACAACTTAAACTCCCCTGCTTGTTAGGGAAAGTGAATCTGGTTTTTCACAACAGCTTATTAAAGCTGATGGTAGGCTTTCAGTTCAGGCCAGTAGATCGGGCAGCCCCAAAACCAATAGTGGTGCATGGAGAGACACATTACAAGATAAAGAAAATCCTGGATTCTAAATTGCACAGGGAACAGCTGCAGTACCTAGTGCAATGGAAGGGGTACACACTCTCTGAAGCTACTTGGGTCAAGACAGGCATGTGAAAGCAGATAGGTTGCTACATGACGAGTACCCCCAGAAACAGGTAGAGGAAGAGGAGGTTAGATTGAACTTTAAGAAACCTCTTCACAATTACTTTTCTTTTGCAGGAAATCCTTTTCAATGAAGGGGGCAGCCTGTCAACCCTGAAGCTGACCTGACCGAAGCCATTTTGAGGCTCCAGTGTTGCCACTCTGGGATAGGGAGGGGAGAAAGGACATAGAAAATGGCCTCAGTGAGGCCAGCTTCAGGGTTGACAGGTGGTTTATAAATGATAAATTTTGACATGGTGTTGATGATCTGAACTGGCTTTTTCCACTGTCAGTGGATTCCCCCCCACCCCCATGTTCAAACTTTGAAATGGCAGTTCTGGAATGAAACAAACAAAAACTTTATAACTTTTGGGGATAAACAAGCCATCTTGTCCCAGCCTGGGCTGGCTCAGATCTGATCAGTTCCTTTTCCCTCAGCAACCCCAGCTTCCTAATTTGGCTTCTCCTGGCAGCTGATTGACATTAGGGGTATTTGTTTTCCATGAGCTGAGGGGATATCACAGAGATTGGGGTGAGGAGGGGAACCTATTCTAGACAGTACCTTAGGACAAGACAAGAAGCAATAAGTGCAAGCTCATTAAAGAGAGCACCAACCTGAAGATACGCAGGAAGTTCCTGACAGTCAGAATGTTATCCAATGGAATGGCTTCAGTTGTGGCTTCTCCATCATTGGTGTTTTCAAGAAGAAATTGGTCCAGAATGGTATAAGGACTCCTGCTTGAGCAGGGGTTAGACTAGAAGACCTCTAAGATCCCTTCCAGCTATATGATTCTTCAATTCTATGTTACTATCTGGCTCCTTCCTTGCCTCTCTTTACTGGAGAGAGATTTCACTGTTCATTATGCGTGCACAGCAGGCTAAAATTGTTTTTGTGCAATGCACCACAAATTGATTTTTTTTTTTTGAAAAAAAGTTTTTATTAATTTTCTACAAAAAACAAAACATAAAAACATCAATTCTTATATGTACATCCAGTGTGTCAGTTGGTTCATCATTTTTGTGCATTCATTCTGTAGTCTCAAATTACAATTACATTACATAACAACTCATATTGTCAATCCAAATTTATATATCCTAATATCACTAAAAAAAGAAGTTTTTGACTATATTTTTAATCATTCATGCTTAATGAGCTAACAATACTTTAAGCCAGTTTACTCTATAACAAATCATCTAGTCATATCAAATCAATCCTAAAAAATCCTTTATAAATATAATATCAAATAGCAAAATAATAGCAAAATAAAGATATTCCTTACTATCTAGCATTCTAAATATTCTATTATCGTATTTTATCATCCAGCCATTTATAAAAAAGATCCCAAATTTCATAAAATTGTTTATCCTCCTGCTCTCTAATTTCAAATGTCAATCTACTCATCTCAGCACATTCCAATATTTTCTTAATAATTTCTTCCTGTAATGGTATTTTCTCATTCTTCCAATTTTTAGCAAATACAATCCTGGCCGCTGTTAATACATTTACAATCAGGTATTTCAAATCTTTACTATATATATCAGGTAAAATTCCCAATAAGAAGATCTCTGGTTTCAAATCAATATGTTTCTTTATCATTTTTTCCAACCACATGCGAATTATAGTCCAATATTTTCTAGCATCCTCACAAGTCCACCACATATGGTAATACGAGCCGGGTATCTGATGACATTTCCAGCATTTTTCAGATTTGTTCTTAAACATTCTTGCTATTCTTGTCGGGGGAAAGTGCCACCTGTAAAACATCTTATACAAGTTTTCTTTATATGCTGTTGACATTGTCATTTTATAATTTTGAGACCACAATTTCTGCCATTTCTCCAAATCAATCCCATATCCAAAATTCTTCCCCCAAACAATCATAGTTTCTTTAACTTGTTCTTCCTCTAATTTCATTCCCAGTAAATAACCATATAATTTTTTAATCACCTTCTCATCAGTACCCATCAAAATCTTATCTAAATCAGTCTGCTTATCATAAAATCCCTCCGTTTTAGAATCTTCATCATACCTTGAGTGTATTTGTGCATATGAAAACCAATTCATCCTTATACCTTGTTCTTCTAAGTTTTGGATCGATTTAAGTTCACCCTTTTCATCCAAAAGTTCCCCATATCTAACTGTTTGTTCCCTCTTGTAAATTATAGGATAGGAAAATGCTTCAATGGTCGATAACCAAACTGGAATTTTCAAATAACATTGTCTTTTTATCTTCTCCCAATTTAACCACAAAGACTCCCGTACATAATGTCTTCTAAAATAACCCTGTGTTTTAGTTCCCTTATACCATAAGAAAGCATGCCAACCCAACAGCAAATCATGCCCTTCTAATGTCAACAACCTATGTTTCCTTAATGTTATCCATTCTTTGACCCACATCAAATTTGCAGCTTGATAATACAATTCCCAATTAGGCAAGCCAAAACCTCCTCTAATTCTAGCATCTTGCAAAAGCTTTAGCTTTATTCTCGCTTTTTTACCTTGCCATATAAACTTCAACATAATTTTATTTAGATCTTCAAAATAGTCTTTTCCAAGCCTTATTGGTATTGTTTGAAACAAAAATAATATTCTAGGTAAGATATTCATCTTGATTGTTGAAATTCTCCCTATTAATGACAATTGCAAGTTTTCCCACTTCTTCAAATCTGTAGCTATCTGTTGTTTAAGTTTAATATAATTATCCTCCTTTAATGTGCTACATCTTGTTGTCAAATATATCCCCAAATACTTAACCTTATTTGTAACTTGAATTTTCAAAAAGTCTGCCAATTCTTCTCTCTGTCTCAATAACATATTCTTTGTCAAAATCTTTGTTTTATCTTTGTTTATTTTCAAACCAGCCACCTCCCCATATGACTCTATCCTTTCCAGTAACTTTGGAGCTGTTTCAATCGGATTTTCCAAAATAAAAGCTAAATCATCAGCAAAAGCTTGTAGCTTATATTCTTCCTTCTTAATTTTCATTCCTTTTATGCTTTTATCATCCCTAATATTTCTATTCAAGACTTCCAAGGTCAACACAAATAGCAAGGGAGATAGGGGGCATAAGTTCCCCCTCCATTACCCTTGCTGTCTGTTTATTGTATATAGCTTCTATTGCTTGAATAAATTTTTTGGCAAAACCCATCTGCTCCAATAATAATAACATAAATCTCCAATTCACGTTGTCAAATGCTTTTTGAGCATCTAAGAATATCAAAGCCATTTGTTTTTCAGGATGAGCCTCATAATATTCCAAAGTATCCAAGATTACTCTCATATTGTCTCTAATTTGTCTCTTTGGCAGAAATCCATTTTGATCTGAGTGGATAAAATTGTTTAAATATTTTTTAAGTCTTTCTGCTAAGATTGAAGCAAAGATTTTATAGTCTGCATTCAGTAAAGAAATAGGTCTATAATTCTTAATTTGCAATGGGTCAGTCTCTTCCTTTGGTATAAGTGTAATATAAGCCTCTGACCATGTTTTAGGTATCATCTTTTTTAACATAACTTCATTCATAACTTCTAACAATGGGATGCTCAATAGTTCTTGAAATGTTTTATAGAATTCTACTGGAAGCCCATCTGGGCCCGGAGCTTTCCCATTATTTTGTCTCTTAAATGCTTCATTTAATTCCATCATTGTTATATTGCTTTCTAGCATTTCTTCAGTCTCTTTAGGTATCTTTGGTAGATTAGCTTCCTGTAAATACTGTTTAACTTTTCCTTCATCAATATTCTCTTGTTTATATAATTGCCCATAAAAATCTCGGATAATTTCTTTTTTCTCCTTATTCCCATAACAAACTTGGCCTTGTTCATCTATTAACTTCAATATTTTTCTTGATTCCTTCTCTTTTCTCAATTTATATGCTAGCCATCTACCTGGTTTATTTGCATCTTCAAAATAGTTCTGTTTAGAGTTTCTAATTTTCTGTGCCAATTCTTCTTTCTCTATTAAATCCATTTTATGTTTAATTATATCCAGCTTCAATTTAATATCCTTTTTCTGTGGCATTTTCTGTAATTCTTTTTCAAGAGTTTTATACTCATTTTCCAAGGCCTTAGAAGCTTGCCTTTTCCTAATGTTCTTTTTTCTTGTATAATCTATTATCAAACCTCTAGCATATGCCTTCATAGTGTCCCACACATTTTGCATTGAAGTATCCTCTTTTTTATTTTCTCTAAAGAAAAAAGCCAATTCCTTCTCCATCCACTGTGTAAAATCTTTCTCCTTTAAAATAGTATTATTTAAAGTCCATCTCGATCTTTTTTTTTTGTCCCTTCTATTTAATTGTCATTGGGCTATGATCTGCCCATGTACTTGTTTCAATGCTTGTTTCTTTAATATTAGATATTAGTTCTGTTGAGATCCAAATCATATCTAATCTGGACCATGATAAATGTCTATTTGAATAAAAAGTATATTGTTTAGCTTTAACGTTTCTTTCTCTCCAAATATCTTTTAAAGTTAATTCATCTGTCATTTTAAAAAAGGACCTTGGGAGAACCTTTCTATTTTGCTTTGTTGTTGTTGCTATATAGTCCAGTTTATTGTCCACAATTCCATTAAAATCTCCCATCATAATTATATTAACATAGTCCAGTCCAATTATTTTCATGTGCAGTTTTTTATAAAACTCTTCTTGTTTATCATTCGGAGCATAAATTGCAATCAAGAGTATTTTTATGTTATTATCCATTATTTCTACCATTAATACCCTTCCTTCTTCATCCGAGTAGATCAATTTTGCTGAAATAGCCTCTTTAATATATAAAACCACACCTCTTTTCTTACATTGAGTCAAAGAGGTAAATATTTTCCCTAATTTTGGCTGTAATAACAATTGTTCATGTTGTTTTTTAATATGAACTTCTTGTAAACAAATTATATCAAATTTTAATTTCTCTAATTTATGAAAAATTTTCCTTCTCTTAACAGCTGAATTAAGTCCGTTTATATTCATTGTAATCAGTTTTTTTTCCTCCATGATTATGCTTTATATTTAGATCTAACAGCTCTCGTGGGTCTCACTTCACGCTGTTCTTTATTATCAATCTGTCCCCCTATTGCTCCTTTCTCTTTTTCAGTCTCGAGTTGTTCATCTTGAAACACAATTAATGAAGTCTCCTTCTCTGCTTCCTCTCTTCTTCCTCCAAAAAATTCTGCTTGAAAAAGTTCTGCTTTCTCAATTGAGTCAATTCTATATCTCTGCTCTTGCCACGTAAACATTAATCCTTCTGGAATCAGCCATCTATAATTCACTTCATTTTCCAATAGTATTTTGGTCAGAAATTGATATTCTCTTCTCATCTCTCTCACTCTTCTAGGTATTTGTTTCAAAACCACAACCTCTTTACCCTTGTATTTCAATGTTTTCTCTCTTGCTACTTGTAATATTTGCATTTTAATGGATTTTTTGGTAAATCTAATATGAACTTCCCTGGGTAATTTGTTTCTCATCGCGTATCTTGTATAGACTCGATATATCTCATCTATTCCATCCATCATCTTTTCCTGTGTAATTTCCAAAGCATCTGCCAAAATTTCTATCATTACCGCTGCCAGATTTTCTCCTTTCTCCTCCTCTATATTTTGAAATCTGAGGTAAAATTCTGACCTTTCCATCTCCCACCTCAGCATCCCACCTTTTTCTTGTTCGACCGCTGTTAATCTACTGTCAATATTTTCAATCTTCTTCTCTCTTTGTTTTCCTTCTTCCTCAATTTTTTGGAATTTCTCCTCATACTTAACCATCATTTGTTTAATATTTTCCACTTTTTCATCAGTCTTCTCTATTCTTTGTTCAATGGTGTCTGATTTTGTCTTGAGATCTTGAATTCCTTGAATAATCATCTGTAACTGTAAAGATATTTTTTCTTGTTCCTTATCTTGCTTCAACATTGTCTGAATTAAACGTTGTCCTCCAGCTGGTGGGGAAGCAGAGGTAGAAGCAGCAATGCCAGATGGTATTAGTTTCTTGCTCATTTCAATGTTTGCAAAACTTCAAATTCTTCTTAACTTTTAACCCAACTGGTAGGGCAGCCAATTATAATCCAAAATGGAGAACTCCAATAGTAAAAAACACGAAACCAAAGAGGAAACAGAAAAAAAAGAAGAGGAAAAATCTTCGGGTTCTTCCAGACCCTAATCCAATTACAAAATAATTCACCATAAAAAAGGAAAAAATAGAAAGAAAAAAACAAACAAATCCAAAAATAATAATATTGATTAAAAGCAAAAGAGAAAGAAAAATGCAAAAAGTGGGAGAAGAAAAACAAAAAGCAAAAAATTCCTTCAGGTTCTTCACACCTTAATCCAATTGAGAAATCTCAATAATCCAAAAAAATAATCCAAAAGAGGAAGAAGAGAAAAAACAAAAACAAAAAAATCAACCACAACAACAGAATAATCCAAAAAAAAAAATATAAAAAGCAAAAAAATCCCAATAAAAATAAAAAAAATAAAAAAGAAAAGAGAAGAAACTCTGAGGCTTTCCCTTTAAATTAAAAGGCAAAAATAAAAATATATATAAAAAAAAACTAACAAGTGGGGTACATATAAAAAAACACACTGCACTTTGTTATTTATCCAAGGCTCTTGTTATGACTCTCTTCTCCAACAGCTTCAAAGCCAAACCTCAAGTGTTAATAACAGTCCAGGAAAGCACCTGCAATAATATTTTGCTGTGCTCTCCCTCTATCTTATCACGTTAAAAAGTCCTTGAGATGAGGTCTTTTTACAATTCTCTCCAATTCAAGTAGAGTACTTTCAAGCCTCTAGTTGGCAGTGTTACAAAGTTTCTTAATGCTCTTTCTCAGCCCCAACCGAAAAAAAGAATTAATATATACAAAAAAAAAAAAAAGAGAAAGGAAGCCTCTATCCTAGAAAAAATAAAAAAGTCAAAGGGAGCCTAAAAGTATATATATAAGAAAATTCAGTCCGGTTACCTAAGTCACAGTAAAATCTTTCCCAAAGAATATAGAAAAAAAAAAAAAACACTCCAAGCCTCAATTTGACAGCACTTTAAAAACGCCGCTCAAACAATTTCAGTCAAAAAAAAAAAATCCACAGCTTCCTCTTCTCTTCAGAATGAACTTTCCAATCTCATCGAATTTGCAACACAAAAGAGTTTTTCTCACCCAACCGACACACTTCAATCCAAATCACTTTCTTTTCGGAGCTGTCCCGACTTCCGCAGCTATGGAGGCTGCCTCTCCGCCGCCAGCAAAAGGGCTTCTTCCGAATCTAACCAGAGACTTTGCGATGTCTCTGGGATCCTGGAACAATGCCCTTCACGATCACCGTCTCTCCGGGACGATTTAGGTCCGTTAGGACCGACCAGGGGCGAAAATATCAGCTGCGATCTCAGAGCCCCAAGATCGCAGCTGTAACGCCGGCACGAAGCTCCGCCTTCTCCCACCACAAATTGATTTTTGTTCTCATGGATAAATGGCAGAGTCTTCCTAATATGCTTTGCTAATGGGTACAAATGTTGTTTTCTACACAACAATGGAGTGAGGCTGCTGTGTAACACAGCCCTTACCCCTGGGCTCCAGGAAGTTTTGGCTGAGATAGCAAATAAAGGTTTCTAAGAGAAATCGTGGTATCTTTTGTCCCTGATTCAATTTGCCAAGAAACCCCCCTGCAAGGTTTATACAAGATCTCTTGGCCAACTCCTCACTTCTATTTAGGATAAAAGCACCCACGTATCTGTTAAGAAATTAAACAGAACCTGGGCTGGGGATAGACTGAGCTTTATTCCTTTAGATTCTGAGTTCTTGTACATTTTTGAAGCACTATTGTTAAAGATTACCCTGAAACTGAGGTAATACACCTCCTTGTAAAGGAAGATTGGACAGAAAAAAAACCTACTTCTATTTTTTCCCAGTATTCTCAGCGAATGTATCTTGCCCTGTTCCATTTTTCATTTGAGGGGGGAAAAATCTACTCACCCTGCAGTCCTTGTTGTGCAATTGTGGCTTTTAACTATTTGAATATTTTCAAAAGTCTGTTTTATAGCTAAGCCTTATGTCCCCTCTGGGCAATTTGGTGTGCTCTCTGTTGTGTGATTATTTTATATATGTGTACACAACACCATATTAAGATGATACATAGTGCATATTGCTAGGGCTCTTTGGAACTGAAAAACATGCCGAAAGAGGTAAATTAAATTATTTAAAGGCTAGAATAATTTCCTAGAGAGTAGAGGTATGGAATTACTGCAGTTTAGCTTAGGTAGAGATACAGGTACAGCAATTTGTATAGCAAGTTTGTGACACAAAGGGAAATCAATGGGGAATTTTCCCACATTCCTCAAAGTGCTAAAACCTAGGCATTATCAATAAAGCAGAATTATGAGAGATTAGGGCAGATTGAAATGCTTATTCACCAGGACTACAGTTAAATTATGACTTTGTTTATTTATCATAGTGATTGTTAGGGCTGTGAGGAGCTTTGATTTGGAGGTGTTGATTGGCAGGTGATTTTAATGAACCAGCTTGGAATGGACTCTTCAAATCAAATAACAGAGTCAAATCAAGTGCATACCAATCAATCAGATGATTCAGTGGACTTTTGGGGGAGGTGCACACAGAAATATATTTTGGTGAATCAAACTGTCAAAACATTTCAGTACAGAATAACAGAGTTGGAAGGGACCTTGGAGGTCTTCTAGTCCAACCCCCCTGCTTAGGCAGGAAACCCTCTACCATTTCAGACAGATGGTTATCCAACCTCTTCTTTCAAACTTCCAGTGTTGGAGCATTCATAACTTCTTGTGGCAAGCTGTTCCACTGATTAATTGTCCTCACTGTCAGGAAATTTCTCCTTAGTTCCAGGTTGCTTCTCTCCTTGATTAGCTTCCACCCATTGCTTCTTGTCCTGCCCTCAGGTGCTTTGGAGAATAGCTTGACTCCCTCTTCTTTGCGGCAACCCCTCAAATACAGGAATACTGCTATCATGTCACTCCTAGTCCTTTTCCTTAAACTAGATAGACCCAATTCCAGCAACCGTTCTTTGTATGTTTTACCCTCAAGTCCCCTAATCATCTTCGTTGCTCTTCTCTGCACTCTTTCTAAAGTCTCAACATCTTTTTTACATCATGGCAACTAAAATTCAATACAGTATTCCAAGTGTGGTCTTATCAAAGCAGTATAAAATAGTAATAACATGATCTTGATATTATTCCTTTGGCATAGCCTGGGACTGCATTGGCTTTTTTGGCGGCGGCTGCACATATTTAAGTAGTTGTCCACTAAGACTCCAATTTGGATCACAGATCTGAGTGGCTTCACTTGCAGTTTGAGATGGATCAAATGTGGTGTTCCCCCTCTTTAAAAAGTGAGGCTCACACCACAACATTATAATACCAGTGGTTGTGGATCTCAAATAGGCAGGTATATGCTGTGTTCATGTTCAATTTATGGGATTTCCCAGGAGCCTCAGTGTGACCATTACGGGGACCAGTAGCTGAGATGGAACTTGATGAATCAGCTGCAGAATATGTTTTCCACTCTTCCCACCCCCTCCCAAAAAAACCCTACTTTTTTCCCCATCTTCAGTCAATGTGTATTTAACAGATTTGAATTCAGAGTCTGTATCATCTTGGACTTAGAAGACAAACTTAAACAAAATACTCCACTGGCAATCTTTCCCTAATAACTTCTATTTAGTATTGGAAAAAAATATTTTTTTCCAAACTCTTCCAAGTAAGAAAACGGCAGTGATATTCTTATAGTTGGAATTTGAAGGTTTATTGGTACTTAAGTAGGTATTTAGCCAGGGGTGGGATTCTACTGGTTCTGTCCACTTCTATAGAATCAGTTGCTCTGAAAAGCAGTAAACAGAGAGCATACATAGAACTGGTTCTATGTCTGCTGCTGTTTTGGCCCACCCACCCACCTGGGCTCTAACCTGACCTTTATTTCCTGCTTTTTCAACCACAGCTGCTTTGCATGTCACAGCTGTGGTTGAAAAAGCAGGAAAAAAGGGCTTTTCCAACCACTGTGCACTTGCACACAGTGCTGCTGTCAGCCTCAAGATATCCATAATATGTATAATCTGCATTCTAACTATTGCATCTTTTCTGCTGCTATGCTAATTTATGTCTTTTGGCTGTCAATAGCAACGGAGGGAGGGGGAATTTGAAGGGGAAGAAAGCTGGAGGTGTTATGCATTTCTTTGCTGGGTTAGCAAGGGGAGGGGGGATTCTTTTCTTTAACTTTCCATTTCTTGGCTAGCTTCTGTCCCTTTTTGCGCAACTGCGAACTTTTATCAAAATATGTCAAGGTCAACTGACAGCAGTCTCATCACCACCTGGAGATGACCAAATGATCATATTCAGAACTTTTAATTGGAAGACTCATTTGGATTTTGGGGGGGTGGGAGCATTTCCATTCCTTTGTATATGTGATCTGCACACTAATTCCTTAGATTCGGAATTAAATCTGAAGCTTTCACTTTATTTCCCAGTAAAAGGATAACTTTGCTTTAACCATGAAGTCTGAGTATTTCTTTTTTGGGATTTTGAAGGGAGCACAGACTGACATTATTCCGAATCTCACACATCAACCCACCCGGAGAAAATATCAACTTTTCTTCTGAGGGGGTTTCATCTCATGCCAGCGATAAAGATGACCAGGTCATGGTACTTGCTGGCGGAAGAGGTGGACATAGATCTAACCCAAAGCAGATGCAGAGGGGGCCCCACCTGGAGCAAACCACTCCCCCCATGTTTCTGAGAGACCTCAAAACCCCAAAAGGGAGGGGTGATGGCAAGAGCCAAATCCATGGCCTGTTTTCGTTGTGGGAAGGAGGGCCACCGGATGGCAGATTGCTGGGTTAAGCTGGATCCAAAGAGAGCGCGAGGCCCAGGGAGGAAGCCTGAAAACCCCCAAAACAAGCCTCGTGAAACTGGGCTGAAGATAAGAGAGGTTGCAGAGGTCGCCCCTCCGGTGGGTGAGGAGCTGGGACCTCCAACCCCCCTCAACGAGAGCGAGACCGACTCGGAAGATGACATCCCGGTAAGTTCTAACCGAGGGCCCCTGACCATCCCAATAAAATTAAGAGTGCCCAGCTCAGGGACCGAGGGAGAGATGTTGCCTTATTGGACTCGGGATGCACGAGGTGCGTAATTAACATGAAGGTAGTAAAGGATATGGGCATCGAATTAAGAACTGTAAGAACGCCCATATCCTTTTGCCAACTGGATGGATCTTAGGCAGGAGGTTGCCCCGCATATTTTGTAATGGAACCCTTAGAGATGACAATGGGATCCCACCGTGAGACCCTGTGTTTTATTGTGGCCCCCGGGATGGAACAGCCTCTAATATTGGGATTGCCCTGGCTTCAGAAGTGGAATCCTCATGTGAACTGGAGAGAGGGGTGGATATGTATCTGCACCGATCGGCCACCGGAAGGGGAGGAGCAACCCTACCCGGAAGGGGAGGAGAAAACCCAGCCAAAGCTCCAGGTTCCAGCCGAGACAGCTTCCGCAGGTGCCGAACGTGTAGAGGGAGAGGAGAAAATCCCGAAGGAGTACTGGGACTTGAGAGAGGTATTTAGTGAAGAGGCCTCCGACGAGCTCCCTCCTCATCGGTCAACTGATTGCAGTATTGAATTTCTACCGGGGGTGACGCTCCTGAAATCGAAGCTGTGTTCGATGACACCGGGGGAACTGGAGGAACTGAGAGCATTTATCAACAAGAATTTGAAACATGGCTTCATCAAACCTGCCAGACCTCGAGTGGCGGCCCCTGTGATGTTCCGCGAGAAGAAAGATGGCTCCAAACGCTTGGTAGTTGACTATAGAAACCTGAACGCAGTGTCCATGGAGAATGTGTACCCCCTCCCTCTGATGAAGGACATGTTAGCCCACCTGGCAAAGGGGAAGATTTTCACCAAGTTGTACTTGAGGGAGGCACACTACCGAATCCGAATTAAAGAGGGAGACGAGTGGAAGACTGCATTCAACTGCCCGATGGGTTGTTTCCAGTTCAGTATTCTCCCTTTCGGCCTACAGGGGGCTCCTGCTGTTTTCATGCAAATGATAAATCAAGTGCTTCATGAACACTTATACAAGGGGGTTCTGGTCTACCTTGATGATATTCTTATCTACACAGAGACTAGAGATGAACATGTGAAACATTGCAAAACTTGCATCTGCATAGGCACTCAGACTCAAATCACCCTTTGGTTCTATATACAATGCATGGTTCATTGTTCCTTTAAGATATCTTAAAATTCTCTTTAATGATTGCCAATGACATTGATGTGGATCCGAATTAAAACGTGCCAGCTGATTAACACTATAAGCTATTTCAGGCCTAGACCAATTGTTTATATATGATAAGCTACCAATCAAAGATTGATATATTGACTTATCAAATTTGGGACTTTGATCATCAGTTTGGCAAACTTCCTGACTCATTGGAGTCTTTGCTGGTTTACAAAGTTCCATTTTATACATTTTAATTAATTGGCAAATTTTATCTTCTTGAGATATCTTAAATCCATTTTTTGTTTTGTTAATTGTCAATCCTAGATACTTTTTAATTTCACCTAAATGCTTTAATTTTATCTTTTTGGCTAATAATGATATAATCTCATTAGCTTCATTATTAGTCTTAGTTATCAAAGCAATATCATCTGTAAATAATAACAATAATGACACGTTCCATTATTTTCTCTTTTAAACACACATGGATCTGCTAAACCAGATTTAAAACCTATATTGTTTAACTCTTTCACAATATATTGATTCCACTCAAAGCCAGATTGTTTCAACCCGTAAAGACTCTTTTTGAGTTTCCAACAATCATTGCTATTTACTTTATTGTCTTTTATAATAATTGGCTTTTTCAAATATATAGTGTGCTGCAATGGTGCATGCAAATAAGCCGTTTCTACATCTAAATGGTTAATGACATAGTTTTTCTTAGCTGCCCACACTAAAGCTGCTCTCAAAGATGTTGCTTTAAGACTTGGTGCGAAAACTTCATTGTAATCAGATGCAGTTTGATTAAATCCTTGAGCTACTAACCTAGCCTTATGGGTAACAGTCCCATCATTTCCAGTTTTTACTTTAAATATCCATTTGCACCCAATGGATTTTTCTCCTGGAGGTAATTTAGCATCTTCATATACTTTCATTACCTTTAATGAATTTAGTTCTTTTTCCATTGCCTTTTGCCAATTCTCCTGATCCTTAGCAGGATACATCCTAAGTTCATCTACACTAGTTGGAACGTTAGTTACTTGGCAAACTATACTTGCTTGATACCTATCAGGTGGTCTAGTTACACGTGTAGTACGTCTAGGTATTACAAGACTTATAGGTGGACTTTCATTTGTTAACTCTTCTTGATTATCTAACTCTTCCTGATCAACAGTTTCCTCTTGTTCTGGTCCTATTTGCTCTTCGTGGACTTCTTCTTTAATTGGACTCTTCTTATAACTATTCTGTTCTTTCTGCCTTTTGTAGGGTTCAATAATTACTTCATTATTTAAATCTTGCTCTAATCTATTCCATCCTACACGTTCTAGGAATTTTGCACTAGCACTGGTGTAAACTCTAGATGTACCTGGTTCCCAGAATCTATAAGATCTATGATTAGATTCATATCCTACAAAAAATAATCTTTTAGCTCTATGCTGTCCTTTGTGTCTGAGTTGTGAAGGGATATGCACCCATGCTGGTGCTCCAAATGTGTGCATGTAACTTAAATCAGGTTTTGTACCATGCCAGAGTGTGAATGGTAATTCACCTGTTGTTGAATTAACAACATTATTTAATATATGATTACCACACATTATTGCTTCTCCCCATAAATTGTCAGGTAATCCTGAATCAGACAACATAGTACGTGCCATTGATTGTAGTGTTTGGCCTCGTCTCTCTATAAAGGCATTATGTTGTGGCCGATATGGTGCAGACTTTTTATGTTGAATACCTAACATTCTTAGTCTATTCTGGAATTTATTATTTGTAAATACCACACCATTATCTGTTATAAGAGTTACTAATTTCTTTTTAGTTTTTCTTTCTGCAAATTCTATCCAATTAAAGAGATTTAGATACATTTCAGTTTTGCTCTTCATTAAATAGCGGAACCCATATCTAGAATAGTGATCCATTATACTTAGTATGTATCGAGCTCCTCCTACGCTTGGTTTTTTTGGACCTATTAAATCAGCAAATACTACTTCTAAAGGCTCTTTGGTAGTAAATCCATCAACTCTATTAGCCGGTTTGACCTTGCTTTGATTACAAGCAAAACATTGCAAATACTTATTACAAGGTTTCAAACTTATTCCTTTAGATAGTTGAACAGTTCTCTTAAGCATTTTAAAATTTAAATGCCCTAGCCATCGGTGTAACAAGTGAATACATTCAATCATGAGGTTTCTTATTATCATAAACCGTGTTAGCCACCTCTAAACCATTATCATTTAACACATATAATTCACCTCTTAAAGATGCAGTAATTTTCTTATCTTCTTTTTCAATTATGCAGTTATCTCCTTTAAAGGTAACTACATATCCTAGTTTAACCAAAATTCTTACTGAAATTAAATTAAACTTAAGTTGTGGTACATATAACATTTTTACATTCTCTTTTATAAAAGAACAATATGCTTTACCTTGACCTTTAGCTTTCAGTTTCCAGCCATTGGCTAACGATATCTGCTGTGTACTCTTGGACATTTTAATAAAATTTTTGTTATCATTTGTTATACAGTGGGATGCTCCACTGTCAACCATCCATAAATTATTTTTTACAGCTCCGTTAGTATACATAGCTAACTCTAAATTTTTATTTATCTTTTGATGACTTTTAGTATTCTGGCCAGTGTTCTGGTGCTTTGCTTTTTTACAAAATCTTGCCAAATGTCTTCTTCCTCCACAATTAAAACACTTTTTAATTGCGTATGCAGTAGGAGATTCATTATCTTCTTTTTGAGGTTTCTCCCTCCTTAACTCATCTCTTTCAAGTCTTCTTCTGGCCTCTTCAATCAATCTGCCAGTTATATCAGTTAAAGTTAAACTTTCCTTAGGCAAAATTTCAAGGGAAGTGACGTAGTTATCATAACTTTCGTTTAGTGATGATAGAATTATGTAGACTTGGTGTAGTTCAGAGAAAATAAGCTCTTTCTCATGCAGTTCTTGAAAAATGCTTTTCATAGTTTCCAAATGACTCAGCATATCACCATTCATCTGGAGATGCATCCTGAAAAGCTTCCGTGTTAGATTTATGTGAGCACCAACGTTATCTCGGACATAAATCCTCTTCAGCTTCTGCCAACACTCAACAGCTGTTTGCTCTCCACGGATATGAACAAGTTGCTGGTCAGACAGTGTTAGTCCTATTATGCAAATAGCTTGTTCATTTTTCTGCATAAAATCTTTTATCTTTAGTCTATCTTCCTCAATCTCTGGATCCCATTCCTCTACATTTGGTGGATTTTCAATTATGTTCCACAGACCTTCTCTTCGTAGAAGTAGACTACATTTCATAGACCATGAAACATAGTTTGTTCCATCCAACTTGGATATAAGGGACAAACTTTGTAGATTGACTTGTGCCATGTTTTCTTATATGGATATAAAACTATAATTAATAAAACACAGCTGTCTGTAACGTATAACAACACAAACTCTCACTTTTTACATAAATCTGTTTTATCCTAGTTAAACTGACTTTGCAGCCTCTGGGCCCATAACCAGTGTTAAGCCTGGGCCCATAACCAGTGTTAAGCTTGGGTTCCCCAACCAGGGTTAAGGAGACAAGCTAAACAGAATGTGCAGTGTTAGTCAGATAGGCACACAGATAAATGAGTGAGATAAGCTTGTATGTTTGTTTACATACAGTAAAAATAACAGATACGCTTGTGCTATCAAAAATATAGTTTATTCCATTTAGAGATTATAGCATAGTCAAAATAATAGTCCATTGGTCATGTATCATTTTAGTCAGTCCATTCAAGGATATTCAATTAGCAAAGTCCGTGTAGAATATCCAGTGTCAGTTCACTTACAAATCAGTCCTTTGTCTCTCCTTTTCAGTAGGGGAAAAATGCAGTCTTCAGTCTATCCAGTAATTAGGGATCATCAAGCCAGAGAGAGCAAGCTGACGTTCCTTGCTTCTTTTATGGTGCTTTCACAACCACTCCCTTAATTACATTCCTACAGTTAAAGTTGCAGACACTTTAACTAATAAACCATGATAACATATTTATTATTTTACCTAAACCAGTTAGGGTAAACAATGTTATCCCTAACACAAATAACTGCACCGTTCATGATGGTCTAGCCTGGATAGGTGCGAAATTGTATGTACCTCAAACCCTAAGAAGCCAAGTGTTACAACAAACTCATGACTCCAAAGTGCCTGATCATTTTGGGTTTGTGAAGACCCTACATTTGGTGAAATTGCAGTTCTGGTGGCCCTCATTGAAAAAGGACATTGAGACTTATGTAGCTAGCTGTCTAGTTTGTGCTTCAGCAAAAAGACCTCCTGGTAAACCACCAGGTCTGTTGCAAAATGTGGCTAGGCCAATTGCTCCTTGGAGGGAAATTTCCATGGACTTTATAGTAGATCTACCCGAGAGTGCTGGGCACACAGTCATCTGGGTGGTGACTGATTTGTTCTCCAAACAAGCCCATTTCATCCCTTGTTCCAAGATCCGATCGGCGAAATTGTTGGCCAGAATGTTCATTATACATGTCTACAGGTTGCATGATGTTCCTGAGCGTGTAGTTTCTGATCGAGGGGTCCAATTTACCTCGAACTTTTGGAGGGAATTTTTGAAGTTAATAGGCTCCACCCAGAGTTTAAGCTCTGCCCAACATCCCCAAACTAATGGGGTTTGCGAGAGAACTAACGGGGTGCTAGATCAATATTCAGATGTTACATAAACTATCAACAAGATAACTGGGCAGATCTACTGCCTTTTGCGGAGGTGGCATATAATAACTCTGTCCACAGCAGTACGGGGTTTACTCCTTTCAAAGTGGCAACTGGGCAAGATTTTGTGCCCATACCTGAACTTCCTCATGAAAACCCCAATGTCCAATCATTGAGCGATTGGATATCTCAACTTCAACTTAATTGGCCAGTTGCTCATAAAGCCTTGGACAAGGCGCACCAGTCTCATAAGAAATTTGCTGACAGAAAGCGAGCCCTGCAAATGTCGTATCAAGTAGGCGACAAATATTCCTCTCGACTAAATATTTGCAGACTACCCAGAAATCGAAGAAGTTGGGTCCTAAGTATGTGGGGCCTTTCCCCACTGAGCGGATTGTAAATCCTGTGACTGTTCAGTTGACTTTACTAAAGACTCTTCGTCGTATTCATCTGATTTTCCATGTCAGTTTATTAAAACCCGAACATACTTGTACTTTGAGACTGGCCCAAACTGATCCCCCCATACCATTGTTGATTGAGGGAGAACAACATTTCAAAATTAAAGAAATTCTAGACTGTAGGAAATGGAGGGGTTGTATCCAATATCTTGTAGCTTGGAAACATTTTCCTCCATCTTATGCTGAATGGGTTAATGAGAGAGACATTAGGGCTCCTGAACTGCTCAAGAACTTTTATACCAAATACCCTGATAAACCTTAGAGATGTATACAAATGTTAACCTATGTTTATTTTGTTTTTTCCTACAGGGACTAATGTCCTTCTTCTAGGGGGTCCGAATGTCAGCCTCAAGATATCCATAATATGTATAATCTGCATTCTAACTATTGCTTTTCTGCTACTATGCTAATTTATGTCTTTCGGCTGTCAATAGCAATGGAGGGAGGGGGAATTTGAAGGGGAAGAAAGCTGGAGGTGTTATGCATTCCTTTGCTGGGTTAGCAAGGGGAGGGGGGATTCTTTTCTTTAACTTTCCATTTCTTGGCTAGGTTCTGTCCCTTTTTGCGCAACTGCGAACTTTTATCAAAATATGTCAAGGTCAACTGACAGCAGTCTCATCACCACCTGGAGATGACCACATGATCATATTCAGAACTTTTAATCGGAAGACTCATTTGGACTTTGGGGGGGGTGGGAGCATTTCCATTCCTTTGTATATGTGATCTCCGCGCCAATTCCTTAGATTTGGAATTAAATCTGAAGCTTTCACTTTATTTCCCAGTAAAAGGATAACTTTGCTTTAACCATGAAGTCTGAGTATTTCTTTTTTGGGATTTGAAGAGAGCACAGACTGACAGCTGCTCAGCTATCCGGGCAGCTTAGCAGGTCATAAATTACACTTGTGTGACTCACGTGACTCACGCATGTGCGTGCAACACAGAGCAACAGAACTGGTAGTTATACCAGTTGGATACCATCCCTGTATTTAGCAATGAGGGGACCCAGACAAGTGTGCAAAAGTCACATCTTTCCCTGAAAATAGTCCTTTCTCCAGCTTCTTGGATTGCCACGTGTCAGCCATCCCATCTTGGTCAATAGAAGAGAAAGCCTTCCACAGCCATGGCAGTTAAAAGAGTCTCAGCGTCTATTTTATAGTGTGATGACTGAAACTGGTTGCAGAACTCTAGATGTGTTTCCTTTCTTCATCTGCTTCATCCCCCTCGCCCACCCCACAACTCTCCCTGTTATTTATGACAACTTGCATGTAACTAAGCAAGGCAGGTGCATGTAAGGTCTGACATCATCCACTCTTCATCCCAAAAGCAGAGTTCACCCCAAAAGCAGAGTTGCAATGGGGAATAGGGGCATCTGCAATGGAGGAGAAACCATGCAACAGGATGTCCTCACTCCACAACCTATGGCCTCCCTGGCTTTCCACATTTCCATTCCATCCCAAGGAGAGATTTCAGGAAGAAACTGCTCCAAGGAACCCCCACCCTTTTTTGCCTTGGGAAATCTCATCAGCCAAGGATGCACCACAGAAGTTGGCTTCTGCAGTAGTCCTCTTCTTTGATATCTCTAGCAGCATTGGAAGCACCCCAGAGAGAACCTGAAAGGCATTTTCAAGCTGAGGAAACAAACAGAAGCGTCTTCCATTTGAAAAGAAGTTTTAGCAAAACTGCCAAGTGAGCGTTTTGCAGTGAGCTTGTCCGCCTTCTCTTGCCCTTCCCGCTCCTTCTGCCTCAGGTTCCACCTTGTGGGAAGAAATATCTGTTCAGAGTTTTGCAGCGTTAATTCAGTGCCAAAAAAATAAACACAGATTGCTGATGCTTAACATCTTTATAAACATAATAAGTAGTTTTTACAAACCAGTTGTAGATTTCTCCAACATGGAGCAAACTCAGACAGAAACATGTTGCAAGTAACTTCAGTAGCAACTCAGGAGCTCAGAAACAGACTTCAGTTTCACTTTAGTTCTGCAGGCAAGCAATAGGAGAGAAGCAGTTTCATTTTCAATAGACAGACTCAGAGCTCAACATAGCTGCAGAGCTGCAGAGCTTAAAATGGAGTCACACCTAGGCTACTTCTAGTTTCAGTTTCCAAATTGAAACAATTGGCTGACTTAGTTGCTATGCCTATTCATTGGCTGCCCTTGTTACCAAGCTCTATTCCAGTTCATGAATATACTTTGACAATATCCATCTGGTTCAGTACCAAGCTGGGAGAAAGACATGAAGCAGAACCACATGGGTTCTGTGTAGCTGACCACATAGAGTTGAGAGTGAAGGGTTTTTATACCTTCTCTTGGGTTTTGCACTTGAGCTTCCTATTGCTGTGCAAGAACATGTATTATATTGATTGTTGTCAGACTCCCATGGGACCATGTAGGGATCATAGCTGGCTCTATAGGCAAAGTACAAATCCTAGGTGTTTGTCTGAGCTAAGTTTGTTTAAAGTTTGAACTGATCTGAGGGTGATGCAATAATTTATATTGTAGCTTAATGGCTTTTGTCTTGTGTTGGATCTCGAATGAGGGGCTGCTTCTAATGCTACCATTCTGCCTTTATTTCAAAATATCCTGTTTTGAATGGATTACCAAATCTGCATTTCTAAAAGCTGGCCTCAGTATCTGCTGAGGCTATTAAGGAAAGTAGGGGTTGTTTACTGTCTCTAAAAAAGACATGTTTCTTCATTTCTCCCTTTGGGAAAATATAATAATCTGCCCTTTTTAATATTCCTCAAAATATTTCATTCTTCTAGGAGAGGGTGGCTTCCCACAACCTTTAACAGCCATTTCTAAAAGTCAGCTGTCTGCAAGACCCTTTCACAAGACTGCCTATGCTCGGCACATGTTGTCGGGCTGCTTTTCCCATCTCAGACAAATCCGAGAGAGCAGAGTTCAGAAACCAGGGTGAGGGTGTGGCTGTTGCTGCAGCAGAAATCAATTAACAGCAAATCTGATTAAAAAAACCTCAGCCTGACTGTATTCCTAAAAATAGTCCCCCTCACCTGCCTGCCCTATAAATTTAGGAAGGGGTCAGAAAGAGAGAGGGTGAGAGTGTTGCAGAGAGAACTTGGGGGCATCTGGTTCCTTCCTTTCCTGGGGCATTTCTGGGCTTTGATTATGGATGGGACTGGAAACCAGAGGCAAGGCTGGTCTCTTCCAGCCTTTTTCAGTTGGCTTGGTGATGGAGAAGCAGGATTTCCTTCCCTGAACGAGAAGAGTAGAATTACTCAGCCAGCCCAGCATCTTGCTGCTTGTTAAAAGGAAGAAGAGAGTTGTCTAAGTAGCCTCTCCAGAGACAGAAGAGGGCTGCAGTGTGTGTGTGTGTGTGTGTGTGTGTGTGTGTGTGTAGGGGTGCAGAAATCACACACGTATGCACAACTACTTAGCTGAGAAAGCAAGCAAAGCTCTCACACCAGGCCGGGGGAGGATTGGACTGCCGAAAGCTGCTATGGCCTAAATCAGTTCATTGTTTGTAATGGGATTGAATAAGCTAAAAATTGGTGTCATCTCACAAAGCCAATGGTTGAGAGGGAGAGCCGTGTGGGAGCTTGCATGCAAGGTTTCCTGCAGCTGGACTCAGGCCATGCTGGCTTATTTGTTTTATTCCTCAAATTGATATAGCTGCCCATCTCACAAAAAAGGGACTCTGGACAGCATTCAACTGTTAAGCCTGTGGTCCCCAACCAGGGTTAAGGAGACAAGCTAAACAGACAAGCTAAATGTGCAGCGTTAGTCAAATAGGCACACAGATAAATGAGTGAGATAAGTTTGTATGTTTGTTAACATACAGTAAAAATAACAGATACGTTTGTGCTATCAAAATATAGTTTATTCCATTTAGAGTTTATAGCATAGTCAAAATAACAGTCCATTAGTCATGTATCTTTTAGTCAGTCCATTCAAGGATATTCAATCAGCAAAGTCCGTGTAGAATATCCAATGTCAGTTCACTTACAATAAATCAGTCCTTTCTCTCTCCCGTTCCAGTAGGGGAAAAACGCAGTCTTCAATTCATCAAGTAATTAGGGATCATCAAGCCAGAGAGAGCAAGCTGCCGTTGTCTTGCTTCTTTTATGGTGCTATTAAACCACTCCCTTAATTACATTCCTACAGTTAAAGTTGCAGACACTTTAACTAACAAACCATGATAACATATTTATTATTTTACCTAAACCAGTTAGGGTAAACAATGTTATCCCTAACATCAACAATGCATTAAAAATAAATATATAAAACACAGTTGTTATTAAAATGTTTGCTAAAAATACAAGATATGTGATGACCCGGCATGTGGCACAAAGGCAACACAGTCAGATAATCAATAAGAGTCCCTTCAATAGCCCCAACTTTGCCCCCAGTGTCCAGGTTACCTTCTGGCAGGAGAAAAATGCTCCCTTTGGCTGCAGGGAATCAAGTCCAAAACATGGTCAACAAAAACTGTGACTTTCAGTCCAATCAAGCCAAACTGAAGTAATTAGTTTGGCAGGGCAGGAACAAGAATTCCAGATGTGAAGGCATGGCAAAACTCACACAGGTGGAAAGATGCCAGGAACACAGATAAGCAAAGACAATGCAAGATAAACTCACGTTTGCTCCCAGCAGCTGCAGTACTCAACATGCATTTCTTTTAAACTCTCATTCCCAAGTGTGGCTAATGAAGGGAATCAGGGCCTTTCCTCCCCCATAAGCCATGCAACCCATGTTGCTCTCTTCTCCGTTCCTCCCTGCATGCCCTAGGATGAAGACGGGGTGGGCCTGGGTCTTCCTCTGAACTCCCTCTCCCTTGTTCTACCTCTTCCCTGCTCTGCCCAGTCGGACTTTGCCCTTCCCCAGTTTCCTCTACAGCGAACAGAACCACACTCCCATTCCCTATCAGCTGTTCATCTTCCTCCTTGGATTCAGATTCTGACAGGGGCATGACAAAATATAAGAGAGAGTGAAGGGTAACCATGGAGCTGTATCAAGGTTTCATCAGTCCTCAGGCCCCATGACCTATCCAGGTCTTGAGATCATCCAGAACATGAACAGGGCTCATAGAACAGGGTTAATGAACTGGATTTAGCACTGTTGGAAGAAATATCCAACTGGTTCAGCTGCCAGCCAGGAGAAAGGCACTGGAGACAAAATGGAGGCTGGAGGCTGATTGGAAAGAAGATCCATTTATTGATGAAGCAGAACCACGAAGCACGTGTGATTCTGGGCAGCTGACTACATGGAGTTGAGAGTAAAGGGTATTTATACCTTCTCTTGGGCTTTGCACTTGAGCTTCCTGTTCCTGTGCAAGAACATGTATTCTATTGGCTGTTGTCAGACTCCCATGGGGCCATGTAGGGTTATGTGGGGGGGGTCACCGTTGGCTCCATAGGTTGTCTGAGTACCAGGTTCGGTTGAAGTTTGGTGTGGGTGATGCAATGAAGAGGCATGTGTTCTGAAATGGTGTTGGGTAATTCCTATTATGGCTTAATGGCTTTGTCCTGGTTTGCATCTTGAGCGAGGGCTGTTTGCTTATGAATAGAACTACCTATATAGATACTTGGCTTCTTTCAATAAGCTCTTTATCTCTTAACATCTTGTCAGGATAGTGATTTAAGAGCTGATCAGATTATGCAATTATGTAATGATGGGAATGAGTCAGCAAGGTTTATTTTTACTGTTATCCCTTTAAGAGCCTGTATAATAATAAGAGGCCCTGTTAGGGCATCTGTGTGTGTGTGTGTTCTTCCCTGCTGTAATTACTGCTTGTTTGCCTGTAGTATATGTAGGCCAGTGTTTGGATATCTCTCCTCCCCAGTCAACACTGACCATAATTGACTTCAGATAAAGGAAGTGATACCTACCTCCAATCCTCTGAGCTTAACCAAAAGGTTGAAGGAACTGAAAACTGTAGAGAGGTCAAACAGGGCAAGAACGGATGTACAACCCTCATCCTTCTCTTGCCAGAGGTCATGCTTTTGCAATGTGTTTCCACCCTATTCAATTATTCTGAATGCTAATTGGAAGAGATCCTGATAATCCGCTTTCTCTAAAGTCCTCTGAAACTGCTTTGCAACCATCTTTTCTTGATCACCTTCCCCAAAAAGGGAGGGGATACTGGACAATTTTTGTCCAGCATTGTTGAGAAGTCAAGCAAGGTCTAGCTTGGAGTCACTGCACAGCTGCATGTGACATAAATTTGACTTCCCCCAAGATCCATGAAGCCTTATCTGCTCATTCTCAGGAGAAGTTTGGGAGAGTCTTGTAACTTAGGTAGGGAACAATAAAGACGGACTGAGCATAAGACAAGCATAAAAGGCCACTGCCTCAATATCAGTCACTTTCCATTGAGTCCACATTCATCCTACATCCACCCACTCTTGACACAACTTTTTTCTTTTTTATCCACCCACACATACACACACTGCTCAAGTAACTGATTCTTTTCCTTCAAGTTTCTTTATGTTTCTTCCGACTTGTCCAGCTCTCCTTCCACAGAAAATGAGATTTCTGAGAAAATGAGCAGAACCTTTTGACAAGAAATGCATTCCACAGAGCAGAGAGAGAGAGAGAGCATTGTTTTTCTACCAGAACATATGTCCCTGAAAGTTTATCCATCCTTTTTCTTATCTTTAGGGAAAGATGATCAAAGCACGCACATTCATCTACTTCTAATTTTTATTTAATTTAAAGTGTATAAAGTGCAATTGTTGACTCAATTTTCTCTGTCAAATACAACTACCTTGGTCTCTGATACATTAATTTTCAGAGCCATGCTCCTCATTGCATCATGTAGTCTAACATTTGCTGCATATAATTCAGCCAACAATATAACATCATTTGCATACTAAAGTGCATCCATGTCTCTACCAGCTCACTATTAACATGATATTTGCTTATACTTCCACAGAATCATAGTGGTGGGATGGATTGCAGGGATCATCTCCTCTAGTGGTTCCCAAAGTGGGCGCCGGCCCTGCAGGCTCACCTCATTGACTGTTGTACCGCACTGGAACTGGCACCTCAAATGCGGCAGCACATTGGGAAAAGCCGCCGCCATCGCTTTCCCAAAGTGCTGCTGCTATCGCATTCTGTCTGTCCGTCCGTCCGTCCATCCATCCATCCATCCATCCATCCATCCATCCAAAAGTTCTGTCTGTTTGCCTGCCTGCTTTCCTGCTTATCTACCTACCTACCTAACAATATCTATCTATCTATCTATCTATCTATCTATCTATCTATCTATCTATCTATCTATCTATCTATCTATCTATCTTCTCTCTCTCTCTCTCTACAACTATCATTATCTATCTATCTATCTATCTATCTATCTATCTATCTATCTATCTATCTATCTATCTATCTATCTATCTATCTTCTTTGTCTCTCTCTCTACACCTATCATTATCTATCTATCTATCTATCTATCTATCTATCTATCTATCTATCTATCTATCTATCTATCTATCTATCTATCTATCATCTATCAATATATCTATCTGCCTGCCTGCCTGCCTGCCTCTCTCTCTCTCTCTCCATCCATCCATGTTCGAAGTGCTGGCCCTGCAGGCACATCGGGAAAGTAGAGCAAAGCCAGTCTGGGAGGGAGGGAGGAAGGGAGGGAGGGAGGGAGAGAGAGAGTGTGTGAGAGAGAGTGAGCTGATGCATCAGATTGATTGAGGCCTAGTTTAGACTGAGGCCCTTTTCCACATTGAAACATCTTTGCCAGCACATTGAAATCTCTTTGGCTTCTATTAAAGGTTTTGTGGATGAAACATGGTCAAGACTATCAGGAAGCTCTCACAGCTTTCTTTTCTTCCTCTCTTTCTCTTTCTCTCTCTCTTTCTCTTCTCTCTCTCTTTCTCTCTCAGGCTCACCCCTTTAGATCAGGGTCACCAAACTTTTGGACCTCAGGGACCACCAAACTCATAATTTTAAATCCCGGAGACCACTAATATGAATTTTGACTGACGGTGGCTTTCTGGCATTGGTGGAAGAGAGAGAGATCTGATCCAACCCCTCTCTCTCCCTCTCTCTCTCACACACAGGCAGGGGTGGGATTTAGACCCCTGATCTAAAGCTGTCAAAACTCCAAAAACAGGTCAAGTAGCTCTGGGGGGGGGAGTCATAAATTAGAACACTTGCTAAACAACCGGCCATTAAGTGAGGACCACTTGTATTTGGTTTGCCAGTCACCTGACCACGCCCACCCAGTCACATAACCAGTAAGCCACACCCTCAAATTAGGCCATGCCCACAGAAATTTGAATCCCACCTCTGGGTGGGGGGCACCAAGGATGAGTTTGTAGCATCAAGGGGGCAGTGGACTTAAAAAGTTTGGGAACTACTGATCTAGTCCAACTCTCTACAATATGCAGAAAAATCCATCAAACCATCCTTGTGACTCTTTTTCAAAACCTTCAGACATGAAGACTCCACAACCTTTCCAGATAGATTGCTCCAGTTGTATTTATGCACTGAGGAATTAAAGACACATCAATAATCTTGTCTTATTCTATGTGCAATGATGAACAATAAGTACTCTATTAATTCTCAGCCTTCTTTATTGTATGATGAAAATAAATTGCTGCCTTATCACATTGAGAAACCAACCAAGCTTAATCATTCTGCCATACACTTTTTCTAATTGAACAAGTGTACAACGCATTTCCTCACATTTGTACATTTTTCAATGACCTTAGACTGCAAAGTAAAAATGTGGTATCTGCCACGTAATTCCAAGATTTTGTATTCTTTGTGCCAAACAGCATCAGAGACTCTCAACAAATCACACACAAACACAGAAAGGGGGAGGGGAGAGAGAGAGAGAGAGAGAGATTGCATTCATTCTTGATCTCATTCTCTGTTTAAGGAAACATTAACTGCATTCTTTAAATAATTGGATATATATTAAGTCTTCACTCATATATTAAACAGGTCACACATAAGCAAACCATATTCATATTTTAATATAATTAAGCACAGCTTAAAAGCTCGGTGGCTGCCATTAATAGGAATAGCAACAGCATCTAGACTTATATACCATTTCACAATGCTTTTTACAGCCCTCTCTAAGCGATTTATAGAGTCAACCTCAGCTTTGTAATGGAGATGAGCAGCACCCCCTAGAGCCGGAAACGACTAGCATGTATGTGTGAGGAGGACCTTTACCTTTAATTAAGAACAGAGAGCTGGCTGATATGAATAGCCTCCCATTGGGTATTTAATCATTTCCCTTTGGAGCCAGGTTAAAAATTACATTTGACAGTTAGTAGTTGGGAATTGCTTCCAGAGCTCTGGGAAGAATTCTCCCCACATGTAGACCTGGGAATTTCATTTCCATTCTTCTCACCTGGCAGGCAATATTTGAATTTATATTGCCTGTTTCCTAGTATGATTTGATTGCTTATTTGTACCCTATGACTATCATTAAATGTTGCACCTGAAGATTCTTGAGTCTTGATGAATGTATCTTTTTTTTAATGTACACTGAGAGCATTGGCACCAAGACAAATTCCTTGTGTGTCCAATCACACTTGGCCAATAAAGAATTCTATTCTATTCTATTCTATTCTATTCTATTCTATTCTATTCTATTCTATTCTATTCTATTCTATTCTATTCTGAAGCCTTCCTTCTCTTCCAGTCCTTCAAATGCAGCCTAAAAAAAAAAATCATTGCATTCACAAGACACCGACTTCTTCTTCAACTCTCAGATGGAGCTAATCTATCTTGCTGGAGTCCCAGGAGCCTCTCTCCATATTTATTTCTTAAAAAAACACTTCACCTGTCAGCAGCCAATTGATATTCTCTCAGCTGCTTACAGAGGAGAATAACAACAGAAGAAATGGGAAGCAAAACAGACTTTGCAAAAGCAGCACAAGGTATTTTTCAAGAAACAAACACTATCGATGAGGCTCTCACTTCAAAGAGTTACAAGAGATGATAGAATAAGGCAAGAAAATAATGAAGGTGCTCCTGGGAAAGGCTTTCTACCAGGGAGATGCTGTGATTGGAATCTAGAAGATGTGGTCTTAATGGGTCTGTGTCCACAAAAGAGGAAGGCATTCCATTCTGGCTGCCATGCTGGACCCAGGACTCTTCAACATCTTCATAAATAACTAGTTATAGAGGGGAAGTTCATAAAATCTGTGGATGACACAAACTAGCACCCCAGTATGTAGGCTCAGGATCCCAAAGATCTTGGTAGACTTGAACACAGGGCCCTACCCAACAAGATGTCATCCAACTGTGAGAAATGTAAAGTTCTGCACTTGGTTTTGCACTTTTGAGAAGAATCTGAACATCATGGAAGATCAGACAGATTAACAGAGTTGGAAGGGACCTTGTAGGTCATCTAGTCCAACCCCTCCTCCACCCAAGCAGGAGAACCTACACCATTTCTGACAGATGACAGTCCAATCTCTTCTTCAAAGCCTCCAGTGATGAAGCTCCCACAATTTCTGAAGGCAACTTCTGTTCCATGGGTTGATTGCTCACACTGTCAGAAAGTTTATCCTTGGAGAAGGCGGAGCTTTGTCGCTGTGATACAGCTGCAATCTCGGGACTCCGAGATTGCAGCTGATATCTTCGCCCCTGGTCGGTCCCAACGGACCTAAACTGTCCCGTAGAGATGGTGATAGCAAGGGGCGCATTCTGTTGATCCCAGGGACATTGCAAAGTCCCTGGTGGATCCAGGAGAAGCCCCTTTACCATTGGCGGAGTGGCAGCCATTAAGCTGCTGAAGCTGGGACAGCTCCGGAAGGAAGAGACAGAAAGATAAAGTGTATCGGCTAGTGAGGACTTTTTTTTTTTTTTTTAATACTTGGGACTTAAGGACACTCTAGAGTGAGAAGAAATCTGTAAAATTTTTGACAAAATTTGAGTTAGCGGTGATTCTTTAAAGAATGTCAAAGTGAGACTTGGCTTTTTACTTTTACTTTTTTTTTTCCTCTTCACTGAACTTCTATTGCAATCTAGTTAATCAGACTGGTTTTTTCTTTTATATTTACTTGCTCTTTTTTCTCCTTTTAGACTGTTTATATTTTTTAAAATAGAGGCTCCCTTTAGTATCTTTTTTTAAATATATATACCTATACCTATACCTATACATATACATATACATATATATATATATATATATATATATATATATATATATATATATATATATATATATATATATACCTATACATATATATATATATATATATATATATATATATATATATATATATATATATATATATATTCTTTTTATTCGGCTGTTTTGGGGGGGGAAGAAGGGGGAGTGGATTAAAGAAACTTTGTAACACTGCCAACTAGAGGCTTGAAAATACTTTATTTGAAGTTGAGAGCTGTGAAAAAAAAATTTCTCAAGGTCACTGGAAATGATAAGATAAGGGAAGAGCACTGGAGAATGTTTACACAGGTGCTCTTTGGGACTTCTATTATCAATTGAACATTTGAAGCTTGGCTTTGAAATTTGTGGAGAAGCCAAAATAAGAGTCTTGGATAAATAAAATGCGGTGTGTGCTTTTTTTTTAATCTTCTACTAGCTGTTTTATCCCTCCTCTTCAACCCCACAGTATTTTGTAATATTGGTATATTTATTTTTTATTTTATTTTATTTTATTTTTTAAAGGGGAAGCCTCAGAATATTCTTTTCTCTTTTTTTTTCATTGGGATTTTTGCCTCTCCATCTCTATTTTTGACTTATTTTTATGGCTATTTTTTATTTTTTGAGATCTTTCAATTGGATTAAGGTGTGAAGAACCTGAAGAACCCTTCCCCCCCCCTATTATTTTTTTAATATTAATGGGTTTTATTTTTTTTGTCTTTATTTTTAATTTTTACTTTTGAATCATAATTGATTATTCCATAACAGGATTCAGGTCTAGAAGAACCTGAAGAATCTCCCTTTTTTAATTTTGGGCTTTTTACTTTTTACTGGCTTTTTTTTTGTGTTTTCCTTTTTCCTGATTGCATTATAATTGGCCACCTTACTAATTGGATTAAAAGAGCTGGAAGACTTTGAGCTACTTAAATGAGTAAGAAAATTTTACCTTTGGGCATCTCAACTTCTGCTCCTGCCTCCCCATCAGCTGGAGGACGACTTCCAACAATGGTGCAGCAAGATAAAGCACAAGTGGATTTAATGATGGTTATGCAAGGAATTCAAGAACTTAAAATGAGTATTGAACAAAGAACGGAGAGTATTGACCAAAGAATTGGGAAGATTGATGAAAAAATTGAAAATATTCAACAAATGATGGTGAAATATGACGAGAGACTCCAAAAAATGGAAGAGAAAGACAAACAAAGAGACAAGACAATTGGAAATATTAATAGCAGATTAACAATGGTTGAACAAGATAAAAGTGGGATGTTGAAGTGGGAGATGGACAGGTCAGAGTTTTATCTCAGATTCCAAAATATTGAGGAAGAAAAAGGAAAAAATTTGGCTGCAGTAATGATCGAAATTCTGGCTGGAGCTCTGGAAATAACAGAGGAAAAGATGATGGATGGAGTAGATGAGATATACCGAGTCTTCACAAGATATGTGGTGAGGAACCAATTACCAAGAGAGGTCCATGTCAGATTTACCAAAAAAACTATTAAAACTCAAATATTACAAGTGGCAAGAGAGAAGGTGTTGAAATATAAAGACAAAGAGATCGTGGTTTTAAAACAAGTACCCAGAAAAGTGAGAGAGATGAGAAGAGAATATCAATTCCTGACCAAAATGTTATTGAAAAAAGAGGTGAATTACAGATGGTTGATTCCAGAAGGATTGATATTTACATGGCAAGAACAGAGACATAAATTGATTCAATTGAGAAAGCAGAAATATTCTACAATGAATTCTTCGAAAGAAGAGAAATAGAGACTGAAAAAGAGATCATTTCAACGGAACTTCAAGAGTATCAAATGGGGAGGGGAAAAGAAGAAGGTGCAGTAAGTGGACAAGTGGTGACCAAAGAACAACGGGAAGTACGATCTACAAGAGCTGTTAGACCCAAATACAAAATATAACCATGAAGGAAAAAAAATTGATTTCTATGAATATAAATGGATTGAATTCAGTTATTAAAAGAAGAAAAATTCTTCATAAATTAAAGAAGTTAAAATTTGACATAATCTGCTTACAAGAAGTGCATATTAAAAAACAATATCAACAATTATTGATAAGACCAAAATTGGGGAAAATTTTTACTTCTTTGATTCATTGTAAGAAAAGAGGAGTGGTTTTGTACATCAAAGAAACCATTCCAGAAAAACTGATTTATACTGATGAAGACGAAAGAGTATTAATTGTTGAAATAGTGGATAATACAAAAACACTCCTGGTTGCAATTTATGCCGTGAATGATAAACAAGAAGAATTTTATAAAAAATTACATATGCAAATAATGGGATTGGACTACTCTAACATAGTTATGATGGGAGATCTCAATGGAATTGTAGATAATAAACTGGATTATACAGCGACGGCACCAAGACAAAATAGAAAGACTCTCCCCAAATCTTTTTTTAAAATGATAGATGAATTAAATTTAAAAGATATATGGAGAGAAAGAAATGCTAAAACTCAACAATATACTTTTTATTCAAATAGTCATTTATCATGGTCCAGAATAGATATGATTTGGTTCTCAACAGAACTAATATCTAATATTCAAGAAATAAATATTGAAACAAGTACATGGGCAGATCATAATCAGATGACAATTAAGTGGAAAGGACAAAAAAGAAGATCTAGATGGACATTAAATAATACTATTTTAAAGGAAAAAGACTTTACACAATGGATGGAAAAAGAATTGGCCTTCTTCTTCAGTGAAAATAAAAAAGAAGATACTTCAATACAGAATGTTTGGGATACAATGAAGGCATATGCAAGAGGATTAATAACAGACTATATAAAGAAAAAGAACATTAGGAAGAGGCAAACGATTAAAGCTCTAGAATATGACCATAAAAAACTGGAAAAAGAATTACAGAAAATGCCACAGAAAAAAGATATTAAACTTAAAATGGACATAATTAAACATAAAATGGATCAAGTAGAGAAAGAAGAACTGGCACAAAAAATTAGAAGTGCTAAACAGAACTATTTTGAAGATGCAATAGGCCAGGTAGATGGTTAGCATATAAACTGAGAAAAGAGAAAGAATCAAAGAAAATATTACAGTTAATAGATGATCAAGGTCAAATCTGTTATGGTAATAAGGAGAAAAAGGCAATCATTCGAGACTTTTATGGACAATTATATAAACAGGAGGATCTTGATGAGGAAAAAATTAAACAGTATTTACAAAATGCTAACCTACCTAAGATACCTGATGAAACTGGAAAAATGTTAGAAAGCACCATAACAATGATGGAATTAACTGAAGCATTCAACAGACAGAACAATGGAAAAGCACCAGGTCCAGATGGTCTTCTGGCAGAATTTTATAAAACATTACAAGAATCGTTGAGCACTCCACTGCTAGAAGTCATGAATGAAGTTATGTTAAATAAGAAAATACCTAAAACATGGTCAGAAGCTTATATTGCACTTATCCCAAAAGAAGGGGCCGATCCATTACAAATTAAGAACTATAGACCTATTTCTTTATTGAATGCAGACTATAAAATCTTTGCTTCAATTTTGGCAGAAAGGCTTAAAAAATACTTAAACAACTTTATTCACCCTGATCAGAATGGATTTCTACCAGAGAGACAAATCAAAGACAATATGAGGGTAATCCTGGACACTTTGGAATATTATGAGGCGCATCCTGAAAAACAAATGGCTTTGATATTCCTAGATGCCCAAAAGGCATTTGATAATGTGAATTGGAGATTTATGCTTTTATTGTTGGAACAGATGGGCTTTGCTAGAAAATTCATCCAAGCAATAGAAGCCAA
Organism: Hydrophis major; assembly: GCA_033807585.1. Lineage (NCBI taxonomy): Eukaryota > Metazoa > Chordata > Lepidosauria > Squamata > Elapidae > Hydrophis > Hydrophis major. The sequence continues at coordinate 15,972,053 of CM066339.1, forward strand.
ATATTATAAGCAAACGGCAAAAGTAATGATAGAGGGAGAATTTACAGACTCTATTAATATAAGAAAAGGTACAAGACAAGGATGCCCATTATCTCCTTTGTTATTTGTATTGACCTTGGAAGTGTTAAATAGAAATATTAGAGAGGACAAAAATATAAAAGGAATGAAAGTTAAAAAGGAGGAATTCAAATTGCAAGCCTTTGCGGATGACTTGGTTTTTATTTTGGAAGATCCTCTAGAGACAGCTTTAAAACTATTGGAAAAGATAGAGATGTACGGTGAGATGGCTGGTTTGAAAATAAATAAAGACAAAACAAAGATTCTGACAAAGAACATGCTATTAAGACAAAGAGAAGAGTTGGCAGATTTATTGAAAATTCAAGTTACGAACAAAGTTAAATATTTGGGGATACATTTGACATCAAGATGTATTACATTGAAAGAGAATAACTATATTAAACTTAAACAGCAGATAGCATCTGATCTGAAAAAAATTGGAAAACCTACAATTGTCATTGATAGGTAGAATTTCAACAATCAAGATGAATATTTTACCCAGAATTTTATATTTGTTTCAAACAATACCAATTAGGTTAGGTAAAGATTACTTTGAAGAATTAAATAAAATTGTGTTGAAGTATATATGGCAAGGTAAGAAAGCGAGAATAAAATTAAAACTCTTACAAGATGCTAGAATTAGAGGAGGATTTGGCCTTCCTAATTGGGAGTTGTATTACCAAGCTGCAAATTTAATGTGGGCCAAAGAATGGATAACATTAAGAAAGACTAGATAGTTGACATTAGAAGGACATGATTTATTATTGGGCTGGCATGCTTTTCCATGGTATAAGGGAACTAAATCACAGGGCTATTTTAGAAGGCATTACATAGGGAAATCGTTATGGCTGAATTGGGAGAAAATTAAGAGACAATGTTATTTGAAAATTCCAGTCTGGTCATCAACTATTGAAGCCTTTTCTTATCCTATAACATATAAGAAGGAACAAACAGTTAGATATGGGGAAATATTGGATGAAAAGGGTGAACTTAAAACGATGCAAAATTTAGAAGAACAAGATATAAAGATGAATTGGTTTTCATATGCGCAAATACATTCAAGGTATCTTAAAGATTCTAAAACAGAAGGATTTTATGATAAATTGACTGACTTAGATAGGATTTTGACAGGTACTGATGAAAAAGTGATTAAAAAATTATATAGTTATTTGCTGGAAATTAAATTAAAGGAAGAACAAGTTAAAGAAACAATGATTGCTTGGGGGAAGAATTTTGGATATGGGATTGATTTAGAGAAATGGTAAAAATTGTGGTCTCAAAATTATAAAATGACAATGTCAACAGCATATGAAGAAAATCTGTATAAGATGTTTTTCAGGTGGCATTTTCCCCCGACAAGAATAGCAAGAATGTTCAAGAATAAATCTGAAAAATGCTGGAAATGTCATCAGCTCATATTACCATATGTGGTGCACTTGTGAGGAGGCCAGAAAATACTGGACTAGAATTCGCATATGGTTGGAAAAAATGACAAAGAAACATATAGATTTGAAACCAGATTTTTTTTATTGGGAATCTTACCTGATACATATAAAAAAAAGTTAAAGTATTTGATTGTAAATGTATTAACAGCGGCTAGGATGGTATTTGCTAAAAATTGGAAGAGTGAGAAAATACCATCAGAGGAAGAAATTATTAAGAAAATATTGGAATGTGCTGAAATGAGTAGATTGACATTTGAAATTAGAGAACAAGAAGATAAACAATTTTATGAAGTTTGGGATCTCTTATCAATGGTTAGATAATACAATATAATAATAGAATATTTAGAAACCTAGGAAATAATGAATATACATTTTTTTTGTTTTCTTTTGTCTTGATAACATCTTTATAAAATTTTATTAAGATAGACTTGGTATGATTTTATGATCTGTTATAAAGTAAGTAAATTATAGTTATCTCGCTTAAGTATGAATTAATAAAATTATAGTCAAATGATTGTTTAATAATGATATTAGGACATATAATTGTTGATTGATAATATGAGTTATTATGTAACATAATTACAATGGTGACTATGAAATGGATGCACAAAAAAGAGTGGCAAACCAACTGATACACTGTAAATTTATGAAGGAGGATGATGCTTTTATGTTTGATGTCTTATGTTTTACGTGTTTTTGTTTATTGTCAAAGTCAATAAAACTTTTACTTAAAAAAAAAAAAGAAAGTTTATCCTTATTTCCAGGTTGAATCTCTCCTTGGTTAATTTCCATCCATTGTTCTTTGTCTGGCCTTCAGGTGCCTTGGAAAACAGCTTGACCCCCTTCCTCCTCTCTGTGGCAGCCCCTCAAATACTGGAAGGCTGCTCTCATGTCTCCGCTGGTCCTTCTCTTCACTAGACTAGCCAGGCCCAGTTCCTGCAACCATCCATTGTACATTTTAGCTTCCAGTCCCCTCATCATCCTTGTTGCTCTTCTCTGCACACTTTCCAGAGTCTCAACATCTTTTTTATAGTGTGGTGACCAAAACTGGATGCAGTACTCTAGCTGTGTGGTCTTACTAAGGCTTTGCCCATCCTTGTGCTGGCTCATTCAGGAAACTTCAAGGAAGCTCAGGGAACCTGCAGGAAACTTGCCATCCGCCTGCAAAAAAATAGCAAAAGGATAAAAGCTGTCCATGGGAGGGGAAAGGTATTCAATAACACTTAGAGGACTGAAGATTCCCTAACTTCATCACCAGCCTTTGAAATTTCTCTCCTTCTCTCCATTCCTTTCTAGATGAGGGGGCTTTTTCCTCTTTTTTCCATTTACCATTTAATGTACTAGCATGCCAGGATAACGTGCAAACACATTTTCAACTGTTGAAATGTTCAGTTTCATGACTTATCAATAAATTAAGGGAGGAGGTGGAAAGTGAGAATGTTCCCACACCTTTCCTACCCTTCTCACACTTTCTTTTGATTTATTTTTTTTTTGCAAATCTTCCCTTGCAACTTCAGGAGAAGCAGGGAGATCAGCTAATGAATAAAATCTAATTTGCATATCATTGAAGGCTTTCTACCAGGCAGCATCAGAAGCAATAAATTAATAAATCAACAAATGTATTGAAAAGAACAAGGCAAAGTATTCTTTCTTTGTGTTGTGTTGTTTTTTTGGGGGGGATATTTTTTTTTTTTGCACACAAAGCACCATTTTGTAATGGGCAATTTTAGCAAGTGTATCACCTTTAGTAAACAGAACAATCTACAGAATGGTCCAACAGTGTACAATTGTGATGTGCAAATAGACAAAGAAGACAAAGGAGGCATGTAATAAAAATTTTGGGAATTATGAGATGCATAGGAAAAAGAATTAAGGAGGGTGTGAGTTATCTAAGAAATGAAGAGGGATGGGAAATTCAGGTTTGACAAAGCAGTGCATTTTGGCACAACAGAGTTAAGCTGTGAAACTCACCACACAGATAATCCTTGACTTAGAGCCACAATTGAGTTCAAAACTTATGTCTTCAAGTGAAACATTTTGTCATGCCATTGGTAGAGTTGGACTCTGAGGGAGAGGAGGAACAGCTGACAGGGAGTGGAGGTATGGCTCCAGAGGTTGTGGAGGAAGCTGGGGAAGGGCAGAGGCTGACTGGGCAGTCAGAGGAAGAACCAGGCCCATCCTCTCTGCATCCTGAGACACGCAGGGAGAAACGGAGAAGGAAACAACTTGGCTTATGAGAGAGGAAGCGGCCATGATCCCTTTCATTAATTGCAGCTAGGGAGACTAGTATATAAGAGAGATGATTACAAAACAGCGTTCCTAGAAGTAAAGCATGTTTTATTTTGGGCTGAAGTTATCTTGGTTGGTGTTCTTCCAACAGACTGTGCCTTGTTATCTCCTTGAAGTTGGTGATTACTTATCCTGGTCCATTGTGGAAATTTCATCATTGTAGCTTGTTTTCACCTTTGTCTGCTCATTAAGTTCAGAGCATATTGCTTTCTTTTGAAGAATATTTGTGAATACATTTTATCTCCAACAGAGAATTATTGAACAGTAGGGCCAAGTTGGTAGCATTAAAGGACATTTATTTACATTTTGGATTTTGTTACGTTTGTGTTACACTCTGTGTCATCACACATTTGTTCAGTGAGTTTTGTCCCATTTTACAACCTTTCTTGCACCATTTTTAAGTGAATCATTGCAGTTGTTAAGTTAGGAACACTTCAGGATCTTTCCCCTGCCCCATAATTAAGGATTTTCTCCCCCCCCCTCCAAAAAATAAGATTCTAGTTTTCTGGTTTCAATCCTGTGTGCGCCCCACACCCAGTGTCACTGTGGTGTGATGGATGGGTTTATAAACTGTTGAAATAGATGAAATGTGATGAAAAGTCTGGGTTGCTGTCTTTGAAGACCAATTTGTGGTGACTTTGTCTTCTCTCTGATGACTGGCTGACAAACTCTACTCAACAAGTAGTCCTTAATGGTACTGCATCTACATGGAGGGAAGTAAGCAGAGGGCAGTGGTAGGATTCAGCCAGTTCACACCACTCACTCCCTCCCTTCCCATAAAGTAAATGAGAAATTCGGTTCTGGGGTCTCCCTTTCCAGGAAAATGTGGGAGCCATGCAGGGTGCAGATTTCTGGAAAGTGGGCTCCGATGGAAAATAAGAACACCAAACCATCACCAGGGAAGTGCCAGAATAACACTCCCCACATGATAGCATTTCACCAAAAACCCTGTCTTTCTTCAAAGGAGTCTTCAAAAGCAGGGCTCTTTTATCCTGCTGAATCAGAGCCGACAATAAAAGACCCAGATTTATATCGGCAGAGCCCAATATTAAGCAGGGCTTCTCTGCAGCTCCAGTCCAACCCACTTCTTAAAATAGACGAAATCTTTGCAAAGGATCTTTGCTGTGCCACCAAAATCTCAGAGAATCTTAGTCCTGCATCCACTCCATTCTCCTTGTCCCTTCCAGGGTGAGATGAGAAGAATTGGGGAGGTGGGAGGGATGCACTAAGACAGTGGTGGCTAACATTTTTGGGCTCCTGTGCCAAAAATTGTGTGTGTGCTTGCACGCTCGCACTCGTGTGCCAGCACCCAGAAGACAATTCGCATCCCTCCCATGCCCCCTATGCATACACATGTAATCCCCACCCACCCAACCCCCACCGCCCCCTTACCTGTGTGAGATTGTGGCTAAGAAAAACCATCAGGATTCAAAGTTGATCCAAGCAAAAAGGCTTTATTGGAATAAACATCTGCAGATGGGTCCTCCCCTTTTTGCAGTTGAGGAGAGAACGAAAAGCAAAGCTTAAAGGCTCTACTCTTATACCCAAAACTATCCCCCCTCTCCATTATGCAAATGGCTTGGTTTACAATCTACCTTCTAGAACACAGGTTACAATTCATTACCTTATATGTGCATAGCACGCAGCGAACACCTCCCTAACACGAGGGCATACATTGACATATCATGCGCGAAGTGCATGATAGTTCAACAGTTCAATTGGTACCCCCCCCCCACTTCAGAAACATTCCAAGGGGTTTCAAAAGTTCCCAGTACTTCAAAGGCATTCCAAGATTGGTTGACATTTTAATTGGCGCCTTTTAACTGGTGCCTGGTACTTTCCTTACTTCAAAGGAAAACCTCCCTTTTTCATCTTGAGTTTTGAGTCACAAAATAGATACACTCCTCACAATCCCCCCTGTTCTTGTTCCATTTTTGACTCAAACTCAGTTAATAACAAATCTGCTGTGTTCCATCCTTCTTCAGGAGATTCCTCTAGGTATCCCAATGGGTCATATTGTTGTCTTAACACTATCTGTACTGTGTCAATTCGATCTTTCACAAACTTCATTAATTTATTTAAGATACATGGACCAAAGATGAGGATCAATAGTAACAAAATTAAAAGTCCTATTAAGGTGGAGATTAGGGTGGTTATCCAAGGTTGATTGTATCATTTTTATGGTGAATAAGTTTCCCTCATCCTGCCACCCTAGTCTTCCTTTATCATATAGTCACACTCCCCAGGTGGCCCCTTGCCTCCATCTATCATATTTTTTTCCCAACCTCAGTGAAAATGACTCTTACTGGATTACATTCTCTCTCGATCCTACCGACCTTTCTTTTTACTTTACATGGAAGTCTCTGAGTCACTCTAGTCACCTTAATCAGATCACCCTTGAGCGGAGGGTCCCAACAAAGGTGTCCCGTAGACACACAACTCCAGTCTGCACAATAAAATTGATCAGCCCCTCCACAAGTCCTTTTGTAGCTTTTTTCAGTTTTATATCCAGGGCAGATATAAAAATGATGTTTCTTTATGAACGTGTCATCGGTGGTGGACAAGAGGACCCTTCCCAAATCAAATTGCAGTTCTGGAAACCAAGTATTGGGAGGCCTCCTCTCACTAGTCCAATTGACTATGTCTGAATGGGAATCAAGTACAACCCAAGTAACATTCTGGGGTTGATGTGAATCCTCACTTCCCCAGGAAGTTCCCAGTCCTAGTCCTAGAATAATATGGGAATAAACTTTGGCCTGAGCTTGAGCAATGATTAATATAATGCCTTATACATTCATGCCTGTCTAAAGATCACTAAGATAGTGCAAAGAAAAGAGAACAATAAGAACAAATACAAACAAAGAGGCAGCTTAGACAACTGCAAACAAGCCTGTACTATATCTAATTATTAATCCACAATGTAATTGCTTACTATGCACAAAAATCTCAATAAAAGGAAGCACTGGAATTTTATTCTGGGCTCCCATCCTGAGTACACCAGCCTGTGTCTCATTCTTTCCATGGGAGACCACCACAAGTGGTGACCCCGACGTGATCCACTGCAGGTGGTACGTGTCCGGACCTCCGTGTTTCCTCACCTGGAATAGGTAAAGTACGTACTTAACTATTGCTGGACAATAGGATTATTCAGGGAACATGGGGGGAAAACTCTCTCAGCCACAGGAACGTCATATTAGTGAGCTGCTGAAGTTAGTCAGGACAAACTTCTTTATCTTTAAACCCTCTGGGGGGGGGCAAATAGTTCTTTCAAAAGGTAATGTGAAAGAGCTGCTGCAAGAGATCTGGCAACAATGTCCCTGGTACTCAGAGAAGGGCTCTTTAAAGTTAGACACATGGAGGAAAATTGGAACTATCCTTCATGAAGAGCCACGGGCAACAGCTGAAATTTTGATATATTGGAAGGTTGTTATGATTGCTTTAGAGACCCAGCAACAATCTCTTTTAAAAACTTTAGTAGAACCTCCTCCTTATAAAGGAATTGTATTGCACCCGCCTACCCCAAAACTGGAGTGTGCTTTATCATTTCCAACAGCGCCTACTCCAGTGGATGAGAAAATCCAACCAAAAATGGGAAAAGTTCAAGCCATGATGCATCAGGCTTTCAATGAGGGGAAATTAGAGCCTGAAGAGATTCTCCAGATGAATTTGTTTCCAGTCAATAGGCAAGTGGATGCTCAAGGCAATCTGCAGACTGAATGGGTTCTGATTCCTTTAGCAGTTCTTAGGGAAATTAAAAAAGCAGTAAAAGATTATGGTATTCAAAGTCCTTTTACAAAGGGGCTTCTGACAAGTTTGGCTACCTCACGCATGATTCCTAGTGACTGGAAAGATTTAATGAGAATGATATTGAGCTCTACTCAGTATGTGGTCTTTGACTCAGAATACCAAAGGGAGGCTGTCACTAGGGGACGGAATTCAGGGGGGCTGTATACGCCAGACCAAATCTATGGGGCAGGTTTGTTTGAATCCACTGCTGATCAAGCTACTAATTTGCCTGATCACGCACTTCCCATGGTTATGGCAGCTGTCCTTGGGGCATTGTCCCGCATCCAGGATGTGGGAACCCTGGCACAGTCTTTTTCTCAAATTAAGCAAACAGCATCTGAGTCTTATGACGATTTTGTGGAAAGGCTACAATTGGCTATTATTCAGCAAATTTCAAATGAGGAAGTAGCAAAAGAACTTTTACTGAGATTAGCAATTGAAAATGCAAACACTAACTGCAAGCGTATCTTACAGCCTTTGATGGCTAGAGGTGAGGTTACTCTGGCTGATCTGTTAAAGGCATGTGCAGTGGTGGGTTCTCAGGCTTACAACATGGAGACTTTGGCTATGGCATTACAAAAAGGGATGAAGCCTACGGGGAATTTTTTTAATTGTGGGAAGCCTGGCCATTTTAAAGCCCAGAGCCATACCCCTGGGGGGAGGAATGGCATTTAACAAAAACAAAATTAAGGACGTCCGTCCAAAATCAGTCTGTCCAAAATGCAAAAAAGGGTTTCATTGGGCAAATCAATGTCACTCTGATCAGAACCAAAATCCGGGAAACTAAATTTGGGGCGTGCAGCTAGCCCAGCCCCCAAGGCTGTCACAAAAGCATCGCCTGCAATTACTGGGAGTGCAGGTTTGGGTTTAAAAATGTTGAACTCAATTAATGTGACCTTTCCTAATCAAGTGTACATTGAGGACACTCATTTGCATGGGCCACTGCCAGAAAAAACAGGGGGATTAGTATTTCCCATGTCTTCTGCATCAGAAAAAGGGTTTTTTGTTATTCCAGGAGTTATTGATCAAGATTATAAAGGGGTTATTAAGATACAATTGTACACTGATACTCCTGCATCATTGACTCTATTGCCCAGTTATTATTGCTTTCATACATTCCTATAAATCCTTTAATTGGGATCCCACGAACTGGTGGTTTTGGGTCCACTGAAATGGCCAGTTCTCCAGTTGCTGCAGAATTGCTAGCACTGACAAAAAATTTGACTACAGACCAATCAAAAATGACAATTGAAATTCAGGGAAAATCATTTTCTGGCCTTTTGATTCTGGAGCAAATGTCTCTGTGATACGCCAAAAGGAATGGCCAAATGAATGGGCGCTTGAAGACTCTCCGGCTGTTCGTGGGGTAGGTGGTATGCAGTTTGCAAGAAGTAGTGTACATTGGTTGAAGGCATTGCATAGAGAAACTGGCGAGACTGCAAGGATTCAACCTCTTGTGTTGCCCCTGCATATAAACTTGTGGGGTAGAGATTTGCTGTCACAATTTCGCACAAAAATTGTTGTTGGATAATGGAAAAATTACAATTGTTAACCTCTCAGCAAGTTTGGATTGACCAATGGCCACTTCCAAAGGAAAAGCTTATAGCTTTACATCAATTGGTAGCTGAGCAGCTACAGTCAGGCCATTGTGGAATGAGCTCATCAGACGCTCAAACAAGCACTCCTTCACATAAAAACAAAAACAGGGGAAATGGATGGATATGGTTTGCCTTACATACAAAACATTCTTAATATTACTTTATATACTTTAAATTTTTTAAAATGACAGGATCTCCTGCTGCTACGGCAGCCAGTAGGCATTTTGCTTCCTCCCCTTCTGCAGGTACGCCAAGACCGAAAGTTTGGTATAAGAGACTACCAGATCTAACATGGAAAGGACCTGTCCCGCTGATAACTTGGGGCCGAGGATACGCTGCTGTTGAAGATGAGGGGACAGTTGTTTGGATTCCTGCTCTCTGTGTGCATCCTTATCATCAGCCAAAGGGGCAAGGGGATGGATTTTGGGGAATGGAAAAGAAACACGTTGATCCAGGACATGGGGAAGCTAGCAAACCTTCATAATAAAACTGATTGTTGGGTATGTATGCACATGCCAACTCACAAAACATCAGGGCTTCCAATGGTTGCAGTACCTCTGGCCAAAGGTGACTGGTATAAGGGACAATGCTATGGTTGTTCAGGGATGTGGTCTAACAATTGGACTACAAGTAACATAAATACATTGCATCTTGGAAGCCGAATCCAAGAGGTGGCGGGTATCTGCTGGACCCACAATGAGACAGTAGAAAATATGACTTACTTGGAAACATATCCGTTTTGCAACAAAACAATTGTTATTAGCAATGGAAGTCAGGTTTATCCAGATGACATGAAAACTAAAAATCTCACTTAATATTTCTAAATTTGATATCATATCTTTGATCAATGAAAATGCATGTCCAGTTATCCCTGCCACATGTTGTCCCATTATGATAGAAAACCAGCTGCCCAAATGTGCAAATGGGAAATACGCACCACCGCCCACTTATTTGGCTATGTTAATGGAATCCTTTGCAAAATTAATCTATGCTGAGCCAAATAAGGTTGGTCATCTCCTGGGAGCAAATCTATGGTTGCTGTGTGGACGGATGGCCTATGATCGCATGCCAGCACGATGGAAAGGAGTCTGCACCTTTGGGAAAGTAATCCCATCTCATGTCATTTTAAAATCTTTGGGGACCGCTCATATCCGCAATGCGCGTTCCGCAACGGAAGTAAACTCTGTTTTGACTCATGATTACTGGACACAGATATCAAGGGGAGTTATTCCTCCTTTAGGAGTCATGATGAACTATAGAGATTTGCATCGTTTAAACAATTGGACAGTTACTATGTTTAAAGACACCATTAAAACGCTAAAGCTGCTTGAAGAAGAGCAAGAAAAAATCCTTGACTTTGTCCTGCAAACCAGATATGCGGTGGACACTATTTTGGCTGCACAAGGGGGAGTTTGCGCTGTGATTCATACGCATTGTTGCATGTATATCTCTGATTATTCTCCAAACATTACAGCTACTATACAGCATATGGAACAAACCCTGAATGAGAATCCATTACAATTGGAGGATGAGGGACTAGACGTGTGGTCTGCACTTTGGTCCTCAGTTTGCACACACCCTTCTCTTTCCAGATCTTACCAAAGGTATGGACCACACCCCAGGCGTATTTGGAATCAGTCCAGATTGTCACATTAATTCCTTCAGCCAACTCCAAAGCCCTCTTCAAAGCAAACAACTCAAAGGGAGCCTTTTTCTATGACCTCCCCTTCTCCTGTCACGACTGCAAATCCTGACTTCCTCTTTCCTTCCTTAACCCTGCTTGATCCATCCACAAACTATCTCTCCCCTCCTTTCAAAGGAGTTTCTTCCAGATCCTCCCTCACTTTTGTCATCAAATCTACTTGCAATAAACAATCATGGTCCTCAGCCTCCCACTCCTGTCTTCTCCCTTCTAGGAATTCTGCTGGATTCAAATTCCTATCTGTCCCAATCACTACATCTGGGCTGGTTCTCAAAATGGTCTCATATTTGAGAATCTGCCCTTCTGTCATCCAAGTTGTTGCCAACTGACTTAGCACAGAAATAATCTGGTGGGGTGAATGCACAACACCCCCCCCAAAGGTTAACTTCCTGCTTTCTATCACCAACATAGCTGTAGCAGCCACAGCCTGCACACACACTGGCCATCCTCTCACCACCAGCTCCAGAGTTTTGCTCAGAAAAGCGATGGGCTGGTATTGCCCCCCACTTCTGCGCCAACACTCCTAGTGCCGTTCCCTGAGCTGCTGACACATACAAATGAAATGGGAGCTTCAAATTGGGCAAAGCCAAAACCGGTGCGGATGACAGTGCCTTCTTCAAAACTTCCCATCTCTCATCATCTCCTTCTAACCATTCTATACTCTCTCCTTTTCCTGCCAGCTTCCTGTGCAAGAATTGAGCTAACACAGTGTATTGATCCACCCAAGCTCTGTAATACCCCAACAATCCAAGCGCTTTCCTGACTTCTGTCTTATTTCTGGGGGGAGCCAGGCTCATGATCCCTTTCACCCTTTCAGGATCCAAGGACCTCACCCCCTGCTGGATATAATGCCCTAAATATTTCACCTTCTTTTCCACAAACTGGATCTTTTCCCTTGAAACTGTCAATCCTTGCTCCTTCAGCCAATTTAGCAAAGCCACAGATGCTGCCCTAACCTCTCCTACTTTTTCCCCAGTAAGCAACAAATCATCCACGCATTGAATCGTGATTTCCTTCCCTTTCTCAAAAGACACTAACTTTTCCTCCAAAGCTTGTCCAAACAACAAAGGACTTTCAGTATAGCCCTGGGGCAGCACTGTCTACCTCAATCGCTGTTTTCTCCCAGTCTCAGGATCACTCCATTCAAATGCAAACAGGTCCCTATTTCCCTCCTCAAGGGGGCATGCCCAGAAAGCATCCTTCAGATCTATCACAGTAAACCATCAGCCCCTCTCTCCCCCTTCTACTCATTGAGTATTGTGGAGTCCAAAGCTTTGAAGCTGCACTTGAATCTTAATTGGCTGAATGCTCATACGCCCTGCCTTTTCTCCTCCTGCCCAAACCTCATCTGAAATTGCTTTCTCATCTTCCACAGTCATTTTACACATCCTTATTCCCTTCCCAGTATCCCATAACTAGATACCAAATGCAGGCAACAAATCTCTCCCTAGCCAATTCACTCCAGAATGTACAACACTTCAAGCTTCAGTCATTATCTCGTTCATTTCCAGTCTAATTTGTTCAAACACATTCACATCCTGTGATTTCCATTCACCCCAACTACTTCTATCACTTTCTTGGATCTATGTGCACCTTTTATCGGGTCACACACAGAAGTCCGGCTTGCGCCAGTGTCTATCAGAAACAGCCGCTCCTGACAGTTAGGACCTACTAAAATGTTTACCAATGGCTCCCCACAGGTCCTCTTAAAGGAGCCGGAACAGCCCTAATCATCATACAATGCATAACTCCTTTCCTCCCAGTTGGTAGGACACTCGCGCACAAAGTGACCTTCCTTCTCACACCTGAAGCAACTCCTATCCATTCCAGGTTGTCTCATCCCCATGCCCCCTCCTCTGAAACCTCTTCCTCTACCCCGAGAACTTCCCTGATTGTATCCCCCAAAATTCTCTCTCCTTTCTCCAATTGGACCCTTCCCAAAATTCCCACCTTTCTTCACCTCATTCTTCGCTGCAGCTTGTACAGCTGCAATCATCATTTGTGATTTCTGTCTGGTTTTTACTATGTCTCTGTTTACAAAAGCTTGTTGGGCTGCTTTCAGGAGATCAATAATTCCCACAGCTCAGCAGGTTTTATGGGAACAGCCACAAAGACTGTCACCAGGTTGCCTGCAGCATTGATCCCATTAAGGACTTCCCTAAGAGGAAATGCATCCACTTTAGGTTTGTGGCTGAAGGGTAAATTCTGAACATCTCTCTTCAATTGTTTTGCTTCTTTTCTCTTGGGGTGGCTGAGGAGGGGGTTGTGCCACTGGCAATGGCGGTGGTGCCATAGGAACATTGGCGGGCACGTTATTCAAATTTGGATTTGTGGGCGGCAGACTCTGCAGCCAATCGTCCGTCTCACTCTCATTGTCTTTTTGTTGTGACATGTATTGGCCCTCAATTGGAGGGACGGGACCTTCAAATTTCACATGAAACATATATCTATGTATGCAATTTGAGTGGTCATTTTGTGTTGGAGAATATAGTCTCACAATTTGGTCATCCAATAGGTACTGGTTTCCCCCTCAGGACTCCAGTGATATGGGAATTTAGGATCAATCAAAGGATATTTTGGCCATTGGTTTCGACAAAGATAAATCATGCTTTTCTTTTCAAGATGTCTGGTGAATTCCTTTAGATTCGGGGAGAACCACTGCTGGAGTAGCTGTTCCGAATCTACCGGAACTGATTTTCTGCCATGGTCAAATTTTCCCTGTCCCAGACAGGCTTCTTCCAGGCTCCCAGAGCCTTGCTTTGCCCCTTTCCCATCTTCTACTCTTTCAGACTCCCAGAGCCTTGACTCACCAGTCCAGTCCTCCAGCAAACGCTGGATTCCCCCAGGGAGTTTAAGGACCCCTCTCTTTCAGACTCCTAAGCCCAGTCCTCCAGCAGACGCTGGATTCTCCCAGAGAGTTTAAGGACTTCTTTATTTTGGGCTACAAATGAAAGGAAACAAAGTTTACCTGATCTGATCACTCCTGGACTCTCCGAAGTCAAAGGATATGTGGGCGTCCCCAACTCAGATCGTCCTCACACACTCTCAGCTGGCATTTCGTCTCAGTTCTTTTTCCAAGGATCGTCTGGATTTCCCAGTCAACTCGAGAGTCTGACCGAATTCGGGGAGAGGTGCCTCTCAATGGGAGGTTGTGGCCACTCTCTTACCTGGTCCCCGCTTTCTAGTCAACCGCCATCGAGGATCCCGGACGAGCCCCCAGATTGTGAGATTGTGGCTAAGAAAAACCACCAGGATTCAAAGTTGATCCAAGGAAAAAGGCTTTATTGGAATAAACATCTGCAGATGGGTCCTCCCCTTTTTGCAGTTGAGGAGAGAACGAAAAGCAAAGCTTAAAGGCTCTACTCTTATACCCAAAACTATCCCCCCTCCCCATTATGCAAATGGCTTGGTTTACAATCTACCTTCTAGAACACAGGTTACAATTCATTACCTTATATGTGCATAGCACGCAGCGAACACCTCCCTAACACGAGGGCATAAATTGACATATCATGCGCGAAGTGCATGATAGTTCAACAGTTCAATTGGTACCCTCCCCCACTTCAGAAACGTTCCAAGGGGTTTCAATAGTTCCCAGTACTTCAAAGGCATTCCAAGATTGGTCGACATTTTAATTGGCGCCTTTTAACTGGTGCCTGATACTTTCCTTACTTCAAAGGAAAACCTCCCTTTTTCATCTTGAGGTTTGAGTCACAAAATAGATACACTCCTCACACCTGCACTGTGCCTCATCTGATTTTCAGCCATTTTGAGGTCCTTTTCACCCTTCGGCTTGAGGAAGGCTTCTGCAGGCTTTGCAGGCTGAAAACTAGGCCCATTTCATCACTTCCGGTATTTTCGGAAAAATAGGAAGTGATGAAATGGGGCTAGTTTTTGGCCTGCAAAGCCTGCAGAAGCCTTCCTCAAGCCTCTGGGAAAGGCCTCAAACCAGCCAAAAATCAGCTGTGAGGCAAACACATGCCCAGTGAGATAAGTTTTCCTGCAGCTCGCGTGCCGGCACAAATGGCTCTGCATGCCACCTGTAGCACACGTGCCATAGGTTCACCATCATGGTATTAAGAGAATGCATAAATGCAGGTCATCCTTGGCTTATGACCACAATTGAGCCCAAAATTCCTTTTGTGAAGTCAGACATTTGTGAAGTGAACTTTGCCCCATTTTACAGCCTTTCTTGCCACTGTTAAGGGAATTGCTGCAGTCAACTTTTTTCAGCTCGTCTCCTGGGCGCTTCTCTTCTAGGAGAGACAGGGACCAAGAGAAAGCAACTGATGGGTTTTATCCACTCACATGAAAGGCAGGAAGATGAGTGGTGCAGTGGCCTTGAGGTGGAGCTCTCACCTCACAGTCAGGAGGTTGGGAGTTCAATCCTAGCTAGAGGCAGATATTTCTCTCTCTGGGCACAATAAGAATATATCTGCTGGAAAAAACTCAGCATCAGTGACAGGAAGGGCATCCAGCCAGTAAACACTCAGTTCCATTCAGTTGCCCAGTCTCCACCCCATAAGGAATTATGGAGTCATTAAAAGGGATGCGGTGGCTCCATGGCTAAGATGCTGAGCTTGTCAATCAGAAAGTCAGCAGTTCGGCAGTTCGAATCCCTAGCACTGCATAACAGAGTGAGCTTCCATTACTTGTCCCAGCTTCTGCCAACCTAGCAGTTCAAAAGCACGTAAAAAATGCAAGTAGAAAAATAGGGACTCCTTTGGGACCCATTCCGTGTGCCTTCGGCAGTTAGTCATGTCAGCCAAATGACCACGGAGACGTCTTTGGGAAGTGCTGGCTCTTCGGCTTTGTAATGGAGATGAGCACCGCCCCCTAGAGCCAGAAATGACTAGCACGTACGTGCCAGGGGAACCTTGATCTTTATCTTAAAAGAGGACAATAATGAAACACAGGAAGACTGTGGAGCAGAGCAAACATTGGGATTTTCACACTCTCTTTGCTTTGAAGTTCAACTCTTTCCAAATGCCATTCTCCACTCAGGTTGGGAAAAAACCCGAAGTGTGATCTCAGCAGAAGCTGCGACAAAGTGCTGGATGGAAAATATTATAGCCTGCTTTATTGTTGGTGATATAACAGTGAACATTATATCTTGATATTAGAGGCCTCCCCAAGGGATCAAAAATGCCAAGGTAGCAACTACAACTACCCAATAAAAGTTCTGCCCTTTTTATATACTGCATTACATTTTGATCATTTTTCGATCATTTGTCAAGAGTGGCTCTCTCCTCTAACAGCAAAGGGGTACCATTATTGGAAATGGCCCTGGGGAAGGTTCCCCTTTGTTAGGGATAACATTGGTTACCTAATTTAGTTTGGGTAAAAATAATATATAAACTATGTTAGTGAGTTTAAGTGTGTGTATCACTTAAACTGCAAAACATGTATTTTGGGTGCGGTTGTAAAATCACCATAAGAGGGAGCAAGAGAGCTCACTGTTTGCTGGCTTTTACTTATAGTAGCTGACAATGTTGGATTGATGGTGATAACTGCGTGTTTTGCCCTGCTGTTGCTGAAACGAAGAAAAGGGGTTTGATTTTCTTCATATCTCTGACTGCAAAAGAGATATATTGCTGGACTGATTATTTGTAAGTTTACTGACCTCTATTTTCAACACTGGACTTTGCAACTGATTAATCCCTGGATGGACTGAACTAATGTATGACATATGGACTGTTTTGACTATGCTATAACTCTTGCTGGAATAAAAAACTATTTAACTGACACAGTGTATCTGTCTTACTGAGTGTAAACTACAACAACGTTTATCTCACACAATTTGCCTGCCTGCTAGACTGCCGTTGCACGTTCTGCTAGGGTGTGTATCCCTAACACCCTTCATGTTTGTCCTTGGGGCTGAGGACTAGCCAAGGAGATTGTTAACTGGAGAACCACCAAACAGAAGTACATTTGCACAAGGTTCAACCCTCCCTCTTGTAAAGATATTAACAGATTGACAGAGTTGGAAGGGACCTTATAGGTCATCTAGTCCAACCCCCCCCCCACTCAATCAGGAGACCCCTATACCATTTCTGATAGGTGGCAGTCCAGTCTCTTCTTGAAAGCCTCCACTGATGAAGCTCCCACAACTTCTGAAGGCAACATCTGTTCCATGGGTTGATTGCTCTCACTGTGAGGAAATTTCTCCTTATTTCCAGGTTGAGTGTCTCCTTGTTCAGTTTCCATCCATTGTTCCTTGTCTGGCCTTTGGGTGCTTTGGAAAATAGCTTGTCCCCTTCCTCTCTGTGGCAGTCCCTCAAATACTGGAAGACTGCTATCCTGTCTCCCCAGTCCTTCTCTTCCCTAGGCTAGCCAGACCCAGACCCAGACCCAGTTCCTGTAACTGTTCTTCAAATGTTTTAGTCCCCAGGCCTTTGATCATCTTTGATTCACATTAACAAAGTTGGACCTTGGAGGCCATCTAGTCCAACCTCCCACGCAGGCAGGAGATCCTACACCATTTCTGACAGATGACAGGCCAGTCTCTTTTTGAAAGCCACCAGTGATGAAGCTCCCACAACCTTTGAAGGCAACTTCTGTTCCATGGGTTGATGGTTCTCCCTATCAGAAAATTCCTCCTTATTTCCAGGTTGAAACTTTCCTTGATCAGTTTCCATCCATAAGCCGCCACCACTTTCCACCCAGAAAGACCTCCCTTAATGTTAAGTACTTGGACATGAGTTGGAGTAAATGGAGACAGCCTCTGAATAGTGACTTTCAGCTCTTTATTAGCATAGTGACTTCTCAAAACAACAACAGTGAACCCTGCCTTATATAGGCAACCTTTGTGAGAATTGTCCAATAGCGAGCTATGAACGCAAGTACTTTAAACCAATAATAATCCTCTGTTAAGGGCCAATCGGATTCCTACGAACTAGCCAATCCAATCTGGCCGCCTAACAGCCAATCAGAAGTGCAGGGCCAGAACCTTGCACTTAACCTCAAGCTCATACTTATTAACTATGGTACATACATAACACTTAAATTCTCTCTTCTCTGAAAGAATTTCAAAAGAATATCTGTTTTCATGAGACAGAATGGGAATTAACAGAGCCAAATGCTCTGTTAAGGGCCAATCGGATTCCTACGAACTAGCCAATCCAATCTGGCCGCCTAACAGCCAAACAGAAGTGCAGGGCCAGAACCCTGCACTTAACCTCAAGCTCATACTTATTAACTATGGTACATACACAACACCCCTTCCCCCTGGCTTCTTAATTATGGTGTAGTTATATAATCCTTTAAGTAGGATGGTTGTCTTTTAAGTCTTTCGGATTTTCATTGGACTGGTTGATTGCAATCCTGTTGAGGTAGATTGTTGTTTGGCAGTGTCTCTGCTTCTTGCTCAGGTGCAATTTCTTGTGGTGCAAACAATTCTCCTTCCTGCTCCATTTCTTAAGTCTCACTTGATTCGTCGCTCTCTTCGAGCAGGTTCCCTGGAACGTCATCTTCTTCTGTACCTCCCCCCCCCTCGGTTTGGTCATGGGGGAGTTGTTGACTGGCCGTTATGAGTCTTGACCGTAATTGGTCGATATGACGTTTCCACAGTCTATTGTCACATCATTTCACTACATAGGATTTGGGGCCGGTCACTCGTACTACCATTGCCTCTATCCATAACGGGTTGCCTGATAAGTTCTGTGCGTAAACGCGGTCTCCTACCTGGAACGTGCGACAGCAGCCACTGGATCCTATTGGCTTTTCCAGTTTGTAAGCAGGGTGCAACCGGTGGAGGTGGGAATGGAGTCTTCGTCCCATCAGTAGTTCTGCGGGAGTTCTGCCGGTGACGCTATGTGGAGTTATGTGTTGCAAAAAGAGAATTTGGTTGACTTTGTCATCGATATTGTCATAGTCCATTTTTTGCAAAGTCTTTTTAACAAATTGGACCATGCGTTCCGCTCGGCCATTGGTCGCAGGGTGCGCAGGTGAGGTGAGCGCATAGCGGATGCCGCGGTCAGCGAGGTACTGCTCGAACATCAATGCCATGAACTGTGGCCCGTTATCGGACACCAGGACATCAGGCAATCTGTGGGTTGCAAAGAGTCTATTTAGGATCTTAATCACTGCCTCAGAAGTTGTGGCCATCATACGATGAACTTCTAACCAATTGGAATATGCGTCAACTGTCAGCAGGAAGGTATATCCTTTGGTTGGCCCCACGAAATCCAGGTGGATTCTGGACCAGGGTCCACGTGGCGTTTCCCATTCAGTAGGCATGGCTTTTGGTGGGGTGTTGCTGGCTTGTTGGCAACTGGTACACGCTTTGACCCACTGCTCGATTTGCCGGTCCATGCCCGGCCACCATGTGTAGCTTCCTGCGAGTGCTTTCATCCGCACGATGCCGGGGTGGCCCTCGTGCAGGGTTTGTAGTAGCGTCTTCCGGAGTCGTTCTGGGACAACGACTCTATCGCCCCAGATGACACAGCCTTTTTGTGAAAAAAGTTCAGTCTGTCTTGCTTTAAATGGCACGAAGTCATCTGGGACTTGGTCCAATGGCCATCCGCGTTCTACCCAGCCTAGGACTCGAGCTAGGGTGTGGTCTCATTTGTTTCTCTCGCGATGTCTCGGGCGGTCATAGGCGGCGAGTTGAGTGTTTCGATCTGCAACGTGGTTGCCGTTGGTGCCGGATCATCGAGAGTCTCTGGAAGCGGTGCTCGGCTTAATGCGTCGGCGTGGGGAATGGCTTTCCCCAGTCGATATTGAAGGCGATAATTATAAGCAGCGAGGAATTCTGACCATCGGGTCATTCTAGGGGATAATATGTAGGGGGTTGGCTTGTCCCCGGCTATTATCCCTAGCAACGGTTTGTGATCAGTTATAATGGTGAATGTCCTTCCATACACATATTCATGAAATTTCTTTACAGCTGCAACGATTGCGAGAGCTTCTTTATCAATTTGTCCATAGTTCCGCTCTGCATGTGAAAGAGTCTTCGAAAAGTTTGCAACAGGGGCTTCGTTCCCATTAGGCAGTACATGACTCAAAATGGCGCCCACCCCGAAGGGCGAGGCATCGCAGGTTATAACTAATGGTAAAGTCTCGTTATACTGCATAAGTACAGAGTCAGATGTGAGCAATTTTTTAACATTCCGGAACGCTTGTTCTTCCCGGTAATCCCATACCCACAATGCTTTTTTATCTAATAACCGGTGTAACGGTTCAGCAACAGTCGCCTTATGCGGTAAAAATACATTATAAAAATTAATGAGGCCTAAGAATGCCTGGAGATCGGCCTTGTTACGTGGCCTGGGGGCATTTTTTATCGCTTTTAATTTACTTTCGGTAGGGTGGATGCCCTGGCTATCAATCCTATACCCTAGAAACTCAACACTGTCAATATATAAGTGACATTTATTTTTTTTCACCTTAAGTCCTGCCTCTTGGAATTTTTTAAGAACACTTTTCAAACGATCCTGCAAGATTTTTTTGGTAGGGGCTGCAATTAATACATCATCAAAATACAGAACCACGCCCTTGATTCCCTGTAACAACCTTTCCATGAGGCTTTGGAATATCCCCGGGGCTACACTAACCCCAAATTGCAATCGAGTACATTTAAAAGCACCTCTGTGCGTTACAATTGTTTGGGCCTGAGCCGTCTTTTCATCCACTGGTAGTTGTTGATAAGCTTGAGCTAAATCTAATTTAGCGAAAACCTTTCCGCCCCCCAAGGAGTGGAGGAGGTGCTGCACCACCAGAACTGGATACACATTCTGCTGTAGGGCGTGGTTTAAAGTGGCCCGGTAGTCCCCACAAATTCGGATTGACCCATCTGGCTTAATGGGCGTTACAATAGGGGTTTCCCATGGAGAGTGATCAATGGGCTTCAACACCCCTTGAGCAATTAACTTATCGAGTTGTTCGTCGATCTTAGCTTTAAGAGCGAATGGAACTCGACGGGGCTTCAAGCGAATTGGGGCTACTTTTGGATCTAAACTAAATGAGATTGGGGTCCCCTTATACTCGCCTAAATGGTCCGTGAAGACGTCGCTGAACTCAGAAACAAAGTCTTCCTCCCACTCACAACCACCGACTCAGTTCACGTCGGCCACCTCGATGCCTAGTGGCGCGAACCATTGGAGGCCTAATAGACTAGGCCTATCTCTGTTGATGATCGTTAGAGGTAAGTACACTGTATGTTTTTTGAAGGAGACTCGGACTCGGCAGGACCTGACCACAGTGATTCGATTTCCTTGGTAGTCCTTGAGGATGAGGCATTGAAATTGGAGGTCTTGGTATTGGATTGTGGGGATAAGTTGCTTGAGTGTCTTCCAAGACACCATCGAGAGGGACGATCCCGAGTCGACCTCCATGTGGCAAGGCTGGTTCTCGATGGCTACCGTGACTCGAATTTTCTTAGTGTCCATGACTGAGGCGTGACCTATAGTGATAGTATGGTGAGCCTCTTCTTTTTGCAAAGCGCGATTTCTGTAGGAGTGGTTTACTGGTTCTCGCCTTACAGGACGGTTTCCTGTCGATTGGCGATAGTTGGCCCCTTTTGAGGCCTGGCTGGGTCCTGGTAAGCTGCAGCAGACCCGGCTGATGTGGCCTCGTTTCCCACACTCATGGCAGAGTGTGTCACGGAATTTGCATTCGGACCTGGCATGGTTTGCTCCACAGCCAGTGCAAGGGCGTAAGGGCTTAGGGCGAGGATCCCGGTCGGACCGCATTCGATGGACCCCTTCTTCATCGCTGTCTGACGACGAAGAGAGGTCCTCGTGGTGCGTTGTAACGAGCTGCCCTTCTGAGTTGGGTAAGATTTCGCCGGTCAGTTGTGTTGCCGAAGTGCGGCTTCGCCATAATTGTGCAGCCGACTTTTTGGTTGCCTCCGCAGCCGTGGCTTCGGCGATGGCATCAGCAAGGCTGATGTCGCCTTTTGCCATCAGCTTGCTCTGCACGCCTAGCACATCTAATCCCAGAATTACTCGGTCTCTTAGTGCTTCTTCTAAATCGGCGAACCCGCAGAGGCCTCCTAAATTTCGGATGTCTGCCACGAAATCGGCCACGCTCTCTCCTTTTCGCTGCTGCCTTTGATAAAACTCGTGGCGTTGGCACGGTGTAGGCACGGTTGGCGTGTAATGATCTCTCAGGATGAGTTCGAGGTCGTCCCAGCTCATGGCTTTCACTTCTCGAGGTTTGGCGAGTGCTTTTGCCATTTTAAAAACAGCCGGGCTGCAGTGCGTCAGGAACAGTGCCCACTTTTTTGCTGGTGTGGCGTCCTTCAAATTATTCGTCTCAAGAAACATTTGGAAGCGATCCATGTAGGATTCCCAATCCTCTTGGTTTGGATCGAACGGAGCGGGTGGTACGATGCTGCTGGACATGGTTCCGTTGTTGGCGTCGTCTTCCACGTGCTCGGTCTTGCTTCCTGACTTCTTAGGTTCAGACGTCTCCAAATCCCACCCTCATCGTCAGTGTTAAGTACTTGGACATGGGTCGGAGTAAATGGAGACAGCCTCTGAATAGTGACTTTCAGCTCTTTATTAGCATAGTGACTTCTCAAAACAACAACAGTGAACCCTGCCTTATATAGGCAACCTTTGTGAGAATTGTCCAATAGCGAGCTATGAACGCAAGTACTTTAAACCAATAATAATCCTCTGTTAAGGGCCAATCGGATTCCTACGAACTAGCCAATCCAATCTGGCCGCCTAACAGCCAATCAGAAGTGCAGGGCCAGAACCTTGCACTTAACCTCAAGCTCATACTTATTAACTATGGTACATACATAACACTTAAATTCTCTCTTCTCTGAAAGAATTTCAAAAGAATATCTGTTTTCATGAGACAGAATGGGAATTAACAGAGCCAAATGCAGGCTGGACCTTTCTCTGAGTTCTGTCCATCCCAGATGTGCATCTTAACATCTGCTGACATTTTCAAGATGCTTTTGATGGTCTTGTTCTTTTTTCCCTATCTTGTTCCTTTTGCCATTTTGCCATTTAATGTTTCTTTTTCTCCCTCTCCAGGATTCCTTCAATGATTATGGGCCATCAGCAGATTTGGGCCAAACAAACCCTTCAATTTTAAGTCCTCCAGCCAATTTTTGTTTAGTGCATGACTGGAAGTCATTAAGCAGAATTCCCAGCCAAAGTGAAAGGATTATTAACTCATGTAACTATCCAGCACAATGGAGGAAAATGTCTTTTGCCCATACGTAATTTTCAAATCAGAGCAATCAAGAGTGAAGAGAGGAGTGGGGAAAGAAGGGACAGAACGGGTGGATTCAGCGAGCAGAAAAATTACTCTTCTAGTGTGGCTTGTTAACAATCATTAAAAACTTCAACAATATATTAATAATAAAGATCTAAATATGTAGCACCACTGTTTTAATTAGAATTTGACCCTTTTTATAAGCAGTTGGGGATAAATTAACTCTCCGGAAGACTGGGGAAAAAGAAAAATTAATCATGCAAGAAAGTGCAATTTATTTAATCTAGTGAAGTCATTTAAAGTTTCCTAGATTATTTTTTTCCCGTTTTTAAAACCCTTTAAAAAGGTATGAGGGGACTCCCTCATCAATCTTGTCATGCTAACAGATGTAAAGGCAACTAACACCCTCAAGACTGAGAAGAAATTCTCTCCCATGACTAGGGTCCCCATACTGAATATCACATTCAATATCAAAACAGTCTCTGGTTTTTGTTTTTTTGAAATTATATTTCTAAGAAACTGGAGAAAAGATCAAAATCCCTGCTGTTAAAAAATGAATTGCAGCATGTTGGATTGCAGACCGGCAAACCCACTCCCTAATTTGAAGCTATAAATCTAGCAAGTTATAAATACAAGG
Source organism: Hydrophis major (assembly GCA_033807585.1). Lineage (NCBI taxonomy): Eukaryota > Metazoa > Chordata > Lepidosauria > Squamata > Elapidae > Hydrophis > Hydrophis major. The sequence goes on from CM066339.1 coordinate 15,995,741, forward strand.
ATGACAAACAATTAGGAAAAGGAATCAGCAGATGGCAAACATGATGTAATATTGGATATTGAGATCAGGAGAGCAAAAAATCAGGGAACCTAGGCAAGATAGCAAAATGCGAAGATTTTTTTACCAGCAGGGAGCAAAGAGGATGGATTCACATCACATGTAAAAATTCTAAAGCTGGTTTAATAAAACCCTGTTATTGTTTTCTATTCATGACACGTGCAATGTTCAGATGACAGAACAATTGCTAGTATGGGTTCAAAGGATGGCTTGTTCTCATATGTTCAATTAGTGACAAATTGAGACAATTCAGAAGGACCAGGATGTTGAAGAATCTGGAACCATACATAATTAAAGATATAGCACTTAGACTTATATACTGCTTCACAGTGCTTTCCAGCCCTCTGTAAGCAGTTTATAGAGTCGTCCTATTTGCCCCCAACAAATTGGGTTCTCATTTTACCCACCAGGATGGAAAGCTGAGTCAACCTTGAGCCTGGTGAGATTTGAACTGCCAAAATTCAGGCAGGCGGCAGGCAGCAGAAATAGCCTGTAGTACTACACTCTAACCACTGCACCACCATGGCTCATATATTTTATTGCAATTAGTAAGACTGATAATTAAGACTGATGTTCTTCAAAATATTGGCTCTCTTCAACCTTTGGAACAAAGAGAACAATGTGGCAACATCACTGTCAAAATACCAGGAAAGTTTTGGGAGAAAAATGCCAACTACCTGAAGACTTTTTCTCTCTCTCTCTTTTTTCTTAAAACAAAACTCACTTCCAATCTCACTTGAATGTCTAGGTTTGTTATGAAACCTGGAAGTGTGAATTGATTTACAATTTTTTGCTACTATTTTCAACATTCCTTGCGTTTGCTTGAAATTCAGCAGTTCTTTTTTTTGAGGTGTTGGAAGTTAAAACCCACTCCTCACTTAGGAATATGAAATATTTTAGGATATACTAAAAAGGCAGAATATTTCCCCTAAAAAGAAAAGTAGAAACTCAAAGAGGCAGAAATCACCCCCACTCACCTTTGTTAATGGGTAGGCCCTTAAGGCCTAGGCCAGAGTATTCTACATAACAAAGGCCTCTGCCCATCTCACTACCTGGCCTGGGAAGATTGCATCAGCCAGCACTCAGGTGAAGCCATGTGATCCAGACAAAGTCTACAAAGTTTGCTAAGACCCCCGCCCCTGGGAGTCTGACAACCAGTGGGATACATTTTTTGCACAGGACACTAAGGACACTAAGGACATTTCTTGCACAGGACACTAAGGTGGGGTCCAAAAGGGGTTATAAAACTAAGGGTCTCTCAGTATCTCAGCCCTTTTCTTTCTTTCTTCACTCAAGGCATGTGGTCCTGTCCACCATTAAACCATCTTTCCAAACAGCCTCCATGTTTCCAGTGTCTTTCTTCCCCACTTGGAATTGAATCCAGAAGGTTATTTCTTCCAACAGAGGAAACCCAGGTCACCTGCTCCAAACCTTACTTCGATGAAGCTTCAATGAAATGCCAGCCTTCTCCAGCAAGGCTGCGCCTAACTGAGCACTGGAAGCTACGGCTGATCCCAAAAAAGACTGGATCATTCTTTAGCCCAGACAAACAACGCAAAATACCATGTCTGCAGTTTTATTGGCCAGATATGAACCGTTTTCCAGGTTTTTTGAGATACAGTGAACATTGGAAGGAATTAATTGCTACTTAGCTTGTCCGGAAACTGCAGCCCAACAGTCTCACCTCTGGCATCATTTGTACAGAATAGGCCCAATGATTTGGTCAAGCAGCCTTACAGGTTAAACATTTTTCTTTTTCCTTGGAGATTGCAGCTTGAATTGTCTCTTGCAAAGCACCCTGGCTTCACTTCTATTGTGTTTGATGTATTGTAGATTGAGGCTTATCTCTGCTTTGCACACCTATGCCTTGGATTTGTCAATGTTTCACCTTCAGACTTGAATCACAGGGGCTTTTTGCAGTTTAGTTCATAAGCCGAGTCTTGTGAAGAATGTTGAACAAGTCTCCAAATGTTTTGTTGATCTGTACAGGATGCAAATTAATTTGGGTCTCTGGATTCCAGTTATCACAACTTCCCAACCTGCTTTTGCAGAGGGTGGTTTTTTTGTATGAATATATTGCTCCAGGAAGCTGTGACTTCATCTAGTAATGGGATAGATAGCGCTAGCTTATCGTTTACTTTTATGTACATCAACTATAATTTCATTTATTTCTTGTGGTTTGTAAGCCTATGTTTATAGTTGTGTATGTTCCGAACTAAGCAAACTCGTTAGCTTGCAATTCTAATAGGTTTCCTTCCATGACAGGCTCATAAACCTGCACTTCTGATTGGCCCGCGGATAGCGGATCGTGATTGGTCGTTGTTGGCTGATCTGATTGGCTGTTAGCGGGTCGCCGCTGATTGGACGCTCCCAGCGCGGCAAACTCAAATCATTGGGTGTTGTGACAGCAGCCAGCTCTATAAAAGGAGCTGCTGTTGCCCTAGTATTTTGCTCTGTTCTGAAGTCACTAATAAAGAGTTGGAGTCACTATTCGATGCCTCGTCTCCGTTCTTTGGCCCACTCTCCCAGATCTAACACTGGCAACGAGGATGGGATGCGGAGATGATAGAGCTGACTGAACACTCATTGAACGATAACAGAGCACATGGCTGAGGGCGCACCAATAGTGGCAGAATGACTAGCAGTGCCATACCACCCGCTCCATTTAATCCAGCTAATGAAGACTGGGACTCGTATATGAACAAGTTTCAGATGTTCCTGGAAACCAACAACCTGAAGGATACTACACCTGGCAAGAAAAGAGCTGTATTCCTGACTCATTGCGGGCCTGCCGTTTTTAAGATGGCAAAGGCACTCGCAAAACCAGCTGAAGTCAAGACGATGGACTGGGACAACCTCGCCCCAATCCTCCGGGCTCATTATGCCCCAGCAGTGCCAACACTCATCAGGAGACACAAGTTTTACCAGAGGGACCAACAGGAAAGCGAGAGTGTTGGAAACTTCATCGCGGACCTCAGAAACCTGGGCGGACTCTGTGGCTTCGCAAATCTCGAAGAAGCCATGAGAGATCGAATTGTTCTGGGTCTAAGAGACCCCACAACCCAGAGCAAGATTATGGCGAAGGGGGACATCAGCCTCGCAGATGTCATCACCGATGCTACTGCAGCAGAAGCAACCAGGAAGTCAGCAGCTCGAATGCGCTGAGCAAACGGACCGCACCATCAACTCGCCAAACAAACTATGCCCCTTCCTGAGAGGCACACAACGGCCACCCACCATGAAGACCTCGAATTCTCATCAGAAAGCAAGAGGAGGTCAACAGACTCAGGTCAGAATGCGATCAGTGAGATCAACAGAATCTTAAGCCCTCATATCAGTGTGCTGGATGCGAGGGAAACCACCCGTGATCAGACTGCAAATTCCTAGATGCCCTCTGCCGTTCCTGTGGAAAGAGGGGCCACATTGCAAAGGTCTGTAGAAGCAAGCGACGGTCCAGCCCAAACCAAAGAGAAAATAATTTCTGGCAGACAACAGGCACCCCACCAGTAAATCGGGACCGCCCAAGCAACCAATGGAACCACTACTACAGAAATCGAGCACCAGCCACTTCTACCAGATGAGAAGAGGTGCACCAAACCATCACCATCAGCCACGCTTCATCCCTTGATGCAAGAAAAATCCGAGTAAAGGTCACCATTTAGAATCGACCATGCATTATGGAAGTCAACTCCGAGTCTTCCCTATCAATGGTTTCCTGGAAAACCCTCAAACATCTGATCCCTGACATCCGTCACCAGGACCTCAGCACTCAGAGAATTTTATTAAAAGACTACCAAGGAAATAGGATCCCAGTCGCCAGTTCCAGCCACGTCCAAAGACCACACCGCAACCCTCCCTCTTACCGTCATCGATAAAGATCGACCCAGCTTACTAGGCTTGCAGTGGTTCGTGCCACTAGGAATTGAACTGGCGGGCATCAACCAGACCGAAGGCAATGACTGGGAAGCGGCGCTTGTCCAGGAATTCCAGGAAGTTTTTACCGAGAAGCTAGGCAAGTACAAGGGATCCCCCATATTGTTTAATCTCTGCCCTGATATTGCGCCCATTCGCCTTAAGCCTCGTCAAGTGCCCTTTGCACTCAAACCAAAGATTGATGAACAATTGGACAAATTAATAGCCCAGGGCATGTTGAAACTGATTGACCACGCCCGATGGGAAACCCCAATTGTAACCCCCATAAAACCTGACAGATCTTTGAGAATTTGTGGGGATTACAAGGCCACCCTAAACCATGCACTTCAGCAGAGCGCTTACCCCATGCCTGTGGTCCAACACCTCCTTCATTCCCTTGGGGGTAGAAAAATATTCGCAAAATTGGACCTAGCCCAGGCGTACCAGCAGCTGCCTGTAGATGCAGAGACTGCAGAAGCCCAAACTATAGTCACGCACAGAGGTGCGTTCAAATGTAATAAACTCCAGTTCAGAGTGAGCGTAGCACCTGGCATCTTCCAAAATCTGATGGAGAGATTGCTACAAGGCATAAAAGGGGTCATGCCATATTTCGATGATGTCTTGATAGCCGCCCCCACTAAAAGTCTACTAGAAAAGTGCCTAAGAATGGTCCTCCAAAAATTTAAAGATGCTGGCCTGAAGGTCAAGAAGGACAAGTGCCAACTATGTACTGAGAGGGTTGAATTCCTTGGTTACCTTCTTGACAAACAGGAATTCACCCTACTGAGAAAAAATTGGCTGCAATAAAAAACGCCCCCAGACCTAGGAACAAAACAGATCTCCAAGCCTTCCTGGGACTCATTAACTTTTATAACATCTTCCTACCTCAGAAGGCAACTGTTGCTGAACCCCTGCATAGGCTCCTCGACAAGAAAGCTTCCTGGGTCTGGGGACATTGAGAAGAGTGAGCTTTTCAGCAAGTAAAAGACCTTTTAACATCAGTTGCTGTATTGATACAATATAACGAGACTTTACCCTTAACTGTCACCTGTGACACCTCACCGTTTGGAGTAGGAGCCATCCTGAGCCATGTCCTGCCAAACAGTACTGAGGTGCCCATTGCATTTTTTTTCTAGAATTTTATCTAAAACTGAGAGAAACTATAGCCAACTAGATAAAGAGGCTCTCGCTATTGTGCCTGCGATCAAACAATTCCATGAGTATGTATATGGAAGATCCTTTTCTATAATCACCGATCACAAACCATTACTTGGCATCTTGGCAGGGGATAAACCAATTCCCCACATCTTATCACCAAGAATGACACGCTGGTCAGAGTTTCTAACCGCATACGATTACCAACTGTGACACCGACCGGGGAAAGCCATTCCCCACGCTGACGCCCTGAGCCGCTCTCCACTACCAGAAGTCCTGGACGACCCAGCTCCAACCCTAGCTGCACTACAAATCGAGACACTTCCTTTACCACCACTGACTGCACAAGACATCGCATCCGAAACAAGGAAGGACCCTTGTTTGGCACGAGTCCTCAGCTGGGTGGAAAGAGGTTGGCCTGACAACGAACTCAACGACACCTTCAAGCCTTTCAAACACAGGCAGACAGAACTTTTCTCCCCAAAAGGATGTGTTTTATGGGGAGACAGAGTCGTCATCCCAGGAAGACTGCAGCATAAGGTCCTAAAACTATTGCATGATAGACATCCGGGCATCGTGCGAATGAAGGCACTAGCAAGGAGCTACGCTTGGTGGCCAGGTATAGATAAGCAAATAGAAACCTGGGTTGCCACCTGAAACAAGTACCAGGAAATACGCTCAGCTCCACCCAAAGCACTACCAACTGAATGAGAAGCACCCCGAGGTCCCTGGTCCCGTATCCACATTGATTTTGCGGGACCCACCAAGGGGCATACATTTCTCATAACAGTGGATGCCTATTCCAACTGGCTTGAGGTCCACAAAATGAAGAGCACCACCACAGAGGCAGTCGTTAAAAAACTAAACAGACTATTTGCTACACACTGCTTGCCAGATGTCTTGGTTTCAGACAATGGCCCACAATTCACCGCCTTGGCATTTGAACAGTACCTAGCAGACCGGGGGATATGCCACGCTTTAACATCGCTGGCTCACCCTGCGGCCAATAGTAGGGCTGAACGAATGGTCCAGTTCATAAATAAAACCTTACACAAGATGGAACAAGGTGACCAGGATGCTTCTCCTCCAACATATTACTCCAAACAGCACCACAAACAAAACCCCAGCCGAACTCCTGATGGGCAGGAAACTTTGATCACATCTTGACCGACTACACCCTGCCTACACGCTGGAAAAGCCCCTGGGGTCCAGCAGCAAGTATCGCATGTTCAAGGTAGACGACCCAGTTTTTGCAAAAAACTTTACCAGTGACCCATTGTGGGTCCCCGCTACTATAACTCAACTTACGGGTCCCCATTCCTACCATTTACAAACTGCTGATGGGAGACTGTGGAAGCGCCACATCGACCAGCTACACTCCAGGCTGGCACCTACCCCCTTCACAAACCCTGAACTCCAAACCAGGGGGGGGAAGGGAAATTGAGGGGGGAGAAAATGAACTAGTACCCGACCCAGTACTCGAAACCCAGCAATCAGCACGACCAAACCTGGAATATTCACCTTCCAAAGAAGAGCTGGGGCAGATGGTCATCTCTCCATGAAGAAGCATGGCAGCAGCAGCAAACCCAGAGAATCCAGATGACAGCCTTGATGGGAGTAGAGATGACAACCCCAAGCCACCCAACGGAGAAGTCAGATCACCATTACTGCTGAGTTCAACCAGAGTCCGAGCAAAGACTGGTGGAGCAACGTAGATCAGGTAGACAGGTGAGATGACCTGCCTACCTGTGAGAATACATCACCCCACCCTTGAGACGGAACCTAGGGGGGAGGGGTGTTCCAAACTAAGCAAATTCGTTAGCTTGCAATTCTAATAGTTTTCCTTCCATGACAGGCTCGTAAATCTGCACTTCTGATTGGCCTGCTGATAGCAGATCGTGATTGGTCGTTGTTGGCTGATCTGATTGGCTGTTAGCGGGTCGCCGCTGATTGGACGCTCCCAGCACGGCAAACTCAAATCATTGGGTGTTGTGACAGCAGCCAACTCTATAAAAGGAGCTGCTGCTGCCCTAGTATTTTGCTCTGTTCTGAAGTCACTAATAAAGAATTGGAGTCACTATTCAATGCCTCGTCTCCGTTCTTTGTGCCCACTCTCCCAGATCTAACAGTGTATGTAATGAGAATCTACCCCAGGGGTGTCAAATTTTCAAGACCCATGGGCTGCATCCAGCCCTCAGAGTAGTTAGATCTGGCCCGCAGGGTTGCCCTGGAAACAGCGAAGGACCAGCCTGTGGTGCCTCAGTCAGTGCAAATGCATCCCTCCTAGGCTCTGTTTCTACTAGCAGAGGGCTGCCGGAGGCCATTGCAGCTGAAACGGAGCTCAGGAGAGCTGCATACTCCATTTGCACTGGCAGAGGGCTGCAGGATGTCGAGCTGGCCATGCCCATCCCGGCCATGCCCACTCCCCCTCCCCCCAAGGTCAAACAGAACCCTGATGCAGCCCTCAATGAAATCAAGTTTGACATCCCTGATCTAGCCCATTCTAAATCATTCAGAAAATCATGCTCATGCACACTTATCTTCATAGATTTTCATGCACCCACTGACAATATCAGGAACCATTGTGGGTAGCAAAGCATGCAAAGAAGATCTGAATGTCTTGGTGATCCACAAGCTGAATGTTGGCCAACAGTTCATGAAATCCTAGGCTGTATCAACAAAAGTATACGTTTATATCCAAAGAATCTCTCTCTCTCTCTCTCTTTTAGTTTGTATTCAGGCTACATTTAGAAGACTGTGAGGTTGAAGGTTTGTTCTCCAAGATTGCGGGTTGGTTTCCTAATGTTTTGTTACCAGGGGTGGACTTCAAAAATTTTAGCAAAGGGTTCTCTGCCCAGTTGTTGGGTGGGCATGGCCATGGTGGGTGTGGCCTAGTCAGCCTCCTGCACCACAAAGGGGGGGATTTTTGCCCTCCCTAAGTTCCGAAGGTCTTCCTCGAGCCTCCAGAAGGGCGAAAACGGCCTCCCCAAGACCCATTTCCAGCCTTCCTGAACTTCCATGTACGCCCTGCACTTACCTACATCTAAAATGGGCTGCACGGGGACTCCAGGGAGGGACGGGGCAGGGTGGGTGGGGCCATCCAGGAGTGGAATTTGGGGGTTCTCCGAACTGCACAGAACCTCCAAACCCCTGAGAGCCCCAACAGCTCATCCCTGAGGCTAGGTAGCCTCTTCAGCAGAGTTGAGGGGATGTCAGTGTTCTTCTGTTTATAAGGGCTTCAGGTGCAGGTGTGTCAAGTGAGGGACTTGTGATGGGTCAAGTGTGAGTTGTCTTGTGATGTGTCTTGTGATAAGGAGGTTACATCAGGTTAGGAACATTGGGAAGTGAACTGCTGGTGGAGAGGGCCTTGCATGGATTGGTTGAAGTTCAGTGCTGTCCCTGGTTGGATTTGGATTCTGAGGAGTTTATAGCCTGATTGTAAATTGGTGTGTCTGTTGATGGAATTGCTTGTTGGAGGGCCAAGGTTGACTCCAACCGGTGTTCGTGGATCCCAATCTTTAATTGACGTGATGTTTGTTTGATGTAGAATTGGTTGCAATGGTTACAGTTCCTTTTGTAGATGACATTGTTTCTTTCATCCTTCTGTCAACTTGTAAATCATTCCTATGTCTGTTTCTGAGTTGCCGTAAGAAGGAGGGGGAGAAAGGCCTGAGGGAGCAGTGCGGCAGATGAAGGCCAGAAGCACATTCCATGCTTATCTTGTGGAGATTGTAGCCTAGGCTACTGGATCTTCTGCCCACAAAAATTCTTCATTGGAGAGTGTGATTGATGACACCCAGCCCATGAACGTGTTTTGTTGGAGAATCTGATTTATGACACACCTGGGGGGTTGGGGGAAAACAGGATCATAGGTGATAGTAAATTGCGTGTCTCAGAGTTGGCTTCATATAGGTTAATGCCAGACATGTTGCTCCTAATAAATCTTTTGGATTCCTTTGAAGCGTGGCTCAAGGATTATGATTTAATTAGGGCAATCATGGGAACCCTGACACTTTTGGTATCTTGTCTTTGGTTCTGAATAATTCCTGTCAGAGTGTGGCTGTGGGTTTATGGGCTATTGCTATTCCTAGGGGGTTGGGGATTTTGGCTGTCATTTCCGACATCGCTTTTGTGTATGGTAGGGTTAGCTTTTGTGTGGTGGTTGGCTGTGTGGTGTGTTGTTGTTTGGCTGCGTGTGTGTTGTTGTTTGTCAGAATATGAAAAAAATTTGGATAGCCGTTACAGAGAAAGACATTGAGCAGCCGTTTCTCTCCCACTTTTCTTAGAAATATTTAGAATACTGTTTCCAGTTCTGGGCACTGCATTTCTGGAAGAACATTGACAGAGTGAAGCAGATTCACAAGAGGTCAATCAAAAAAATGACAAGGAGCCTGAAGGAAAAATTATGAGGAATGATTAGAGACATGGGGTATGTTTAGCCTGGAGAAGAGGGAGATACTATGGGGAGATACTGTAATAGCTGAAGGAGGTCATGTAGAACTTGGGGCAGAATTGTTCAGAGTTATTCCAGAAGACAGGAAAAGAAACAGAGGGGTTAAATTACAACAAAGTATATTTAGGTTGGACAATCAGAAATCTGTCCTAAGTATAAGAGTTATGCAACAGTGGAACTGTCTGTCTCAGAAGCTATTTAAACAGAGTCTAGTTGACTCCCTGTAGATACAATATGTTGTAGTCTAGCACTGGACGATTTATGCTGGGTGATGTCCAAGATCTCACATTTACATTCTGTTATGGAGTTCTTCTGTTGGAAGGTCAGAATAGAGCTGGAAGGGATCTTGGAGGTCTTCTAGTCCAGCCCCCTGCTCAACCAGGAGACCCTGTATCATTTCTGGCAAGTGACTGTCCAGTCTCTTCTTAAAAACCTCCAATGATGAAGCACCCACAACTTCTAAAGGCCAGCTGTTCTACTGGTTAATTGTCCTCACTGTTAGGAAGTTTCTCCTTAATTCCAGGTTTCTTCTCTCCTTGATTAGTTTCCATCCATTGTTTCTTGTCCTGCTTCTCTGGTGCTTTGGAGAATAAGTTGTCCCTCTCTTCTTTGTGGCAGCCCCTCAGATACTGGAATACTGCTATCATTATTTTCTCTAGTCTAGCCATACCCAGTTCCTGCAACTGTTCTTCGTATGTTTTTGTCTCCAGGTCTTTAAACGTCTTAGTTGCTCTTCTTTGCCCTTTTTTCAAAGTCTCAATATCTGTTTTGTAAAGTGGTAACCAAATCTGGATGCTGTATTCCATGTGTGGTATTACATTTATAAAGCAGTGCTAATGATTTTGATTCTATACTTCTATTTATACAACTAAGGATTTTATTAACTTTTTTGGCTGCTGCCAAACACTGCTGACTCATGAACTTGAGTATTTGATTGCAAACATTGCATTACCCAACTAAGTAACATTATCAGTGCAAGTAAACAAGGTGTTTCCTGCCTGTTTATATGTATAGCTTGACCTACCAATACTTTCCTCCTTGGTGGTTCCCTGATATGAGAAGTGTTAGACCAAAGTATCTATTTTTATGACTCAAACCTCATGTTGAAAGGAATGCCTTCAGGGAAGGAAGGTGCCAGATACTGTTTGAACTGCTGAACTAACTATCTTGGAATGTCTTTGAAGTACCAGGCACTGATTGATATGTTGAGGTATGCCTTTGTGTAAGGGAAGTATTTATTGCGTGCTATGCATCACATAAGGTAATGAATTGTAACCTGTATACTGAAAGGTAGATTGTAAACCGAGCCATTTGCATAATGGGGCAGTAGTTTTAGGGTATAAGAGTAGAGCAAATGCTATTCTTTACATTTCTCCCAGCTGCCAAGGGTGGAACCCATACTTGCAGATATGTATTCAATAAAGCCTTTTTCCTTGGATCAACTTTGAATCCTGGTGGTTTTTTTAGCTGCCATCTCACACTGATTATAGTATTGTTTTATACCTGATTGTAGGTAGGTAGTCACAGATTTTATTTTCCTGGGCTCCAAGATCACCACAGATGGGGACTGCAGCCAAGAAATTAAAAGACACTTGCTCCTGGGGAGGAAAGCTATGGCAAATCTAGACAGCATACTAAAAAGCAGAAATATCACCCTGCAAAAAAAAAAATGCATATAGTCAAGGCTATGGTTTTCCCAGTTGCAATACATGGCTGTGAAAGTTGGACCATAAGAAAAGCTGAGCACCAAAGAATGAAGGCTTTTGAGCTCTGGTGCTGGAGAAGACTTCTGCGAGTCTCTTGGGTGGCAAGGCCATCCAACCTGTCAGTCCTAGAGGAGATCCACCCTCACTGCTCTTTAGATTCTAAAGAAGGCCAGATCCTGAAATGAACCTCAAAATACTTTGGCCACCTCATGAGAAGGAAGAATTCGCTGGAGAAGAGCCTAATGCTGGGAATGATTGAAGGCAAAAGAAGAAGGGGATGGCAGAGAAGGAGGGGGCTGAAGCAGTTGGTGTGAGCTTAAATGGACTCCAGAAGATGGCAGAGGACAGGAAGGCCTGGAGGAATGTTGTTCATGGGGTTGTAATGGGGCAGACACAACTTCGCAACTAACAACAACAACATATCTGATTGTTTGCCTAGTTCTCAACTCTACTGGGCCTGCTGGAGGGGATTTTCTGTAATCTTTTTCTGTGTTTTTTTAAAAAAGTTGTGTCTTTTGATTGATTTTCTGCCATCAAGTCATTTGCAATGCCTGGCAATAAATATAGATAGATTTTCTCCAAGACAACCTATCCCTAACCTGTTCTTTCAAGTCTCCCAGCGCATCCATTGCAACTGTAACTGAGACACACACACCTTCCCTTAGTCATCCTGCATTCTTTTTTTCACCTTTCCCAACTTTCTCCAGAGTGCTGGTTCTTTGCATAAGGTGTCCGAAGTAGGATAATTTGAGCCGGGACATTGGTGCCTTGAGCGAGAACTCTGGATCAATGTATTCAATCATCTACTTGTTTGTTTGCTTGGTTGTCCATCGTATTCTCAGGAGTCTTTTTAAACATCTTTGAAGGGTATATGTAAATGTCTCTTTTGAATGGTTTAATGTGGCTTATCTCTATGAGTCTATTGATGGCTGATTGGTCTGAACATCAAACTTCCAGGAACTCCATAGCATTTTTTGCATTTTGCCTGGTCAGGCATCATTGTCTTTTAATGGCCCTAAAATCCCTTGCTGGGTGGAGTCTGGGCAACTTAACGGAGCTGAGTATTTACTGGCCGGATGCCCTTCCTGTTGCCAATGTGGAACTATATTTAGTAGATATATTCTCATTGTGCCCAGAGAGAAAAATATCTGCCTCTACCTAGAATTGAACCCACAGTCTCCTGTGAGGCAAGAGTACCACCTCTGGATCACTGCATTATTCATGGGTGTCCACTAGAGTACAGTGCTTTGTTTCTGACTGAGGGAAATAAAATAAGACTCAGAATTTTACAAAGTTGTCACAGACTATCAAAGAAGCATTGGTTATTTGGCAAAGCTGCTATATTTTCCTTTCCCCTGTAAATCAGAAACATTTGGGTGATTCTGCTGTGAGAACATGTTTGTTAGTGCTCCACATCAAAGGCCACCATATACTATGAAAATGAAAATGGCCACCGTTCAGCCAACTTCAGGATTGACAGGCAGTTTTGTGTAGACTGTTCAAAAAGCCATCTTTGACCAGAATAGAACAACTTGTCACAGCCAACTCGGTGCAGGACAACTCATCATGACCAACTTGCCATGGGACAACTTACTGCAGGACAATTTAACCATTCTATTTAATTATTGAAAGTAAAACATATTTTAATTTTTGCCATTCACGTTTCGTTCTGTCCCTCCTTTTGCATCCTTTCTTCAAGGATTCTATTCCACTATTTCTTTGAGTAGCTCTTAGTCCTGTGGTGAGTTGCCCGTGACAAATTGTTATAAGAAGGACTTCAGTTCATGTATGAAATTAGAAAGGTAAATCAATAGGTAAACCAATCAATGTAAATGTAAACCAACGGGTAAATCAATAAATGATTGAAAAATGGAAGCTTGATAGAACAGGGTTTAAATCTGGGGTCCCCAAACTTGGCAACTTTAAGACTTGTGGACTTCAACTCCAGAATTCTGCTGGCTAGAGAATTCTGGGAGTTGAAGTCCACCAGTCTTACAGTTGGCAAGTTTGGATACCTGTTTTAAATGATCAAATCGCTCTCTTCGAAGCTTCGGAGAGTTAAAATTACTTGCATTTAGAATCTGGCTGACCTCCTCCTTCTTCTCCTCACTCTCATCATAAAATTGCTGGCTATCAACCTGCCCTGACATCATCATTGGAATAAGAGCAGTCTTCATTAGTTATTTTTAGTGTCACCACACAGCATGACAACCCCAATTTCACCCCTACTCCTAGGCAGCATATGATGCAGCCGCCTAATTCCCAGACTGAGAATTAATGCAGCCTTCCCTGCTCTTTTCGGTTTCCCAGATGATGTGCCAGATACAAAGACAGATGGTACTGAAGAGATTCAGGCCTGCACATCATTAGGATATTTTTCTATCATCACAGACAGCTCTTCAATGCCTGCTTTTGAGTTCGGTGCAATTTTTGGCAAAAAGTCCAGACAGAGTTCTAAAATATTAACATATATAATATTAACATATATAAACATTTCACATCTCAATTCTCAACCAAATCCCATTTAAAAGGTGTAAAACATCCAGATCTGTTTCTTTAGTGATCAAATCTTTAAGATGACAATTTATGATAGAATCAAAGAATAATAAGATGAAGTAGAATATACTATATCCATATGATTATAGTATGTCACATTATAGGGGGCGCAATGGCTCAGCAGTTAAGACATGAGCTAGTCAGTTGGAAAGTCAAGAACTTCAAGACTCAAGCTCCATGCGATGGGGTAAGCTCTGTTCCTTGCTCCAGCTCCTGCCAACCTAGCAATTCAGAAGTATGCAAATGCGAGTAGATAAATAGGTATCACTTAGGTGAGGAAAATTATTTTCTTGGGGTCCCTCGGTTGAGAATCAGAGGTGAGCACGGTCCCTTTGAGTCAGTCATGACTGGACAAGGGAAATATTTTAAATCTTTAATATCATATAATAATATTTTATAGTATAGATCATCATCATCCTCATTTAACTACCCCATAATCCCTTGCGGGGTAGAGTTTGGGCAATTGAATGGAGCTAAGGGTTTATTGGCTGGATGCCCCTCTTGTTGCCAATGTGGAGTTTTGTTCAGCTGATATATTCTCATCATGCCCAGAGAGAGAAATATCTGCCTCTAGCTAGGATCAAACTCCCAGCCTCCTGATTGTGAGGCAAGAGCTCCACCTCTAGGCCACCGCACCACTCATGTTTCATAGAATAGATAAAAAGGGAAAATTGATTTTGACATTTCCTTCTTTCTGATTTAAATAAACACATGACCAGCAAACATGCAACAGTGCTTGGACAGAAGTTGTTCACCCCAGAGACATCTGCTTCTCTGAATTACCATTTCATCAACCAAATGAGTCTGTTCTCTTCGAATGTTGGCTTTTGAAGAAAGGTTTTAGTTCTGAGAAGTTGTTGTTTTGATCTTTTTCAATTAAAAGTTGATAGGAAAAAATCAAAACGGCACATCCAGGGGTTGCGTTTCATTCAAAAACTTTGGGAAATTCAGTACTCAGTCTGTCCTTCACTTCTCTTTGATGCTGCCTGAAGTAGCTGCTGTCATTCCAGGGTAGATGCTTGTTCTGACGTAAACCTTGTTCCAAGTAAACAAATACCAAACAGAGATAAAAGCAAAACCTTTTAATGCTCCTCTGCAAATTCCATTCCTTCATGGTTAAAAGGCTGTTTCAAACTAATTGTCTCTGATAAGAATGAGCCTTGCCAAGGTTGTGCAAGGCTGCTAAGAACTCTAGATAAAGTTACTAAGAAATATTTCAAACACAAAGAATCTCCAAACATCAACCAAAATATTCCGACTGTCCACAAGCCTTAGAGGCAAAAACCACTTTGCTTCCTGCAAAGAACTCTGGATTCTCAGCTGGCTTTTATCTCTTAAGGGAGAGGCCACTACTTTGCAGCCTTACTCCCGAGTTTCCCGTGCTGCTGCAGCTGGCCTTTTCTTCGAGCAGCCCTGTGCGCACACACACTGGGCACAGGATCCTCAGGGTCCTCTGCATCACTGCTGCCAGCCTCCACAATCTCCGAAGGCAGCACCCCACTTCCTGATGGTCTTGACCCTAGCCCTGCATCACACACAGCCCCTCATCTTGAGTCCTTGCTCTCTGAGACTTCAGCTGTCCGCACCTGCTGCCGGCAAACCACAACAATGCTGCTCCAGAGACTCTGAACAGCTTATGAAAGAGAAATAAGATTAAAGAATGACAGAAATTATATATCGGGAATATCTAAACTTATTAAGCCCAATAGACCAATTCACTGGAGGTAGAGTAACCAGGGATGGGCTGCTGGGATTCACAGGGGTTTGGGAGAGCCCCTAGCTAAGATTCTGTGCAGTTTGGAGAATCCCCAAATCCCAAACCTGGTTGGTCCTGCCCACCCTTCCCCTCCCCTCCCAGGAGTCTCCACACAGCCCATTTTGGATGCAGGTAAGTGCAGGGCATGTACAGAGGCTCGGGTAGGGTGAAAAACAGGCCTCCCAGAAGTTTGGGAAGGCTGGAAAAGGGCCTGTTTCCAGCTTCCAGAGAGGCTGGAGAGGCTGTTTTTGCCCTCCTGGAGGCTCGAGAAAAGCCCGGTGTTATATATTTGCATACTTACCTATGATAGGTTGGTCCATGGGGGCGGGAGATTGAAGAGCTGTCATTGGCCACGAGCCATGAACAGCCAGCTATAAAAAAGGCTGCTGCGGTTCCTCCGTATGCAATTACTACAGATAAAATAAAAAGAGAAAAGGTCAACTAGGTCTCGAGTCTCTTTTTCCACAATGCAACACTGGTGACGAAGGTGGGATAGTGAGACAAAGGAGCCCAGTTGTGCACGTGGCAACGAGGACTGAGCAAGATGAAATGGCTGGGAACAACTCGCCACCCACACCATTCAACCCAACGACCAAAGACTGGGGATCCTACATCGACCGATTCCTCATGTTTCTAGAAGGGAGCGATCTCCAAGGAATATCCGAAAATAGGAAGAGAGACGTCTTCCTCACCCATTGCGGTCCCACAGTATTCAAAATGGCAAAGGCATTGGCAGCACCCAACAATGTAAAGACGATGGCATGGACGGACCTAGAGAAATTACTGAGAGCCCACTATGCACCAACCGTTTCATGCCTCATCAAAAGACACGAATTTTATCGGCACGACCAAAAGGAAGATGAGAGCATTGGAGATTTTGTTGCAGCACTAAGAGACATTGGTGGAGCATGCAAATTTCTAAACATGGATGAGGCAATGAGGGACCACGTGGTCCTTGGATTAAAGGACCTTACACTACAGGGTCGACTATTAACAAAATCTAAGGTAACATTGAAGGAGGCAATAGAAGAAGCCACCGCAACGGAAGCCACACAGCAATCGACAGCCACCATGCAACAAATGAATAAATTACCAAAGGAAACCCAAAAAGACACTAGTCAAACACACAATAAGACACCAAAAAGAACAAAAAAAAATCCACCACCGTAACACATCACGAGGACATCGAATCCCTATCAGAAGACGAAGAGGAAGAGGAAGAGGTAAATCAACTCCGGTTGGAAAAAGGTAGATGGCAGCGAAATGAAAGAAAGTCAGAATTCCGTTGTGCCGGGTGCGGAGGAAACCATCCACGTTCCGAATGCTGTTTCTTCAATGCTATTTGCAGGTACTGTGAATGGCGGGGACACATAGCTAGGGCATGCCAAATTAAAAATAACTATGGCCCTAGACAAAGATGGAATACCCCCCCCCTCCCCAGAGAGAGGGAAAAGCAAATAGGGAGCCATTGGAGTCAAGAAAACAGAAACAAGCAATGGAAAGAAGCACACAGAAAAGAGGAAACACATCAAACAATAACCATTGGGCACTCAAACTCAGTCAATGCAAAAAAGGTACATGTGCAAGTCACCATAGAAGGCCAGCCATGCGAGATGGAGGTGGACTCAGGCTCATATTTATCAATGGTATCGTGGAATACCTTAAAAAGACTAATACCTGATATAAACAAGGGAGAGCTCGAAATACAAAAACTCACACTAAAGGACTACCAGGGAAACAGAATTCTTGTAGTAGGTACTGGACATTTCAAAGTTGAATTCAAAAAACACACTAAAGTCCTTCCATTAACAATAGTTGACCGGGATCGACCCAGCCTATTGGGACTCGAATGGTTTGCACCATTAGGAATTGGAGTAACCGGAATAAACAGCATTACTGAGACAGACTGGGAAGAGAACCTGATGAAAGAATTCCAGAACATCTTCAACGGAGAACTGGGTAAGTACCAAGGGTCCCCTATCTCATTTAATTTAAATGCAAATATAGCTCCTATAAGACTAAAGGCAAGGTGAGTTCCTTTCGCATTAAAACCAAAAATTGATGAACAATTAGATAAACTTATCGCACAGGGGGTATTAGAACCAATAGACCATGCAAGGTGGGAAACCCCAATTATTACCCCTATTAAACCAGATGGGTCAGTACTTATCTGCGGGGACTACAAAGCAACCCTTAACCACGTGCTACTGCAAAGCACATACCCAGTTCCGGTGGTACAGCACCTATTACATTCTTTGGGGGGAGGAAAAATCTTCGCGAAATTGGACCTTGTGCAAGCCTACCAACAATTACCAGTTGACCCAGAAACAGCGGAAGCATAAACAATTGTGACACACAGGGGGGCATTCAAATGCAACAGACTGCAATTCAGAGTTAGCGTGGCCCCAGGGGTATTCCAGAGTTTAATGGAATACCTATTGCAAGAAATAAAGGGAGTGGTACCATACTTTGATGATGTATTAGTATCAGCCAAGGACAAAGAACAACTGAAAGACCGCCTAAGAGAGGTCTTTAAAAAATTTAAAGAGGCGGGACTTAAAGTAAAAAAAGAGAACTGTCAATTAGCCACCGACAAAGCGAATTCCTGGGATACCTCATAGACAAAGAAGGGATCCACCCCACTGAAAGCAAAATCAAAGCAATAAAGGAAGCTCCCAGACCCAAAAATAAAACAGACTTACAAGCCTTCTTGGGACTTATTAATTTTTACAATGTATTCTTGCCACAGAAAGCAACGATAGCGGATCCACTACACAAGTTGCTTGATAAGAAAGCTACACGGACCTGGGGGCAATGAGAAGAAACAGCATTCCAGGAAATAAAAAACTTACTTACATCAGACTGTGTTAACACAATACAGCGAAACCCTTCCAATAACATTAACATGCGATGCGTCACCATTCAGTATTGGTGCCATACTCAGCCACGTATTACCCGATGGAAGAGAAACACCTATCGCATTCTATTCAAAAACTCTATCTAAACTGGAGCGGAATTACAGCCAACTAGATAGGGAAGCATTGGCCACAATAACAGGAATAAGACGTTTCCAGGAGTATATCTATGGCAGACCCTTTTCACTTGTCACAGACCATAAACCTCTTCTAGGACTCCTCGCAGGAAACAAAGCTACATCTAACATACTGTCACTGCGGATGACGAGGTGGTCGGAATTCCTAGCTGTCTATAACTGCAACTTGATCTATCGACCAGGAAAGAACCCCCCAAGCCGACTTAGATGATGATCCTGCACCAACCACATCAACCCTTCAAATTGAGACGATGGCAAACATACCAATCACAGCAACAGACATTGCTATGGAAACTGCGAGGGACAAAAACTTGGCACGGATTTTAAATTGGATAGGGAAAGGGTGGCCAGAGACTGCAAGTGACGAGACTGTTAAACCGTTTCAGAATAGACAAACGGAACTATCAATCTTAAAGGGATGTATACTATGGGGGGATAGGGTGATCATACTGGACATATTAAGGAAACAAATACTTGAATTATTGCATGAGGGTCACCCGGGTATTGTCAGAATGAAGTCCCTGGCTAGGAGTTATACATGGTGGTCAGGGATGGATAAAGACATTGGGGAATGAGTAGCAATGTGAAAACAATGCCAAGAATCTAGACCTAAACCCCCTTCTGCACCTATACACGAATGGGAAACACCATAGTCTAGAATACACATTGATTTTGCAGGACCAACTAAAGGATACACATTCTTAATAGTGGTAGATGCTTACTCAAATTGGCTGGAGGTAAGCATCATGCACTCAACCACAATAGAAGCTGTTATTAGACAACTAAGAAAACTTTTTATGACACATGGATTGCCAGATTTAGTTGTATCTGACAACGGACCACAATTCACGGCAATAACATTTGAAAGGTTCCTAGCAGAACAAGGGATAAGGCATGCATTAACAGCACTGGGATGTCCAGCTACAAACGGATGCGCGGAACATATGGTCCATTATACTAAGGAAACACTACACAAATTGGGACCTGGAGATATACAGGAAAAGATAGACAAACTATTACACCAAACACCACAACAAATAAAAGCCCAGCAGAATTATTAATGGGAAGAAAACTAAGATCAAACGAAGACAGACTACACCCCACATATAGCCCAGAAAAGCCAGCAGACTCTTCCAGTAAGTGCCGCACATTCAAAACAGGGGCTTCAAAACTGTCGTGTCCGCAAAATGACGCCAGGAGTCGGTGATTTCATGCAATGCTCTTTATTTGGAAAACTGGAACCGAACCGGCGAAAGGAAAAAGGCCCGCGGCTTTTATTCCTTTCGCCGCCGCGGCCGTGGCCAATGGCAGCGCTTCGAATCTCCCATGCTCTGAACGAGCCAATCGCGGGAGATTCTTAACGAGCCAATCGGCGCGGCTCGCCTGACCAATTAGAAAGCCCCGCGCTTTGGCCAATCAAAGCGCGGGGATTTCGAGTATGTAAATGAGGACAGAACACCCCTCCCCTCTTGGTTCAGTCCTTACGTTGCGTAGTCACGTAGGTAGGCGGGGCTCCGTCTGGTCCTACTTGACCTGCGCAACTCAGTCGTAAGTGGGATCCCGGCCGGTTCGGTCGGGTTTTTGGTTGCTCTTGCTTCTGTGCGAACCGGCTGGTTGATCGGGCCGGTTCTTTCTCCGTGGCTCCCACCTGGGCCTTCCGGGTTGGTTGAGCTACGGGTTTCGCCACTCCCGCTTGGTCTTTCCGGGTCGGTCGAGCTGGCTTGGCTGTTCTTTTCTGGCGAGGGGTCGCGATGGCTGCGTCTCGGTAAGTACTGCTGGTTTATTTTTTCTTGTAATCGGTCACCCGGGTATTCCCTCCCCCCTTGGCTTGCGTCTTGGGAGGTGGGTTCGTTTGCTGTCCTAGACCTAAGTTGGTCGATGTGTCGTTTCCACGCTCGTCCGTCTGTCGTTTGTAGCCGGTACGAGCGTGGGCCTGTTGCTTGGGTGATGACGGCTGGGATCCATAGGGGGTCCCCCGTCAGGTTTTTCGCATATACGAGGTCCCCGGGTGCGAATGTTCGGTATTTCGTGCTTGAGTCTGGGGGCCGCTCTGGGTTATACGTAGGGTGTAACCTGTCGAGTGGGGACCTCAGCTTTCTACCCATTAGCAGTTCGGCTGGGCTTTTGTTGGTAGTGGTATTCGGGGTTATGTGTTGTGTAAAGAGAAGTCTGTTGATTTTTTCTTGGATCTCCCCGTGGTCCATTTTCCAGATGGTTTTTTTGGTAAATTGGACCATCCGTTCCGCCCTACCGTTCGCCGCCGGATGCACCGGTGCTGTTAGTGCATGGCGGATGCCCCTTTCCGCCAGGAATTTCTCGAACTCCAGAGAGGTAAACTGGGGCCCGTTGTCGGAGACGACGACGTCTGGGAGGCCGTGTGTTGCAAAGAGTTTGCAAAGTTCTTTGGTCACGGCCTCCGTGGTTGTTGTCTTCATGTTGCTTACCTCCAGCCAGTTGGAGTAAGCGTCAACTATTATGAGGAAGGTGTGTCCTTTTGTGGGCCCAGCGAAGTCTATATGGATTCTGGACCAGGGTCCCCTTGGGGTTTCCCACTCTAGGACGGGTGCTGTGGGTGGGCTGGGCCTAGTCTCCTGGCATCGCTGGCACCTAGCTACCCAGGCCTCTATCTGCTTGTCCATCCCTGGCCACCAAGCGTAACTTCTGGCCAGGGCTTTAGTTCTTACGATGCCAGGGTGCCCCTCGTGCAACATTTCCAAAACCTTCCCCTGTAGTTTGTCCGGAATGACCACCCTGTCACCCCATAAGATGCACCCTTTTAACAACCAGAGTTCGGTTTGGCGGTTCCGAAACGTCTTGACGGACTCGTCGTTGTCTTTTTCCGGCCACCCTCTTTCTACCCAATGCAAAACCCGCGCCAGACGCCTGTCTTTATTAGTTTCCCGGGCAATGTCTGATGCGGTTATGGGTAGGTTGGGTAGGGTCTCGATGCTGAGGGTGGTCGTCGTTGGTGCTGGGTCAGAGTTGGATTCCGGTAGCGGTGAGCGGCTTAATGCGTCCGCATGTGAGATCGTCTTACCCGGCCTGTGTATGAGTTCGTAGTTGTAGGCCACCAGGAACTCGGACCACCTTGTCATTCGAGGAGACAGAATGTTCGGGGTGGCCCGGTTTCCTGCAAGGATGCCCAGCAACGGCTTGTGGTCCGTTATAATGGTGAAGGGCCGGCCGTAGAGATATTCGTGGAACCGTTTTATGGCGGCAACTATAGCCAGAGCCTCTTTGTCCAGTTGGCTATAGTTCCGCTCCGGTTTGGTGAGGGTCCTCGAAAAGAACGCGATGGGTGCTTCTTTTCTGTCAGGAAGGGTATGGCTGAGGACGGCGCCGACGCCGAAAGGTGATGCGTCGCAAGTGACGGCCAGAGGCAGGGTTTCGTTGAATTGTATGAGGACGGCGTCGGAGGTGAGGAGGTCTTTAGTTTTTTGAAAGGCGGCTTGCTCCCGTTTCCCCCAAGTCCAGGTCGCCGCCTTGTCCAGGAGCCTATGCAAAGGCTCCGCCGCCGTCGCCTTTTGGGGTAGGAAAACATTGTAAAAGTTCAGTAACCCCAAGAATGCTTGTAGTTCAGTTTTTGATTTAGGGGTGGGGGCCTCTTTGATGGCCTTGATTTTTTTACTTGTGGGGTGAATGCCGTGCCGGTCTAGGAGGTAGCCCAAGAATTTCACTCGTTCCGTGCACAGTTGGCATTTCTCCCTTTTTACTTTAAGTCCCGTTTGTTTAAATTTAGTTAGGACCTCTCTTAGTCGGCTTTCTAGTTCGGCTTGGTTGGTCGCCGACACTAGAACGTCATCGAAATAAGGTACCACCCCCTTGATACCTTGCAACAACCTTTCCATCAGGCTCTGAAATATACCTGGTGCCACGCTGACTCCGAATTGGAGTCGGTTGCATTTGAAAGCTCCCCGGTGGGTGACGATGGTCTGGGCTTCCGCCGTTTGCTCGTCGACTGGCAACTGTTGGTATGCCTGGGCGAGATCGAGCTTGGCGAAAACCTTGCCCCCTCCCAGTGAGTGCAGTAGGTGTTGCACTATTGGGACGGGGTAGGCGCTTTGTTGCAGCGCGCCATTTAGGGTGGCCTTATAGTCCCCACAAATCCTCACCGACCCGTCCGGCTTGATCGGGGTGACTATGGGGGTCTCCCACCGGGCATGGTCTATGGGCTGCAATACCCCCTGTTTGACGAGCTTATCAATTTGCTCGTCTATTTTGGGTTTTAGGGCGAATGGCACCCGCCTAGGTTTCAGTCGTTTGGGGGGGACGTTAGGGTCTAGGTCGAACGAGATAAGGGGCCCCTGGTACTTGCCCAGGCTTCCGTCAAAGACTTCTCGGAACTCCTGGGCTAGTCGCTGTTCCCAACCGTCGTTGGCGAAGTGGTTGACTCCCGTGAGAGTGATGTCAAGCGGGGCGAACCATTGTAGTCCCAGTAGGCTTGGGCGGTCGCGGTTGACGATCGTGAGGGGGAGTTGTTCGGTGCGCCCCTTATATGTTACGTTAAAGTTTTTGGTGCCGACTACCGGGATGCGGTTTCCCTGGTAGTCCTTTACAATAAGTCTTTGGCTGTCTACGTTCCTCCTTTGGAGGGTAGGCACTAACCGCTTTATCTCGTGCCATGCAATCATGGAGAGGTAGGACCCGGAGTCTACCTCCATTTTGCACGGCTGGCCCTCGATGTGTACCTCGACATGGATTTTTCGGGCGTCGTTGGTGATGGCGTGGCCGATGGTGACTGTCTGGTGGGTCTCCTCTCTCCGCCGGTTGTCGCCGCCTCGCGAGGATCGTCCGGTCCGGTCCCATCGGCTGTCCGAGTGGCGATCTCTGGGCCGGGGCGGTGAGCTTTCCCTTCTCCGGTCGTTCTGGTCCCACCGAGTTGGACTGCGGTTTTTCTTCAG
Source organism: Hydrophis major (assembly GCA_033807585.1). Lineage (NCBI taxonomy): Eukaryota > Metazoa > Chordata > Lepidosauria > Squamata > Elapidae > Hydrophis > Hydrophis major. Next base: position 16,019,289 of record CM066339.1, read on the forward strand.
GCGGCAAACCCGGGCGATGTGCCCCTTTTTGTCGCAATGCCGGCAGATGGAATCGAAAAACCGGCATTCCGACCTGGGGTGGTCGCCGCCGCAACCGGCACAGTTGGTCCTTGACTTACGACCTCTCCGGTTCCGTTGGTCGCGCCCCGTCTGAAGTCGATGTATGTCTTCTTCGTCTTCGGACGTGCTGGATGCAGAGTGGAAATCGCCGTGGTGTGTAGTTGTCTCGGTTTTTTGTTCGGTCGACCTCGCCGGGTTGTTGTTTCCGCCGCGGTCCTTCGTGTCAGGTCTGCGCATGCTATTGGCGGAAGTACGGGTTGCTTCTGCGGCCGCGGCTGCGGTGAGGGCGTCTGCTAAACTGATGTTGCCCTTAGCCATCAGCCGGCTCTGGAGCGCGGGGTCCCACAGACCGAGCACGATTCGGTCTCTCAGGATGTTGTTTAGGTTATCAAATTCGCAGAGCCCCCCTAGGCGCCGCAGCTCAGTGACGAAGTCGCTCAATTTCTCACCCGCTCTCTGGTCTCGCCGGTAGAATTCGTTGCGCCGGATCAGGATGGGGACCTCGGGAGCGTAATGTCGCCGAAGGATAGGTTCAAGGACGTCCCAGTCCATGGCGGTTGCGTCGGCGGGCTTGGCCAACGCTTTGGCCATCTGGAAAACTTCGGTTCCGCAGTGGGTGAGGAAGACGGCGCGTTTTAGCGGGCCCGAGGCGTCCTTCATGCCGGTGCACTCGAGGTACATGCGGAAACGGTCGGAGAACGATTCCCAGTCTTCGGTGGCGGGGTTGAAGGGGGCGGGCGGTGCAATTTTCGCCATCTCGGTGCTTTGTCTGGCTTCCGTCGGACACGGGGTTCGGTTCAGGGTCTGGATCCCATCCTCGTCGCCAGTGTCGTGTCCGCAAAATGACGCCAGGAGTCGGTGATTTCATGCAATGCTCTTTATTTGGAAAACTGGAACCGAACCGGCGAAGGGAAAAAGGCCCGCGGCTTTTATTCCTTTCGCCGCGGCGGCCGCAGCCAATGGCAGCGCTTCGAATCTCCCGCGCTCTGAACGAGCCAATCGCGGGAGATTCTTAACGAGCCAATCGGCGCGGCTCGCCTGACCAATTAGAAAGCCCCGCGCTTTGGCCAATCAAAGCGCGGGGATTTCGAGTATGTAAATGAGGACAGAACAAAAACAGTCTATGCAAAAAACCTCACAGGGGAACCATTGTGGATACCGACAACAATAACCCAAATAACAGGACCCTGGTCATGCAGGGTAGACACAGAGGATGGAAAGCTGGAGGAGACACAGATCAGATCGAGGACCACACTGAGAAACACTAACAATCATAAATACACAAATAAAGGAATTGCTGCAAACATTAAACAAAAATAGCCAAACCAGAGAGGGGGGAGACCCCTCAAACACAAACAAAATGGGAGGGGGAGACCTTCCACAAGTAAAAGAAGTGACAAAACAAACCCTAATAATGACACAACAACCAATACTAACATTAGTCCCAATCGGAAATTGCAAACACTTACCTGAAACTATAGAAGAAGAAAACAACTTAGGGACGCTGGAGCAGACTTCGAAGAACCATCAGGAAGCCACTTCTGGTGGGAGCGGCCGAGCCAACTCAACCAGCCAGGAAAGGCCTGGCGGGAGCGGCATGGCTGACTCTACCTTCCAGGAGGCTCCACAGAAAAGAACGGGAAAAACAGCAACCCTGTCCGAACAGTCCAGAAGCGAACTCACGACTGAATTGCGCAGGTCCAGTCAGAACCACAAGAGCCCCACCTACTTATGTGACTATGTAAGATAGGTGAGGCCCAGATTGTTTAGACTGGCCCACATGGGGAGGGGTGTTATATATTTGCATACTTACCTATGATAGGTTGGTCCATAGTGGCAGGAGATTTGAAGAGCCGTCATTGGCCACAAGCTGCGAGCAGCCAGCTATAAAAAAGGCTGCCACGGTTTCTCCACATGCAATTACTAGAAAGAAAATAAAAAGGAAAAAGGTCAACTGAGTCTCAAGTCTCTTTTCCCACAACGCAACACCTGGGGAGGACAAAAATGCCCCCCCATGGTGCAGGAGGCCATGCCCACTGTGGCCACACCCACCCAGCAACCAGGCAGAGAACCCTTTGCTAACATTTTTGAAGCCTACCCCTGAGAGTAACTTTCCACCTCTGCTCCAAATGCCCTCCAGAAAAGCTATGATTTCAACCCTTTTTAAGAGAGAAAGGCAGTCCAATATTATTTAGGGGGATTTGTTTAGGGGAGAGGGGCCGTTATGACAACTCACTGCAGCCAACTTGCCAGAATCAACTCAATTCACCAAGTGCGACTGCCATGGGCCATCTCACCATGGGACAAGAGTTACACTAATGTTGAAGAAATAACAGATTAACAGAGTTGAAAGGGACCTTGTAGGTCATCTAGTCCAACCCCCACCCAAGCAGGAGACCCTACATCATTTCTGACCAATGACAGTCCAGTCTCCTCTTGAAAGCTTCCAGTGATGAAGCTCCCACAACTTCCAAAGGCAACTTTTGTTCCATTGGTTGATTGTTCTGTCAGAAAATTTCTCCTTATTTCCAGGTTGAATCTTTCCTTGGTCAGTTTCCATCCATTATTCCTTGTCTGGCCTTCAAGAAAGGATGCGAAAGGAAAATGAAATGTGAATGACAAAAAATTAAAATATATTTTTAAATTATTTGAAACAATTAAATCAAATAAGTAAATTTTTCATGCAGTGAGTTATCCTTGTGGCGAATTTGGCAATGGCGAGTTGGTTGCAACAAGTTGTCCCATTCCACCCAGGAAGTCTTGGCAACTGGAGGTTCTCCACAAACCTTCTGTCTCTGGTCTCTCCAGAGGGCCATGTGTCAACTTTGAAACAGACCAGGCCCATTGCAGTCGTCTTTCTGCTTCTCGGGTTGTCACACCATATGGGAGGGGGGAGAAGCTTGGAATGCATACCAGAGAAAACAAGCAAGAAAAACCAGAAGTACACATATAGACTGGGTGAAACCAGGCTTACTAGAAGGAACTGTGAGAGGCATCTTGGAGTCTCAGTGGACAACCAGTTAAATATGAGCCAGCACTGTGCAGCAGCCGCCAAAAAAGCCAATGCATGAATAGATGAATATATAGAGAAATAAGTTAAGATTGTTATAAAGATAGTAGATATAAGAGATAATGGCTTATAAAGAAAATATTATTGTTATATTGGTAAGAAAAATACTAATTATAACTGTTAGCACAAGATATATGTACCCAGTTGACACATTGTTTAAATGAAAGATGAATTTATTGTAAATATAAAATAAAAAAACTTTTTTTTAAAAGCCAATATTAACAGAGGGATACAATCAAGATCAAATGAGGTACTAACACCACTCTATAAGGCCACACCTAGAGTACTGCATCTAGTTTTGGTCAACACACTATAAAAAAGATGTTAAGACTCTGGAAAAAGTGCAGAGAAGAGCAACCAGGACAATTAGAAGACTGGAGGCTAAAACCAGTGGTGGTATGCTACTGGTTTGGCCAGTAGTAAAAATAACTGCTGATAGGGCCAAACCGCTTCCTCCGACTATCAGCTGAGAGGATAAAAGAAGCGAGAAGCACATGGATGGGTGGGAGGGTGACTCCTAGTTTTTTGTTTCTTCATCCTCTCAGCTGATTGGCGCATTAGAGGCGTGTGCGTATGTGTGGTAGTGGTGCAATCACCCACCAAACCAGTAGTGATTAAGGTAGGAACCCATGACTGGCTAAAATATATAAAGAATGGTTGCAGGAACTGGGCCTGGCTAGTCTAGTGAAGAGAGGGACCAGGGGAGACAGGAGAGCATCTTCCAATATCTGAGGGGCTGCCCCAGAGAGGAGGAAGGGGGTCAAGCTATTTTCCAAGGCACCCGAAGGCCAGACAAGGAACAATGGATGGAAACTGATCAAGGGAAGATTCAACCTACTATCCCATGGGAACTAAGGTCATCCCAACTGGTGTTGGCCAGAAACTGGAAGAGGTTACCAAGGAGACATCAGAACACCTAATTGGACAGTGTGACGTGTGACAATAGGGGAAGAAGTTATCTATTCTTTAACTATACTGAAAGCGCGCCAGGAATTAGTCAGAGCTGGCTTTGTTTTCATTTGGGCCAAAATGAAATACTCAATAAATCAATTCTTTGAAAAAGTAAAAAGGCTCAGAATTGCTGGATTGGTTGGGTTCATTAGTTCAGAGGTGGTATTCAACCAGTTCAGATTGGGTCTGGAGAACCGGTAGTGGAAATTTTGAGAAGTTCAGAGAACCGGCAAATCCCATCTCTGACTGGCCCCACCCACATCTCTTCTCTGCCTCCCATCGAGTCCCAGCTGATCAGCTGGGTCTCCTTTGGTTGCCCTGCCCAGTAGAACGGAGCTGGAAAGCAGGTCAGTGGGATGTAGAGGGAAAGGGATTTTGCAGGAACTTTCCCCTGCCACACCCACCAAGCCACGCCCACAGAACTGGTAGTAAAAAAAAATTGAATCCCACCCACTGCATTAGTTGCACCTGATCATGCCAGAAAATCCTTGTGGAAAGGCTCCTTCTCCACCAAGGGGCTCTCAGTGTTGAAAAGAGCATCCCCTTCTGTATAAATTAAATATTCATCAAAGGGGCCACTTCGCCACATGGCCCATTTTAGAAAGTTGCATTGCCATCTGTCGTGTCCTCGAAAATGATGCCAGGAGTCGGTGACTTCAAATCATGCTCTTTTATTAATGTAGGAACCGAACTGGCACTATGCAAAAGGTTCGCGGCTTTTATTCCTTTAGCCGCGGCGGCCGCGGCCAATGGCACCACTTTGAATCTCCCGCAATTCGAATAGACCAATCGCGGGAGATTCTTAGCAAGCCAATCGGCGCGGCTCGCCTGACCAATCAGAGTGCCCCGCGCTTTGGCCAATCAAAGCGCGGGGATCTCAAGAATGCTAATGAGGGGACAGAACACCCCTCCCCTCTTGGTTTAGTCCTTACGTAGCGTAGTCACGTAGGTAGGCGGGGCTCCGTCTGAGCCTACTGGACCTGCGCAGCTCAGTCGTAGGTTGGATCCCGGCCGGTTCGGTCGGGATCTCTGTTTCTCCTGATGCCGTCATGGGAACCGGCTGGTTGGTCGGGCCGGGCCGCTCTCCGTAGCTCCCTCCTGGGCCTCCCGGGTTGGTTGAGCTGCGGGTTTCGCCGCTCCCGCTCGGTCTCCCCGGGTCGGTCGAGCTGGCCTGGCTGTCTCTTCCTGGCGAGGGGTCGTGCTGGCTGCTTTCCGGTAAGTATGGCTGGTTTATTCTTCTTTGGTTTTGGTCCCCTGGGTATTCCCTCCCCCCTTGGTTTGTGTTGTGGGGGTTGGTTTCGCCTGTTTGTGCGTCGGTGGTCTCTTGGTTTGTTGTCCTCGACCTTAATTGGTCGATGTGGCGTTTCCATGCTCGTCCGTCTGCTGTTTGTAGCCGGTACGAGTGTGGCCCTGTTATTTGTGTGATGACGGCCGGTACCCATAACGGGTCTCCCGTCAGGTTTCTTGCGTATACAGGGTCGCCTGGTGCGAAAGTTCGGCGTTTGCTGTTTGAGTCTGGGGGCTTCTCCGGGTTATACGTGGGGTGTAACCTGTCGAGTGGGGACCTTAATTTCCTCCCCATTAATAGTTCGCTGGGCTCTTATTCGTTGTGGTATTTGGGGTTATGTGTTGGGTGAAGAGTAGTTTGTTTATTTTCTCCTGGATCTCCCTGTGGTCTATTTTCCGGATGGTTTGCTTAGTGAATTGCACCATCCGTTCCGCCCTACCGTTCGCCGCCGGGTGCGCCGGTGCTGTCAGTGCGTGGCGGATACCCCTTTCCGCTAGGAATTTTTCGAATTCCAGCAAGGTGAATTGGGGCCCATTGTCGGAAACAATGATGTCTGGGAGGCCGTGCGTTGCAAAGAGTTTGCAGAGTTCCTCGGTCACGGCCTCCGTGGTTGTTGTTTTCATGTTGCTTACCTCCAGCCAGTTGGAGTAAGCATCTACTGTTATGAGGAAGGTGTGTCCTTTTGTGAGCCCGGCGAAGTCTATGTGGATCCTCGACCAAGGTCCCCTTGGGGTTTCCCATTCTAGGATGGGTGCTGTGGGTGGGCTTGGCCTAGTTTCCTGGCATCGTTGGCACCTTGCTACCCAGGTCTCAATTTGTTTGTCCATCCCTGGCTACCAAGCGTAACTTCTGGCCAGGGCTTTAGTCCTAACGATGCCAGGGTGCCCCTCGTGTAGAAGTTCCAGAACCTGCCCTTGTAGTTTTTCTGGAATGACCACCCTATCCCCCCATAGTATGCACCCTTTTAATAACGAGAGTTCCATTTGCCGGTTTTGGAATGTTTTGACGGACTCGTCGTTGTCCCTTTCCGGCCACCCTTTCTCTACCCAATGCAACACCCGCGCCAGACGTTTGTCTTTATTAGTCTCTCGGGCAATGTCTGACGCGGTTATGGGCAGGTTGGGTAGAGTCTCAATGCTGAGGGTGGTCGTCGTGGGTGCTGGGTCGATGTCAGGTTCCGGTAGCGGCGAGCAGCTTAAGGCGTCTGCATGGGAGATCGTCTTACCCAGTCTGTGTATGAGTCTGTCGTTGTAGGCCGCCAGGAATTGAGACCACCTTGTCATTCGGGGAGACAGAATGTTCGGGGTGGCCCGGTTTCCTGCAAGGATTCCCAGCAGCGGCTTGTGGTCGGTTATGATGGTGAATGTCCGGCCGTAGAGGTACTCGTGGAATCTTTTTACGGCGGCAACTATAGCCAGAGCGTCTTTGTCCAGCTGGCTATAGTTCTGCTCCGGTTTGGTGAGGGTCCTTGAAAAGAACGTGATGGGTGCTTCTTTTCCGTCGGGGAGGGTATAGCTGAGGACAGCGCTGACGCCGAAGGGTAATGCGTCGCACGTGATGGCCAGAGGTACGGTCTCGTTATACTGTATAAGGACGGCGTCCGAAGTGAGGAGGTCCTTTGTTCTTTGGAAGGCGGCTTGCTCGCGTTTCCCCCAAGTCCAAGTCGCCGCCTTGTCCAGGAGCCAATGCAATGGCTCCGCCGCCGTCGCCTTTTGGGGCAGGAAAACATTGTAAAAGTTAAGTAGCCCCAGGAATGCCTGTAGTTCCCTCTTCGACTTGGGTGTGGGGGCTTCTTTGATGGCCTTGATTTTTTGGTTTGTGGGGTGAATGCCGTGACGGTCTAGGAAGTATCCTAGGAATTCAACCCGTTCCGTGTATAATTGGCATTTCTCCCTCTTTACCTTGAGCCCGGTCTCTTTGAATTTGGTTAGGACCTCCCTTAGGTGACCCTCTAGTTCGGCTTGGTTGGTTGCCGACACTAGGACGTCGTCGAAGTAAGGTACCACCCCCTTGATGCCTTGAAGTAGTCTTTCCATTAGGCTTTGGAATATTCCCGGTGCCACGCTGACTCCGAATTGGAGTCGGTTGCATTTAAATGCTCCCCGGTGGGTGACTATGGTTTGCGCTTCTGCTGTTTCCTCGTCGACTGGCAACTGTTGATATGCCTGGGCGAGGTCGAGCTTGGCGAAAACCTTGCCCCCTCCCAGTGAGTGCAGTAGGTGTTGCACTACTGGGACGGGATAGGTGCTTTGTTGCAACGCGCCATTTAGGGTGGCCTTATAGTCCCCACAGATCCTCACCGACCCATCGGGCTTGATCGGTGTGACTATGGGGGTCTCCCACCGGGCGTGGTCCATTGGCTGTAGGACCCCTTGCTTGACAAGCTTGTCAATTTGCTCGTTTATCTTGGGTTTAAGTGCGAATGGCATCCGCCTTGGTTTCAGGCGTTTTGGGGGGACGTTTGGGTCTAGGTTGAATGATATAAGGGGCCCTCGGTACTTGCCTAGGTTTCCGTTGAAGACCTCTTGGAATTCCTGGGCCAGTTGTTGCTCCCAGCTGTCGTCGGTGACGTGGTCGACTCCCATGACTGCAATGCCGAGCGGGGCGAACCATTGCAGTCCCAGTAGGCTTGGGTGGTCGCGGTCGACGATTGTCAGGGGAAGCCTTTCGGTGTGCCCTTTATATGTTATGTTGAAGTGTCCGGTTCTGACTACCGGGATGCGGTTTCCCTGGTAGTCCTTTACAATGAGTCTCTGGCTGTCTAGGTTCCTCCTTTGGATGGTGGGCACCAAGCGCTTTATTTCATGCCATGCTATGATGGAGAGGTAGGACCCGGAGTCCATCTCCATTTTGCATGGCTCGCCCTCGATGCCTACCTCCACATGGACCTTCCGGGCGTCATTGGTTGTGGCGTGGCCGATGGTGACCGTCTGATGGGTCTCCTCTCTTCACCGGTTATCGCCGCCTCGTAGGGATCATCAATTCCGGTCCCATCTGTTGTCCAAGGGGCGATCTCTGGTCCGGGGTGGTGTGCTCTCTCTCCTCCGTTCGCTCTGGTCCCATCGGGGCGGGCTGCGGTTCTTTTTAAGGTGGCAGACACGGGCGATGTGACCCTTCTTGTCACAATGCCGGCAGGTCGACTCGAAAAACCGGCATTCGGACCTGGGGTGGTCACCTCCGCAACCGGCACAGTTGGTCCTCGACTTACGACCCCGCCAGTTCTGTGGGTCGCGGCCTGTCTGGAGGCGATGAATTTCCTCCTTGTCATCAGAAGTGCCCGATGCCGAGTGGAAATCGCCCTGGTGGGTGGTCGTCTCGGGTTGGGCCTCGGCCGACCTTGCAGGGTTGTTGTTCCCGCTGCGGTCCCCAGCGTTCAGTCGGCGCATGCGGTCGGCGGATGTTCGGGTTGCTTCGGCGGCTGCGGCTGTGGTGAGGGTGTCTGCTAGGCTGATGTTGCCCTTGGCCATCAGCCGGCTTTGTAGGACGGGGTCCCACACGCCGAGCACGATTCTGTCTCGCAGGGCGTCGTTCAGGTTGTCGAATTCGCACAGCTCCCCTAGGTGCTGTAGTTCGGCGACGAAGTCGCTGAAACTCTTACCCGACCGTTGGTCCCGACGGTAGAATTCGTTGCGTCGGATCAGGATGGGTACCTCTGGAGCGTAGTGCCGCCGAAGTATTGGTTCGAGGACGTCCCAGTCCATCGCGGTCGCATCGGCAGGTTTGGCAAGTGACTTGGCCATCTTGAATACCTCGGTCCCGCAGTGGGTCAGGAAGATGGCGCGCTTCATGGGGCCGGTGGCGTCCTTCAGATTGCTGCACTCGAGGAACATGCGGAATCGGTCGGAGTACGATTCCCAGTCCTCGGTGGCGGGGTTGAAGGGTGCGGGGGGTGCGATTTTCGCCATCGTGGAGGTTCGTCTGGCTTCCGTCGGACACGTGGTTCGGTTCAGGGTCTGGATCCCACCTTCGTCGCCAGTGTCGTGTCCTCGAAAATGATGCCAGGAGTCGGTGACTTCAAATCATGCTCTTTTATTAATGTAGGAACCGAACTGGCGCTATGCAAAAGGTTCGCGGCTTTTATTCCTTTAGCCGCGGCGGCCGCGGCCAATGGCACCGCTTTGAATCTCCCGCGATTCAAATAGACCAATCGCGGGAGATTCTTTGCGAGCCAATCGGCGCGGCTCGCCTGACCAATCAGAGTGCCCCGCGCTTTGGCCAATCAAAGCGCGGGGATCTCAAGAATGCTAATGAGGGGACAGAACACCATCCATTCTACTTCCAATCTGGCATGCTTTTATCGATTTTTAAATAAGAGAACCGATATGAAAATTGGCTCTTATTGCCCAATTAAATGGAGTGGATCTACTCTTGCCTGCTCACTTTCCAGCCCTCAAGCTCTTTGGAACTAGATTACAATTTAAACCATCAATTATTGCATCTGATGGCCAGCAAACCTTGATTATTCTGCTTGGCAAAAATGACAAACCCATTCTTCCCCCATTCCCCCTCAAAACTGTGTTCAGGACTCAAAAAGCCAAAATGAGTTTGATAAACTCATTGCTGGGAGGCACGTGGGCCAGTTGTTGAAAGAGGCTGAGCAAAGAAGCAGTAATTTATGCGATTAAAACGAGAAAGATGGAGCTTCATCCGCTAATGCAGTGCTGTATATTATCAGGTCAAGCTATTAAGAGAGTTTGTTGTTATCATTTGCCTCTTAATGTCTTACTGCTAAGAGGTTTAGGAGATATTAGGCAACAAAATGTTAATAAACTTTATGGGCAGTGTTCCAGGAAGGACTGGGGTTTAGGCCCACTGGCACGGCTGCGTTAGCCTGATTAAAGGAGAGTTTAGAATAGTTTCCTTCGGGCTGGCCCTGGATATGTTCTTGGATGTTCACCGAGCAGGAGAACATTTCTGAAGTGTGTGGGATTCAATTTGCATGGTTTTATTACACAAGAAGGTGAGCATGCTATTGGGGGCAAATCTTCTGTATATCATGGTGCTCTACTTTGGCTTATTGTGCCGGAGAAGTAGATTAGCATCTCTGACTTAAATGGGAATCAACAAATAGTTCTACATCAGACAGATTTAAATTGCAGCAGAAAAACTTTTTTTAAAAAAAGAGCCTGTCACATATTTGTAGCCCTTAAAACTGGTTCACCAATAAGTTCAGCTTCCCTCCAAAAGATCCAACTTCTGGTTTGAAATTGTGGAGGTGGCAGTTTCTAAAGGAAGACCATAAACAGACTCCTGGTCTTGTTAAATTGGAAGGTTACCATGAGGTCACCTAGTCCAACCCCCTATTCTATGAAGAAATCAAATTTATATGTTTTCTGGTGCGTTACCCATCTTAGCCAATTCTGCCAAATCCAAATTTGATAAGTATTGCCATCCTAAAGTATTAATATAACTGTAAAAGAAAACAAAGCCAGAGTTCAATCTTCTGTCTGATTTCATAAGGAGATAATTATTGATGAAGATTCTTTGAATTCAAGTTGCAAATCAATTCCCCTTGTATCTCATTCCATAGGGAAGCCATGCAAGGTTAGTGGTAAGGAAAGCATGACTCTTCAAACAATTTGCATTTCAAAAAAAAGTTTTACTGAGACGGTGAATTGCAAAGAAGTCAGGAGGAAATCTGTGCCAAAGCGTTAGGCTAACTTTTCCCCTTCAACTGCCACCCCAATGCCCCATATCCACGAGCAGCCTGATTAGATTAGATTAACTGAGTTAATTAACCTTTAGATCATCTAGTGAAGTCCAACCCCATGCCCAAGCAGCAGACCCTAAATCATTTCTGACCAATGGCAGTCCAGTCTCTTCTTGAAAGCTTCCAGTGATTAAATTCCCACAGATTCCGAAGGCAACTTGCTCTCCCTGTCAGAAAATTACTCCTTATTTCCAGGTTGAATCTCTCCTGGATCAGCTTCCATCCATTATTCCTTGTCTGGCCTTCAGGTGCCTTGGAAAATAGCTTGACCCCTTCCTCCTCTCTGTGGCAGCCCCTCAAGTATTGGAACCCTGCTATCGTGTCTCCCCTGGTCCTTCTCTTCCCTAGACTAGCCTGGCCCAGTTCCTGCAACCATTCTTCATATGTTTTAGACTCCAGTCCCCTCATCATCCTGGTTGCTCTTCTCTGCACTCTTTCCAGAGTCTCAACATCTTTTTTTATAGTGTGGTGACCAAAACTGGATGCAGTACTCTAACCAATAAAATGATACAAAGGTCTTTTGAAAACTCCAAGGTTGGATGGTGAGAAAAGGTCTTCCATGCCATGACCTTGAGTTACGTTACAGGCTAGAACTGGCTGAGAGGGAGTCTGTACCGATGGCTCATCCTCCCTCCCTAAACTAAAACTCTAGTAAGACCACACCTGGTATAATGCAACCAATTTTAGTCACCATATTACAAAAAGAGATGTTGAGACTTTGGAAAAAGTTCAGAGAAGAGCAACTAAGATGATCAAAGGCCTGGAGACTAAACCATATGAAGAAAGGCTGCAGGATTTAGATTTGGCTAGTCTAAAGAAAAGAAGAATTAGGGGCAACATGATAGAAGTCTTCCAATATTTGAGGGGCTGTCACAAAAAAGGAGTCAAATTATTCTCCAAAGCACCGGAGGGCAGGATTTTTTGTATTAGGATATGAATCCTACTCCAATATTTCTTTGCTTTATGTCTACCATAGATGATAACATTTATGGAAATGTACATTTCCAACATTTAATTGAAGTTCCTTTATACATTCTGGATAACTTGTTTAGTGTTAAATACCAGCAATGCATCGTCTTATAAATTTTTTATTTTGTAATTGGTAGTGTTCTATATCCATTCCCCCCCAACCTTCCTTTTCCGGCCAGGACATTTGCCCTTCTGCAGGAATCATTACAATATCCATTCTCCAGGATTTTGAAAGATAATGCAGAAGGGTTCAATCAGATAATCAGTTAATGCTTCCAGGGCACTATAGTGCAGCTTATCTGATTTAAACTCCTTCAAAAATGATATTTTTTGAACTGTGTATTTCTGTTGGGACTGTGCAAAGCTTTGGCTAATTTGATTTGCTTAAACTTCAGTCAAAATGCCCCATCAAAGCAAATTTGTCTCATGGACCTGGACTGCCTGTGCTGCCTCTCCTAATGAACTTAACTAATCAACATGGGGCATTCCTAGCAAACTGCCACTATACCAGTAAAGGAGAATATTTGTAGCTCAGGGTTGAAATGAGGTGATCTCTGTGCTTGCTTGTTTTCTGGGGTAGCACTGATGATGTTACCTAGTTGGGTCATGAAACGTCTGCAAGAAAAAAAGCAAGCTCAGAGAGTACCATAGACCCTATAGTCCTTCTTCTCCTCTCCTCCTTCTCTGTCACTCCACAAACCCCACTCCCTTCTAGCACTGATGATGTTACCTAGTTGGGTCATGAGACGTCTGCAAGAAAACAAGCAAGTTCAGAGTGTACCAAGGACCACACAGCCCTCCTCTTCCTCCTCCTAACAAAACCCATCCCTTCTAGCACTGATGATGTTACCTAGTTGGGTAATGAAATTTCTTCAAGAAAACCCCCCAAGCTCAGAGAACACCAAGGACCCCTCAAACGTCCACTGTGGTCCCATCAGTTCCTGCCAAGAAGGAGGAGGAGGGGCTGGTCTGTGTCCTGAGAAATGGAAGGAGGGTACAGCTGGCCTACCTGCTATGTCAACCATCTGAGCTTCCCAGAAACCCAGCAAAATACAAGCTTGTTGCAACCCCGGGAAGGAAAACAGAAGCTTTTGAAACGTGTACAGGCAGTCCTTGACTTACGACCACAACTGAGCCCAGCATTTATGTTGCTGAGAAATTTGTTGTGAGTTTTGCTTCCTTTTGTGACCTTTCTTGCCATGGTTGTTAAGTAAATCACTGCCATTGTTAAATGCATGGCAGTTGTTAAAAGGGAATCTGGCATCCCTACCGACTTTCTCAGAAGATTGCAAAGGGGAATCACATGACTCTGGGACACTGCAACCAGCATAAATACAAGCCAGAGGCCAAGCGTATGAATTTTGATCATGTTATGAACTAATAAAGGCGTTTAATAAAGTTTTAACAACCTTAAGAAAAAGCAGGGTTCTAATCCTGCACTTCTGATTGGCCGATAATAGCGACATCGGATTGGTCCTTTCTGGAAAATCTGATTGGCTGTTAACGGGCCAACTCTCATTGGTTCAAGGGTTTAACACTTCCATGTTTCTCATTGGCTAATAGGACAGCAGCCAACCCTAAAAAAGGACTGCTGCTGCCCTAGGGTTTTGCTCTGTTCAGTGTGCTTAATAAAGAGTTGAAGTTCATTGTTCACTGCCTTGTCTCCTCTCATTGCACCCATGCGGAGAACTTAACACTGGTGACGAAGATGGGATGCGGAGACATCTGAGCTGATTGAACACTCACAGAGCATCAAACAGAGCACGTGGCTGAAGGCACATTGACAACGGAAAACATGTCCAGCAGTGCCATACCACCCGCTCCATTTGACCCGGCACAAGAAGACTGGGACTCGCACATAGACCGGTTCCAGATGTTTCTGGAGACCAACAACTTGAAGGATGCCACTACGGGGAAAAAGCGAGCAGTGTTCCTGACCCATTGCGGGCCTGCCGTCTTTAAGATGGCCAAGCCACTAGCGAAACTGACTGAGGTGAAATCCATGGACTGGGATGTCCTCGCGCCCCTTCTATGGGCCCATTATGCACCTGCCATACCAACGCTTGTCCGAAGACATGAGTTTTACCAGAGAGACCAACGGAAAGGAGAGAGTGTCGCGGATTTCATTGCAGACCTCCGGAACCTGGGAGGCCTCTGTGGGTTTGCAGACCTCGAAGAAGCTCTGAGAGACCGAATAGTTCTGGGATTAGATGACCAAATGGCGCAGAGCAAGATCATGGCCAAAGGGGACATCGATCTTGCCGATGTCATCAAAGATGCTACTGTAGCAGAAGCAACCAGGAAGTCGGCCGCCCGAATGCACCACACCAATGCATCACTACGTCAACTCGCCAACGATACCTCACCTCGCCTAGAGAGAAACACAACAGCGGCCCACCACGAGGACCTCAAATATCCATCAGAAAGTGATGAGGAGGAGGTCAACCGGCTCCGGTCCGAACACGACCAACACAACCAGCGGAATCGAAGACTACCGCACCAATGCGCGGGTTGTGGGGCAAACCACCCGCGATCAGACTGCAAATTCCTCGACGCGCTCTGCCATTCCTGTGGGAAAAGAAGCCACATCAGGAAGGTCTGTAGAAGCAAGCAAGGATCCAGCCCAATTCTGAGAGAAAACAACTACCGCCAGACCACAGGGAATCGTCCTGTAAGTCGGGAACACTTGAACCACCAATAGAACAACCACTCCTACAGAAATAAAACACTGGCCACTTCAATGAGACGGGAAGAGGTACACCAAACCATTACAATCGGTCACGCTTCATCGTTAGATGCAAAGAAGATCCTAGTGAGGGTCGCCATCGAAAACCAACCTTGCGTGATGGAAGTCGACTCAGGATCGTCCCTCTCAATGGTTTCCTGGAAGACCCTTAAACAATTAATCCCTGCCATCCGGCATCAAGACCTCAGAGCCCAAAGAATCATACTCAAAGATTATCAGGGGAACCGAATTCCGGTCATTGGATCCAGCCAAGTCCAAGTATCATTCAAAAATCGTACTGCATCATTACCACTGACCGTCGTCGACCGCGACTGGCCTAGTTTGTTAGGCCTTCAATGGTTCACCCCACTTGGGATCGAGGTAGCCGGCATTCACCAAACCAGAAGCGACGACTGGGAGGAGGCCCTCATCCAGGAATTCCAGGACGTCTTTGCAGACAAACTAGGTGAGTACAAGGGGACCCCGATATCATTTAACCTTAACCCTGAAGTAGCCCCCATCCGCCTTAAGCCTCGTCGGGTACCTTTTGCCCTAAAACCAAAGATCGACGAGCAGCTCGATAAATTAATAGCCCAGGGTGTTTTAGAACCAACTGACCATGCCCGTTGGGAAACCCCAATCGGAACACCCATCAAACCGGATGGATCGTTAAGGATTTGTAGGGACTACCAGGCCACCCTTAATCACGCCCTTCAACAGAACGCTTACACGGTGCCGGTGGTGCAACACCTTCTCCATTCCCTGGGGGGTGGAAAAGTCTTCGCTAAATTGTATTTAGCGCAGGTGTACCAACAACTGCCTGTAGATAAAAAAAAAACAGTGGAAGCACAGACGATCATTACGCACCGAGGCGCCTTTAAATGCAACTGACTCCAATTCGGAGTGAGCGTAGCCCCAGGGATTTTTCAAAGTCTGATGGAGAGATTCTTGCAAGGGATCAAGGGGGTCGTGCCATATTTTGATGATGTTTTTAATTGTGGCCCCGAATAGAGAAGTACTAGAAAGGCATCTTAAAATGGTTCTCCAGAAATTTAAAGACTCCGCTCTAAAGGTGAAAAAAAATAAATGTCAACTGTGTACAGATAAAGTAGAGTTCCTGGGGTACCTAATCGATAAGCAAGGCATTCACCCCACTAATAGTAAACTAAAAGCGATCAAAAAATGCCCCAAGACCCAGGAATAGGACAGACCTCCAAGCTTTCCTGGGGCTCATTAACTTTTACAACATCTTCTTGCTCCAGAAAGCGACCGTAGCTGAGCCCCTACATAGACTTCTCGACAAAAAAGCAACCTGGGTCTGGGGACACCGAGAGGAGCATGCATTCTGACAAATGAAAAACTTACTAACCTCCGATGCTGTTTTAATGCAGCATAACGAGACTTTGCCTTTAACAATTACATGTGATGCGTCACTGTTTGGAGTAGAAGCCATTTTGAGTCATGTGTTACCAAATGGTAGTGAGGCCCCTATTGCCTATTTTTCAAGGACCTTATCTAGGGCTGAACGTAACTATAGCCAAATTGACAAAGAGGCTCTTGCTGTTGTATCTGCTGTGAAACGGTTTCATGAATATGTGTATGGATGAGTTTTTACTATTATTACCGATCACAAACCTTTGCTGGGGATTATCGCGGGAGACAAGCCAACCCCCTATATATTGTCACCTAGAATGACTCGCTGGTCGGAGTTCTTAGCTGCGTACAACTATAAATTACAACACCGCCCGGGGAAAGCCATTCCCCACGCTGATGCATTGAGCCGTGCCCCACTTCCGGAAACCGTCGACAACCCAGCTCCAACCCTTACGACACTCCAGATTGAAACACTACATTCACCGCCGCTAACAGCCAGAGACATCGCTATCGAAACAAAATGAGATCCTGTCCTGGTGCGAGTTCTCAGCTGGGTCGAACGAGGATGGCCAGTAGAACAAACCCCTGATGACTTCACCCCGTTCAGAAACCGGCAAACAGAACTTTTTTTGCAAAAAGGCTGCATCCTATGGGGAGACAGAGTCGTCGTCCCAGAGTGGTTACAACGAGCAGTTTTGAAAACATTGCATGATGGTCACCCCGGCATTGTGCGAATGAAAGCGCTCGCACGAAGCTACGCGTGGTGGCTGGGCATCGATAAGCAGATCGAAGCCTGGGTAAAGACTTGTCTAAAGTGCCAAGAAGTCAGCAGTGCCCCACCTAGAGCAACTCCAACGGAGTGGGAAACTCTCCGGGGGCCGTGGTCCTGCATCCACATTGACTTTGCGGGACCTACTAAGGGACATACGTTCCTCCTAGAAGTGAATGCCTATTCCAACTGGCTCGAAATCCACAAGATGAAGACTACTACAACCGATTCAGTCATCGGCAAATTAAATAAACTATTCGCAACACATGGGCTGCCAGACGTTCCAGTCTCCGACAACGGACCCCAGTTCACCGCCCTGGCGTTTGAACAATACTTAGCGGACCAGGGTATCCGCCATGCGCTAACCTCACCGGTGCACCCTGCAGCCAATGGCAGGGCCGAGTGCATGGTCCAATTTGTTAAAAAAACTCTCCACAAAATGGACTATGGGGACATTGATGACAAACTAAACAGAATACTCCTACTCCAACATATCACCCCACACAGCGTCACCAACAAGACTCCAGCTGAACTGTTGATTGGACACAAGCTCCGCTCCCACCTCGACCGTCTCCACCCGTCCTACGCGCCAGAGAAACCCTGTGGATCTAGCGGAAAATGCCGCAAGTTCATGGTAGGTGACTTAGTCTTTGCTAAAAACCTTTCCGGCGAACCATTATGGGTCGAAGCAACCGTAACTCAAACCACCGGGCCCAGATCGTACCGTGTGCAAACATTGGATGGAAAGATATGGAAACGCCATATAGATCAGCTTCGCTCTAGGCTGCAACCCAGTTCCGCGACTCCTGTGACTCTCAAACTGAGGGGGGAGGGGATGTCGAAGAAACCGAATTCGAGATGGTGGAAAGCGGAATCGAAGGAAGTCAGCAGCCGGGCGCATTACATGAAGAAGAATCAGGGAGAGGGGTTGCCTCACCACAGAGGAATACCTCAACGGAGGCGAGCCTGCAGAGACCAGAGGACAACAACGACAGAATTAGCGGTACCGAGTCGTCCAGTGAGGATGCGGAACCGCCTGTACCAGATAAATCAAAAAACATTCCATCCAAACTGGACTACAGACAGGAACCGGTGGGACAGTGCAAATCTAATAGACAGTTAAAACAACCTGCATATCTACAGGATTACGTCACCACACCCCTCAAACGGAACCTAGGGGGAAGGGGTGTTATGAACTAATAAAGGCATTTAATAAAGTTTTAACAACCTTAAGAAAAAGCAAGGTTCTAATCCTGTACTTCTGATTGGCCAATAATAGCGACATCGGATTGGTCCTTGCTGGGAAATCTGATTGGCTGTTAACGGGCCAACTCTCATTGGTTCAAGGGTTTAACACTTCCATGTTTCTCATTGGCTAATAGGACAGCAGCCAACCCTAAAAAAGGGCTGCTGCTGCCCTAGGGTTTTGCTCTGTTCAGTATGCTTAATAAAGAGTTGAAGTTCACTGTTCACTGCCTCGTCTCCGCTCATTGCACCCATGCGCAGAACTTAACAGATCACATGACCAGGGAGATGCTGCAAGGGTCATAAATATGAAAAACAGTCATAAGTCACTTGTTGTGGCCTATCGGCCACCCCTCACCCACCCACCCCCGTAGCCAAAGTAGAGGAGGAGGAAGAGGAGGTGTGGGAGTCAGGATCAGCATCAAGGCAACCTGGGAGCTCCAAAGGGGAAGAGGGAATGGAACTGGCAGAGAGAGAGAGAGAGGCAGGGCCTGAGTCAGCCCTCAGATGGCCAGTCAACAGCCCCCAGATCTGGAGGTGGCTGATGAGGAAGAGGAGGAACAGTTGGGTCCAGTGCCTGACATGCGGATGCACAGAAGGCAGAGGAGAGGAAAACAGGGGAAATCTATGGGCTGGTCCTTGGGATGGAAGAGTCACCCCACCCTAGCTCTGGGATAAAAGGCAGAGGACAAATGAATCGATGTGGCAGACAGCTATTCATCTCCCTGCCGGACAGATTTGTTAGCCTGCAGTGAGAGAGGAACTGTTTGTTGGGTGTGCTGGCACTCCTAATAAAGGAATCATTGATTTAACTATAGAGGTTTGTTTTGTTTGGGGAGCTGGGTCAGAACATCACCTTTTCCAGTGCCTTGTAACTTGGAACAGTCATTAAACAAACTTGTTGTAAGTCAAGAACTATTTTTAAGACCTGGAGTAGGATATTTTCTGCTTTTTTTTCAGCCAGATTTCCTGTGGGCTCTTTGCTGTTTGGAAGTTACTGTGCTGTCCTTTCCTCATCTTTGTTATCTCTGCCCTGAAGGAAGATGCAGGGGATGTTTTGAAAAAAAGATTGTGGAAACTTGTCAACCATCCCTGCTATTTTCATCTTGTTTGGCTAACGAGTAGAGCCGCTTCAGGCATTTTCAGTCTCTCCCAATTGTGTGTGCAGAGAATACTTTTCTCCAAATTGAATCGTGAATCTCGAAGTGAATCAAATTGATTTCACAACAGGCACTTGAATTATATCGTTCCCTCCGTAAATCTTGTGTTAGTTGCTTGATTGGAATCCAGAAAGATTTTTCCGAGAATTAGTTTCTCTCCATCTTAATATGAGACATTTTATATCCAAATATGAACAGAATAGAATGGAATGGAGTGGAGTGGAGTGGAGTGGAGTGGAGTGGAAGGGAAGGGAATGGAATGGAATGGAATAGAATAGAATAGAATAGAATAGAATAGAATAGAATAGAATAGAATAGAATAGAATAGAATAGAATAGAATATGGAATGGAATTCAAAATAGAATAGAAATAGAAATCAATAATAGAATAGAATAGAATGAACAATAGAAAGAATGGAAAGAATGAAAGAAATAATAGAATAGAAAATAGAATAGAATAGAAAGAATGAAAGAATAGAATAGAATTCAAAATAGAATAGAAATAGAAGTCAATAAAATAATAGAACAGAACAGAACAGAACAGGAGTTAGAAGGGGCTTTGAAGATCTTCTAGTCCAACCCCCTGCTCAGACAGGAAACCCTATACCACCTCAGACAAATGGTTATCCAATTTCTTCTAAAAAATCTTCCACTGTTGGAACATTTACAACTTCTGGAGGCAAGTTGTTCCACTGGTTAATTGTTCTCACTATCAGGAAATTCTTCCTGAGTTCCAGGTTGCTTCTCTCCTTGATTAGTTTCCACCCATTGCTTCTTGTCCTGCCTTCAGGTGCTTTGGAGAATAGCTTGATTCCCTCTTCTTTGTAGCAACCCCTGAGATATTGGAACACTGCTATCACATCAACCATAGTCATTCTTTTCATCAAACTGGACATACCCAATTCCAGCAACCTGTCAGCCTCAAGATGGTCTGAAGATATATTCCACTGTTGCTTTTCTCCTATTTCTGCAATTACTTCTTTCGGCTGTCATGACAACGGTGGGAGGGGGGACTCTGGAGGGGAAGAAGGCTGGAGGTGTTTTGCATTCCTTTGCTGGGCTAGCAAGGGGAGGGGGGATTCTTTTCTTTAACTTTCCGTTTCTTGGCTATCTTCTGTCCTCTTTTGCGCAACTGCGAACTTTTATCAAAATATGTCAAGGTCATTTGACAAGACACCTCATCACCGCCTGGAGATGACCACATGAGCTTATTCAGAAGTTTTAATTGAAAGAATCATTTGAACTTTGAGGGGTGGGAGCAATTCTATTTCTTTGTATGTGTGTTCTACCCGCCAATTTCTCAGTTTCGGAATTGATTTGTAGCTTCCACTTTACTTTCCAGTAAAAGGATAACTTTGCTCTACACCATGGAGTCTGAGTATTTCTTTCTTGGGATCTAAAGGGAGCACAGACTGACATTATTCTGAAATTAAAGAAATTCTAGATTCTAGAAAATGGAGGGGTCGTACCCAATATCTTGTAGCTTGGAAACATTTTCCTCCGTCCCATGCTGAATGGGTAAATGAGAAAGACCTTAGAGCTCCTGAACTGTTAAAGAAATTTTATGCCAAATACCCTGATAAACCATAGAAATGTATATCAATGTTAACATGTAATTATGTTATTTTTTCTTCTAGGGACTAATGTCCTTTTTCTAGGGGGTCCGAATGTCAGCCTCAAGATAGTCTGAAGATATATTCCACTGTTGCTTTTCTCCTATTTCTGCTATTACTTCTTCCGGCTGTCATGACAACAGTGGGAGGGGGGACTCTGGAGGGGAAGAAGGCTGGAGGTGTTTTGCATTCCTTTGCTGGGCTAGCAAGGGGAGGGGGGATTCTTTTCTTTAACTTTCCATTTTTTGGCTATCTTCTGTCCTCTTTTGCGCAACTGTGAACTTTTATCAAAATGTGTCAAGGCCATTTGACAAGAGACCTCATCACCACCTGGAGATGACCACATGAGCTTATTCAGAAGTTTTAATTGGAAGAATCATTTGAACTTTGGGGGGTGGGAGCAATTCTATTTCTTTGTATGTGTGTTCTAACTGCCAATTTCTCAGTTTCGGAATTGATTTGTAGCTTCCACTTTACTTTCCAGTAAAAGGATAACTTTGCTCTACACCATGGAGTCTGAGTATTTCTTTCTTGGGATCTAAAGGGAGCACAGCCTGACACAACCATTCTTTATATATTTTAGCCTTTAGCCCCCTAATCATTTTTCTTTTTCTTCTCTGCATTCATTCTAGAGTCTCAACATCTTTTTTACAATCATGGTGACCAAAACTGGATGCAGTAGCCTTACCAAAGCATTATAAAGTAGTATTAACACTTCATGTGATCTTGATTCCTTCTCTTAAAATATTAACGGTGCTTTCCAGCCCTCTCTAAGCAGTTTATAGGGTCATTCTATGGCCCCCGACAATCTGGGTCCTCATTTCACAGACCTCGGATGGATGGAAGGCTCAGTCAATATTGAGCCAATGAGGATCAAATTGTTGGCAGTGGGTAGAGTTAGCCTGCAATACTGCATTCTAAATATTGTGCAAAAGAAGAAAGGGAAGGAAGGAGAGGAGAGGAGAGGAAAGAAGGGCAATAGCAATAACACTTAGACTTCACCACTTCACAATCCTTTCTAGCCCTCTCTAAGCAGTTTATGGAGTCAGCCTATTGCCTCCAACAATCTGGGTCCTCATTTTACCCACCTCAGAAGGATGGAAAGCTGAGTACTCAGTTTTCATTTTAAAGGAGAAAACCTCATCCTTGAATTTATTCCACTTCACTGGCAAAGAGTTCTATGGGCCCCTCAATTATCAGGCTACTCTCCTGCTCAGGGGGGTTGCTCAGGCTACTTACTACCTGGAGAATGTAGCTTTACATTGTTCCTGTAGTCACCTGCTTATTCAGCAAGGAGAAGTGAGTTTATCATTCCCAACAGGAGTCCACAGCTTCCCCCAACAAATCCAATGAAATCTGCAGCCACATGACATGCGTACCCATCGTAACACTTTTCTTCATTTTGAACGTTGCTGCTATAGACTTGTCCCTGTTTGCTCTAATGAATGTAATAGATTCAAATGTAACTTGATTGAATGTTTGACTTGCGTTATTATCCCAGCTGAATTGCAAATACTTCCACCCATGCACTGAGAAAGCCTTTTTCCAAATCAATTCAGACATCCATGTCAAATCGGTCTTTGTTCAATTATTAGATTTAAATCAGCAAATCAAATATGATGATTTTCCCCCAAATTGATTTAAATTGTTGGGCTTTATACTTGCCTATCTATCACCAACCTCTGCCACCCAGAAGGTCTTTTTTTTACCGTTATGATATGTGGCACAAAAAGTATGCTTATCATGTTTTTCCCAGCTTGAAATTTTACAAAATGCTTTTCTTTAACAAATGTGAATTATATTGAAATTTAGAAGAAATGAGCACACCACCTGCAACTCTCTGAAACAAACCTGCCTGAAACTCTAGAAAAAGCGCAGAGAAGAGCAACCAGGATGATGAGGGGACTGGAGGCTAAAACATACTATGAAGAGTTGCATAAACTGGGCCTGGCTAGTCTAGGGAAGAGAAGGACCAGGGGAAGCATGACAGAAGTCTTCTAATATTTGAGGGGCTGCCACAAAGAGGAGGGGGTCAAGGCACCTGAAGGCCAGACAAGAAATAATGGATGGAACATGATCCAGAAGAGACTTAACCTGGAAATAAGGAGGAATTTTCTGATAGGGAGAACAAACAATCGATGGAACAGAAGTTGCCTTTGGAAGTTGTGGGAGCTTCATCCCTGCAGGCTTCCAAGAAGAGACTGGACTGCCATCTGTCAGAAATGATGTAGGGTCTCCTGCTTGGGTGGGAGGTTGGACTAGATGACCTACAAGGTCCCTTCCAACTCTGTTAATCTGAATCTAAGACTATCTAAGTGCTGGAGACTAAACCATACAATGAACAGTTGCAGGAACTGGGCATGGTTAGTCTAGTGAAGAGAAGGACCGGGAGAGACATGAGAGCAGTCTTCCAATATTAAAGGGGCTGCCAGAGAAGAGGAAGGGGTAACAAGCTATTTTCCAAAGCATCCAAAGTCCAGACAAGGAACAATGAATGGAAACTGACTAAGGAGAGATTCAACCTAGAAATAAGGAGGAATTTTCTGACAGTGAGAACCAATGGAACAGAAGTTGCCTTCGGAAGTTGTGGGAGCTTCATCACTGGAGGCTTTCAAGAAGAGACTGGATTGCCATATATCAGAAATGGTAGAGGGTCTCCTGCTTGAGCAGTCGGTTGGACCAGAAGATCTCTGAGGTCCCTTCCAGCTCTATTCTTTTTTTAAAAAAAAATAAATTTTATTAATTTTTAGAAACAATACACAAACAAACAAAACATAGAATATAATAACACAAGACATCTTTTCTGAAAAACAAATAAAACATCTTATTTAAAGACAGGATAGTTCCAAATTATCACATTTCCATACAATTTAATATGTATATTTATCTTATCTGTTCAACTTCATATCTTTTCCCAACTTCTCTTTATTTTTCCCTTTCCTTCTGTTCAATTATATTTCTTTTGCCTTGGATTGTATATATTCATTGTATCTATCTGTCTTATTTACAATTTCGTTATTCTCTTCCAACATTCTTCTAGCATTTTATTTAATTCAAACATAGAAAACAAAACACAAAACATAAATACATAAAACTTCTTTTTGGAAAGTGGCTTACCCCAGGTAACATCTTTTTGTACAGACATAAATCAGATTCATGCTCACTTAATATACTATTTCATATCTTATTTAACATTCTATATTTTCTATATATTTTCTCTCTTCTATTCACTCTCTTAATTCCATTTTATCTATTTCATCTCCATTTAGATAATTATACTTGCATCTTTTGTCCGTTCTCTTTCAATTATCTATTTATCTTTTCTTTCTAATACAATATTTCTCCTGTAATCACTGGTTGAAGTATGATAACTTTTTATCTTTCCCCTAAATATAACACTTAAAATAATACATACTTTCCATACTGATTCTGCTTAGTACATTCTAAGTACTACATTTTAGAATAATAAAACAAAAAAAGAGAATTAAGTTTATAATAATAGTAAAAACAATATTCCATAGGAAGTTAAACTCTATCATTAAATCTTAAACATTTTTATACATTCCCTTTAATGCATTATTAACTCATATAATATTTCAGTTTTCTAACTCGATTTCAAATACTAATATCTACAATATAGTCTTATGTACTTTTGCAGAATCATTTTTTAAAATTATATTTTACCCTTTGTCTCTGAAAAAAACCCCTGTTTTTTAACATCTTGTTTTAAACCTTTATGACTTCTCTTTCCTTTTCCCCTTCCTTTCTTATCAATTCTAGCCTTTTTGCCCCCCCATCTCTCAAACTCCACTCTCTTAATCTTCCCTCTGTTGTATTTCTCTTTTCTGTTGCTTTCTGACATTGTATCGATTTTTCATCTTATTTTTCCCTTTCTTGGTTGCTTTTTTAAGTTTGGAGTTCTCCATTTTCTTTCCCCCCTTTCTCTTTTCTTCCTCAACTAAGATCATCTGTCCATTAAAGATGGCTTCTTCTTCATCATCCCAGCCCTCTTGTTGTTGTATTTCTTGGTAGGTAGAAATTGCCATTTCTAAAAAGTGAAAAATAGATCCAGAAGAGCCCTTGCCTTCTTGTTCCTCTTCTCTTAGCTTCTGAAATTCCATTTGCAATTCTTCAACAGATAATGCCATTTTTTTAAAGAACAACCCAAATGTTTTTAATCTTTCAAGAAGTAGTTCCCAAAAATTCCAAAGTCACAAAGCAATCCAAATCAGAACAAACTGTTTCATTTAGCACCTTCTTCTTTTTATATTTTCTCTTCCTGGGGTAGAATTCAATTACACAGTTCCAAAGTATTTTTTTAGAAGTCTTATTGCCATTTATTTCTGGTCTTATAAACTCCAAGCAGTCTCCTTCAGTACAATCTTTAAATAAGTTCTTTACCTCTTCCCTCCCACTTATAGCAAGAAAAATTTAGATTTTAATTCCAATGTTCAGAAATCTTTTATCCCCTTGGCTTTAAATTTCAAGTTTAGTTACCTTCTATGCCCAAGCAGGTTTTTCAGATTTCCATCTGCTATTTCCATGGGGAGGGAGAGTGAGAAAAAATAACTTTCCCTTTAATTTTCTTCTGCCGCTTTTACAGTCTTCATGGGAAACAATGTATCATTCAAACAATTAACTTTCCAGGGTGTTTAAAAGTTCCTTGTTGTCCCAGTTCAGCCCAAAACTTTCACTTTCTCCAACTTCCTCCTGCACAATCTTACCTGGCTGCAGGCTTCTTTGTGGCGGCCATTGCTGACTGTCACTCCACCGCCTTAGGAAAAAGGAGTTTAGCCAGCTGAAGAGGGGGTTTGCGATACCCCCAAGCCCTACCCGGATCTCCTCTGTCTTCAGTTGCCTCTACGGGGCAACCATATCCTCCAGATCCAGCTGGATCGGAGGCACTTCAGCGGCGAGCGCAGCAGGAACCACGCATGATCGCAGATTCCTGCCACCGCCGAAGCCTGCAAACCGGAAATTCCCTTCCAGCTCTATTCTGATTGACTTGCCCAATCTCACACTATTTTCTTTTTCAGGGACTGGCAAACCCTTCCCAAGGAAGCTGTTTTGTGAGAGCACTCCTGACATGCCCTAAACATGTAAAGGGTTTAACTCAGCATGCTCCATCATATTAAACCAAGATCTGGAAGATAATATGGATAATATGCTGTGCTGTGTCATGTCATTAGTTGATGGTTCAATAAAACATAGGCAATGAATAATTCAGAGTGTTGTGTGAATGCAGCCAAACTATAGTCTTCTTAGATCTAAGAGGTCAACTAAATCCATTTGGTTCCTGATGGAAAACCACCTGAGTTCTCTTGCAGCCAGGATGGGATAACTCGCTGTGGCCAACTCACCACAAGACCACAAGTTGTCCTGGTGAGTTGTCCTTGGTGAGTTGGCCATGGTGAGTTGGCCATTGTGAGTTGGCCATGGTGAGTCCTTGGTAAGTTGTCCTTGGCAAGTTGGCCATGGTAAGTTGTCCTTGGTGATGAGTTGTCCTTGGTGAGTTGTCCTTGGTGAGCTGGCCAGGTGGCCGTGGTGAGTTGTCCTTGGTGAGTTGTCCTAAGTCAGTTGGCCAGTTGGCTATGGTGAGTTGGCCTTGGCGAATTGGCCTTGGCGAGTTGGCCAGTTGGCCATGGTGAGTTGTCCTTAGTGAGTTGTCCTTGGTAAGTTGTCCTTGGTGAATTGGCCATAGTGAATTACCATAGAGCCCTTCCAGGACCACCCATCACAGACTGAAAGTGGTAGCAGAGAAGCTGTCATCTTTGAATCATCTGAGACTTAAGGAGCAATGCAGGGTCCATAAGGGGAAATTCAAAACACCAATTCAGCCTGTTTTACACAGAGATCTCTGCATTCAGCAAGCCTGTGCTGAAAATTTGCCTGCTTTGTAACTTTGGCTGTTATGTATCTAATCTTCATTGGAATTTGTAGCAGTGATGGACTCTTGAGAGGATCAATGTAAGAATAGGCTGTATTTTGTATCTCAGGCTACCATCGATCCTTCCCAGCCTGTGAAAATGCCATGGGAGGAGGGATGAATATAAACTAGAAAGCTATAATGCTGTATTCTTAGTGCAGCCAATTCCTCTGAATTATGGACCAGGGAAGATGGATGTTGTAGTGGAATTCATCTCTAAAGGCCCAGATTAAAGAAGATATTTCTTTTATCCTATTTTCTGTTATGATTATTATTTTTATTCAATGATCTTCAGCTTTCTGGGATTAAAGAAGAAAGACAATCCACCTTTTAACAAGCCTGACATTATTAAAGTTAATATTACAGTAATGCTTATGTTAATAGCTATCTTTCCATATAATATTCCTAAGAAAAAGAGGTTTTTATATATCATCTTAAAAAAATGCAGAGAAGAGGGATGCACTCATCTGAACCTGATGCACTCATACTGTCCCTTATAAGTAAATTTGTAGTCATCTATAAAATCATTATTTTTCTCAAAGCTTTGTTGCCTCTTTTCTTAAAGTGCCAATTCCTATTAATATGTAAATCCATCTATATGAGCATTAATTTTCTCCCTCTCTTTCCCCCCTTAGGTTGAAGTTGCAGATGCTGTAAGCAGAGTTGTGAAAAACCACAAATATTCTGTGCAGCAGAAAGCATTCTGGGGGTACGGGACTCCAAAGATTATGCTGTTGAAATTCTGCCATGAAAAAATTCACCCCTTTTTTGGGTGGCTGTGGGAGAATTAAAAATGTGCAGGGAGTTGCACAAAGGGATCAAAAACAATCAAGAGTCAGGGTGACAGATGCAACTCCCCATAATCTAACCCAAAATTCTTTTTTAGATGTGTTGCATACATGATGCAGTAAAAAAGGGGGCAGGACTTCATAGCTGGACATCCATGCACACAGGTGTGAAACTTCCATCGAATCTAATACTTCCTAAGAAATCATTTTCAACAATCATCCCCCAAGTAGGTGAAAATATTCCCCTTGTTTCCAATGAAATCACCCTGTGACCTTTAGAGATGATATTAAAAAATGCAATATTGCCCTGAATAAAATAAGTTTTAAAAATATTTGATTTGTAAAGTTTGCAAGCCGTCCTAGATAGAGAGATAGAGATGATAGACAGAGATAAGAGAGAGAGAGAGAGAGAGAGATGATAGACAGAGATAAGAGACAGAGAGATGATAGAGAGATGATAGATGATAGAGTAGATGGATGGATGGATGGATGAATGGATGGATGGGTTCAACCAATCTCATTGTACACATGTTGTATTCTGACAATAAAGGTAATAATTATATACACACATACATACGTTGTGGCTCTGAGGTTTGAGCCTGCATTGTTAGAGGATGAAGACTTGGACAATGGAGAAGAGGAGGATTTGGAAATGCCTTCCTCCCCAGGACCTTCCTCTTCAGCAATACCTTCCTCCCTGATTGTGCCTCAGATGTCGGCAGATAACCGAGAGGGAAGACCTGAGGCTTATCAGGAAAAGGAGGAGGGCGTATCAGAGTCTCTGACTGAGAATCAAGCAGAGGAATGCTGGCTTGATGCGAGGCAGCATCGCAAAAGTGTGAGCTGCAACGCAGGAGCAAGGGATGAATCAGAGACTGAGCTGAGGGACTGACACACCCCACAGGGAATAAAAGTGGGTTCACTCTGAGAGCTTCATTTGGGACAACGTGTGACTTATTCTGTGTTGTGGCAGCTTTTGTGATTTATATTCCTCTTATGTGGTCGGACTTGGCAAACAGCGTGTGTGAGACTGCTAAGAACATTATCGGCTCAAAGGAGTTAACTCTATAATTGCTGGATTTGCTTGCCTGTTTGTATTCAGTGGAAGTTTGGACTATTCACCTACTTTGTAAAGATATTTTATATATGTGTGTGTGTGTGTGTGTGTGTGTGTGTGTATTCTGAGGTTCTCGCGGGTATTTGTATGTGGATCTTTGGTTATTTGGGTTTTCTCCCGTGTAAGATTGGAAGTATCTAGGCAATGTTTCGATGAAGTCTCATTCATCATCTTCAGGCTTGGTCTTCAGCTCTGTGCTTCTCAGAGTGATGTGAGCTTGCAGCTGCTTCTTCCTTTTAACTGCTAGTCAGGGTGTGACTTGATTGGGTGGGGGCTTGGCTGTGTTCTGATTGGGTGGAGGTGTGTTCTCATTGGTTGAGGGTTTGGCTGTGTTCTGATTGGTTGGGGGGTTGGCTGTGTTCTGATTGGCTGGAGGCGTGTTCTGTTCAGGTGGGGGCTTGGTTATGCTCAGGTTAGTCTTAGTTGCTGAGGGATTTGAGCTGGTGAGCTGTGATCTTGCTGTTTGGCTTCGAGTTCGTGGTCGTGCTGCATCTTCATGGTGGGGGTCAGTTCGCTTCATGTATGGCTCAGAGGGGTTTGAAGTGGGTAGTGATGCAGCTGCAGTGCGGCTTCTGGTCCATGGTCATGTCTCATCTTCTGTGTGGGTGTGAGTCTGCTTTCTATGTGGAAGTGTGGTGGTGGCATCTTGTGTGGCTCTCAGGGGTGTGGCTCTGGTGTCATTCTTCATGTTAGGTACTCGTCTGTTCATGAGGGCGGGTTTCCAAATGGCTGGTAGGTGGGAGGTATCATCTGACAGTCAATGGCTTCCACAAAAGCAAAATCACCAACTTGATCCACAAAAACACACTGAGACATAATAGAGACCCAGAAGATGAACAGACCTATGGAACAGCTGTCCTGCCCTACATAAGAGATACTACAGACAAAATTAGTAAGATACTACACAGACATCACATCAAGACTGCCTTCAAAACAGACAGAAAAATAGCAGCCATCCTTAGAAACCCCAAAGATAAAATTGACCTGGAAAACCAAGGCATATACGAAGTCCCCTGTGCATCATGCCCGGCCATATACATTGGACAGACCAATAGAAGAATAAGTACCCGCCTGGAGGAACACAAAAATGCAGTCAAAAAGCTGGAACACACTTCCTCACTAGTCCAATACATGGAAGCCACAGGTCATAGCATCAACTTCAATGGCACCAAAACCCTAGCCGCTATAGAAAACCCCAGCCATAGAATCATCAGAGAAGCCATAGAGATTGAAAAAAGACCAGAAAGCACGAATAGAAGAGATGATTCCACCAGACTGTCAATCATTTGGAAGCCTGCACTCACAAACAAAAAAATATCCACACCACAAGCCAGGCAAACACCTGGGCACAAACAGATCCCCCCTCATACCTCCAGTTCAAACACACCCCAACCAGACATCCAGATGAAACCTAGCTTCCTAACTAACGATAGCCGTCCATTTACCTGGAGCCAAGCTGCACTAAAGGCCTCCAATAAAGTAACACAATGTTGCCAGCCAATCAAGATACAAAAAGAGCCAAAAAACAGACAGAAGATATTAGAAACACCAATCAAGCAGAACACAGCAAACTCCAAGACCAATAAACACAGACCAAGACTCCCAACCAATCAGGATGAAGAAAAAACCATTCTGGCACACCAAAAGGCTGCCCCAAATATAAATCTGAAACCACTGTAAAAGTCTGACTCACAGATGAACACTATACAGAAGCCTGATGATGGCAGATGAGATTCCGCCGAAACGTTGCTACAACTTTAAAAGCACAGCTACTATGACGTGGGAAAATACCCGAACTAAGCTGAATGCCATACATGTAAGTACCAGTGAAAACTTAAGAAATATATATATATGTATATATATACACACACACACACATATATTGTGTTCCTGTAATGGAGGCTTTTAGTGCAGCTTGGTTCCGAGTAAATGGATGGCTATCATTTATTAGGAAGCTAGGTTTCATCTGGGTGCCTGGTTGGGATGTGTTTGAGCTGGAGGTATCAGGGGGAGTCTGTTTGTGCCCAGGTGTTTGCCTGGCTTGTGGTGTGGATATTTTTTTGTTTGTGAGTGCAGGCTTCCAAATAATTGACAGACTGCTGGAGTCATCTCTTCTATTCATGCTTTCAGGTCTTTTTTCAATCTTTATGGCTTCTCTGATAATTCTGTAGCTAGCGTTTTCTATAGTGGCTAGGGTTTTGGTGCCATTGAAGTCAATGCTATGACCTGTGGCTTTCATGTGTTGGACTAGTGAGGAAATGTGTTCCAGCTTTTTTACTGCATCAATCTCCTGGGTCATTTGTGTTTTGATCTCTTTTCCATAAGCCTCCTGTGTAGTAATGGCTTGGGTAATGGGTTGTGTGATGACCTTGTTGCTGTGGTATGCTTGGTCTTTTGCTGTGATATCCTGGCTCATTTGCTGTGTTGCAACTTCTTGAGTTCTTGTGGTATAATTTCCTGAGTTTTCTGATGTGATATCCTGAGCGGGTGGCTGTGATATAGCATTCTGGGTTTTAGTCTGGCTTCGGGTTTGGGGTCTGGGTCTTTGTTCTTGGCGTGTTTCAGCTTGTTTGGTTTTGGGGTTGGGAGGTGCGACAGCTGGCGAAGCAGCCATGGTCTGTGTTCTGGATGGTGGTTGTCCTTCGTTTATAGGATGGGCTTGGGCATGGGTCTGATGAGGAGGATTAGTGGTGGTGTCCTGTGTTGTTTTGGGTCTGGTGTTGGTTTTCGTGGCTGGGACTCATTTGTTGGTGAGGGCTAGCTTCCAGATATCTGGTAGGTGGGAGGAATCATCCCGTCTATTCATGTTATGGGGGTGTTTCTCTATCTCGATGGCTTCCCTAATTATTCTCTTGCTGGAGTGTTCAGTGTTGGATATTAATTTGGTTCCTTCAAAATTAAATTCATGTCCTGTGGCTTTAAGGTGCTGGAAGAGGGAAGAAGTATTTTCTTCTCTTCTGACTGTGTTTTTGTGTTCTGCGATGCGTGCAATTATTCTCCTGTTGGTTTGTCCAATGTATGTGGCTGGGCAATTGTTGCATGGTATTTCATAAACTTGGTGATAGTGTTTCTTTGCAATCCGTTGGAAATTAATACGTTAGTGAGGGTGTGTCGGGTAGCAGTTGGTGTGTGTTTTTTTCTGGTAGATGGTGTATCCTTGGGAGCCATTGGGTTTTTTGTAAATTAGGATATCTCCACAACAAAACTCACAAGGCCATCACACAGCCCATTGTTGTGACTGGAAGCATTGACCCTGCTGGGAGTTTTGACTCTGATGCCTCTGAAGATGGAAGGTTTGAGCCTGCTGTGAATGTGGTGTTTGAATTATCAGAGGACACAGATGTAAGCCAGGAGGATGAGAGATTGTCAGAGAGACAGTCCTCTCCAGAACCTTCGACTTTGTTCATGCCAGCAGCTGATCCACAAAATGAGCCAGAGGTTTCTAGCGAGGAAGAGACTGACGGATGTTGGCTTGATGCTAGAACTAGGAGAAGATTGAAACGTCAATCACAATCTGAAAGGAGGCGTCAAGCCAGACATTGATTAGAGAGACTGACACACCCATCCAGGGGATTTAAGGAGGCATGCTGACTCTCAATCTTTGCTTAGAGCAAAGTGCTTTGTGGATTCGAAAGGATACGTTTGAAGCGGCTGTTGTGATTTATGGACAATTCTGAATTGCCAGACAGATTCCAGGAAGACTGCCAAGGACTGGGTAAACAGGGCAGTTAACCCTTTTGGGTCTGGTTTTGTTATTGCTTGAATATTTGAACTCTGGAACTTTGTATTCTCACCTGTGGATACAGGTGAGACATAACAGCCCATTATACCAACATCAACTCCATCAACCAATCAAAAGGCAGCAGTGCAGCCAACCAGCCCAGCACACCAGCCCCCCCCCCTCAGTATTTATAGAGAGACAGCAGCTCCGATCATACACTGCTTGTACTGGTATAAAGCCGAAAGCACCAGCCTGAGGATGATGAGTGGGACCTCGCCAAAATGTCACCAAGATATTCTTAATCTTACATGGGAAAAGACCCGAACACACCTAGACCAACATACATGTACCCATGGAAATCTACAAAAACAAATATCATACCTTTACGGGGAGGAAATCTTCTGGATAACCAGGACCTATGAGAAACTCAAAGTCCGAAGAGCCACCATCTTGTGTGATCTCACCTTCCTACGCAATTGCCATGACAAAAATGTGATCCCCACATGCTTCCAACTCAAATTCCATTCCAAAACCTCAGCCATTGAAAGGATCCTGAAAAGAACGGAATTAGCCCTAATCAGAAATGAACTCCACAAGAAAAGATTCCTACTAGACCAAACCAACAGAGACCTACTCACACTCCATCTCAAACTCAGCAACAAAATCCACCCAGCACTCTGGGACAAATCCAAATAACTAGCCTTCTGAGTTGAGACAGAAACCTCCCACAAGACAGACACACACACCAGGAAACTCCACAGACTAGAGAAACACCAGAAACCCAACCCTTCCCCACAACAACACATGAAACAAACAGTACACAACATATCAGACAGAACCCTCACCATAGCAGAAACCAATGTCCTTTCCAAAGGATTCAACTTTGCAGTCACCCTCAAACACATCCCCACTGAAAACATTATACGAGGAGTTGAAGCTAGCCTAACCAAAATCAACCCAGATGCAGCCAACAAAATCAGACTTGAAGTCACCAATGTCCTCTGCTCCAGCAACCCACCCAGAAACAACCTACACAGAGAAGAACAAAAAGCACTCACCAACCTGAGGAAAGACAGCAACATAGTCATTCTCCCAGCAGACAAAGGCAACACCACAGTCATAATGAACACATTGGACTACCACTCCAAACTATCCAACATACTCCAAGACCCTGCTTACAAACCTCTGAATACTGACCCCACCACCTACCTGGAAAACCACCAATTCCAAAATAAAAGCGTTTCCCATCAGTGAAGAGATCCAGCAGAGAATCATTCCCAGAGAAAAATCATCCAGATGCCCTAAGCTCTATGGCCTCCCCAAGATACACAAAGAAGGAATACCACTCAAACCCATAGTGAGCTCCATAGGCCCACCTCTACAGAATCTTGCCAAATTTCTCGCCAAAACTCCAGCTCTACACAGAATCCATGACCTCACACGTACAAAACTCCTTCCACTTCATAGAAACAATAAAGAAACAAAACCTACAACCCGGTGACCTACTTGTAAGCTTAATGTCATATCCCTCTTCACCCAAGTACCCATCAAAGAAGCCTTGACAGCCATCCAAAACAAATACAACCCCCCCAAACACTTCCTAGATCTGACCAACCACTGCCTAACCAACACATACTTCATCCACAATGGACAAAGATACAAACAGATAGAAGGAGCACCCATGAGATCACCCCTCTCACCCGTCATCGCTAACCTATACATGGAACACTTTGAAACCAACACTCTAGACAAATCCGAACACAAACCCAAATTATGGCTCAGATATGTAGATGTCACTTTCATAATTTGGCCACACAGGCAAAGAAAAACTGGACAACTTCCTCACACCTCTTAACAACCTACACAGGCATCACAGACAAAATCAGCAAAATTCTTCACATACACAATATCAGGACAGCCTTCGGTGCTGACCAAAAAATAGCTAACATCCTAAGAAACCCCAAAGACAAGATCCAGCAAGAAAACCAAGGAGTTTATAAAATACTGTGAGATTGCGTTCGCACGAGAGACTGACACGACACGGATCTGAGTTTTCTCTCTGGTTTATTACGATTCTGCAGAAGCGGGTTCACATCCAAGGCAGCAGGATGGAACCCCGAGCACACTTTGCACAGCATACTTATACCCTAATTCCCCTGCCCCATCGTACGAGGGCTTGGTTCACAGACGTCATCAAACCTCACACCTTCCAGGGATACTTATTGCCCATCAACATTCCCCAGACCACAAACTGTTTGTTGATGGTTCCCCTATCAGTACTGGCGCTGCTTTTGAAACACACACGTATACAAAATGGTTCATATTGTTCTAATCCTTATCTTCCGGAAGGTTACAAAATACATGCTTTTGT
Source organism: Hydrophis major (assembly GCA_033807585.1). NCBI lineage: Eukaryota > Metazoa > Chordata > Lepidosauria > Squamata > Elapidae > Hydrophis > Hydrophis major. The sequence goes on from CM066339.1 coordinate 16,054,145, forward strand.
AAGCAACTCTAAGCGTAAGCAAATTTACAGAAGCAAAAGTAGCATTACATTATTTCACTTATCACAATCCCTCCTCTTCGGTTACACTTTGTTTCAAAAGCACAGAGATCTTTACTAACTTGCATTAACATTTCTTCTGATTGACTATATAAAATGAGTTCTTTCTTTTTATTTGTGAATCTAATTTCCCCTAAAGATTGTATGCACGTATTTATTAAGTTTGGAATACATTGGATACAGCAGCCTAAACTAACCAAAATTACTACTATAATTGTTAGAGTGGTTATTATCGATTTCCACCGTGATCCATCTGGAAGCCAAGACCATAGCATGTCCCACTATGATCCTGAATCACCATCCCACTGCTTCTGATATTCATTTATCCTGGTCTCCATTTCATGTACAGTTTTAGTTATATTTGGTTCATAATTGTGTATATAAGTACAGCAATGAGAATGTATTAAGGCACAGACACCCCCTTTTCTGCTCTCCCAGGCATATGCATACATAACCAACAGTTAGTGATGTTTAGATCTTTTGCCGTTATTCTTATATTCTTGATGTAGCAATTGTCTGTCCAGAGCTCTTCCCCAAGGTCTCCTGCTCTCTGCACATGTCGAGATTGTTCGGTTCCTGCTTCTTTAACCTGTTGTAAGATGAAAATACTTACAAGTACAGTTGAAGTACACAGGAACAGACGCATGATTTTATCTTTTAAGAGTCAGTTTCAAAGGTTGTCCTTCCACTGGGTGGCTTCTCCAAGGCTTCTCAGGTTCTGGAGTTGCTTTCACACGACTATGATGAGTCCATCCACTTTCCTTTGTCCGGACAGCAGATTCAGTCGTCAGAAGTACTTGATATGGTCCTTCCCAGCTAGGTTGCAATTTCTCAGTTCTCCAAGTTTTCACAAGCACCCAATCACCAACTTCATAGGGATGTTGACTTCCTACTAGTGGTGGTCGTTGTGTTAAAAGTCCCTGTTTACGAAGAGATAATAAAGACCTGGACAGCGTCTGCAAATATTTTCTCACAAACATATCCCTGAATTCAGGTATAGGTTCCCCAAAGGTTGTCAAGTAAGGGCAACCCATTAACATTTCAAAAGGTGAAACCCCCACGTCCTTTCTTGGACAAGTCCTAACTCTCAACAGAGCTAGGGGTAAGTTTTTGGTCCAAGGTAACCCATTCTCCAACTGTAATTTTGTCAAGTGTTTCTTAATTTCTGAGTTTCCCCTTTCAACCTTCCCTGAAGACTGAGGATGCCAAGGGGTGTGTAAGTCCCATCTCACCCCTATAGCCCTCATTATCTCTTGAAGAATTTTTTGTGTAAAATGTGTGCCCCTATCGGAGTCTATTACTTCAAACATGCCATATCTAGGTATTATTTGTTCTAGCAGAATTTTTGTTACCATGGAAGCGGTAGCTTGTTTAGTGGGAAAGGCTTCTATCCACCCTGTCAAGTGATCTTTAACTACTAACAGATATTTCCATCCACCACTGGGTGGCAGCTACTGCCTGCACGCAGATGGGCCAACCTCTCACCACAGGTTCTAATGTCTTACTCAGAAAGGCAATGGGCTGAAACCGCCCCCCCCCCCTCTTCTGAGCAAGCACTCCTACTGCAACTCCTGATTTTGCAGAAACATACAGATGGAATGGGAGTTTCAAGTTAGGCAGAGCCAACACTGGTGCTGTGGCTAATGCCTTCTTGATTTCCTCCCACCTTGCCTCATCCTCCTCTGTCCATTCAATAGTCTCCCTTTCTCCTTGCAACTTCTGGTTCAGGAACTGGGCTAACACTGCATATTGATCTATCCAAGCTCTGCAGTATCCAACTAACCCCAAGGCTTTTCTAACCTCCGTCCTATTCCTGGGTGGAGCTAAACTCATTAACCCCTTCACTCTTTCAGGATCCAAACTCCTGACTCCTTGCATGATGTAATGTCCTAAATACTTCACTTTCCTCTCTACAAATTGAATCTTTTCCCTTGATACCTTCAATCCTTGCTCCTTCAGCCAGTTCAATAAAGCTACTGAACTTTCCCTAACTCTCACTTCCTTCTCTCCAGACAACAGCAAGTCATCTACATACTGAATCAAACTTACCCCTGGCTCCTTTGGAAAATCTTGCAACTTTTCCTCCAAAGCCTAGCCAAACAACAAAGGACTTTCTGTATACCCTTGGGGCAATACTGTCCATCTCAATTGTTGTTTCCTTTCCCTTCATCCTTTTATTTATGGGCTCGCATACTGAGGTACCACTTGCCCCTGTGTCTATCAGGAAAGTTAACTCCTGACGGTCTGGACCTACTTTTATATTTACCAGTGGCTCCCCGTAGGTCCTCTTAAAGGAGCCGGAAATTCCCTAGTCTTCGTATAGAGCGTAACTTCTTTCAGGGTGGCTGTTCTGGCACTCGCGTGCAAAGTGACCATGCTTACCACACCTGAAACAGTTACGATCTATACCTACTCTATTAGTGCTCATCCCTCTCCCTCTAAAAGGTCTCCCTCTGGGAGGGAATCCTCTCCCCCTTCCTCCAGACGTCTCTTTCCTTGGCTGATCACTTTCTCCCGTTTTCCTCACTTCATTTTTAGCAGCGCTCTGTACCGCTGCCAGCATCATTTGAGACTTCTGCCTGGTCTTGATTTCATCCCTGTTTACAAAGGTCTGTTGGGCATTTCGGATCAATTCAGTAATTCCCTGCGCCCCCCAGTTATCTATTTTCTGGATCTTCTTTTGAATATCCGGCCAGGCTCCTGCCACAAACTGCATCTTTAACATGAATTCAAATGCAGGAGTGTCTGATTTTACCCCTGAATATTTTTCTAAGCTTTGTCTTAGCCTGGCACAATAATCCCCTGGGGATTCATCTTTTCCCTGGGTTATCTCAAAAGCTCTTGTTAAATTCCGACCCTGAGGGACTGCACTTTTAATTCCCTCAATTATCATTGTCTTCAGATCTTTCATGTTTTGTCTATGATCTGCATTTTGGATATTCCAATTGGGAGGGGCCAAGGGAACTTAACATCCCCAGCAACTGCTTGGTCATTTCCCAATTGTAACACTCGCCAATGTTCTATTGCTCCCTGCCTAATCAAATCTCTTTCCTCCCTGCTGAATAGATGCCCCAAAACGTACATCAGCTCTTCATATGTAATCATTTGGCCCCCAAAATAGTTCCAATTCTGAGCTTACTTTCTGCGGGTCCTCATGAAGACGGGGAAGTGATTGTTTCAATTCTCTCAGTTCCCCAGGCCTCATAGGTTGAATAGCATACATAGCCACGGGCTGGCCCAGAGCGTTCAGACCATTTGGCACTTCACGCAAGGGATAAGCGTGTGCCGGCTGAGCCGGCTGAAAGGGAAAGTTCTGAACGCTTTGTTCTAAATCCCTTAACTCTCTCCGCAAGCGTGCATGGAGTGTAGGCGGCGGGGAGGGAGGCAATGGAGCCGCTGCCGCTGCTGCTAATAAATCTTGCTGATTATGCGGAGGAACAGTTGGTGGAGGACGATAAAACTCATCGTCAGACTCCGGATTTTTAAGTTTGGACACAAATTGATCAGCCGGTGGCAGGCTGGGTCCTTCAAATTCAACGTGATACCATACTTCCAGGTACGGTATCTCAGCGGTTAATTTATGAGCCAATAAATAATCCTTCAATTGATTCATCCAGTATATACTGGGTTCTCCCTCCGGTGCCCAATGGTAGGGAAATTTTGGATCCACAAGAGGATATTTTGGCCACCTGTATTTGCACAAGTAAATCATGTGCTTTTTCTCCAGATTCCGGGTAAAATGCTTTAGATTCGGGGAGAACCACTGGTTTAGTAGTTGTCCCAAGGGCGAATCTACCGGAATAGGTTTTCTGCCTTCTTCCTCCTCTTTCTTCTCTCCCCTTGAGGCTTCCAATAACCTCTTACTTTGCCCTTTCCCCATTCTCGTCACCAGACCCGTCCTCCAGCAGGCGCTGGACTTTCTCCCAGAGAAAATTTAAGGACACCTTTCTATCAAAAACCCTATTCTTTTGGAAAAGGAACAAATTTACCTGATCACTCCGGGGACCTGTCGTCAGTCCAGGTATGCGGATGTGCGGGCGTCCCCGACTCAGGCTTTCCCGTGATCCCAGATCACTCGCAAGGTACCTTCACTCAGTCCGTTCGCTCTCTCTCGTTCTCTCTGAGGCTTCGTTTTGGATCGGAGATTCCTGGGATCTCTCGATCAATGGGGAGTGGGGTTGTCTCCAAACGAGACGGAGTGGCCACTACTCACCAGTCCCCAGAACACCGAGGATCGCCGTGGAATGCCCCACGTTCGGGCGCCAAATTGTGAGATTGCGTTCGCACGAGAGACTGACACGACACGGATCTGAGTTTTCTCTCTGGTTTATTACGATTCTGCAGAAGCGGGTTCACATCCAAGGCAGCAGGATGGAACCCCGAGCACACTTTGCACAGCATACTTATACCCTAATTCCCCTGCCCCATCGTACGAGGGCTTGGTTCACAGACGTCATCAAACCTCACACCTTCCAGGGACACTTATTGCCCATCAACATTCCCCAGACCACAAACTGTTTGTTGATGGTTCCCCTATCAGTACTGGCGCTGCTTTTGAAACACACACGTATACAAAATGGTTCATATTGTTCTAATCCTTATCTTCCGGAAGGTTACAAAATACATGCTTTTGTAAGCAACTCTAAGCGTAAGCAAATTTACAGAAGCAAAAGTAGCATTACATTATTTCACTTATCACAATACCATGCAACAATTGCCCAGCCACATACATTGGACAAACCAACAGGAGAATAAATGCACACGTCGCAGAACACAAAAACGCAGTCAGAAGAGAAGAAAATACTTCCTCCCTCTTCCAGCACCTTAAAACTACAGGACATGAAATTAATTTTGAAGGAACCAAATTAATATCCAACACTGAACACTCCAGCAAGAGAATAATCAGGGAAGTCATCGAGATAGAGAAACACCCCCATAACATGAATAGACGGGACGATACTTCCCGCCTACCAGACATCTGGAAGCTAGCCCTCACCAACAAACAAGTCCCAGCCACAAAAACCAACACCAGATCCAAAACAACATGGGACACCACCGCCAATCCCCCTCATCAGATCCATGCCCAAGCCCATCCTATAAACGAAGGACAACCACCATCCAGAACACAGACCATGGCTGCTTCGCCAGCTGTCACACCCCCCAACCCCAAAACCAAACAAGCTGAAACACGCCAAGAACACAGACCCAGACCCCAAACCCGAAGCCAGACTAAAACCCAGAATGCTACATCACAGAAATCGCTCAGGATATCACATCAGAAAACTCAGGAAATTACACCACAAGAACTCAAGAAGTTGCAACACAGCAAATGACCCAGGATATCACAGCACAAGACTAAGGATACCACAGCAATAAGTCTAACAAGGTCATCACACAACCCATTACCCAAGCCGTTACTACACAGGAGGCTAATGGAAAAGAGATCAAAACACAAATGACCCAGGAGATTACAACACAGGACCCAGGATACTACAACAAAAGAACTCACAAGCCCATCACACAACCCATTACCCAAGCCGTTGAAACAGGAGAGGCTAATGAAAAAAGATCACTACAAAACAAATTACCCAAGAGATTACAGCACAAGATCCAGGATATCTCCACAACAAAACTCACACAGCCCATTATACCAACATCAACTCCATCAACCAATCAAGAGGAAGCAGCGCAGCCAAGCAGCCCAGCACACCAGCCCCCACCACCAGTATTTATAGAGAGATGGCAGCTCCGATCACACACTGCTTGCACTGGCATGAAGCCAAAAGCACCAGCCTGAGGATGGCAAATGGGACCTCGCTGAAACGTCGCCAAGATACTCTTAATCTTACATGGGAAAAGACCTGAAGACACCTAGACCTACACACCTAGAACACACCTGTATGTTTGTATGTATGTTTGTATGTATGTATATTGTATTGTATTGTATTGTATATATATATTTGTTTTCTTAAGTTTTTTTAAGTACTTACATGTATGGTACTTACATGTATGGTATTCAGCTTTGTTCGGGTATTTTCCCACGTCATTATTATTTAAAATCACAACTATAATGACGATAGATAGATAGCTAGATAGCTAGATAGCTAGCTAGATAGATAGATATACACACACACACACACACACACACATAGCAACAGACAAACTTGCTAAGATATGTATATTAGCCAAAATAATTGCAAAGATTTGTATATGAGGAAAATACTGGTACAAAAGGGATTATATATAGAGAGAAATGCACAGAAATAGACTATAAATCAGATTTTAAATCATATTTCAAAAATGAAACCAACAGATTCAGATTAACAGAGTTGGAAGGGACCTTGTAAGTCATCTAATCCAACCCCCACCCAAGCAGGAGACCCTACACCATTTCTGACCAATGATAGTCCAGTCTTCTCTTGAAAGCTTCCTGTGATGAAGCTCCCACAACTTCTGAAGGCAACTTCTGTTCCACGGGTTGATGGTTCTCTCACTGTCAGAAAATCTCTCCTTATTTCCAGGTTGAATCTCTCCTGGATCGGTTTCCATCCATTGTTCCTCTTATCAAAAGGAAAAGGTAAGATATTTGTTGGTTTCATGTCTTGAATCTGGCATCACCCTGGAGCATTGATGGACAGGGGGGTTCTTTAGGCACCCCTTTTTCCTTCTTTTAAAACTCAGCTAGCCTTCTCCACAAAGCAAACCTTAATAATTTTGGGACTACCCAGCCCAGAAATGCATCTATGTACAACATTCTGCTCTCCCTTTTAACCCAAGGATGGCTTCTAACTGCCATGATGAACACGGACACCTTATTTTCCCCCTTTTCTTTGCCAAAAGGACAACGAAGGGCTAGGTTAGACCAGCTCAAAGTGGAGCCAGCATTGCTGTATTTCCTCGTATTTCTCATTCCGTTTGATGAAAGCGAATTTGCTTTTGAGGTTCCTTTCAAAGGGAAACAGCATTTCTGAGAAATGCTCGCAAGTAAAATGTGATATTCTCGCACCACTTAACGAATGTAAGAATACATAACGAGCTCACATCCAGCCTTTCTCCATATGTTTCCTCTCCCCAACAATCTGCAGCCCTTCCTCCACTCCCATTTCATCTCTGGAGGAATCTAACTGGGATCATTCAACACACAGAGGCCTCCCCTACCACCCCCATCACAAAAAAGCAAGATTCCTGGCATAGCTCAGAAAGCCCTGCCTTTGAAAAACAGTTAATCAGAATAGAGCTGGAAAGGACTTTGGAGCTCAAGCAGGAGAGCTATATCATTTCAGACAAGTTGTTGTGGCCCGCTGGCAGCTGGAGGAACTGGCAGCAGAGGAACCTGGGCCAGTCCTGGAGTCTGAGGAAGGCTTGGAGGAGGGATCTGCATCAGAAGCAGAGACGGGGCCAGGGCAGGCTGGCAGTCATCAGCTGCCTTTGGGCTCGGACAGCAGTGAGGTGGAGGAACTTCTGGAGCTGGTTCCCAGCCTGTGCATGCACATGCACAGAGCTGCCAAAAAGAAAAGAACAATTACGAACTCAGGGTCAACATGGGAGTAAAGCCACAGGTGGCCGGTGAATGGCCCCTCCCATAGGGATTAAAAGAGGAGCAAAAGGGGAGGGGGCTTTTGCAAGAAACAATTTGTTCGTTGCAGCAGTGTGAAGATCTGCCTGTGCATCTCAGAGACTCTGTGCTGAGCCCTTCCTTGTCAGCACTGTGTTTGAAAATATTTACTTGGCAGCTCTCCAAGCTAGATAAGATCTGTGCTCTTAATTAAACCCTTGAAAGACTATTTGCCAGGCCTTTGGCTGAATGTGAATGCAAGAAATTCACCTTCATTTAATAAAAGGGCTTTTGCCAAGACAAAGAGTCTGCTTAGTGCTTTTTGGGGAAGCTTAGATGAGAATACAAGTGTCTGTCCTGTTTTTTCTTAAAAACATCCAGTGTTGAAGCACCCACAACTTCTGAAGGCACTGGTTAATTGTTCTCACTGTCAGGGTTAATTCCTAACCCTAATACTAATTCCTCTTCACCCTGCCCTTCAACCAACAAGGCAGTTCATCTAGGCCAATGGAGAACCACATGAATGTTTCAAGAACCGCTCTGGTCTCCATCCAGCTCTTATACCGCCTCCCTTTTCCCCATCTCCGACCCATACGTGTTTATTGCCTCTTTTCTCTCCTTCTTCTCTCTCCTAACATTTGCTGGCAAGATGGCAGTGAGGTGCCAAGCCAATGATATAAGATTAAGGGAGTTGGATAGGACCTTGTAGGTCATCTAGTCCAGTGGTTGCCAACCAGTGGGCCATGGCTCACTGGTGGGCTGTGAGAAAATTTTGGTGGGCCACAGAGAAATCTCACCCCCAGTACACCCCCACAAAGCAATTAATCCAGGCTGCACAGAAACACAAGGCTGCACCACCCACATGGCCCACGGGAATCCTCCCCACCCACTCACTCCTTACCCGGTAAACTTGCATGCTAAATTGCTATTTTTCCTTTTTCCAACCATCATCTGTTCTGCTGTTCTGGGAGATTTAAATTAGCTAGGAAACAGGAAATGGTTGGATTTCTTGCTTTCTAGCTAGTGTGATGACCCATAGTCTCTCAAAATAACTCCAAACATACCTTAAAGTCCGGTAAGGCCTTCAGCTTAACTTCACTGTTTTATTAGGCACAGTTTAAAGTCACAAAAGTAAATAATGAGACAAAAAGAAAACCAAAACAAACTGCATTGATGAGAGTTCTGAAGCAAGCCAAGATCATAACCTCCAGTAAAATAACCGAGGAGAGTCCATGTGAAGAACGCCAGCAAAGATAGTGTTTCAAAGTAAACACTAAATTGACTCCAGAAATTCTGACTGCGCAGTTACAAACTTATGTACATCGCTCCCAGCTGCAAGCCACGAGGAGGATCATGGTAATTTCCTCTTGAGTAGACCTCACTTTTCCCTGATCCTCTCCTCCCTGCGTGACCTAGGATGGATAGGAGTTGGGCCTGGATCCTCCTCTGATTGCTCAGTCGGCCTCTGTCCTTCCCCAACTTTCTCAATCACCCCTGGAGCCACACTCCCACTTCCTGTTGGCTGTTCCTCCTCTTCCTCAGAGTCAGTCTCCACCAGGGACATGGCACTATCCCCCCCCACATGGCCCCCTCCCCCAGGACCAGGTGGATGATGACATTGAGGAAACTGAGCGTGAAAGTCCTGGACCAAATGAGGAGCATGAACATCAGTGGCATAAACCCAGGTAAAGTCCTCTGGTCCATAATCTTTCCATGCCACCAAATACTGAAATCAACCCGCAACTGGCATGAATCTCAGATGCTATCCACTTCGTACTCCTCCTCTCCCAGAGGGGCTACTGGTGTTGGCTGTGATTGAGCCAGTCTATGCGGACTGTCGGGTGAGGCAGGGACTAACAGCGAACAATGAAAAACAGGATGGATAGATGATAAGCCACAGGATTGATCACCGCCTCAACTGGAAAAGGTCCCAAGTAACAGTGATCAAGCTTTTTCGATGGTCACATCGTTGGTAAGTATTGAGTAGAGAACCAAACCCGATCGCCTACCGCTAAAGGTGGAACATCGCGACGATGTCGGTCTGCAAACTGTTTATAGTCCTCCTTGGCTATCTCTAGTTGATCGTGGACCATGTGGTGCACGGCTTTTAACTCCTGCAAGAACGTATCCACTGCCGGAATTGGGGAATCAGACGGGGCTAAAGGGAAAAGTCGTGGATGAAACCCATAGTTACAAAGAAAGGGGACACATGGGTGGATGCATGTTGAGCGTTGTTATAAGCAAATTCTGCCACTAGCAGCACTTCCACCCAATTGCCTTGTTGAGTATTGCTGAAACAGCAGAGGCACTGCTCCAAAATAGCATTCATTCTCTTTGTCCCCCCATCAGTTTCGAGGTGATGAGCAGACGACAGACACACCTGAACCTGCAGTTTGACGAGAAGTGTCCGCCAGAACTTTGCAGTAAATTGTACCCCACCGATCTAATATCATGCGGTCTGGTAACCTATGCAACTGGAAAACATGGGAGATAAATAATTGAGCCGTTATCTTGGCTGATGGAAGACCCGCACATGGAATAAAGTGGGCCACTTTAGTCAAAATATCCACCACCACCAAAATGGTTATGGCACCATTCGATGGTGGTAACTTAATGATGAAATCCAATGAAACTGCCCGCCATGGTCATTCTGGCATGGGCAAGGGCTTCAAGAGACCAGGGGGTGCACCAGGAGCATACTTGGTTTGGCGACAGATCCCACAGGACGCCACATATCCCAACACATCATGTTTAAGTCTTGGCCACCAAAATGTCCTAGAGATGAGGTGCAGTGTTTTGAACACCTCAAAGTGTCCTGCCACCAGACTATCATGACACTGACATAGGATAAGGCCATGAAGAGGACCTCCAGGCATGTAAATGTGATCACAGAACTGCAACAGGTCCCCAATATATGCCCAAGGAATTTTTTGTCTCCCATTCTTATCCAATTCTCGACGTCGAGCTGCCACAAATGGGTCCTGCCGCTGTGCCTCCTGGATCTTCACTTGGAGGTCCACAGGTTCCTTGGTGGCCACAAACCACTCCAATGGAATCACTGTCCGGGGCAAGATTTTATCCTCCCTTCGGGTATACTCAGGCTTCTGAGATAGGGCATTGGCACGTTGATTCCCTCCACTCAGAACATAGGTCACCCGGAAATCAAATGGAGCAAAGAATAAGAGCCATCTCACCTGACACTGGTTCAATGTCCGAGCTGTACATAGGTGTTCCAAATTGCGATGATCGGTCCGAACCTCGAATTGGTGATGAGCCCCCTCCAGGTGGTGCTGCCATGTCTAAAAAGTGACTTTAACCACCAATAGCTCCTTGTCCCAAATCGTATAGTTGCGCTCTGGAGCCGACAACTTCCAGGAATAATAAGCGCACGGGAACAAGGTGCCTGTGGGAGCATAGACCTGGAGGAGCACTGAACCAACAGCCACATTGGAAGCATATGTTTCCATCACAAATGGCTGGCCTGGATCAGGGTGTTTGAGGATAGGCTCGGAAGCAAAGGCGACTTTCGAAAGCTGCCTGCTCCTCAGCACCCCAATGGAACTTCTCCCCCTTCTTGAGCAGATTAGAAAGGGGAGCAGTCAAGGCAGCAAAGTGGGGAATAAATGTGCGGTAGTAATTCGCAAACCCCAACAGTCGTTGCACATCCTTAACCCACTGTTGAGGTTCTCACTCCTGCAATGATTGTATTTTTTCTGGGTCCATTTCCACCCCAGCAGGTGAGATACAATGTCCCAAGAAATCAATTGTGGTTTGTGCAAACTAACACTTCTCACGTTTAGCAAATAGGTGGTTATCACGCAAATGTTGCACCATCAGCCGCACATATTGCCAATGTTCCTGCAGGGAGTCTGAGTAAATTAAAAAATCATTTAAATAAATGACCACGAATTGATCCAACAAATCATGGAAAACATTGTGCGTGAAATACATGAACACAGCTGGGGCATTGGTTAATCCAAAAGGCATCACGGTATACTCAGAATGCCTGTACCTCATCCAGAAAGCTGTCTTCCACTTGTCCCCTGCACGAATGCGAACCAGATTATAGGCCCCACACAAGTCCATCTTTGTAAAGATCTTAGCTTGACGAAGCCACTCAATCAGTTCAGGGATGAGGGGAACCTGGTACCGATTCCTCACTGTGATTGCATTCTACTTGCGGTAATCAGAACACAAATGTAGTTCCCCTGATTTCTTTTTTACAAAAAGCACCGGTGCAGCCAATGGGGACAAGAAGGCTGGATAAACCCTTTCTGGAGGTTCTTGTCAATAAAATCCTGCAACGCGGCCAACTACGGTTCCGACAGGAAATATATCCCACCCACCAGCAATTTTCCATCAGGCAACAAGTCGATTGGACAGTCATACGCCCGATGCGGAGGCAACTGATCCACCTCCTTCTCCCCAAACACATCACACAAAGTCCACCAACTCCCCAGGTAGATCCAGGTTCACGGGCATAGCCACACTCCCTGCACAGGAGCACAAGCAATGGTTGGCACACTTCCTATCAAGGATCTGCACAACTCCAGACAATCTGTGAAGCATGGACCTATAACCACTCCAAACCCAGCACCCCCTGAAAATGAGGCACTGCGATAATGTAGAACACTGTTTTCTCCGCATGCAAAGGGGTTTGGTTGCAGCAACCACAGGTCCCAAACAAAGGGGCCGACCATCAATCGTCGCTACCATTACTGGCGGGGACACCTGTTGCTGAGGAATGAACCACTGCTCTACAAAATGAGCATCCATGAAATTGGCTGTGGCCCCTGAGTCAACCAAGGCTTGGTTCTCCACCGGTCCCACACCAGGCACAAACACTTGCTGTCAGCGCAAAATGCTTCACCAATAACAATTGTGGTGGAGATGTCAAAGGTGGCAAGGATGGCAAGGTTGGTAAAGATGGCGGGCCTAAGGACTTTGCACCCCGACCTACAGATCCCTGTAGGCCGAGTGATGCTCATTTCTCGCCACCACAGGTGTTGCAGCTGTGGATGTCTTAATAGGACACTTGGCTGCAAAATGGCCTCTATTACCACAATAGAGGCATAAACCATCACGATGTCTATCCTTTTCTACTTGAGTCAGGCAAGAGCGGCCAGCCCCCAATTGCATGGGTTCCTCCAAAGGCACTTCCACCAAGGGCGCCATCTTACTGGAAACAGATATGGTCTCTATCCGTCGTCACACCTGTTGCTGCTGAAATCTAGCATTGATACGAAGACACAGATGCATGTGCTCCTGAAGAGTGCGAGGGCATTCAGTGCGCGCCAACTCATCCAGGAGCTCCAATGACAAACCCTCCTGCAACTGGTCTAATAGTGCTGCCTCATTCCATTGTACATCCTGAGCAACCACCCGAAAACTAGCAATATAATCCATGAGTGAGCCACGCCCCTGCTTCAACTTTCTCTAACGTCTGTTTGCTGTTTGTCAGTCTGTGCTCCCTTCAAAATCCAAGAAAGAAATACTCAGACTCCATGGTTAGAGCAAAGTTATCCTTTTACTGGAAAATGAAGTGAAAGCTACAGATTTAATTCCGAATCTGAGAAATTGGCGCGCAGATCACATATACAAAGGAATGGAAATGCTCCCATCCCCCAAAGTCCAAATAACTCTTCCAAGTAAAAGTTCTGAATATGATCATGTGGCCATCTCCAGGTGGTGATGAGGCTTCTGTCCGTTGACCTTGACATATTTTGATAAAAGTTCGCAGTTGCACAAAGGGGATAGTAGCTAGCCAAGAAATGGAAAGTTAAAGACTGGAACCCCCCTCCCCTTGCTACCCACAGCAAAGGAACGCAAAACACCTCCAGTTCTCTTCCCCTCCAAGTTCCCCCTCCCTCCGTTGCTAATGACAGCTGAAAGAAATAGATTGGCATAGCAGCAGAGAAGATGCAATAGTTAAGATGCAGAATATATATATTATGGAAGATATCTTGAGGCTGACATTTGGACCCCCTAGAAGAAGGCCATTAATCCCTGTAAGAAAAAATAGCATAAACATATGTTAACATTTGCATACACTTCTATGGTTTATCAGGATATTTGGCATAAAAGTTCTTGAGCAGTTCAGGAGCCCTAATGTCTTTCTCATTTACCCATTCAGCATAGGATGGAGGAAAATGTATCCAAGCTACAAGATATTGGATACGACCTTCCATCTCCGAGAATCCAAAATTTCTTTAATCTCGAAATGTTGTTCACCCTCAATCAACAATGGTACGGGGGGATCAGTCTGGGTCGGTCTCAATGTACAGGTATGTTCGGGTTTTAACAAACTGACGTGGAAAACCAGATGAATATGACGAAGAGTCTTTGGTAAAGTCAACTGAACAGTCACAGGATTTACAATCCGCTCAATAGGGTAAGGGCCCACATACTTAGGACCCAACTTCTTCGATTTCTGGGTAGCCTGCAAATATTTAGTCCAGAGGAATACGTTGTCGCCCACTTGATAAGACTTCTGCGGGGCTCTCTTTCTGTCAGCAAATTTCTTATGAGACTGGTGCGCCTCATCCAAAGCTTTACGAGTGACCAGCCAATTAATTTGAAGTTGAGATATCTAGTTGTCCAACGACTGGACATTGGGTCTTTCACAACAAAGTTCAGGTTTGGGCACAAAATTCTGCCCAGTTGCCACTTTGAAAGGAATAAACCCCATACTGCTATGGACAGAGTTATTATATGCCACTTCCACAAAAGGCAGTAGATCCACCCAGTTGTCCTGCTGATAGTTTATGTAACACCTGAGATATTGTTCTAGCACCCCATTAGTTCTCTCACAAGCTCCATTAGTTTGGGGATGGTGGGCGGAACTTAAGCTCTGGGTGGAGCCTAGTAACTTCAAAAATTCCCTCCAAAAGTTCGAGGTAAATTGGACCCCTCAGTCAGAAACTACACGCTCAGGAACACCGTGCAACTTGTAGACATGTATAATGAACATTCTGGCCAACAACTTTGCTGAGGGAATCTTGGAGCAAGGGATGAAGTGCGCTTGTTTGGAGAACAAATCAGTCACCACCCAGATGACTGTGTGCCCAGTGCTCTCGGGTAGGTCTACTATAAAGTCCATGAAAATTTCCCTCCAAGGAGCAATTGGCCTATCCACATCTTGCAACAGACCTGGTGTTTACCAGGAGGTCTTTTTGCTGAAGCACAAACTGGACAGCTCGCTACATAAGCCTCAATGTCCTTTTTCAACGAAGACCACTAGAACTGCCGTTTCACCAAATGTAGGGTCTTCACAAACCCAAAATGACCAGCTACCTTGGAGTCATGAGTTTGTTGTAACACTTGGCTTCTCAGGGTTTGGGGTACATACAATTTCGCGCCTATCCAGGCTAGACCATCTCGAGCGGTGCAGTTATTTGCATTTGCCAGGAACCACTCATCCATTTTCAGGGCCTCCTTAAATTGTTCCATCAGGTCAGCAGACAGATCCCTCTCCTGGTTCCTCTTTTGCGCTCTGGTAACTACTGGGGCAGCCAGCTGTGTAGTTGACACAATTGGCCTTATCACTTCTTTGCGGATGCTGTTGTATTGAGGCATTCTAGACAAAGCATCTGCCATAAAAGTTTTTCCCCCTGGGATATCCTTCAGAGAGAAATTGAATCACTTGAAATACTGAGCCCACCTAACTTGCTTAGGGGATAACTTCTGAGGAGTTTTTAAGGCTTCCAGATTCTTATGGTCAGTCTATACCTCAAATGGGTGCTTCGCTCCTTCCAGAAAATGCCTCCAAGTTAGTAGGGCCCAATGGACTGCAAAAGTTCCTTCTCCCAAACAGCCCATCTCCTTTCAGTGTCAGTCAATTTATGGGAGGTGTAGGCGCATGGTTGTAGTGTCCCCTTCTCATTTAATTGAAATAAGATGGCCCCCACCGCCACATCACTTGCATCAGCTTGGATCACGAAAGGGGTGTCCATGTCTGGGTGTTTCAGTACTGGTTCTGCAGCAAATAGTCTTTTAAGCTTTTCGAATGCGGCTTGGCACTCCATGGTCCAATTCAACAGTTGGCTGGGCTTTGGTTTCATTTCCCCCTTTGTCTTCAGGAGGTTGGAGATGTGCATGGCTATTTTAGCAAAAGACAGGATGAATTGCCGAGAAAAGTTAGCAAATCCAAGAAAACTTTGAAGCTGTTTTCGAGTTCTCGGTGGGGCCCAGTCCAATAAGGCTTGCACTTTCTCTGGGTCCATCTCAATGCCCTTGGGTGAGATACAATATCCCAGGTAGTCAATTTTTTCTTGATGGAACTCACATTTGGATAGTTTGGCATACAATTTGGCAGCCCTCAGTTTGTGCAGCACGGAGCGTACCAGTTTCACATGTTCGTCTCTAGTCTCCGTGTAGATAAGAATATCATCAAGGTATACCAGGACCCCTTTTAAAAATGTTCATGGAGCACTTGATTGATCATTTGCATGAAAACGGCAGGTGTCCCCTGTAGGCTGAAAGGGAGAACATTGAACTGGAAACAACCCATCGGGCAGTTGAACGCAGTCTTCCACTCGTCTCCCTCTTTAATTCAGATTTGGTAGTACACCTCCCTCAAGTCCAACTTTGTGAAAATCTTCCCTTTGGCCAGGTGGGCTAACATGTCCTTCATCAGAGGGAGGGGGTACACATTCTCCACAGACACTGCGTTTAGGTTTCTATAGTCCTCCACCAAGCGTTTGGAGCCATCTTTCTTCTCGCGGAACATCACAGGGGCCAACACTCGAGGTCTGGCGGGTTGGATGAAACCACGTTTCAAGTTCTGGTCGATAAACGCTCTCAGTTCCTCCAGCTCCCGTGGTGTCATCAAATACAGCTTCGGTTTTGGGAGCGTCACCCCTGGTAGAAATTCAATACTACAATCGGTTGACCGATGAGGGGGGAGCTCGTCAGAGGCCTCTTCGCTAAACACCTCTCTTAGGTCCCAGTACTCCTTCGGGATTTTCTCCTCCCCCTCCACACATTCGGCACCTGCGGAAGCTGTCTCGGCCGGACCCTGGAGCTTCGGATGGGATTTCTCCTCCCCTTCCAGGTAGGGTTGCTCCTCCCCTTCCGGTGACCGATCGGTACAGATCCAGTTCACGTGGGGATTCCATTCCCGAAGCCAGGGCAATCCCAATATTAGAGGCTGTTCCATCCCAGGGGCCACAATAAAACACAGGATCTCGCGGTGGGATCCCATGGTCATCTTTAGGGGCTCCGTTATAAAACGTGCGGGGCAGATCGATCCAGTTGGCAGAAGGATATGGGCGTTCTTAAAGTTCTCAGTCCGATGTCCATATCCTTGACTACCTTCATATTAATTACGCACCTTGTGCACCCCGAGTCCAAAAAGGCCAACATCTCTCCTTCGGCCCCTGAGGTGGGCACCCTTAACTTTATTGGGATGGTCATGGGCCCTTGGTTAGGACTTACCGGGACGTCATCTTCCGAGTCAGTTTCGCTCTCTTCGAGGCAGGTCGGAGGTCCCAGCTCCTCTCCCGCCGGAGGGGCGACCTCTACAACCTCTCTTATCTTCAGCCCGGTTTCATGAGGCTTGGTTGGGGGGCTTTCGGGCTTCCTCCCTGGTCCCCGCACTCCCTTTGGATCTGGCTTGGCCCAGCAATCCACCATCCGGTGGCCTTCCTTCCCACAACGAAAACAGGATGTGGATTTGGCTCTTGCCATCGCCCCTCCCTTTCGGGGGTTGGAGGTCTCTCGGAGACATGGGGGGAGCAGTTTGCTCCAGATGGGGCCTCCTCTGCGTCTGCTTTGGGTCAGATCTATGTCCACTTCTTCCGCCAGCAAGTACCACGACTGCAAATCATGTGGATCCCTTCTGGAGATGCACATGTGGTATATATCTTTATTTAAACCATCTTTGTAGGCTTCTACCAGGGCCCCCTGGGACCAGCCTCGGATGTGGTATGCCAGCTGCCTGAATTCTTGGGTGTAATCAGCAACCGATCTCCCCTCTTGGATTAGGGTCTTCATTCTGATCCTGGCCCTTCTCTCCGCCAGAGGGTCCTCAAATCTCCTCCTCAATGCAGTCATGAAAACATCGAGGCTC
Organism: Hydrophis major; assembly: GCA_033807585.1. Lineage (NCBI taxonomy): Eukaryota > Metazoa > Chordata > Lepidosauria > Squamata > Elapidae > Hydrophis > Hydrophis major. The sequence continues at coordinate 16,071,826 of CM066339.1, forward strand.
CGCAGTTGGGGGGAGTTATCATTGTACAAAATCACCACCCAGTCTGCTGCCATCCCTTCCAGGGTTCTGGTAACGCATCTCACTTTGGCTGACTCAGAGGTGAACTCCCGTTCAAATTCTGCCGTATAGCTCCTGACTTGTACCAGGAAAAACCCCAAATCTCTGGGATTTCCTCCAAACTTCACATCTAACGGGGGCAGGTGGCATCTTCCAGGAATCACACCTATTGCTGGGGCTCTCTGGGTGGCGGCGGGCAGCTGCGCTGGTGTAGGCTGGGCTAGGGGGGTGGGGTCAGCTCGACTTCCCCAGGCTGAACTCGCTCCCCCTTCCCCCTCATACCTTGGAGCCATGCTGGGCTTCTCAGAAACGTCTATAAGAAATTTCCCAGCTTGATCCAGCCTGCATTCCATCTCCTCCCTCTCTTGCCACAGCTGTTCCCTCGCACCTCTTTGACTTACAGTGATCCCAGGAGGGAGGGGTCTTCAGGTTCTCTCCAACCAACCCCCAATGACCATCTGGGCATCTCAGCTGGGGTTTCTTCCAGAGTCAGGTCAGCCATCAGGTCAGCAGCCGGCATCTCTGGTAGCAGCATCGACTGCCCCCCCCCCCGCAGCTCCCTGGTCATCTTCATCGCTGGCTGGAGATGACATGAGATGAAACCCCCTCGGAAGAAAAGTTGATATTTTCTCCGGGTGAGTTGATGCTGAGATTCGGAATAACTCCCCTTGCTACCCACAGCAAAGGAATGCAAAACACCTCCAGTTTTCTTCCCCTCCAAGTTCCCCCCTCCCTCCGTTGCTAATGACAGCCGAAAGAAATAGATTGGCATAGCAGCAGAGAAGATGCAATAGTTAGGATGCAGAATATATATATTATGGAAGATATTTTGAGGCTAACAGATGCAGGGGACCCCGAGACCCTGTGCCGAGTGCAGGGCTGCTCAAAGGAAAGAGCAGCTGCAGTAGCATGGGCGACTTGGGAGTAAGGCTGCAAGGTGATGGCCCCTCCTTTAAGGGATAAAAGCCAGCCCTCAGAGGTGGGATTCTTTGCAGGAAGCAAAGAAGTTCTTGCACTTCATGTTTTGTGGAAGTTTGGACTATCCTGGCTTGTGTTTAGAGACTTTTGTTTTTGATTATTTCCTTGCAATTTAATCTAGTGTTCTTGGCAGACTTGCACAACCTTGGCAAGGCTTGTTCTTATTTGGAACAATTAGTTTTTAATAGCATTTTACTGTGAATGAATGGAATTCACAGAGAAGCATTAAAAGGGTTTTGCTTTTATCTCTGTTTGGTGTTTGTTTACTTTGAATGAGGCTTGGGTCAGAACATCCCTGCACTTTTCTTTTCTTTCTCCTCTCAGCTGATTGGTGCTGCAGGTCTCAGCTGGTGTGGGGAAAGCTGCGCGCCAGCATTAGGCAAAGCATGCCCACCAAGCCATGCGCACCAAACTGGTGATAAAACAATTAGAATCCCACCACTGCTGTTACACCTCAAACCAGTGGAAGAATGTGAGGGCAGACTTCCTCAGAGACTCTTCTGCACATTATTATGTTCATTTAGTGAGCAGGGGACAGCGCAGTGGCTCAGTGGTTAAAATGCAGTAGTTGTCGACTGATAAAATGGCAGCCCATGTTCGAGACCTGAGCACCATGAGATTGCTCCAGTTCCTGCCATCCAAGAAGTTTGAAAGCAGAATGTAAGTAGATAAATAGATATCACTTTGGTGGGGAAGTAAGAGCACTCTGTAATCTCATGCTCATACGACCATGAAAATGTTTTTGGAAATGTATACCCAACATACATAACTGATTCCTGCAACCATTCTTCCTATGTTTTAGCCTCTGGCTCCCTAATCATCTTTGTTGCTCTTCTTTGTACGCTTTTCAGAGTCTCAAGATCTTTTTTATGTTCTGGTGAACAAAACTGGATGCAGCATTCCAAGTTTGGCCATTTTAAGACTTTGTAAAGTGCTACTAAGACTTCACGTGATCTTGATTCTGTCCCTCTATTAATGCAGCCTCCGAAAGGGCATGTGAATGAAAGAGTTTTAGTGCCAGTGCAGATGGCAACTGCAGCTGTACTTTGCCATAAAATCACAGGCATAATAGAAAAGTGGGGAGAACATCACATAAATTGAGTTTAATATCGAAATAAATACCCCAAGGGCTTGCTGCCTTGATTGGATTATTCATTTCCCTCTGTAATCCAGTTAGAATGCCCCATTTTTTGTCTCTTTGGGAGCTCAGCAGCACAACAACAACAAAAACCATTGAGGATGGATCAGAACAACATTCTGGTGAATTCACACAACCTGTTGAGTGAGTGATCCAGTGTGATGACCTGGGGCATGGCACAAAGGCAACAGTCAGATAATCAGTAGGAGTCTCTTTATTAGCTCCAACTTTGCCTCCAATGTCCTGGTTACCTTCTGGCTGGAGAAAAACTCTCCTAGGAACAGCCTTTGGCTGCAGAGAATCAAGTCCAAAACGTGGTCTACAAAAACTGTAACTAAAAATCCAATCAAGGCAAAATGACGTAATCTGGCAGGGCAGCAGCAAAAATTCCAGATGTGAAGGCACGGCAATAACTCAACACGGTTGGGAAAACTCCAGGAACACAGATAAGCAAAGTCAACACAAGATAAACTCATGTTTGCAGCAGCTGCAGCACCCAGCAAGCATTTCTTTTAAATTATCTTCCCAGGTGTGGCTAATGAAGGGAATCTGGGCCCTTTCCTCCCCTGTAAGCTATGCAACCCACATTGCTCTCTTCTCCATTCCTCACTGTGTGCCCTAGGACAAAGAGGGGGTGGGCCTGGGTGTTCCTCTGAACTCTCTCTCCCTTGTTCTACCTCTTCCCTGCTCTGCCCAGCCAGACTTTGCCCTTCCCCATTTTCCTCCACAGCTAACAGAGCCACACTCCCACTCCCTGTCAGCTGTTTGTCTTCCTCCTTGGATTCAGACTCCAACAGGGGCATGACATCTAGTGACTTTGATTTCACACATGGAATTCAGTTAGTTTTAACTTTGGTCTGAGTGGCATAGAATACCATTAAAATTCCACCCCTTTTGAGGAATTTGTGGTTCTATGCCCTGGGCAAACTAAGGAGATAAATTAATTTAATTAGCAGATTAAAACTGTTGTGTGAACCCATATCCAGGGCTGTGTGTTCACACAATGTATTTATAACTAGGTTAGTGAAAATGCTAGCAACTGTCTGCTCCTGCTGCTAACTTTGTTGGTGTTAATTTTATTCATTTGTGTATATCTGCAAACATCCTCAGACCAGACAAGCTGCTATTTTCCAGCAAGCGATACTTCAAGTTTGCATCTGTGATTGATCTATGATGATCGTAATACGCTAGGGGGATAATATGTGTGATATGTTTTCTTAATGCACTTTTTAAAACATCTTGTTTGTTTTGTGTGTTTTTTCTTTTTTTTTTTTAATTATTGGAATTTTGAATTTGTACCTATATTCTGTATTTTAACTTTTTTTAAAATAATTGAAAAAAAGTGCTGTTTAACGGCATCATTTCACATGTTTAGCAACAGGCCATTAAATGTAGATAAATCAGATTATGCACATCTATATATGAACCGACTTCCAGCTGTACTAAATTCTTGGGGGAAATTGTGAATATAAAGCATCTTTGAAATGCCAATAAATCTCTCAGCTAGATGGAATCCAGCTGAAGCAAGAGCTGGGCATCATCAGTGGGGTTTTGAAATTTGGTGAGCAAAACTTGGCTGGATGTTTTGATTTCCAAAGAAAAAGAATGACAACAACAACAACAAAAAACTCCAAACATTTCTCAAGGCAGAACCACCCTGAGGAATTACAGCAGCATCCCAAGCAGAATTCAATCCAGATCCTTGTGACCGAATGAAAATGTAGGAAGTTAGGGAAAGAGGTAGAAAGATGCTGATCTGGATTCCATGTTCCAGATCTGTACCAGAAATTAGGGAAATAGGCAGAAAGATGCCGATCTGATTCTGGATCTGTTCCAGAAATTGGGGGGGGGGGGAGGGAAATGCAGAAACATGCAGATCTATATTCCCTGCTCCAGATTTGTTCCAAAAGTTAGCGAAAGATGCCAATCTGGATTTTCTGCTCCAGTTCTGTTCCAAAAGTTAGGGAAAGATGCTGATCTGGATTCCATGTTCCAGATCCATTCCAAAAATTAGGGAAATAGGCAGAAAGATGCTGACCTGGTTCTGGATCTGTTCCAGAACTGGGGGAAGGGGGATGCAGAGATATGCACATTTGCATTCCCTGCTCCAGAGCTTTTCCAGGAGTGGATTCAGAAGGATTCCCTGGCCCCCGTTTTGCAGCCTTGTAAAGAGGTTCCCCTTCTTGCGGAACTGAAAGGCAGAGGCTTTAAGCAAGAGTGCCCTCTAATGGGGAAACGGAAACAAGTCCCCGTGCCCCCCCTCCGCTCCCCCATTGTTTTTTTTCAGGCAAAGGTTTCCCCCGCGAAGAAAACAACCCAGCTTAGCTTTTGCAAGGCTGCTGACTTAACGGAGGTTCGGCTTTCGGGAGCTCCTTCCAAAGTGGGGCAGAAGCGGCGCCTCAAAGAAGCGTAGCGGGTGGACTCACGGTCTCTTCGCTTCTCCCGGGAAAGGAACTTCGGGAAGAAATTATCTTCCATGAAAGGCAGCTGCGGGAAGGGCAAAAGCAAGTGCGACCATCTCCTCCTTTGCTGCTCCGTCTCTCGGAAGCTGAACAAAAGTTGCTTTCGGCAGGGAAAGTCCAGTTTTTTGCTGGTGTCTGCCAGATCCTGGGAGTTCCTGCAGGCTGGCACTGGGGAAACCGGGGAGGACAGCCCAGGGGTGCCATCGGTATGACTCTGAATCTCTTTCTGTCTCTCTGTCTCTCTCCCTCCCTCTCCCTCCTGCCCCCTCTCTCTTTCTCTCTCCCTCCGTCTTTCTCTCCCTCCCTTCCCCTCCCCCTTCCTCCCTCTCTCTCTCTTTCCCTTCCTCCCTCTTCCTTCCTCCGTCTCTGTCTCTTTCCCTCTCTCTTTTTCTCTCCCTCCCTCCATCTCTTTCTCTCCTTCCCCCATTTTCTCCCTCCTCTTTTTCTCTCCCTCCCTCCCCCTCTCTTCCTCCCTTTCTCCCACTCTCTTTCTCTCCCTCCCCATCTCTCTCTCTCTCCCTCCCTCCCTCCTACCTCACATGGTTGGTGTTGTATCCGCGAAATGATGCCAGGAGTCGGTGACTTTAGTGCAAGCTCTTTATTCGTAAGTTGGAACCGAACTGGCGAAAGGAAAAAAGCCCGCGGCTTTTATTCCTTTCGCCGCCGCGGCCGCGGCCAATGGCACCGCTTTGAATCTCCCGCGATCCGAATGGACCAATCGCGGGAGATTCTTAGCGAGCCAATCGGCGCGGCTTGCCTGACCAATCGGAGAGCCCCGCGCTTTGGCCAATCAAAGCGCGGGGATCTCAAGTATGTTAATTAAGGACAGAACACCCCTCCCCTCTTGGTTCAGTCCTTACGTTGCGTAGTCACGTAGGTAGGCGGGGCTCCGTCTGAGCCTACTTGACCTGCGCAACTCAGTTGTAGGCTGGATCCCGGCCGATTCGGTCGGGATCTCTGCTGCTCCTGCTGCCGTCGTGGGAACCGGCTGGTCGATCGGGCCGATCCGTCCTACGTAGCTCCCTCCTGGGCCTTCCGGGTTGGTTGAGCTGCGGGTTTCGCCGCTCCCGCTCGGTCTTTCTGGGTCGGTCGAGCTGGCCTGGCTGTTTCTTCCTGGCGAGGGGTCGTGATGGCAGCTTTCTGGTGAGTACTGCTGGTTTATTCTTCTTTGGTTTTGGTCCCCTGGGTATTCCCTCCCCCCTTGGTTTGTGTTGTGGGGGTTGTTTTCGCCTGTTTGTGCGTCGGTGGTTTGTTGGTTGGTAGTCCTCGACCTTAGTTGGTCGATGTGGCATTTCCACGCTCGTCCGTCTGCTGTTTGTAGCCGGTACGAGTGTGGGCCTGTTGTTTGTGTGATGACGGCTGGTATCCATAGTGGGTCTCCCGTCAGGTTTTTTGTGTATACAGGGTCACCGGGTGCGAAGGTTCGGTGTTTGCTGTTTGAGTTCTGGGGGCTTCTCCGGGTTATATGTGGGGTCTAACCTGTCGAGTGGGGACCTTAGTTTCCTGCCCATTAATAGTTCGGCTGGGCTTTTATTGATTGTGGTATTTGGGGTTATGTGTTGGGTGAAGAGTAGTTTGTTTATTTTCTCCTGGATCTCCCCGTGGTCTATTTTCCGGATGGTCTTCTTAGTGAATTGGACCATCCGTTCCGCCCTACCGTTCGCCGCCGGGTGCGCCGGTGCTGTCAGCGCGTGGCGGATGCCCCTTTCCGCTAGGAATTTTTCGAATTCCAGCAAGGTGAATTGGGGCCCGTTGTCGGAGACGATGACGTCTGGGAGGCCGTGTGTTGCAAAGAGTTTGCAGAGTTCCTTGATCACGGCCTCCGTGGTTGTCGTCTTCATGTTGCTTACCTCCAGCCAGTTGGAGTAAGCGTCAACTGTTATGAGGAAGGTGTGTCCTTTTGTGGGCCCGGCGAAGTCTATATGGATCCTAGACCAAGGTCCCCTTGGGGTTTCCCACTCTAGGACGGGTGCTGTGGGTGGGCTTGGCCTAGTTTCCTGGCATCGTTGGCACCTAGCTACCCAGGCCTCTATTTGTTTGTCCATCCCTGGCCACCAAGCGTAACTTCTGGCCAGGGCTTTAGTCCTAACGATGCCAGGGTGCCCCTCGTGTAGCAGTTCCAGAACCTTCCCCTGTAGCTTTTCCGGAATGACCACCCTATCCCCCCATAGTATGCACCCTTTTAATAAAGAGAGTTCCGTTTGGCGGTTTCGGAATGTTTTGACGGACTCGTCGTTGTCCCTTTCCGGCCACCCTTTCTCCACCCAATGCAACACCCGCGCCAGACGTTTGTCTTTATTAGTCTCTCGGGCAATGTCTGACGCGGTTTTGGGCAGGTTGGGTAGAGTCTCTATGCTGAGGTTGGTCGTCGTGGGTGCTGGGTCAGTGTCGGGTTCCGGTAGCGGCGAGCGGCTTAAGGCGTCTGCATGGAAGATCGTCTTACCCGGTCTGTGTATGAGTCCGTAGTTGTAGGCTGCCAGGAACTCGGACCACCTTGTCATTCGGGGAGACAGAATGTTCGGGGTGGCCCAGTTTCCTGCAAGGATTCCCAGCAGCGGCTTGTGATCCGTTATGATGGTGAAAGTCCGGCCGTAGAGATACTCGTGGAATCGTTTTACGGTGGCAACGATAGCCAGAGCCTCTTTGTCCAGTTGGCTATAGTTCCGCTCCGGTTTGGTGAGGGTCCTTGAAAAGAATGCGATGGGCGCTTCTTTTCTGTCGGGAAGGGTATGGCTGAGGACAGCGCCGACGCCGAAGGGTGATGCGTCGCATGTGACGGCCAGAGGTAGGGTCTCGTTATATTGTATAAGGATGGCGTCCGAAGTGAGGAGGTCCTTCGTTCTTTGGAAGGCGGCTTGCTCGCGTTTCCCCCAAGTCCAGGTCGCCGCCTTGTCCAGGAGCCTATGCAAGGGCTCCGCCGCCGTCGCCTTTTGGGATAGGAAAACATTGTAAAAGTTCAGTAGCCCCAAGAATGCCTGTAGTTCCGTCTTTGACTTGGGTGTGGGGGCTTCTTTGATGGCCTTGATTTTTTGGTTTGTGGGGTGAATGCCGTGACGGTCTAGGAGGTATCCTAGGAATTCTACTCGTTCCGTGCATAGCTGGCATTTCTCCCTCTTGACTTTCAGCCCGGTCTCTTTAAATTTGGTTAGGACCTCCCTTAGGCGACCCTCTAGTTCGGCTTGGTTGGCTGCCGACACTAGGACGTCGTCGAAGTAAGGTACCACCCCCTTGATGCCTTGCAATAGTCTCTCCATTAGGCTTTGGAATATGCCCAGTGCCACGCTGACTCCGAATTGGAGTCGGTTGCATTTGAATGCCCCCCGGTGGGTGACTATGGTTTGCGCTTTGGCCGTTTGCTCATCGACTGGCAACTGTTGGTATGCCTGGGCGAGGTCGAGCTTGGCGAAAACCTTGCCCCCTCCCAGGGAGTGCAGTAGGTGTTGTACTACTGGGACGGGGTAGGCGCTTTGTTGCAACGCGCCATTTAGGGTGGCCTTATAGTCCCCACAGATCCTCACCGACCCATCGGACTTGATCGGGGTGACTATGGGGGTCTCCCACCGGGCGTGGTCTATGGGCTGCAGAACCCCTTGTTTGACGAGCTTGTCAATTTGCTCGTCTATCTTGGGTTTCAGTGCGAATGGCACCCGCCTTGGTTTCAGGCGTTTTGGGGGAACGTTAGGGTCTAGGTTGAAAGATATAAGGGGCCCTCGGTACTTGCCTAGGTTTCTGTCGAAGACCTCTTGGAATTCCCGGGCCAGTTGCTGCTCCCAGCTCTCGTCGGTGACGTGGTCGACTCCCGTGAGTGCGATGTCGAGCGGGGCGAACCATTGCAGTCCCAGTAGGCTTGGGCGGTCGTGGTCGACGATTGTCAGGAGAAGTCTTTCGGTGTGCCCCTTATAGGTGATGTTGAAGTGTTTGGTTCCGACTACCGGGATGCGGTTTCTCTGGTAGTCCTTTACAATGAGTCTCTGGCTGTCTATGTTCCTCCTTTGGAGGGTAGGTACCAAGCGCTTTATTTCATGCCATGCAATCATGGAGAGGTAGGACCCGGAGTCCACCTCCATTTGCATGGCTGGCCCTCGATGCCTACCTCCACGTGGACCTTCCGGGCATCGTTGGTGATGGCGTGGCTGATGGTGACCGTCTGATGGGTCTCCTCTCTTCGCCGGTTGTCGCCGCCTCGCGAGGATCGTCCGTTCCGGTCCCATCGGTTGTCCGAGGGGCGATCTCTGGTCCGGGGTGGTGTGCTTTCTCTCCTCCGGTCGCTCTGGTCCCATTGTGCCGGGCTGCGATTTTTCTTGAGGCGGCAGACACGGGCGATGTGTCCCTTCTTGTCGCAATGCCGGCAGATCGATTCGAAAAACCGGCATTCCGACCTGGGGTGGTCGCCGCCGCAACCGGCACAGTTGGTCCTCGACTTACGACCTCGCCAGTTTCGTGGGTCGCAGCCTGTCTGGAGGCGATGGATGTCCTCCTCGTCATCGGAAGTGCCCGATGCCGAGTGAAAATTGCCCTGGTGGGTGGTCGTCTCGGGTCCCCAGTGTTTGGTCTGCGCATGCGGTCGGCGGAAGTTCGGGTTGCTTCGGCGGCTGCGGCTGCGGTGAGGGTGTCTGCTAGGCTGATGTTGCCCTTGGCCATCAGCCAGCTCTGGAGGACGGGGTCCCACAAACCGAGTACGATTCAGTCTCGCAAGGCATCGTTCAGGTTGTCGAATTCGCAGAGCCCCCCTAAACGCCGCAGCTCGGCGACGAAGTCGCTGAAACTCTCACCCGACCTCTGGTCCCACCGGTAGAACTCGTTGCGCCGGATCAGGATGGGTACCTCTGGAGCGTAGTGCCGCCGAAGTATGGGTTCGAGGACGTCCCAGTCCATCGCGGTCGCATCGGCGGGTTTGGCAAGCGCCTTGGCCATCTTGAAGACCTCGGTCCCGCAGTGGGTCAGGAAGACGGCGCGCTTCATGGGGCTGGTGGCATCCTTCAGGCCGCTGCACTCGAGGTACACGCGGAATCGGTCGGAGAACGATTCCCAGTCCTCGGTGGCGGGGTTGAAGGGTGCGGGTGGTGCAATTTTCGCCATCGCGGTGGTTCGTCTGGCTTCCGTCGGACACGTGGTTCGGTTCAGGGTCTGGATCCCATCCTCGTCGCCAGTGTTGTGTCCGTGAAATGATGCCAGGAGTCGGTAACTTTAGTGCAAGCTCTTTATTCGTAAGTTGGAACCGAACTGGCGAAAGGAAAAAAGCCCATGGCTTTTATTCCTTTCGCTGCGGCGGCCGCGGCCAATGGCACCGCTTTGAATCTCCCGCGATCCGAATGGACCAATCGCGGGAGATTCTTAGCGAGCCAATCGGTGCGGCTCGCCTGACCAATCGGAGAGCCCCGCGCTTTGGCCAATTAAAGCACGGGGATCTCAAGTTTGTTAATTAAGGACAGAACAGTTGGTATTTGGGGGGAAATGGACAGAATATGCATCTAAATCAGGCTTGTCCAACCCGCGGGTCGCGGGCCGCATGCGGCCCAGATCGCCTCGTAATGCGGCCCAACGCCCACCCCAACCTTCGTGAAAGATCCAGCGAGGAGGAGGAGGAGAGGCAGGCGTGAGGTGGGGCGAGGCGAGGCGAGGTGAGGTGAGCAACAAAAAAGGCAGGTAGCCACAGCCCAAAAAGCTTTCTTCCCCCCACTCCCCTCCACTCCGCAAAATTTGGCCGGAAAATTAATAAAAAATAAATAATTTGCAGGAGGAGAGGTAGGTGCGAGGTGGGCAAGCTTTCTTCCCCCCCACCCACCCCCTGCAAAATTTGGCCAGAAAATTATAAAATAAAAAATAAATAATTTTTAATAAATAATAAAAATTATTTTATTTTATTTTATTTTATTTTATTTTATTTTATTTTATTTTATTTTATTTTATTTTATTTTATTTTATTTATTTTATTTTATATTATTTTATTATTTTATTTTATATTATTTTATTATTTTATTTTATTTTATTTTATTTTATTTTATTTTATTTTTTTTATTTTATTATTTTATTTTATTTTATTATTTTATTTTATTTTATTTTATTTTATTTTTTTATTTTTTTTATTTTTTATTTTTTTTTATGTGCGGCCTAAACCAAATTTTCATCTTCTAATGTGGCCCAGGGAAGGTGAAAGGTTGAACACCCCTGTTCTAAATCAATCAATGCTCTCATTTAGACTGCTAAACAAGATCAGACATATTCTTCAGTATGTCCGGATCTTGCAGATAAGTACCTTGAA